>OZ026849.1:7747442-8947442 GCA_964023205.1 Lutraria lutraria
TTTGCGTCTTAAATGATGACTTTGTGCTTATATATCTGTACATAATCAATACATGGTAAACTCAGATTACCCCCCTTGGTTTTAGTTTGAAAACAGATTGTCTGAAACTATTCTTTATTTGGAGTACAATCTAGGTCACTATTGACTTGGACATGATGTTAAGAGTATGACTTATATAACCATACATGAAATACTCAGATGATTAGAGAGACTGGTAACTTACAACAACACAAAGGAGTGTTCCCATTTAAAGTTGTAGTCTGGTTTACAAGGTTACTCAATATCTAGCTGTAATCGGACATATTTCCATTAAAACTGGCCACAAATTACACAAAACAATTACCAACACAACAGTTGTTTTTGACACTAATGATTGTTCAGTAAAATTTAATTGAAATCAGTTCTATATAAAACGTACACCTGAAGAACTAGTATTCACCTTGAACAGGTGTGAAGACTACACCAGAGTTTACCGGATTTGTAACAAAGTAAAGATTAATAAAATTAAATATTATATACATTACCATCCCTGCCTGGCCACTCTATCTTAAAACTTCCAAACTTATCAAATGCGGCTTGAAGACCAGCTAAAAAAAGAAAACAAAAAATGAACATGCAATGTACGTCCGAGAATTACACAGTTAAAACATATAACATGCAATATATATATATAAAGGAAAGTAAAATTAAAGTAAGTAATGGTAGAAAGACAAATATACATCAGGGCCAAGAACACATAATGTTGATCAAATGTTTAATTGAACCATACCTTCAGTAATGTCCCAAGGTACACCACCAAGGAATACCTTACAGGAGAAAGATGTTGGGTTTTTGTAGTTCTTTGGTGGAATTTTCCCACTCCATGTACAACTTGCTTCACACATAGCTGTAATATTTATAGTATAAATATGTATGTCTTGTCTGCATATAGTCAAATGTCTTTGATGATGATGATGTATGCATTACAGTGCAATTCATCATCAAAGTCAGTTGTTCTTCAAAATACATGGTCACGCTGGACAAAGCCAGATCACAAAACCTCACTATGAGCACTTTGTGCACAGGTAAGTTAAAAATACTGTTTTGTGATTGGATGGAATGCTTATTGATATTTAATACAGTCATCATGACATGAGTAAGAAGTTTTATATACAGTTATAAATGCAGACATCCATTGTTGTGCTTTAATACATAGATTAAACAAACTGGCCGTTGGTAGATTTCACTTAATATGTCAATGGGTCTGCTATTGTTTGGGGGCCATTCATACAGAGCTAGTGTATGTCTATTTAAATGATTGTTAAAGGTTGCTAGAATGTAAGTTTCTTAATTTGAACATGAGAGTAAATGAGCAATTGTTCAGCTAACAATTAAGTTTCCATAGGTCACTTAATGCAGATTAAGAATGTTATGTAACTATAGAAATATCCTATAGAAGATGAGAAACTCACCATTACCTGCTGCACTCCTATGTAATCTTGCAGCTCTGTCGATGGCGTATGGATCCAGATTTGCGATCAAGTAAGGGCGAATAACCTGTCCTGATATTCTGTTCCCTGTAACAAATTAACTCACTTCCTACAGTTTGCTTGGAATAGCTAAGAAATACCATGTTATGATTCACTTTACAAATTAATGAGAAATAATATTGGTTTTGACAGATACAACATAGAAACAGATGCGTTTCATAAAGCATCCATAACACTAAGAGCATTCAGATAAAAACATGAAAAGCAGCAATGCCACGAAACCAGGTTTTCCAAGGCTTTAATACCACAGTACTGTAGAATTCTGCGCTAAGGCTTCATCAGTGGTTCAGTTTCCAGTGTGGCTAATAAGTTATCATAGACCTTTACCCTATTGGCAAAGAATGCAATCCCAAGCTTGGTTTCTATGTAAGCTACCTACTCACAAGATTTCATCCCAATATCTCAATCCTTACTTAAGTTATTGATCAGAAACTGATCTTCTATTTTCAGTTACAGTGACCTTGACCCTACTGACCCTAGATGCAGTTCAAAAGCATGGGCTGCATGTAAGCTACCTACACACAAAATTTCATCACAACATCTTAATCCTTATTTAAGTTACTCACCAGAAACTGATTTTCTATTTTTAGTAACAGTGACCTTGACCCATCTGACCCCAAATACAATCCCAAGCAAAGCTTTCTATTCATGCAAGGATTCTAAATACCAAGTTATGTCAAGATAAGTCATTCCAAACATAAGTTATTGACCAGAAACTGATTTTCTATGTTCAGTAACAGTGACCTTGACCATGACCCAACAGATCCCAAATACAATCCCAAAGTTAGCTTTTGATTCAAAGATCCTACATACCAAGTTCAGTTAATATTGGTTATTCCAAACTTTTTTCTATTTTTAGTTACAGTGACCTTGATCTTGACCCCACAGATTCCAAATACAATCCCAGGCTAGGTTTTGATTCAAGGATACTAGAAACCAAGTTTAGTCAACATTGGTCATTCCAAACTTAAGTTATTGACCGGACACTGACTTGCTATTTTTAGTAACGGTGACCTTGACATTAACCCCACATATGCCAAATACAATTCCAGGCTAGGTTTTCATTCAAGGATCCTATATACCAAGTTTAGTCAAGATTGGTCAATCAGAACTAAAGTTACAGTACGGTTCTGGTGATTTGTCCGAAAATCGATTTAAATTTTGGCCGTTGCATTCAGAGCGACGATGATCGATGGTGAACGTCACCACTGAAGGGCAATAATTTGCAGTGGATTGCGGCGATGATCGCTCAACCCATTGATATGTGATGTCGCCTGTTCAGTTGACTAATTTCTTGTCAATAACAGTGTTATTCACACATTATTTAATTGGTTTTCCAGAAATGTTATTTGCTATTACTTAAAGATGCGAACTTGATTTCTTTAGAGAGGCAGTTTTACCCTAGGTAAAGTATTTCTGAAATCCATCCATATCATGACCTTACCTATGTGGGCGTTGCTGGTGACACATCATATAATGATGGCTATAATTTGTTGAAATTTATTTCAAAATCCTCTATTGAAAGACAAAGTTACAGAGTGGACACGGCAAAAAGACCAAATTTATTACCTTTGTACTCTATGTGTGACCTTGACCTTAGAGGTACGGCCATCGGTCTTTCGAATGACAAATCACCACATGATTTTGAACATTTCTGCCATGTTTTTGTGAAATCCACCCATAGATAACAAAGTCACAAAGCAGACATGAAAAATAACACCAATTTTTTACATGTAACCTCCAAGTGTGACCTTGGCCTTAGGAAGTATGGAACCTGGGTCTTCATAGGACACATTGCCTGATATTAATGAACATTTCCGCCAATTATTTTTAAAATCCATCCATGGACAACAGCTAGACGTATACAACTGGACAGATGCACGCACACACCCACGGACAAGATGCACCAAAACATTGATTGTGATTAAAACAAATTTGACTTATGCCAACATTAATAATTTTGTATCTTTATTTGCTTCAACACATATGTTATGTTGATACTCTAATGATAAGAGGAACAAACATGGTTGGTTTTATTATCTGCATGTCATAAGTTTCTTACCCATAACTTGTTCACCAGAAGTTAAAGCTAACTGGTTAGCAACCGCATTCTGTTGTTGCTGCTGCTGCTGCTGAACTTGAGCTTGCTGTGCTTGATACTGAATCAATTGTTGTTGTTGTTGTTGATGCTGGGCAAGTTGTTGTTGTTGCTGTTGATGATGTTGTTGAATGGCAGCCTGTTGATGTTGTTGCTGCTGTTGTTGAGCAGTAAACAACTGTTTAGATAAATCTGTTATTGGTGACCTTGGCTCACGACCATTTACTTTCAAATTATTCTAGAATATACAAAAAAAACTTTTCATTTTCCAACAATAACACATCTAACAATTTGAAGATTAAAACAAGAGGGCAAAGACAGCTCTGTATGGCTCACATGACAATCATTGTTTACTCATTAAAACATTGTTTCGAACCAGTGTCATGAGGTCTGCTGATATCAAGGTTTTCCTATGATTTGACCTGGTGACCTAGCGTCTAACCCCAGATGATCCATGCTTGAACTTAGCCTACATATCACTTAAATTAACATTCTAACAAAATATGGTGAAGATCAAAACTGTGACATCTACAATGTTAACAAAGTTTTCCTAATATTTGACCTAGTGACCTAGTTTTTTACCCCAGATGACCCATGTTCGAATTTATCTTACATATCATTAAGACAAACATTCTGACAAGGTTTGGTGAAGATCAAATCAAATTTGACATCTACACTGTTAATAAGGTTTTCTAAGATTTGACATCCTGACCTAGTTTTTGATCCCAGGTGACCTATATTCGAACTTGTCCTTTATATCATTCAGATGCACTATCTATCTGACAATGTTTGGCGAAGATCCAATTTTAACAGTGACATCTAGAGCTTTAACAAGGTTTTTACCAAAGATTTGACCTTGTGACCTAGTTTTTTACCCTGGCTGACCCATGTTCGAACTTGACCCACACATCATTGAGGCAAATATTCTGACATGGTTTGGTGAAGATCCAATCAAAACTGTGACATCTACTTTTAACAAGGTTTTCCTAAGATTTGACCTGGTGACCTAGTTATTGACCCCAGATGTCCCATACTCGTACTTGACCTACATATTATTAAAACAAACATTTCGACAGTGTTTGGTTAAGATCCAATTAAAACTGTTTTGTTTTTTTTCTACCTAGTTTTTTAACCCAGGTGACCCATTATCAAACTTGACCTACATATCATTGAAATAAGGATTCTGACAAAGTTTCATGAAGATCAAATCAAAACAATGATTTCTAGAGTGTTCACAAGGTTTTCCTTTATTTGGCTCTAGTGACCTACCGAGATTTTGTCGGTATTTTGACGCCACACGGCACTGGACAAAGACTGATCACTAAAGTTCACCCTGAGCACATGACTTGTGCTCATGTGAGCTAAAAACTGAAATATAGCCAAGGAAATAAGGTCACTTTATATCTAACACATTAATGATGGTGAAGACAAAGATATGGTAGCCATTGCAACCATTATATTTGTATAATGATGAGCCATGTGATGTACAATTCACCTCAATATCTATCATAATCAAATCAGACTCCAACCCAATATCAACATCTCAAGAAGCCTCAGACCACTCAATTACCATCCTTTCAACCAAAGTAGCATTAGCCACTCACTTACCATCACCTCAACCAAAGTAACATTAGACCACTCACTTACCATCATCTCAACCAAAGTAACATTAGACCCCTTACTTACCATCCTTTCAACCAAAGTAACATTAGACCCCTCACTTACCATCACCTCAACCAAAGTAACATTAGACCCCTTACTTACCATCACCTCAACCAAAGTAACATTAGACCCCTCACTTACCATCATCTCAACCAAAGTAACATGAGACCCCTCACTTACCATCATCTCAACCAAAGTAACATTAGACCCCTCACTTACCATCATCTCAACCAAAGTAACATTAGACCCCTCACTTACCATCCTTTCAACCAAAGTAACATTAGACAACTCACTTACCATCATCTCAACCAAAGTAACATTAGACCCCTCACTTACCATCCTTTCAACCAAAGTAACATTAGACCCCTCACTTACCATCCTTTCAACCAAAGTAACATTAGACCCCTCACTTACCATCCTTTCAACCAAAGTAACATTAGACCACTCACTTACCATCATCTCAACCAAAGTAACATTAGACCCCTCACTTACCATCACCTCAACCAAAGTAACATTAGACCCCTCACTTACCATCCTTTCAACCAAAGTAACATTAGACCACTCACTTACCATCATCTCAACCAAAGTAACATTAGACCCCTCACTTACCATCATCTCAACCAAAGTAACATAAGACCACTCACTTACCATCATCTCAACCAAAGTAACATTAGACCCCTCACTTACCATCATCTCAACCAAAGTAACATTAGACTTCTCACTTACCATCACCTCAACCAAAGTAACATTAGACCACTCACTTACCATCATCTCAACCAAAGTAACATTAGACCCCTCACTTACCATCACCTCAACCAAAGTAACATTAGACCACTCACTTACCATCACCTCAACCAAAGTAACATTAGACCCCTCACTTACCATCATCTCAACCAGAGTAACATTAGACCACTCACTTACCATCACCTCAACCAAAGTAACATTAGACCCCTCACTTACCATCATCTCAACCAAAGTAACATTAGACCCCTCACTTACCATCATCTCAACCAAAGTAACATTAGACCCCTCACTTACCATCACCTCAACCAAAGTAACATTAGACCCCTCACTTACCATCATCTCAACCAAAGCAGCCTCAGATCCCTCACTACTAAACCCACTGGTGTCAGATTCATTGTAAGGTGACTGTCGTGTTCTACTTGTCTGTCTACCACCTGATGACATCATACCAAATATCTGTTCAATAGGGGACAAGGTCTCATTTAAAGGGGTTGCTGGGGTCATAGGAGAACCTGTACTTGAATCATAATCACTGAAATATACATTAAATTAGAATTTAGGCGATATCTTCAGAATGAAATGTTGAACTTTACAGTACTTCACACAATGCTTTAGTTAACAAGAAATAGTCACAGACTGCCATATCCCTGACTGTTAAGGAAAAAAGATTATCAAAGGAGGAATATCTATTCCTCTAAAAAAGCACAATGTAACAAGGTACAGAAAAAAAATACTTGGGTTTTAATAAGCTGTCTTTATTCATTTTTTACAGTTTTACAGTTGGTGAGCTGCCAGCTAATTAAAATATTGATACCGTAGGCCCATCTCAGCCAGGCACCTGGCAAAAAGGGAAGGGATTTGGGAGTTGCAGTGTGAACAAAAGATAGCAGCGATTTTTTCCTTCTTTGTTCCAAAAACTACTGCCCCGATCCTTTATGTAGTAGTGCTCCTGACATACACACTTGCATGCCTACCATTCCTTTATCCAACCTTCTTTGGCATTTTGTCTACCAAATAATCATTTATTGAAAATTCGGATTTGGGTCATAGCATTAAGACTTCTTAAATTGATATACTTGTTTGATCACACAACATATATTGTGGGAGTTAAAAACACAATAAAGAAGCAAAGACACATGAAGATACCAACCTGTATCCTGGTGATCCTCTGATTGCACGAGATTGTTTATGGGGCGTGTCAATAACAGTCTGTGAGACAGCTGGTTGAATGCTGTCAAGTTTAAACTGGTATGTATTATCAGAGACAGGTTTACTATAAAGTGGCATGTTATCAGTGATTGCTTTACTGTACTGTTGGTTATACATGATGTTAGCATTATCAGGCTTGCTGTATGGTTGAGAAACATTGAATAATTCTTGTTTCTGCTGAACGTACCCTGAAGAATACATGAAGAATACATAATTAATATACAAAAGTAAAAGTTTTTATTATGGTCAGTGTTAGAAGATGGGCATGGACACGGTGTTACATGGTCTGTGTTAGAAGATGGGCATGGACACAGTGTACATGGTCCGTGTTAGAAGACAGAAATGAATATGATGTTACATGGTTTGTGTTAGAAGATGGGCATGGACATGATGTTGCATTGTCTGTGTCAGAAAATGGCCATGAGCATGTGTAACATGGTCTGTGTCAGAAGATGAACATGAAATTGTGTAATATGGTCTGTGTAAGAAGATGGACATTAACATAATGTTACATGGTCTGTGTATATAAGGCTGAATTAAAATTAGTCCCCCCAACTTAAATTGCTTCCTACATGCCTGTACCAAGTACGGTTACAACAGGTCAATCTAAACTATCAAGGCACCCACAAGGAAAGCAACATTGCTGCTTGTCCAACCAGTAAGATACAACTAAGCTGAAAACCTTGTTAAAAACAAGATGTATTTTTAAAACACAATGCCCCCACTGGGTGATTTTCACCTTTGACATACTAACCTTCAATTCACAAATCCTGTAGAGGTTGTCATGAAGAACGAACATAATTATGAAATTTGATGACTGTAGGTGGAAGCATTTTGATTTTATAAGCAAGGTTAAATTTAAAAGTTTGGTACAAACATACAGACAGACATACATGCAGGCCAAAAACAGGATGTCGCCGATCTATTGATAAGGGAGCATCAAAAATGAAGGTGATATACTATTTATTAAACCTCACTCACATTTCCAATGTAAAGTCACCTACACCTGAGCTGGCATAAATTTTTAATAACACATTGTAATAACAAATGCACAGAAATGATGCGCTTACAGTTCAAACAGATTTTCGGTTACTAAATCATTTTCAATTAATACAATCTGTTCTAGATTGTAGATACAACTTGAAAATATTTTAATTAATCATTTTTTTTTACCTACCACTTTTAGGCTTCTGAAGCCGGCGCATGAGTAGGTACAAACAACTTCGTGATGTCATAACTCAAGTAAATAAGACAGCGTTCGGCTTACAGAAAATAACTATTAAGGGGTTTGCCAATGTTTCTGAGGCAGACTTAAATGCTTAAATGTGTTATTTATATAATAGTAAACAATGTACCTTACCTTGATAAGGATCAGCTTTATACTGTGGTGAGTATGTCTGTTGAGTATGGTATTGTTGATTCCCTGCTGCAGTATTTGGATAAAACAACTGAAACCCTGAAACCATTCACAATAGCCTGATACTTAGCTTCATCATTCCACAATATATATGTTTATCATATAGTATCATATAGCATGTAATTTCTTGAATATATCAAAGTTCAAACTGCTTCCAATATCTTATCATGTTTAGGACATTATCATACAACATTTTGTGAATTTTACAATCAAACAATACGCTGCGTTCAATAAACGCATATGCCCCCAGTGGGATGCTTGTGAAGCAATAGCCCATTTGAACAATGTCAAGGTCAAGGTATTTGATAATTATGGGTGGATTGAGAATGATCATACACAACAATTGTATAAGTATCAAAGCGTTCTAGCAAGTGGTATTGGTGCTAGACGAAACGGTATAATCTACTTAAACTGATACAGAATCATTATATGTCCAAATTAAGTCAAGGTCAAAGTGGGATTTGTCGATACGGCTGGATTAAAAATGATCAGACGCAACAACTGTATAAGTGATCATAAGTATCAAAGTGTTCTAGCAAGCGGTATTGGTGCTAGACGATAGGGTAAAATCTACTCAACCTGTTACAGAATCATTCCAAGTCCAAAATAAGGTAGTTTGCGGTGTTGCTCGGCAGAAAAGAAAGTTTGTTCGAATGACATGAAATTTGGAGGAATTATACCCGAAGTAGCTGCGCTTATGAAAATTTTGTTCTTTTTACAGTTTGACGTCAGTAACATGGCAACTAAACGACGTTAAAACGCCATCTAGCGGCACCAGCTATGTGAACGACTCGTGTACTTTTCCCCTTGTAGCTTTGCTATAAATTGTCATAAATTGAAAATTCGAACTTTGCGGATAAGCGAATACTGTGGTCTACCGAGTGATCATCATCAATACTTTGAATATCCATGACCGCCCGGCGTGTTGGAAATTAATCGACGTCAAAACATCATTGTGGGGACGTTTTTTTGACGTAAAATATTCAGATAAATGCAAATGTAGCTAAAACGCCGTGGTAGAAGTTTTTCAAAAATTAACATTAGGTAAAACATTCATTTATCTACAAATTAAGGGGGGAAAATCTATACCTCTTCAGGCTACTTTTTTCAGTATCGTAACGTTTCCTGCACCACTTGAAATGAAAATACGGCGTCATTACGTCATTATTCAGGCCATTATCACGCTTTATATTTGGTTTATTTTAAGCGCATGTTAATCTTATGTTTCCATAATTGATAATTGTAGACTTTTAACAATTTCAACAATTTTAGTTAGGAACGTAATATACTTTTTTAAAAGCAATAAATGTTTTTGCCGAATTAAGATCAGCACAAGTCTATGGTTTTCTTTTAGGAAGTTGTAACGTTATGTATGCAGTCATAAAAATATTAACGTCGATATGTTACCATAATATTGAAATAACAATGTTTCTATGTTTACTCTGTTGTTTATATTTTAAAGATAACAACATTTCATGATAATTATTTTTTTACAATCAATAAATATATACATTGTATTACGGTATTGGTTCGTTACATACATTTTTCACACCACAACAAAATATATGCTGTAAGTAATATGTATTTTATAATACATAATAATCGGTTGATATACTGAATATGACACATCCAATCACATACAGTTAGCAGGGTACAAGTATCATGTGATATCTTGGCTTGGTCCATCAATGCAATGATGACTTAATGTCAGATTTATATGGTCGACATGTAAGCCTCGGCTTTGCAACACGTAGTAATAACCTCAGTGCCGGTGACAAGTTTTGTTTCTCGTAAAATATTTTTGCAACTTCACAACGACTTTATTCTCACTGAAAACCTGTATTTTTCTCAACATCCAGGACAAACATAATAAAGTCCTCTCATGTTGGAGCATCAGAAACTGCGTAAGGCGAAACCTATTCATTTTTAGCTATTTTCGTACGAGACATTCCTGCGTGTGTTTACTTATTCTGGATGTTGTTATCTGTACATGGTCAGACTGTCCGCAAAATCAGGAAAAGGCGTATTTTTGAATGATGACTTTTTAGTTGGCGAAATTTACACACTTCTTTGTCGAGTGACCGACCGTCGTCACGTTTCCTGAAATTTATCCGATTTACTTCAGTATTCGATAAATGTGTCAAGAAAAGAAAATAAAATTTATTAGCAGCGTCAACTGAAAATAATGGTGTGTAGCACGCTGTTAATGAACGATCTACCAAATTTATTAAAAATTCATGCAGAACTCTGGTTGTCATAGCAACCAATAGAAAATCTTTAAAAAATGCCTTAACTTGTCAGAAACAATAATATCTACAACATAGATAATTGGTTTATACATACAGCATTATCAAGTAGACCTTTACCAAGTTTATTCAAATTATGGTCATAGGGGTAAAAATTGGTCCCGCCCCGTGGGGTACTTGATTTTACACATAATCATAGATACATGAAATCTTTTAAAATCTTTTTGTCCGAAGCATGTCCTTGAGCTAGGATATTTTGCGTGAAGCATTGTCTAGCAGACATTTACCAAGTTTGTTCAAATGATGGCCCCGGCGTCAATTTTTTTATTGATAATAGTCTTTTCTTCTTGTGAGCAATTATAGGTTAAAAAAAGTAAGAAGTAAGAGGATAGGTTTATAGTCTGAAATTTATATTCATATTCAACTGACTTTCACAAGTTACCCCCCGATCACTTGGTTACAGGCGAGTTGGAGAGTCGCGAGATATGTTTTCAAACCGTAACATTCCATTTACACACACCCGCATTTTGTCTATACAGTCCAACCTGTCTTAAGCAGCCAGTCAAGGGAAATGACCGAATTGGCTGCTTAAGGCAGGTGACCACTTAACACAGGTGTAGAATATCAGTACCATTTTTCACTAATCTTTGTTTTATTAATACAGGTGTAGTGCTATACACTATGATTACCCAGTAAATATAATAATCAGTACATGTATCAATATTTAGTACAGAAAAATATAAAAGGAATAGAAATTAACAATTTATGTATTACATGTACTATTTATTTTAGTTACCAACCAATCCAAAAATAAGGCAGACTACAGTATTTTCCCCTACATTTTCCGTAAGATACGTACATACGTCTCCGTACTTTTTAATACCGGACAGTTGGACCGTAGAGCGGGCGTTTATTCATTATTATTACAATTAGTTTTATTCGGCGATGTTTCGACCTTATCCTTTAACATAGACAAAGCGAAAGTAGATTTTCGGAAAGTCGTTTGGTCATCTGGTAGATTTAAAACAACTGTGACGTGTATTTGACTGAAAACATATTTTTCTGAACAACTACTTTTGAATTAATAAGTGATGAGTATTTGCATGTTGAATTTCCATTTCGGTTTACGATCATCTCAAGTTATAATGTCCCTTAATTCATTGATTACAACAATAGGTGTTATTTTCTTTTGTTGCCTTAGATTTAATTGCATTGACGACAAACTTCTCAACACCTCACCTTTTAGATAATTACAGCATAATTTGCACGTTGCTTGCATCAAAACACCGACCTAATTAAATAGAACTGTGGTCAACACGTCGTGTGTTGCATAGACGAAACATCGTATCTGATTGGATGCCGATATATGGCGGAGTGTGTCGTTAATCTCCGCTAAATTGTGGGTCAAAGGTTATCTAAATTTAGCGTTTTTTTTGTGACATAATGTGTATTTCAGCGATGTTTATATTGGAATTTCGCGCTTGGCTGGTGACTGTTTAATGCGGATTAAATATGATAATTGGAATGAAATTAACTGGCCGCTGGCCGGTGACCATTTAATGCAAATAAAAGATGGTATTTGGGATGAAATTAACTGGCCGCTGACCGGGTTTGCCAGGTGACCGTTCAATCCATGGTAAATATAGAATGAATTTTGTTGGGGGGAATGAAACTGGCCGTTAAAAGGAGGTGACCGCTGATTCCAGGTGACCGTAAGGCCAGGTTAGACTGTATACACTCAGTTTGAATGAAAAATATGTTAGTAACATCTTTTCCGCCATTATGTGTATTACATTCGTGTCCTAACGCAGTTACTGTTTGTAAATTGCATATTTGTATGTGCATTCATCCTGACCTTGTGGCGTGTACAAATTTAAACAACAAGAGGGCCAAGATGGCCCTATATCGCTCACATGACAATCACTGTTCACTCATTAAAACATTGTTTTGAACCGGTGACCTAGTTTTTTACCCCAGATGACCATTGTTAGAACTTGTCCTACATATAAATAAGACAAACATTCTGACAAAATTTGGTGAAGATCCAATCAAAACCATGAAAACTACAGCATAGACAAGGTTTTCCTAAGATTTGACCTTGTGACCTTGTTTTTGACCCTAGTTGACCCATATTTGAACTTGTTCTTAATATCATTAAGACAAACAATCTGACAAGGTTTGGCCTAGATCCAATTAAAACCATGACATTAAGAGCTTTTACAAGATTTTTACCTAAGATTTGACCTGGTGACCCAGTTTTTGACCCCGGCTGACCCATGTTCAACCTTGACCCACATATCATTGAGGCAAACATTCTGACAAGGTTTGGTGAAGATCCAATTAAAACTGTGACATCTACAGTGTTAATAAGGTTTTCCTAAGATTTGACCTTGTGACCTTGTTTTTGACCCTAGTTGACCCATATTTGAACTTGTTCTTAATATCATTAAGACAAACAATCTGACAAGGTTTGGCCTAGATCCAATTAAAACCATGACATTAAGAGCTTTTACAAGATTTTTACCTTAGATTTGACCTGGTGACCCAGTTTTTGACCCCGGCTGACCCATGTTCAACCTTGACCCACATATCATTGAGGCAAACATTCTGACAAGGTTTGGTGAAGATCCAATTAAAACTGTGACATCTACAGTGTTAACAATGTTTTCCTAAGATTTGACCTGGTGACCTAGTTATTGACCCTAGATGACCCATATTTATACTTGACCGTTATATCATTAAAACAAACGATTTGACAAAGTTTGGTGAAGATCCAATAATAACTGTGAAATCTACAGTGTTAACATTGTTTTTTTATAACATTTGACCTAGCGATCTAGTTCTTGACCCAAGATGACCCATGTTCGAACTCATCCAAGATATTATGAAGACAAATATTCTGACAAGGTTTCATGATCATCCAATCAAAACAGTGACTTCTAGAGTGTTCACAAGGTTTTCCAGCAATTTGCCCTAGTGACCTAGTTTTTCACCGGAAATGACCCATTATCAAACTTGACCTACATATTATTAAAATAAACATTCTGACAAATTTTCATGAAGATCCAGTCAAAACAGTGATTTCTAAAGTGTTCACAAGGTTTTCCTTTATTTGGCCCTGGTGACCTAGTTTTTTACCCAAAATGGCCCAATATCGAACTCGTCCGAGATTTTGTTGATATTAACGTTCTGACCCAGTTTTGCTAAAATTGAGCTAAAAATGTGGCCCCTAGTGTGGTCACAACATAAAGTTTTACGACGCACGACGTACACCGCATGACGCACGATGCCGGACGGAGAGTGATCCTAATAGCTCACTTTGTCACTTTGTGACATGTGAGCTAAAAACGAGCATGTACATCTTCGAACATACAGTGTGTCGGATTTTTTCTCTTCACAATAATAGTTTTCAATGTCTTCATCCTCAAGTTATAGTTTAAATCAGACAATCAACCCTTAAATAAAAGAACCAAAATTTTAAGAATATTGCTCCAACCAAACGTTTTCTTCATGTGCAAAATGATTGATGTCATTTTGGCATGGTATGATATTAGGAAACGTTACGATACTGAAAAAAGTAGCCTGAAGAGGTATAGATTTTTTTCGCTTAATGCGTAGATAAATGAATGTTTTACCTAATGTTAATTTTTGAAATACTTCTACCACGGCGTTTTAGCTACATTTGCATTTATCTGAATATTTTACATCGAAAAAACGTCCCACAACGATGTTTTGACGTCGATTATTTTCCAACACGCCAGGCGGTCATGGATATTCAAAGTATTGATGATGATCACTCGGTAGACCACAGCATTCGCTTATCCGCAAAGTTCGAATTTTCAATTTATGACAATTTATAGCAAAGCTACAAGGGGAAAAGTACAACGAGTCGTTCACATAGCTGGTGCCGCTAGATGGCGTTTTAACGTCGTTTAGTTGCCATGTTACGGACTTCAAACTGTAAAAAGAACAAAATTTTCATAAGCGCAGCTACTTCAGGTATAATTCCTCCAAATTTCATGTCATTCGAACAAAATTTCTTTTTTGCCGAGCAACACCGCAAACTACCTTTAGTCATGGTCAAGGTCAAAGTGGGATTTGTTGATACGGGTTGATTGAGAATGAACATACACCATCAGTGTAAGTATCAAAGCATTCTAGCAAGCGGAATTGGTGCTAGACGAAACGGTTCAATCTACTTTAACTTAACCTTGTACGGACAGACGGAAGAACGGACGGACAGGACAATCACTATATCCCTAACCATTGGTCCTGGGAAGAATCAGTACTAAACTCCAATCCTCCATAAGCAACTGCCTACTTTCTCCAATAAAGAGACATGGTCGATAACGGGGCTTGAACTCATGAACCTGTCAGTGATCAGTGAGAGGTTACAGTGATTTTAAATCAGCAACTTTACCATTCCACTATGGAGGTGGGTCAACATTGGTTTGAAGAATGTAGATACCAGAACATAGTTTAAGTATTGGTGGATAACTGTAAGATATTCAATAACAATAATTGCTACTTATTTGAAATAAAATGGAATCACTAACATGAAATACCACAAAAAACACTCACCTTGTGATGTAGCATTATTGTATTGGTTATCATGGTAGCCAGTTGTATGATGGTTCATATCTTGCTGGCTGTGAGGTCCGGGTATAATATGCATTGGAGGTACTGTATCTAAGATTATAGAATTAGAGAACTGAGAGACCAACCGCCATCATATAAACAAGAACAGTAAAACTTGTAAACAAATGTCCCTACCAGCATCATATAAACAAGTACAGTAAAACTTGTAAACAAATGTCCCTACCAGCATCATATAAACAAGTACAGTAAACCTTGTGAACAAATGTCCCTACCAGCATCATATAAACAAGTACAGTAAAACTTGTGAACAAATGTCCCTACCAGCATCATATAAACAAGTACAGTAAAACTTGAAAACAAAGGTCCCTACCAGCATCATATAAACAAGTACAGTAAAACTTGTAAACAAATGTCCCTACCAGCATCATATAAACAAGTACAGTAAAACTTGTGAACAAATGTCCCTACCAGCATCATATAAACAAGTACAGTAAAACTTGTAAACAAATGTCCCTACCAGCATCATATAAACAAGTACAGTAAAACTTGTGAACAAATGTCCCTACCAGCATCTTATAAACAAATACAGTAAAACTTGTAAACAAATGTCCCTACCAGCATCATATAAACAAGTACAGTAAACCTTGTGAACAAATGTCCCTACCAGCATCATATAAACAAGTACAGTAAAACTTGTGAACAAATGTCCCTACCAGCATCATATAAACAAGTACAGTAAAACTTGAAAACAAATGTCCCTACCAGCATCATATAAACAAGTACAGTAAAACTTGTAAACAAATGTCCCTACCAGCATCATATAAACAAGTACAGTAAAACTTGTGAACAAATGTCCCTACCAGCATCATATAAACAAGTACAGTAAAACTTGAAAACAAAGGTCCCTACCAGCATCATATAAACAAGTACAGTAAAACTTGTGAACAAATGTCCCTACCAGCATCATATAAACAAGTACAGTAAAACTTGTAAACAAATGTCCCTACCAGAATCATATAAACAAGTACAGTAAAACTTGTAAACAAACGTCCCTACCAGCATCATATAAACAAGTACAGTAAAACTTGTAAACAAATGTCCCTACCAGCATCATATAAACAAGTACAGTAAAACTTGTAAACAAAAGTCCCTACCAAAATCATATAAACAAATACAGTAAAACTTGAAAACAAAGGTCCCTACCAGCATCATATAAACAAGTACAGTAAAACTTGTAAACAAAGGTCCCTACCAGCATCATATAAACAAGTACAGTAAAACTTGTAAACAAAGGTCCCTACCAGAATCATATAAACAAGTACAGTACATCTTGTGAGCAAAGGTCCCTACCAGCATCATATAAACAAGTACAGTAAAACTTGTGAACAAATGTCCCTACCAGCATCATATAAACAAGTACAGTAAACCTTGTGAACAAATGTCCCTACCAGCATCATATAAACAAGTACAGTAAAACTTGTAAACAAACGTCCCTACCAGCATCATATAAACAAATAGAGTAAAACTTGAAAACAAAGGTCCCTACCAGCATCATATAAACAAGTACAGTAAAACTTGTGAACAAATGTCCCTACCAGCATCATATAAACAAGTACAGTAAAACTTGTGAACAAATGTCCCTACCAGCATCATATAAACAAGTACAGTAAAACTTGTAAACAAATGTCCCTACCAGAATCATATAAACAAGTACAGTAAAACTTGTAAACAAACGTCCCTACCAGCATCTTGTAAACAAATACAGTAAAACTTGTGAACAAATGTCCCTACCAGCATCATATAAACAAGTACAGTAAAACTTGTGAACAAAGGTCCCTACCAGCATCATATAAACAAATAGAGTAAAACTTGAAAACAAAGGTCCCTACCAGCATCTTATAAACAAATACAGTAAAACTTGTAAACAAATGTCCCTACCAGCATCATATAAACAAATACAGTAAAACTTGTAAACAAATGTCCCTACCAGCATCATATAAACAAGTACAGTAAAACTTGTGAACAAATGTCCCTACCAGCATCATATAAACAAGTACAGTAAAACTTGTAAACAAATGTCCCTGCCAGCATCATATAAACAAGTACAGTAAAACTTGTGAACAAATGTCCCTGCCAGCATCATATAAACAAGTACAGTAAAACTTGTGAACAAATGTCCCTACCAGCATCTTGTAAACAAATACAGTAAAACTTGTAAACAAATGTCCCTACCAGCATCATATAAACAAATACAGTAAAACTTGTGAACAAAGGTCCCTGCCAGCATCATATAAACAAGTACAGTAAAACTTGTGAACAAAGGTCCCTACCAGCATCTTGTAAACAAATACAGTAAAACTTGTGAACAAAGGTCCCTACCAGCATCATATAAACAAATACAGTAAATCTTGTGAACAAATGTCCCTACCAGCATCATATAAACAAGTACAGTAAAACTTGTGAACAAAGGTCCCTGCCAGCATCATATAAACAAGTACAGTAAAACTTGTGAACAAAGGTCCCTACCAGCATCATATAAACAAATACAGTAAATCTTGTGAACAAATGTCCCTGCCAGCATCATATAAACAAGTACAGTAAAACTTGTGAACAAATGTCCCTACCAGCATCATATAAACAAGTACAGTAAAACTTGTGAACAAAGGTCCCTGCCAGCATCATATAAACAAGTACAGTAAAACTTGTGAACAAAGGTCCCTACCAGCATCATATAAACAAATACAGTAAATCTTGTGAACAAATGTCCCTGCCAGCATCATATAAACAAGTACAGTAAAACTTGTGAACAAAGGTCCCTACCAGCATCATATAAACAAATACAGTAAATCTTGTGAACAAATGTCCCTGCCAGCATCATATAAACAAGTACAGTAAAACTTGTGAACAAATGTCCCTACCAGCATCATATAAACAAGTACAGTAAAACTTGTGAACAAAGGTCCCTGCCAGCATCATATAAACAAGTACAGTAAAACTTGTGAACAAATGTCCCTACCAGCATCATATAAACAAATACAGTAAATCTTGTGAACAAATGTCCCTACCACCATCATATAAACAAGTACAGTAAAACTTGTGAACAAAGGTCCCTGCCAGCATCATATAAACAAGTACAGTAAAACTTGTAAACAAAGGTCCCTACCAGCATCTTGTAAACAAATACAGTAAAACTTGTAAACAAAGGTCCCTACCAGAATCATATAAACAAGTACAGTACATCTTGTGAGCAAAGGTCCCTACCAGCATCATATAAACAAGTACAGTAAAACTTGTGAACAAATGTCCCTACCAACATCATATAAACAAGTACAGTAAAACTTGTGAACAAATGTCCCTACCAGCATCATATAAACAAGTACAGTAAAACTTGTAAACAAATGTCCCTACCAGCATCATATAAACAAGTACAGTAAAACTTGAAAACAAAGGTCCCTACCAGCATCATATAAACAAGTACAGTAAAACTTGTGAACAAAGGTCCCTGCCAGCATCATATAAACAAGTACAGTAAAACTTGTGAACAAATGTCCCTACCAGCATCATATAAACAAGTACAGTAAACCTTGTGAACAAATGTCCCTACCAGCATCATATAAACAAGTACAGTAAAACTTGTGAACAAATGTCCCTACCACCATCATATAAACAAGTACAGTAAAACTTGTGAACAAAGGTCCCTACCAGCATCATATAAACAAATAGATTAAAACTTGAAAACAAAGGTCCCTACCAGCATCTTATAAACAAATACAGTAAAACTTGTAAACAAATGTCCCTACAAGCATCATATAAACAAATACAGTAAAACTTGTGAACAAAGGTCCCTGCCAGCATCATATAAACAAGTACAGTAAAACTTGTGAACAAATGTCCCTACCAGCATCTTGTAAACAAATACAGTAAAACTTGTGAACAAATGTCCCTGCCAGCATCATATAAACAAGTACAGTAAAACTTGTGAACAAATGTCCTACAAGCATCATATAAACAAATACAGTAAAACTTGTGAACAATGGTCCCTACCAGCATCTTGTAAACAAATACAGTAAAACTTGTGAACAAAGGTCCCTACCAGCATCATATAAACAAATACAGTAAATCTTGTGAACAAATGTCCCTACCAGCATCATATAAACAAGTACAGTAAAACTTGTAAAAAAATGTCCCTACCAGCATCATATAAACAAATACAGTAAAACTTGTGAACAAATGTCCCTACCAGCATCATATAAACAAGTACAGTAAAACTTGTAAACAAATGTCCCTACCAGCATCATATAAACAAATAGATTAAAACTTGAAAACAAAGGTCCCTACCAGCATCATATAAACAAGTACAGTAAAACTTGTAAACAAACGTCCCTACCAGCATCATATAAACAAGTACAGTAAAACTTGTGAACAAAGGTCCCTACCAGCATCATATAAACAAATACAGTATAACTTGTGAACAAAGGTCCCTACCTTACAAATACAGTCAAACTTAAAACATGACGCAAAATAGGTGACTATCTAAATTCCCGTAACTGGTCCATAAAATACAGGCCAAGTCTATTTCCCACTCAATGTGACGGTGGTGTTCATCCAATTCCCATATATCAGAAAAGTCTTGCGGTCTAATTTCCTGTGTGTCCCTGCCATGACCCTCTGGGGGAAAACACTGTTTATAGTGATAGGTGCATTACCCAAAGATTAAAGAAAAGAACATCTATTTCAATGAAAACTCACTGTAAAAAGATACAAAACACAGTTTCCATCTAATTTCATAAAAATGATTATGTAGGACACCATGCAGTATCTACAGAAATATAATTTTTTCTTTTTTCCAGCAAGGCAACGACACTCATTTTTTTAAAAATGTGTAGCGAATCAAATTGAAATCTTTAAGGTTATTATCAAAGAAATAATGATAATTGTGCTTATAATACGATTTTTGTTATACTAGCATTTTTTGTAGCATTAAACCAAAACATAATAAAAATACAGTAGTAAAGATATTATACATTAAAATGGACATATATATAGTTAGTGTATCAACATATTATAAACACATGTGTAAACTTACGTTTAGTTTGGTCATTGTTCAGTGCAGCTAGATCTAGGGTATTATCCAACATAGCATTTATGCGTTTAAATATATCACAAGATGTTCCCTGCATATAATTAGAACTGATTCCACTGTCATATTCATCCGGTTTAAGTGGTACCTCATGACTCTGGAAGAACAAAATGTGTACAGTTATATCCCCTTACATCTAACCCTCATTGTATATGCTAGTGATGGGCAGACGATCGGCGACAATCGATTATTTCGTTCCGAAATTAAAATCTGATGGTCGGCGACTTGATTTTTCGCTGAAAGTGTTATTTTCTTCAAAACGTGCTCCGTTGAGTTCGTAGTTGAACTTGCGTCATGGCAGACTCTGAGCACAGGGTTAAAAGCATTTCCGTTTACCCTGAGAAATTGTCGTCCAGATGCTGAAAGTACTTCGGCTTACACTAAGTCAAACCAGTCTCGCCATCCAAAAATAATCTGGATATGTGATCTGCAGCTTTCCAGATTCGCACGAGGTCGGATGTTTATAACGGTAAGAATTTCGGATAAATAATAATTCGGATAAATTCAATAATGTTTATATGAAGGGTTAACTAGCTTATCTTTTAAACAGATTTGTTCAACATTAGAAATTAATAATTGAAGCTAGACATTTGCATCAATGTAAGATATATTTGATTTGTTAAAATGTTTCAAATGCTTCTCAGAAATTGGAGGGGAAGACATTTCATCTATAAACAGGAATTAATTATTTGTACAAATCTGTCAGCCAAAATACTAATTCATTTATGGAAATGTTTGTGCTTGCAATAATTGCAAATGATTCCCATAAATTTGCATGCAAAATGCAATTGATTGATTAATGCAATTGTTTATAGAAATACATATAATATATATGGGCTTTGCAGATAATGTATTTCATAGAGAAAAGCAGTCACAAACAAACATTAATTCCATCCTCCAAAATACTTGCATACTATCCTTACAAGTATTTGCATAATCTTAAGTTTTTCTAAATTTCTTTTTTCAGTCAAGTTGACCAGGATGAATAGAAAGAGAAAGCATGTCAGCAAAAGCTTCATTTCCCCTGACCAGCTCCAAAAAAAGCAGACAAAGCTGTGACATATCATCATTAAGATTATATATATCCTGGATTGTCTCAGTCAGCTAAGAAGTATTTGAACTGGCCTGCTTCATGACCATCAGAGCATATGTTTATAGTTCGGCTGGTTGACTTAGTCCAGATAAAGTGAAATATTACATTTCTGAACAAAAACATAAATGAATTTTGTAATGATTTATGTAAGGATTCATATTTGGAGTTGGACAGTGTGCAGTAATTTTTACATTTGATGGTTTTGTTTTATATAGTCAAATTAATCTGTCATGTTCATAAGAAAACTTGGTAAACCTCTTAAATTGTAATTATATCATCAATGGAAATAAATATTTCTGTCAAACAGAGACGAATGTTTATTTATGATCTTACAAAACAAAAATGGGCTTTCATTTAATTGAAATATAGTACTGAAGACATTCGTGAAGTAATGTTTGACATCTAGCTCTGTATCCGATTGTTTCCGATAATCAGTCGGTAAGAAAGACCGATTAATCGATGTTGAATTTTCCAGCCGATTGCCCATCACTAGTATATGCAGCAGATATAAATAAGATAAATGTGATTCCAACAAGGTTTTTTTCCAATCTTATGAGGTATGAACTATATAAAAAGCACATGAGAGGTTTGATGAAATAATTATTGTACCCAAAAATGACACCTTCTGTGTTTTTTTTAAGCCGAGTAATTAACAATTTAAGTGTCCGATCATTATCGTCTCATGAAATCAACAAATTTGACGCACCCCATTCAATTTTGATAGCCAATCAAAATCGCTATTATATAAATATTTACGGTTCAATAATTGAAACCATGCCCGGGTTTGATGTCTTGTAAGAGATTTTATAACAAATTTTTGTCATTAATGAATTAATCAGGGCTCGACACTTACACTGGTCCGCTGGTCCGCGACCAGTGGTTTTTGTGCAGGACCATTAACTCAATATCAAAAGAATCAATATTTTACTGTAAATAAAAAAATAACAATATAAAGTTACATATTAATAGGCGGAAGGACCACCTGAAATTCTGTTGGACCAGCAGGTTTCAAAAGCTGGTGGTCCTTTGGGCCACCATGAAAATTAAGTTAGTGTCAAGCCCTGTTAATAGTCATATCCTACCAATACAATGCACATTACGTTAGAGATGTTTAACGCTGATACGGAAAATTCGATAAAGGGGTGCAGTATTTATCGCAATAAAACACTATTTTTTAGCGTTCTGTTAGAATTTTTTGTTGCTTGGTATTAAAGTATGATATTTAATCTTTGTAAATAATGTAAAATATTATTTTACGTTATTTTAGCGATTTCAACCAAGCCAGATCGTTAATAGTCCGAGGCTATATCTTAACTTTATTCTGAGTCATAATTTCAATCTCCTGTGGCCATACTAACACATGAGAACTTTATATTCTCCATTTACAATAAATATGTATCTTAATTACTTCAATCTATTTACACATACATGTAACTGTCTGGGGTCAGAAGTTGCAAAATGTCAGACTAGGGGGGGGGGGGGGGGGTATGATCCCTGATGGGGGTCCATGAATTCAGAGGCCCCTGGAAGCAAAAAAATATTGCTCTTTTTAAAAATGTCTTTATGAAATTTGTCACAAGGTCAACAATATTCCAAAGTCATTGTAAATCATTTATATAACTGACAAACATCACATTGATGATCAGGATTTTTTTAAATTGTGTGCGTCATAGACATGAGCGTGATTCAGATCAGGGCCCTCATTTGACATTTTTGGGACCAAATATGGGCCCATTCCCCTCCTCAATTAAAATAATATAAAATTCCTACCCAAGGTTTTTTTCACATGTACTGAGGTAGTGGAAGGAACCTTTTCTTTAAATTTGGGGAAAAATAAAACTGCACAATTTTAAAGAATTTTCCTGAGGGGAAGACGGCTGTTAACGGCCCCTGCGATAGAAGGAAAAGACCTGCTACCACAGCAATCTTTGCTGATTTTATTTTTTTTTTAAATGGTTGGTATTAATTAAGATATTAACAATTGATTAATTATATATCAATGTACACTATATCAAAATACAGATATTTTAAGCTTTAAATGTTTAGTGCATGGTAATAAGGTTTTAAATAAATCCCCTAAAGTTCCCCTTTTTTCATAAATGGTGTGAAATTCCCCTACCTGAGGGCCCGGGCCCCCTCCCCTAACGTGCAGCTATGGCCCTGCAGACAGGCGATATACCAATGCAACCTTTGAGGAAAACACATGTGATAGTATACAATATTATTTTCAGACATGGTGGTCACTTTTTGGACACACATGACAGGTCCTTTCGTGTGGACATTTGATCAAGATAACAATAAATAAATATTCCAGAATTCTTAACTCACCACAGCTGACATGATGGCGCGCTCCGTCTCGTGTGGTTCCGCGCGAATTTTTTATCAAGGTGCACGTTAACGAAAGTAAAAAGAACTAAATGATAAAGTGCGATGTTGATACTTCGCAGTCACCTAACAGAATAAAACATTACACTCTCCCTTTCAGAGACATCCACAAAAAATTGTGAAATCCGTGCAAAATGACGTATAACATATTCGGTGTGTACCATTTTCTTTAGAGGGGTGTTGAATGTTAACTTGGGGCAGACGACTACAATATAAAGCCAATTTATGCGATAAATAAAGTCGAATATTATAAAAGTTGCAATTGGAAGACATTCGAGAAATAAAAGTCAATGAACACACGAGATATACATTTTTTATAAATTGATTAACCTTTACCAATTACAACCTGACACGACCAACCTTCACCATGTTCAAGTCAGCTATTTGGCAAAAGGGCACTAAATTCAAAAAGTTATAAAATGGCTTTATGCACGCGCTTAACTTTTTGCGACCAATGTGTGCAGATAGCATTATGTTCCAATACTGCAAATATTTGCGTGTATTATCATGTGACAATTCCAAATAATCCAATAACATGATAGCGGCGGTATAACAGACTAAGCTGCCTGTGCCCAACTACGAACTTTTTCATTTTTGCTTTGACAGTGGACATCCGTATTTAGACAATTTATTATTTTCATATTAAACAAAGAACACCTTTTTTCAGCGTAATCTGAGTATTCTTAAGTTAGAGGAATCAATCATTATAATGATCAAAACAATGACTGCATCAAAATGTATTACCCGCACATCCCTAACGCAGACACTAAAAAGTTGTAACATGAGGAGGAAAATAATGTTCCTTATCACACCGTATACCCCGAAGAGCCGAACACAGTTGCTCAGGCCAACACAGTTGCCGATCTGCTATTTTTTAACGAAAACGCGTCATCATCAATCCATATCCATAAATTCGTATTTACACAGAAAGTGAACCTTTTTAAAGATACCATCATTTACTCCAATATATTTTCTCTCAATATGCGAAATTCCAGCTTTCCATTCCCATTTTCCGCAGAGATATTGATGCATAAAGTCGGCCTATCCTCGTATTTTTGAGAACGTCAAGCACATGTGATTGTAAAAGTTGCGAACGTCGAATACAGTTAGAACGTTAGATATGATAACGCTTAACACAGTCGACATACACTTCTTATCGAACCCTTTTTAGACTTTTAAACCCAAAATTGTCGGTTATCTGTGTTATACGTATATTCATTTTACAAAGAGGATATAATCAGTGCCGGTATACCCGCTGCTGTGCACCATCCAAAACGTAAACAAAAAGCCGCCATCATGGATGAAAAAGGTAATATTTTGCTTATTTCTTCGATTTCGCTTTTCTTTCAAATTTCTGCTATAGCAAAGAACATGCTACACAATTTTCTGGACACGTTGATACCCATAGTATTTACTAGGTACCTCTGGTATGAAAGTTACCCTGGACAAGAAAATCGAATCGATAGAAAAATTCCGTGGTGCACAGCAGCGCATTTAGTATTTTTCGATCTTTTTGTCCAGAAAATTGACTTGTTCGCATGTCGACGCACATTTTTATCCTTAAGTTGTAAAACAGAAGCTTAAAATTAGACTTTTGGTACATATAGCAACGTATTTTCTAGCATAACGAATTTCTGAGCTATTTGGTGGACAGCAACGTGG
The DNA here is from genome assembly GCA_964023205.1 of Lutraria lutraria. Taxonomy (NCBI): domain Eukaryota; kingdom Metazoa; phylum Mollusca; class Bivalvia; order Venerida; family Mactridae; genus Lutraria; species Lutraria lutraria. The sequence goes on from OZ026849.1 coordinate 7,773,227, forward strand.
CAATAAGAAGGGTGGACAGCAGCGGAAACGGGTGCACAGCAGGAGCTTTTTTGCGTACTTGAGAATCATAAATCTGTTTCCCCAAAATCAAGACTGCTCCTGTATAACACTACATGTATCAATAAACACAAATTATAACATACACATTTGCAATTATAAGTATCGGATATGTTTCAATAACTATATGTTTTTTATTCAATCAGGAATCACCAGTTCGACACGAGCCAAAGGAAGCGACTTACTGGGCGATGGAAATACGACTATGTTACGTTTGAGGCCCAAAGGGTCTTTGGGAGTTTGCTGGGAAAGAGCAAGATGCAACATGTCCAAGATGCTACCTTGCCAACAGATGGGAATATCCGATGATTGTTATGTTTGACTATGTGACATCAATTGGAGAACAGTATCTAGTGTTTAGAATATTGATAAAACATATTGTAAAGTACAGTATACGGACTTCATTGCATCAAATTGTCGAATATTGTACATGTATAGTTGTTGTATGAAATGTTTTTTTGGATATCTTTGTATATTCACTTTATAAGTACAAATTGTACAATTATAACATTAATGTAAATGTGCATGATTTGGAAGTGTTTTTACTTTATTATGTGCATGTACATGTATCTGTGTATAATTTTACATCATGTTAACCCCTCTGCCGATGGATCGTGTAGGAAAGGAAAAACAAAATCATGTACAAATGTATGTTTATTTGCTTTATGCAATAGAATTTGTAAAAAAATATTAGAATGCTGAATCATCAAAAACACAGACAACTTGGTCAAATTTCAAAGAATCACATTTATATAAGTATCATTATTACAGTTGACCATCATATTTCAGTAACCATAAAATCACAGACAATTATCATTGAGCATCACATTTCAATAATCACAATAAAACAACTCAGTCAATAATTATTCAGCATAATGTTTTAGAACAGCAATAGAACCTAAAGACAGTAATAAATAAACATCATTATTTCAAAATAATGACTAAAATCACAGAAATAATAATTGAGTTATCTAACCGAAACTTTTTAAAGCTTTTAACAGTTCCATGTGTTTGCGGAGGTGGCATACATAGGCAAATTCTCTGTCGCAAGTATCACACTTGAACTGTTTTTCCTTGTGCAACCGATTTTCACATACTGAGCAAGGTCGTGGTCGTGTCCTGTGCTAAACTAGTTGCATGTTTTACGTCACCATGATGGTTACCTGTCATAAGATTTGTAGTTTTAAAGTTATGTTTTATTATTGATACAACGTTGATAATGTAAATTTGTAAAGCATGATACATGTAGTTAAAATTGATTATTTATAACTAATAAATGATGTTATTTAAAGTACACTCGTACCATTATTTGATATTTTATGAAAAGACTTAGTTATATGTATGTTTCTTACATAATGTATTGGTCTTACATAACAGATCTATCACAAGAAAAAAATAGAAGATTGAAAATGTTATGATGTTGTTTTTTTATTAACCTGCATCTGCTTGGCTGTGTCCGGACTCTGAAACCATGGGCGTTCGTGCACCACCGCTATATGTCTAGTCTGCGGCTCCACAGTGGTCGCACGTGTTCATCTTTCTAAAAGTGCACAAAAAAATCATTTAATTCTTCATCACTAGAAAATGAATTTCATCAACAAATTCCAGAAATTCAGTTCATATAAACGAGTAATTATGAGAGCCTGCATACATCCATTTCACGAAAAGTAAACAAAGTTTTGATGTTGTTTCTTAGTTCAAAAAGGCTGATAATGGTTCTTCGATACAGCCCGTGTCACGTGATAATGCCTTTATAGCTTTCCATTAGCAAGGACTTCTATACATGTATGTATATAAGTCCTTGCCATTAGTAAATGAATAAATACTTCATCAGTGAAGCAATTAGAAATATTTGCATTTCAGAACAATGCCTGTGATAAGCATTTTCTAAAACGATTAACTACAAATAAATTCCCCTCATTGGATGAAAAAAATTAAAGAGTTACAAGTATTTAACGAATGGTTATTCAGGAACAGTCTCAAGTACGCAAAAAAGCTCCTGCTGTGCACCCGTTTCCGCTGTTGTCCACCTTTCTTATTCCCACGCTGCTGTCCACCAAATAACTCAGAAATTCGTTATGCTAGAAAATACGTTGCTATATGTACCAAAAGTCTAATTTTAAGCTTCTGTATTACAACTTATGGATAAAAATGTGCGTCGACATGCGAACAAGTCAATTTTCTGGACAAAAAGATCGAAAAATACTAAATGCGCTGCTGTGCACCACGGATTTTTTCTCTCGATTCGATTTTCTTGTCCAAGGTAACTTTTATACCAGAGGTACCTAGTAAATACTATGGGTATCAACGTGTCCAGAAAATTGTGTAGCATGTTCTTTGCTATAGCAGAAATTTGATAGAAAAGCGAAATCGAAGAAATAAGCAAAATATTACCTTTTTCATCCAAGATGGCGGCTTTTTGTTTACGTTTTGGATGGTGCACAGCAGCGGGTATACCGGCACTGATAATACTGTCGACCTAAGTCCAAATGAAGCGCAACTTTCAATGTGTGTGTCTAATACGTAGTATGAATAGATATGATAGAAAAACTACATGTATATGAAAACTGCCTTAGATACTATGTTTTAGTCATATACTTTTATGCGTCTTGAAAGCTGAGTATATAGTCGCTGAATTGTTCGTCCTTCTGTCCGGGCGAAGATATACGTATATATAGATGTCGCTTTGTCCGTCTATTAGTCCGTCATAGCGAACGGGTGAATATTAGATGGCTATATGGATAATAGGTAACAGTTAAAGTGTCCGTCCGTTCGTCTGTCCGCCACAGTCTGTCTGTTCGTACACACCAGAGGTTGGTTGTGGGGTTTGGGTTAGGGTTGGTACATTTAGGTTTTGTGAATTTCAGTTACGTTAAGTATTCAAGAAATTAGATTAGAAATAACAGTGAATGAGACCAGCGAAAGAAAGTGCAGTGCCTAAGGGCCATAATGCATAGTCAGGCTGTAAATCATATACTGTAAATGTTGTTTTTATGAATGAACTTATGAACATTTTCATCTGTGACCTTGACTTAAACAAACCAAGCAGCTTGAATGTATTATGCAGACCTTCTTGATACAATTAACATATAAACCAACTTACTTGAAAACCCTTCTAAAGGCTAAGGAGTTACAGAGCGGAAACAGTCTGTGACAGACTGACAGATAGATGGACGGACATAACAACAGACAACCAGGGGAAAAGCAATATAATTCCCTCAGATCTTTTTTGAGGAAACATAATTTCAATGCTTTTTCCGGAAAGTGCCCAAATAATGGCCTTTTCCTAGAGGTGTACTCGTACATATTACAAATGTAGTATTTAGTAGAATGAAATAAAAAGTAAATAGGGCCTAGAGTTTTGTGAGTAATTGCATCACTCCTGTAAGACTGTTATTCGACCGTATATGAATATTTTCAATGCGAATATAATCCGGTCACCAAATATATCTTCACAAACTTTAGTATAGACTTACCAATTCTTGGCATTCAGTCTTAAATTGACACATACATGTATATTTAAAAAAAATCCATTTCTAAATGCTATATGTAGCGTAATTGTGTTTCTTTTAGGTCTAAATCAATAACAGTAAATATACATACAACATTAAACAATTAGAAAAGGGTGCTGTAAGAAGTGAATAGTGACTGTGTTAAGCGTTATTATATCTAACGTTCTAACTGTATTAGAGGTTCGCAACGTTTTCCTCACAATTTGGAGTATGTATTCCTTTTTCAATAGCAAATAAATGTACATGACTTAGTTGGTTATGTTCGGATCCTTTAAAATAACTATAAATTAAGCCGATACTTATTTTCCGTTCAAAACTGTAAAATTTATCGGCAACTGTGTTGGCCTGAGCAACTGTGTTCGGCTCTTCGGGGTATACGGTGTGCTTATGTGGGGCGCGAACCCGCAAACTCCTGCTTGCAAGTCAGATGCTCAACCAATTGAGCTAAACAGGCTGTTAATATTACTGCCAATTTATAAATTCTATATTCTAAGTACTATATACAGTAGTGCTACAAAGCAAACTTTTCATTTTATCAGAGACGTAAAAAATTTGTATTATACGTCTCTGATTTTATTCTATGAGAACGTCCCAGGATCCGAACTCCCAAAAATCTTATCTCAAAATGGTTAGGATAGGCTTTGGAAATGTTTATAATTTAGCTTTCCATCAAGGCCTATAATCACGTGGTATATTGTTTTGATACTAAAGGGTCGAGAACATGGCGGCACACACAAGTTCGTAGGTAAGTCGTATTTTTCGCCGAAAGTCCAAATGATTCAATTTTTTCATGTAGCCCATGTTCCAGTCAACAATTTTCCGAATCCATCGGTACCAAAGTTAGCAGTGTTACTGCCGTAGTTTGTCCGGAGACCCTGCAGAGAAATTTGAAGCGGACAGACTTTTTCATTAAAAACCGTGGTACTAAAGGGAAACAAGTTATAAAATGACCGTTTGTAGACATATTTTATGGATTTAAGAACATATTATCATAACGTAAGAATTATCAAAGACGTATAGTATTAGTACAACATTCTAAATGGCGTATTATTCAGAAATGTGGAATAAACATGACAAAATAAAGAAATGATACTATATTGGAACCAGATTTTCATGATACTTTGGGGGAACCAAATATACACATAATTTCCAAATGTTTTCTAAGGGGAATATATCTCTTTATTTTCAGACAATGGCTGAAAACAACAACCAGGTAAAGCTGTTATGCAGTATTATATGGAAATTACTTCCGCTGCAAAAGTACATACAGTCGGCACTGCAGACGTCATGCCAATACAAGTCCACACAGGTGTTGTGACTTTAAATATGTTATTTAGGTTTTACAACATACTGTGTAGGATACAATCAGAATAATTTTTGTGTTATATTATGATTTGTCGTATGATTTGTACTATGATTTAAACTACAATGTACGTGACTTGAGTGATTTACAAAACAATGTGTTTTGAGATCAAAATCATATCAATAGTCTGTGATAATCATGATTAATTATTATTTTAGTTTATCTTTATTGTTATTTCGTTTTGTGATTTCCTACTACATGTACTTGTAATTCATGTGTTTTTTGCAATAAAAAGTTCACCACTTATATTGTTTTCATAAAGGCAAATGTGCAATAATATTTCCATTGAAATGGATACCAGCATAAAACAATACGACGTCTTTTGAGTTGTCGCCTGTTTAAAAAGCAAGCGTGCTGATTATCAATTTTTTTTGGCTATAGGCGGTGCTATCTTCGGATGATAGTTGAAAGGAGACTTTCCGATGACGACAGAATGGCGATTTAAACGGCGGCATAAGATTAGGCTTAAATCTTTTAACCGCTGGCGATTCTGACTTTATCTGATGATAAGGTGACTTCATAGAAGACTTCGGCTTTAGTGGTCGTTTCTGTGTAATTCGATTATCAATCATTTGCCCATATTGCTTTTGCGCAGACCTTTCCTCGACGTACACACTTTCGAAGATTATTCTTTTTCTTCGTCATGATCTGTAAAAATACGAGTATATAGAAGACACAGACCATTTAAAATTGCTGCTACTTACATGCACATAATGGAAGGGCAGACAGCCAACATAAAGCTTGGTTTGTACAATAAAACATTTTTTTAAAATCAATTACTATCGTCATTTCAAAAACAGATTCGTCTTATACAATGCCAGATTTTGTGTGTTATCTGACACAATTACATGAACTCTTACAAGAAACAAAATTTAAGTAATACTTGCCTGTTTGTTAATTGTTCAGTAACAAAGGTTTAAGGCATATTCCACACCACAATGATGGATTCTCTTTTCTGTAGATGAAGAATATAAATTTGAGTAAATTTGGACCCCCATAGTATCATGAAAATCTGGTTCCCATCTAATATCATTTCTTTATTTTGTCATGTTTATTCCACATTTCTAAATAATATGCCATTTAGAATGTTGTACTAATACTATACGTCTTGGATAACTCTTACGTTATGATAATATGTCCTAGAATCCATAAAATATGGCTACAAATGGTCATTTTATAACTTGTTCCCCTTCAGTACCACGGCTTTTAATGAAAATGTCTGTCCGCTTCAAATTTCTGTGCAGTATAAGAATATTTATTGATTTTGTTTATTGTTTTCGACATTATAATATGATATTAAATAGAGTATGTACAAGTATTGGCTGACAGTTCTAAATTGCTGAGGACATTTTAATAAACTACTAAATCACGATTAAATACAAATAATTGCTACTAGTATTTGAAATTGTTCATGATATTTTATAATACATGTATATTAAATCGCGATATAAATTATTTGCTCAGGGGTAAAACGTTCAGGACATTACATTATACATGAAATCGTGATTAAATACAATTTGGAATAGTTTGCTGTTTTACAATTATAAATTCGTTGAATAAAAAGTATAGAATACCCTACAGGGTAGTGTTGCGATTTTTGGCATGTAGACAATGCGGTGTCAAGTAACATGAAGGACTCATGTAGTACAAGGTAATGCTGTGATTGTTGGCATGTAGACAATGCGGTGTCAAGTAACATGAAGGACTCATGTAGTACAAGGTAATGCTGTGATTGTTGGCATGTAGACAATGCGGTGTCAAGTAACATGAAGGACTCATGAAGTACAAGGTAATGTTGTGATTGTTGGCATGTAGACAATGCGGTGTCAAGTAACATGAAGGACTCATGTAATACAAGGTGATGGTGTGATTGTTGGCATGTAGACAATGCGGTGTCAAGTAACATGAAGGACTCATGTAATACAAGGTGATGTTGTGATTGTTGGCATGTAGACAATGCGGTGTCCAGCAACATGAAGAACTCATGTAATACAAGGTAATGTTGTGATTGTTGGCATGTAGACAATGCGGTGTCAAGTAACATGAAGGACTCATGTAATACAAGGTGATGGTGTGATTGTTGGCATGTAGACAATGCAGTGTCCAGCAACATGAAGAACTCATGTAATACAAGGTAATGTTGTGATTGTTGGCATGTAGACAATGCGGTGTCAGAAAACATGAAGGACTCATGTAGTACAAGGTAATGTTGTGATTGTTGGCATGTAGACAATGCGGTGTCCAGCAACATGAAGAACTCATGTAGTACAAGGTAATGTTGTGATTGTTGGCATGTAGACAATGCGGTGTCCAGCAACATGAAGAACTCATGTAGTACAAGGTAATGTTGTGATTGTTGGCATGTAGACAATGCGGTGTCCAGCAACATGAAGAACTCATGTAGTACAAGGTAATGTTGTGATTGTTGGCATGTAGACAATGCAGTGTCCAGCAACATGAAGAACTCATGTAGTACAAGGTAATGTTGTGATTGTTGGCATGTAGGCAATGCGGTGTCAGGTAACATGAAGAACTCATGTAGTACAAGGTAATGTTGTGATTGTTGGCATGTAGACAATGCGGTGTCCAGCAACATGAAGAACTCATGTAGTACAAGGTAATGTTGTGATTGTTGGCATGTAGGCAATGCAGTGTCCAGCAACATGAAGAACTCATGTAGTACAAGGTAATGTTGTGATTGTTGGCATGTAGACAATGCGGTGTCCAGCAACATGAAGAACTCATGTAATACAAGGTAATGTTGTGATTGTTGGCATGTAGACAATGCGGTGTCCAGCAAGATGAAGAACTCATGTAGTACAAGGTAATGTTGTGATTGTTGGCATGTAGACAATGCGGTGTCCAGCAACATGAAGAACTCATGTAATACAAGGTAATGTTGTGATTGTTGGCATGTAGACAATGCGGTGACCAGCAACATGAAGAACTCATGTAGTACAAGGTAATGTTGTGATTGTTGGCATGTAGACAATGCGGTGTCAGGTAACATAAAGGACTCATGTAGTACAAGGTAATGTTGTGATTGTTGGCATGTAGACAATGCGATGTCCAGCAACATGAAGGACTCGTGTAGTACAAGGTAATGTTGTGATTGTTGGCATGTAGACAATGCAGTGTCAACGTGACGGACTCATGTAGTACAAGGTAATGTTGTGATTGTTGGCATGTAGACAATGCAGTGTCCAGCAACATGAAGAACTCATGAAGTACAAGGTAATGTTGTGATTGTTGGCATGTAGACAATGCGGTGTCCAGCAACATGAAGGACTCATGTAGTACAAGGTAATGTTGTGATTATTGGCATGTAGACAATGCGGTGTCAGGTAACATGAAGAACTCATGTAGTACAAGGTAATGTTGTGATTGTTGGCATGTAGGCAATGCAGTGTCCAGCAACATGAATGACTCATGTAGTACAAGGTAATGTTGTGATTGTTGGCGTGTAGACAATGCAATGTCAGGTAACATGAAGGACTCATGTAGTACAAGGTAATGTTGTGATTGTTGGCATGTAGACAATGCGGTGTCAAGTAACATAAAGGACTCATGAAGTACAAGATAATGTTGTGATTGTTGGCATGTAGACAATGCGGTGTCAGGTAACATGAAGAACTCATGTAGTACAAAGTAATGTTGTGATTGTTGGCATGTAGGCAATGCAGTGTCCAGCAACATGAAGGACTCATGTAGTACAAGGTAATGTTGTGATTGTTGGCGTGTAGACAATGCGGTGTCAGGTAACATGAAGGACTCATGTAGTACAAGGTAATGTTGTGATTGTTGGCGTGTAGACAATGCGGTATCAGGTAACATGAAGGACTCATGTAGTACAAGGTAATGTTGTGATTGTTGGCAAGTAGACAATGCAGTGTCCAGCAACATAAAGGACTCATGTAGTACAAGGTAATGTTGTGATTGTTGGCGTGTAGACAATGCGGTATCAGGTAACATGAAGGACTCATGTAGTACAAGGTAATGTTGTGATTGTTGGCATGTAGACAATGTGGTGTCCAGCAACATGAAGAACTCATGTAGTACAAGGTAATGTTGTGATTGTTGGCGTGTAGACAATGCTGTGTCCAGCAACATAAAGGACTCATGTACAGGCTAATGTTGTGATTGTTGGCATGTAGACAATGCGGTGTCAGGTACCATGACGGACTCATGTAGTACAAGGTAATGTTGTCATTGTTGGCATGTAGACAATTCGGTGTCAAGTAACATAACGGACTCATGTAGTGCTAGGTAACGTTGTGATTGTTGGCATGTAGACAATGCGGTATCAAGTTACGTGATAGACTCATGTAGTACAAGGTAATGTTGTGATTGTTGGCAAGTAGACAATGCGGTGTCAAGTAACATAAGGGACTCATGATTGCTGGCATGTAGTTATGTGGGGCAAATAACATGAAGAACTCATGTAGTACAAGGTAATGTTGTGATTGTTGGCATGTAGACAATGCGGTGTCAAGTAACATAAGGGACTCATGATTGTTGGTATGTAGTTATGTGGGGGCAAATAACATGAAGAACTCATGTAGTACAAGGTAATGGTGTGATTGTTGGCATGTAGACAATGCGGTGTCAAGTAACATAAGGGACTCATGATTGTTGGTATGTAGTTATGTGGGGGCAAATAACATGAGGAATGCATGTAGTACAAGGTAATGTTGTGATTGTTGGCATGTAGACGATGCGGTGTCAAGTAACATAAGGGACTCATGATTGTTGGTATGTAGTAATGTGGGGGCAAATAACATGAAGAACTCATGTAGTACAAGGTAATGTTGTGATTGTTGGCATGTAGACAATGCAGTGTCAAGTAACATAAGGGACTCATGATTGTTGGCATGTAGACAATGTGGGGGCAAGTAACATGAAGAACTCATGTAGTACAAGGTAATGTTGTGATTGTTGGCATGTAGACAATGCAGTGTCCAGCAACATGAAGAACTCATGTAGTACAAGGTAATGTTGTGATTGTTGGCATGTAGGCAATGCGGTGTCAGGTAACATGAAGAACTCATGTAGTACAAGGTAATGTTGTGATTGTTGGCATGTACACAATGCGGTGTCCAGCAACATGAAGAACTCATGTAGTACAAGGTAATGTTGTGATTGTTGGCATGTAGGCAATGCAGTGTCCAGCAACATGAAGAACTCATGTAGTACAAGGTAATGTTGTGATTGTTGGCATGTAGACAATGCGGTGTCCAGCAACATGAAGAACTCATGTAATACAAGGTAATGTTGTGATTGTTGGCATGTAGACAATGCGGTGTCCAGCAAGATGAAGAACTCATGTAGTACAAGGTAATGTTGTGATTGTTGGCATGTAGACAATGCGGTGTCCAGCAACATGAAGAACTCATGTAATACAAGGTAATGTTGTGATTGTTGGCATGTAGACAATGCGGTGTCCAGCAACATGAAGAACTCATGTAGTACAAGGTAATGTTGTGATTGTTGGCATGTAGACAATGCAGTGTCCAGCAACATGAAGAACTCATGAAGTACAAGGTAATGTTGTGATTGTTGGCATGTAGACAATGCGGTGTCCAGCAACATGAAGGACTCATGTAGTACAAGGTAATGTTGTGATTATTGGCATGTAGACAATGCGGTGTCAGGTAACATGAAGAACTCATGTAGTACAAGGTAATGTTGTGATTGTTGGCATGTAGGCAATGCAGTGCCCAGCAACATGAATGACTCATGTAGTACAAGGTAATGTTGTGATTGTTGGCGTGTAGACAATGCAATGTCAGGTAACATGAAGGACTCATGTAGTACAAGGTAATGTTGTGATTGTTGGCATGTAGACAATGCGGTGTCAAGTAACATAAAGGACTCATGAAGTACAAGGTAATGTTGTGATTGTTGGCATGTAGACAATGCAGTGTCCAGCAACATGAAGGACTCATGTAGTACAAGGTAATGTTGTGATTGTTGGCGTGTAGACAATGCAATGTCAGGTAACATGAAGGACTCATGTAGTACAAGGTAATGTTGTGATTGTTGGCATGTAGACAATGCGGTGTCAGGTAACATGAAGAACTCATGTAGTACAAAGTAATGTGGTGATTGTTGGCATGTAGGCAATGCAGTGTCCAGCAACATGAATGACTCATGTAGTACAAGGTAATGTTGTGATTGTTGGCGTGTAGACAATGCGGTGTCAGGTAACATGAAGGACTCATGTAGTACAAGGTAATGTTGTGATTGTTGGCGTGTAGACAATGCGGTATCAGGTAACATGAAGGACTCATGTAGTACAAGGTAATGTTGTGATTGTTGGCAAGTAGACAATGCAGTGTCCAGCAACATAAAGGACTCATGTAGTACAAGGTAATGTTGTGATTGTTGGCGTGTAGACAATGCGGTATCAGGTAACATGAAGGACTCATGTAGTACAAGGTAATGTTGTGATTGTTGGCATGTAGACAATGTGGTGTCCAGCAACATGAAGAACTCATGTAGTACAAGGTAATGTTGTGATTGTTGGCGTGTAGACAATGCTGTGTCCAGCAACATAAAGGACTCATGTACAGGCTAATGTTGTGATTGTTGGCATGTAGACAATGCGGTGTCAGGTACCATGACGGACTCATGTAGTACAAGGTAATGTTGTCATTGTTGGCATGTAGACAATTCGGTGTCAAGTAACATAACGGACTCATGTAGTGCTAGGTAACGTTGTGATTGTTGGCATGTAGACAATGCGGTATCGAGTTACGTGATAGTCTCATGTAGTACAAGGTAATGTTGTGATTGTTGGCAAGTAGACAATGCGGTGTCAAGTAACATAAGGGACTCATGATTGTTGGCATGTAGTTATGTGGGGCAAATAACATGAAGAACTCATGTAGTACAAGGTAATGTTGTGATTGTTGGCATGTAGACAATGCGGTGTCAAGTAACATAAGGGACTCATGATTGTTGGTATGTAGTTATGTGGGGGCAAATAACATGAAGAACTCATGTAGTACAAGGTAATGGTGTGATTGTTGGCATGTAGACAATGCGGTGTCAAGTAACATAAGGGACTCATGATTATTGGTATGTAGTTATGTGGGGGCAAATAACATGAAGAATGCATGTAGTACAAGGTAATGTTGTGATTGTTGGCATGTAGACGATGCGGTGTCAAGTAACATAAGGGACTCATGATTGTTGGTATGTAGTAATGTGGGGGCAAATAACATGAAGAACTCATGTAGTACAAGGTAATGTTGTGATTGTTGGCATGTAGACAATGCAGTGTCAAGTAACATAAGGGACTCATGATTGTTGGCATGTAGACAATGTGGGGGCAAGTAACATGAAGAACTCATGTAGTACAAGGTAATGTTGTGATTGTTGGCATGTAGACAATGCAGTGTCCAGCAACATGAAGAACTCATGTAGTACAAGGTAATGTTGTGATTGTTGGCATGTAGGCAATGCGGTGTCAGGTAACATGAAGAACTCATGTAGTACAAGGTAATGTTGTGATTGTTGGCATGTAGACAATGCGGTGTCCAGCAACATGAAGAACTCATGTAGTACAAGGTAATGTTGTGATTGTTGGCATGTAGGCAATGCAGTGTCCAGCAACATGAAGAACTCATGTAGTACAAGGTAATGTTGTGATTGTTGGCATGTAGACAATGCGGTGTCCAGCAACATGAAGAACTCATGTAATACAAGGTAATGTTGTGATTGTTGGCATGTAGACAATGCGGTGTCCAGCAAGATGAAGAACTCATGTAGTACAAGGTAATGTTGTGATTGTTGGCATGTAGACAATGCGGTGTCCAGCAACATGAAGAACTCATGTAATACAAGGTAATGTTGTGATTGTTGGCATGTAGACAATGCGGTGTCCAGCAACATGAAGAACTCATGTAGTACAAGGTAATGTTGTGATTGTTGGCATGTAGACAATGCGGTGTCAGGTAACATAAAGGACTCATGTAGTACAAGGTAATGTTGTGATTGTTGGCATGTAGACAATGCGATGTCCAGCAACATGAAGGACTCATGTAGTACAAGGTAATGTTGTGATTGTTGGCATGTAGACAATGCAGTGTCCAGCAACATGAAGAACTCATGAAGTACAAGGTAATGTTGTGATTGTTGGCATGTAGACAATGCGGCGTCCAGCAACATGAAGGACTCATGTAGTACAAGGTAATGTTGTGATTATTGGCATGTAGACAATGCGGTGTCAGGTAACATGAAGGACCCATGTAGTACAAGGTAATGTTGTGATTGTTGGCATGTAGACAATGTGGTGTCCAGCAACATGAAGAACTCATGAAGTACAAGGTAATGTTGTGATTGTTGGCATGTAGACAATGCGGTGTCCAGCAACATGAAGGACTCATGTAGTACAAGGTAATGTTGTGATTATTGGCATGTAGACAATGCGGTGTCAGGTAACATGAAGAACTCATGTAGTACAAGGTAATGTTGTGATTGTTGGCATGTAGGCAATGCAGTGTCCAGCAACATGAATGACTCATGTAGTACAAGGTAATGTTGTGATTGTTGGCGTGTAGACAATGCAATGTCAGGTAACATGAAGGACTCATGTAGTACAAGGTAATGTTGTGATTGTTGGCATGTAGACAATGCGGTGTCAAGTAACATAAAGGACTCATGAAGTACAAGGTAATGTTGTGATTGTTGGCATGTAGACAATGCGGTGTCCAGCAACATGAAGGACTCATGTAGTACAAGGTAATGTTGGGATTGTTGGCATGTAGACAATGCGGTGTCAGGTAACATGAAGAACTCATGTAGTACAAAGTAATGTTGTGATTGTTGGCATGTAGGCAATGCAGTGTCCAGCAACATGAAGGACTCATGTAGTACAAGGTAATGTTGTGATTGTTGGCGTGTAGACAATGCGGTGTCAGGTAACATGAAGGACTCATGTAGTACAAGGTAATGTTGTGATTGTTGGCGTGTAGACAATGCGGTATCAGGTAACATGAAGGACTCATGTAGTACAAGGTAATGTTGTGATTGTTGGCAAGTAGACAATGCAGTGTCCAGCAACATAAAGGACTCATGTAGTACAAGGTAATGTTGTGATTGTTGGCGTGTAGACAATGCGGTATCAGGTAACATGAAGGACCCATGTAGTACAAGGTAATGTTGTGATTGTTGGCATGTAGACAATGTGGTGTCCAGCAACATGAAGAACTCATGTAGTACAAGGTAATGTTGTGATTGTTGGCGTGTAGACAATGCTGTGTCCAGCAACATAAAGGACTCATGTACAGGCTAATGTTGTGATTGTTGGCATGTAGACAATGCGGTGTCAGGTACCATGACGGACTCATGTAGTACAAGGTAATGTTGTCATTGTTGGCATGTAGACAATTCGGTGTCAAGTAACATAACGGACTCATGTAGTGCTAGGTAACGTTGTGATTGTTGGCATGTAGACAATGCGGTATCAAGTTACGTGATAGACTCATGTAGTACAAGGTAATGTTGTGATTGTTGGCAAGTAGACAATGCGGTGTCAAGTAACATTAGGGACTCATGATTGTTGGCATGTAGTTATGTGGGGCAAATAACATGAAGAACTCATGTAGTACAAGGTAATGTTGTGATTGTTGGCATGTAGACAATGCGGTGTCAAGTAACATAAGGGACTCATGATTGTTGGTATGTAGTTATGTGGGGGCAAATAACATGAAGAACTCATGTAGTACAAGGTAATGGTGTGATTGTTGGCATGTAGACAATGCGGTGTCAAGTAACATAAGGGACTCATGATTGTTGGTATGTAGTTATGTGGGGGCAAATAACATGAAGAACGCATGTAGTACAAGGTAATGTTGTGATTGTTGGCATGTAGACGATGCGGTGTCAAGTAACATAAGGGACTCATGATTGTTGGTATGTAGTAATGTGGGGGCAAATAACATGAAGAACTCATGTAGTACAAGGTAATGTTGTGATTGTTGGCATGTAGACAATGCAGTGTCAAGTAACATAAGGGACTCATGATTGTTGGCATGTAGACAATGTGGGGGCAAGTAACATGAAGAACTCATGTAGTACAAGGTAATGTTGTGATTGTTGGCATATTTTGCCGGGGAACCGTGGTGAAATAGTGAGACGATTTTTTTCAAATTTGCCCGTGAACTTGACTGTTCTGAGGAACTTATTACGTGCATGGCTTACTTTTGATAACTCGAGAATCGGTAAGAAACCGGGAAACGGACACTAGCATATCCATTTTGGGAGTGCAGCGATTTGTACTCCCATGAATTATATAGACTACTTATAAATATGAACAAGACGTTGGGCCATATAGTAGAATTTAATTTAGAACATGAAACATTTGACGAAATATACTGGCTTACTGATCAGATGTCACTTTTTTGTTGAATTCTTGCTTGCTTTATATAAAACAACTGTAAATGAAGACTTATCTGTTCATTTGAACATGCATATTGTGTGAACATGAACAGACGTTGACCATAATCTATATATGTACCAACTTATCTCACTCAAAGTCAACATATCTTTGTTTTCTATTGTGGTGATAAGCTAAAGATTCAGTTGGAATCAGTCCAACCAGTTCTACACAATGGCAAAATCATGTAAGTTTTTTTCCGGAATTAGTATTAAATTACAATCTATTACGCGAGTTTTACTCTTCGTACACCTGCGACGTGTTTATAAGCTTAACGAACTTTTTTATTTTTAGTTTTAGTAACTACGTTGGTGTTTGCCTTCATCAGAACTACAAGTAACCACATTAATATACCGATTTGTAAAATATATCAGAATTGACTACTATCAGATTTCTGAACAAAAATGTAATTTTAAATGTACATGTATAATGTTTTTGTCAACATTTTAAAACCAGTTTCTACAAGCATTAAGACGGATAAATTGTGTACTTGTATCTAACTTGTTATCTCTATAAGTAATCGGAGATGGAGGACTAGGACCAAATTTTCACAAAGGTCACAAAAATCTGAGGTCCGTACACAACTGACTAAGTTACGCGGATGTACTTTTAATATCTTCGTCAATTAATTTTGACTTTATATCAGTACATATGTATATACTTGATACATTTATTCGTACATCAACTGTTTGTTTGATAACTATACAGTGTTGCTTAGGAACGACGGCAGCATCAAATACTTGTACCGTGGTCGAGTGGTAGTCATGGGATTCTAGTACTGGTTCTTCCCAGGAACGGTGGTTAGGTGAACTGTCCGCCTCATATGACTCTGACTGTTGACAAGGGGCGTAATACTCAACAAACAAACAAATACTGGTACAACATTGAGCGGTTCAATTTCTTTATGTTCTTTGAAAGCGAACTTATAGTTATAACCATTGTTAATAAAACAATAATTGCCAAAATATTTTGCCATTTTTCACAGCAAGTGTTAGCTGTTACAGTTGTACGAATGTCACAGACGACCATGTTTGTACATCTAACATCACAACCTGTGATATTGGTCAGGTAATTCTGTTATTTATATTTAACTAAGTAACATCTATACATAACAGTTTATAAGAGTCAGGTAATTATTTTATTTTATATTTAACTAAGCAAGACCTCGTACATAACGGTTTATAAGTGTCAGGTTCAGTATCACATCAGGATTCTTGTCAGTATAATTTGATAACACGAACATATTTTATCAAATTAAAATAAATTCATTGACAAATGAATGACATCAAGTTAAAAGTTGATCATTCGAAATTAAAGCCATTTAAGAAAGCTGGTTTTATTTGCCATGGTCTATAATCACGTTATGTAAGTTGACACTACAGGGTCTTGAAAAATGTCGGCGCCCACGAGTTCGTATTTTTCGTCGAAAGAATTAATGTTTCGAGTTTTTCATGCAGCCCATTTTCCAGCCAACAATTTTCCGAATCCATCGGTACCAGATTTAGCATGGTAACTGTCGTAGTTTGTCCATAGACCATGCAGAGAAATTTGAAGTAGACAGATTTTTTTCATTATCTTTTTCAAATTTCCCTGCAGGGTCTGTAGACAAACTACGACAGTAACAATGTTAAATATAGTATTCGGAAAATTGGTGGTATCAATAATTAACAAAACAATATACCACGTGATTATAGGCCGCGTTTCCCCTTGAATAGCTCTTCTTTAGGAGATCAGTAAAGCGCATTTGCATGCTACTTCCAGGTAGTAACGCCCTGTTCTGACATCTTAATTATTTTCTTAAAGTCGGTCAAAATTAGCTAAGCTAAGAAAAAATCTTATCTTAAGATAAGTGATATTTATAAACACTCTTCAGAATTATTAAAAGTTCGTGACTGTATTGTTGCATTTGACAATGATCAAGTAGTTGGTGCTTTTAATCATGTTCATTTCAAAATGACCTTTGTTTGCAAAACAACCAAATCAAATCCGTACACAATTTAAGTTTCCTCTCCATTATACCTCTTCATGTTGTGTTCTTAAAATTCTCTAAGCCTAAAACTGAGTCAAAACATTTTGTAAAATAATATGTATCATGAACAAGTTTATGTGCCGAGTAATATGGTAACCCATTACACATTTACAACTACCCACAACCATGCAGATATAATGCCAGTATCGTGGGTGCTGCTAAATATTATGCAAATGAATTTCATCGTCACAATAATTTTGAGGAAAACTGCTTTTGCTCAGAATGACGGACTAATCCGACATAATGTAATGAGTGACGACGCAATTGTTGTACAGAAAGCGCATCTGTAAAAAAACTTCACTTTTTTCCGCTATTGAGCGCATAAGAAAAACATAAAAGGTATGTCTCCGCTC
Source organism: Lutraria lutraria (assembly GCA_964023205.1). Taxonomy (NCBI): domain Eukaryota; kingdom Metazoa; phylum Mollusca; class Bivalvia; order Venerida; family Mactridae; genus Lutraria; species Lutraria lutraria. The sequence continues at coordinate 7,790,982 of OZ026849.1, forward strand.
TTCAGTAAATGTCCACAGTGACGTTGAGGAGTATTGATTGACGGAAATCCTAAACCTATAATACATGTAATGAAAGGGTCCGAACAACAAAGATAATAGATGTAATAAACCATCATATAATCATAATTCTTTTGTTGTTTCTTTACAGTCTTGTTTCAAATCTATAAAAATTGTCAACGATGTGGTGAGATTAAGTTTGGGATGTGTAGACAATCAGGTAGGATGTATAAAGCATTAATTGATATACGAACATACATTATTTTATATTTCTTACTTAATTGTTACATGATATACATGTATTTCGAATTTGAGTGAAAACTTCACCCCGAATATTATTGAGTAACAACACAAGACTGCGTTTTAAAATGGTATTAATGTAATATTGTCTGTTTTATTTTCAGCAATGTTTGGTAAATACGGACATCAGCAGTCTTGTTGGCAGACAGATATACAGACGACAGATTCATAACTGTATTGAATGTTGCTCTTCTAATATGTGCAATATCCATTTATGTGATCATCCAAAACGTGAGTATGTTCTAAATCGTCAGTTTAAGCAACACGAGTTAGCTAGTCTTGTACATTTGTATGAAGTATGTTTATTGTTTGGCCAGAACAATGTAATCAGATAAGGTTTCACATAGAGCTACGGAAGAAAAGCTTTCAGCATGGCAAGCATTTTACAAAGAATCTACAAGAATATAATTGGAAACTGACATCACTAAACATGGACTTATCAACAACATTTTTCGCGCTCTTCGCGATGCGCTATTCAATGCTTTCTGTAGACGCCAGGTTTTACAAAATTCGATATGTAGTCTTGTTTTTCGTATAAATCATGAATAATAGAATGTGTAACGCATTTTAATGCAATTTCTTATGGAAGGGAATATCTGCCAGTACATGCATGCTGTTAAATGACAATTGCATCTTGTCTTGTTACATGCATATTGTTAAATGACAATTGCACCTTGCCTTGTTTCATTCGTTTTACACTAACTGCAACTGCCGTGTGCCTTTATGCTTCTTTCCATCAGTAAGTGGCACGTGGCTTGATTCTATCCTTACTCTATGTATATAAATTACATATTCTTGTGTGTAAATGACAAATGCATCCATTCTATTCATTATTATTATACCGACACATGCATGTTAACATCAATGATTGCAAGTTCAGGAAGGCGAAACCAATTAGCACTAAGCAGCAGCTAGCATGAACTTAAACGCATTTGTAATATACAATTCATACAATGCTGGGAACCATATTTTTTCGGCAGTTTCCGTAAACAGCAATGTGTACACTACGGTAGCGCTATGCACTGACCTGTGTTATTCTGCTCGGGGCATTATGGGTATTTGCAGGAACTACTTACAAAATGGAAATTATAAACAATAACACAGCGTGACGTCACCGTATGGTACACATTGGAGTCAAGCGTACTTCAACATTGCGTTTCATTGAATAATTAGTGTTATTGACGAAAGCACAAGAATAGAAATGGTACAACGTATTCATTTTACATAACTAAACAAATTTTGTTAATAACATACAACCGATATGGTTGTTTTGACATTTTTAATCCTTCCGCAGAACTATACTTTAGCGTATGTATAACTATCTAAATGTAGATAGTAATCATTTTATATATAGAGGTTAGACAAACGTAGTGACGTTACACTATGTATAGAACGCCGTAAAAAGGTCAACCACGCACGGTGCGTACACAAAAAACTACTCGACGAATTAGTGTAAGTTGAGCGAAACGGGACAAAAAATTGTTACTGTAGAATTTGTAGCCATTCTTCATCGATGTCAATACATCGTTTCAAAAGCAGCAGATACTATATTGGTGGAGGTGAAGGTAAGTCCAGAGTAAGTTTTATCCTAAAATAACAGTTATTGTGTACTCAGTCATGTGAAATTATGTTTTAGTTATTGCTGTTGTGTGAGAAGAATTTTATCTATATAACAATGTTATATAGCATACCTGTTCATATACAGTTAAACCTGTGAACAAAGGCTATCCTTGGAAAATACATAATTGGCGTTAATTACCAAGTGCATGGCATTTATTTGGATGTCATTTTGTTTTAAGCAATCAATCACATTTTAAAATAATGTTCAATATGAATTAAAGACCTACACTAAAAAGAAAACAGTTTTAAATTGTTCATTTGCATCAACATTTAAAGAAAAAAACAAGCTGGTGATAGTCGACAGATATGGAGGTATTTCGATGCATGGAGGATATGTTTGCTAGTGATCCAACAGTTATTTCTACCTCAGTTGTGTCTTCTATCACAACTTCACCAAGGGTATCCGCTCCATTGTTGATTCTTCTCAAATCAATGAGAAAGATGTGTTAAAGGATGAGCAGCCAATATACTTTTTCCCCTGAGTTAAATGAAAGGACCACCCATATAGCTTTGATGATGACACTCCTAGATTGTTTGAGATATTTCAAGAAGAACATAGACATATGCACAATTAGAGGATAGCTTAGGACACAATTAAGGTGTGTGTCTACCTTGAAAACACTAGTCATCCTACTTGAATCAAAGGATAGATAAAATACAACAATTATCATTTTTTTCATTTGTCTATTTATTATACTGTTTATTTATGTATTTCTGTAAACAATAAATTCAGTAACCAATTGAATCAAGTCTTAATTTTAACAATAAACATAATTCATTATTGTCAATTAGTACAACTAATTGAAATATAACTGACAACCATAATAATTGCACATGTCTTCCAATGCTTCACTGTTAAAAATGAGACTTAATGAAATTAAAATACTTCAAAAAATTGCAGTGAGGTGAATTAATTAGTCATTACAGGAACATGTATTTTGGACTACAGTCAAGACTTTGAACTTAGGCCATCTTTGGGAAATAGAAAATTTGGCCTATATTGACAGATGGCTCTTATTCAGGAGTTATTTTGTTCTAAATGATAAATGACGGTTTAGAAAGAATGACCTTTTACTCACAAGGTGACCTTTATTCGGAGGTTTGACAATATCTAGATATTTAACATTTGTACAATTGACAATATTGACTGAAAATTTGCATTTATTATTGAGTAATAATTAACATGAAAAACCTAGAATATTGATCAATTCAAATACAAAAATATCTTTACAAACAATTTAGAAATTACATTGACACTAATAGACTGATGCTTACAAATGATGAATAATTAATTCACATGTATTACTTATTATCATGAATTTGCATTTACATCAAATAAGTCAACTTCTTAGAAAAAACATAAAATATAGCTTCAACTTTAAATTTGCTAAGTTCTAAAATTTATTTCAATATTACACTATGCAATTTGTCTGTGAATATAGTGTGATTTATAACTTCTGATATACATGAAAATTAAATATCTTCCAAGATGTAACTCTTTACTTTATTTTAAGGATCACGGATACAAAATTCATTTATTCATTTAAACATTAGCTATGTATAGCTGTTGACCAAAATGGAAATAAAGGTTTATTTTAACTTTGTTTGTGTTATCCTTTATATAATATGTCTAACATGGCTATACACATGTTTCTTGTAATATATGTATATTTTCTTTAAATGTATGCCAGTTTATTAACACATTGTAATTTGTATATTGAAAAAATTTAACTAAATACTTTTTACATCATAACGAGAGCTTAATAGTAGAGCTTAGTAGTATCAAGGACTTATAAACATACATGGATTCGCAACTGCTAAAAATAGCTCAAACGATATCATTCGGCGATCCCACAATGCATTGCTATATACTCGGCAATGTTTACGAATTTGATTATACTAAAAACCCTGGCAATTGGGCACGGGAAATTGGTATTAAAAGGATGCAACAAATTCCTTAAAGATATTGAAATACATTTATAATCCACAAAGTCTAAGTATAAGCATTGAAAATGGCATCAGTCGAACATTTTAAATTCCAACATGACGGACATCTATTATAATCCTTTCGTCTCCGAGATTAAACATTCGGAATACCACGGATATTTTCGCTTTTATTATCATTCGGATTATCACGGATATTTTGGTATTTTCGCTTTTGAAAACAATTCAATTCAATTCAATTTATTAGGCATATAAGCAATACATGCTTTTTGCCGTCAATTGCTGGCGGCGACAACTTATTTAACACAATAAATGAATAAATATACATATATCAGTAATCTAAACACATAGAGAAGTGTATGAGAACTAACATGACTTATACTGTAAAGTAAATGAGTTTGTCACAAAAATAAATAAATAGGAAACATACAGATTATCATATTACATAACAAAAGTAAAATCATGTGAAGTCAAATCTATTAATAGTCTATATAAACGGATACGCTTGGTTAATTAAAGAAGATCGTTTTTTATTTGCCAGATATGTATATTTAGCCAATTTACAAATCATACTAACATTATTTGACGATAGCAAAGACTGAAATTTTCGAATAGTAGGCCAATGATTATAATAATTGGGTAGGCATTTTTTACGAATATCTCGATACATAGGGCATGTTAAGATAAAATGATATTCATCCTCAACTACATTCATTTGACAAAAGATACATTTCCTATTAGCCGTTTCAATATTTCTGAATCGTCCTTCTTCTATGGCAAGCTTATGAGTCGAACAACGTAATCGAGATAAAGCAATTCTATGACTGTTGTTTTTGATGCAGAACATATATTTTTCAGTTTCGAAATCATTTTTAAATAACCGATTGGTACATAGTTTTGGCATATTGTCTAACATAGAGAAAAAACATTGATAATATTGACTATAAACGCGTTCAATGACTTTGTTTAATTGAACTTTTGAAAAATACATACTATCCTAAATATATGAAAAGCCTAGGTCATTCAGTAACAACTTTACACCCATTGCCCAAGAATTATTGATTTCATTTACCTTGTCATATAGAACAATCTTATGGATCAATGAATCTGAGGCATTGATTATTTTATACAAATATCTGAGGATACGTTCTTTTCGTACAACATCTAAAGGTACTTTGCCGAGTTCACCATACACAGTAGCATTTGTTGTTTGATAACGCACGCTTAAAACATGTTTAAGAAACTTAACATGGACCTTTTCAATATCAGGCCCTTTATGAAACCCCCATATTTCACAACCATAGTTTAATATAGGCAATACCATGCTATCGTATATCTTGATCTTTTCATTTACACCAAGAGAGACAGCCTGGAATAATGATTTAATACTAAAAATAGCACGTAAAGCTTGATCAGACAAAGATTTTTGTGTATTGAAAAAATTCCCATTTGATGAAAGTATTATACCTAAATAGCAAAATTTATTTACAATTTTTAATTTAGTATTTCCGTAATATACATCGAAATTTTCGTGTTTACCACCTGATTTGCATAACATGACAACAGTTTTAGATGTATTAACAGTGACATTCCATTTCAAACAATAATCATACATATTATTTAAAAGTGTCTGTAATCCTGTGACTGAATATGAAAACAATAGCTTGTATTCCCGTTGATTCACGTCTTATTATCGCGGGATTTGATTACTTTAAACTGTTAATACAGAAGTTGCGAATCCATGTATGTATATAAGTCCTTGGTAGTATAAGATTTAATGATTTATGCAAATTATATTTTCAATTGCACACATATTTTATAAACAAAAAACAACAACAGATACTTGTAAGTCATTATGGCAATGTGCTGTCACAAACAACCTATAGATGGAATGCATGTGTATCTTTTCCTAAATATTCTATGAGTCACAAAATTCTGCAGGTCCTGTGATGTGAATAATACGAATATAACTTCTGCATATAAATATATATATAAGTCCATCTTAATATTACATATACGGTGTATATAATACCTATGTAATGTTTATTATGTTTTATTACTAACTTCCACCTATGTAGCAACAATTTTGGCAGGAAAGCCACTTTTTGAGAAAACCCATTTGCCATATATTCGTGTATCAGTCTGGCCAACATATCATTGAGTATAAACTGATTAGCTAAATATAGGAGTAAATAATGTTTATGTAGATCTACTAAAATATTCACCTAAAACGATGTTCAGAAAAACATTGCCGTACCGCCTCGTCGTAGCACAGTTTCTTCAACATTCAACAAAATGTTATATTCTCGCCGATCTCGGTTGGTTTATTGGATGTAACAGAAACCATTTCTAACACACTGTCACTGACATTATCGTTGAGACCGACGAGACAGCTCGATATCTCATTAAAAACAACATGTGTCATTGATATACACTTTCGTAAACATTGAAGTTTTTACTATGGCACCGTTAAACCACGGAAAATTCCGAACTTGTAAATTTGATGTCCGGAGTTGTCTCCCGTGTATAGTAATTTCCGCAAGAAGCTAAAAGTTTTATTGGTTCCCAGTCATGTACTTCATGTACCATTGTAATGTCATGCTTCAACAAGAATAATGTTGAATCCAAAAAGCAGTAACAATAGCAGTTAGAAATAGTGTGAATAAATATTTCAAGATAAAGAAGGCATAACGCAGTTGTAAATTACATGCAAGAATGAATGATATATATGAAGGGAGTGTCCACATAGCATCAAGTAATATGAAACATGAATAACGTAGCAAGCACTTGTAAGAAACCAAAATGCAGTTGTCAAGTAGAAGAACGCATATGAAAGTAAATAACATAACATTGTCATTTAACAGCATGAATGTACTGGCGGATATTCCCTTCCATAATTTCTTTCTGTTTAAATTATTGTTTGAGCTGCTTTTTAAATGAGTCACTTAAAGATCGGATTGTGGGCCAAGGCTTTAAACATTTAAGATTTTTTATCAATAAACCATATAGCATGGAAGTATTTTTCCCAGCAACATCTTGTATTGATGACGAAACAATGGATTGTGCTAAAATGAACAGCATCTTCGGTGTTTGTAAAGATATGCATCATGCAAAGAATATTTGTCCAGAATTCTGTGGTTTGTGCAATGTTGGTAAGAAAACAAGATTAATAAAAAAATTTAACCCAAATTTTCCAGGAACAGTAGTAGCGTGAACAGACAATTTGGCAAAAATCGACGCGAATGACGAGCATTCCTACAATACTGTTTTGCATCCAGTTTGCATGTTTGCTTGTTTTGGTTTAATTGTTCCGAGTTATGTACAACCTGTTCTATCAGTCCTGTAAACAGTTGCATAAATTCACTTCATTATTGTGTTATTTCTAACGCTATGACATAAATGGAAACCTCGAGTTCATCAATGGGATCTAAATTCTGCAGATCCGACAAACGTGTTTATCTGATGAAAAATATTCGTGCGGATAATATTCTTATGCAGTCAAACTGTAACTTTTAAATTTCCCATTCTTTGGGCGTTGGTTTCTAGTGACATGTATTTTTGTAACTCAAATTGTTTATATAGTATAGACTAATAAAATACTGAATGTCTTGTTCATGTTATGTAACATAACCTTTTAAATTGCAAAACTTATTTGTAGTGGACGGTGAATGGAGTGTGTGGTCAGGATGGTCGGCTTGTAGTGTGTCGTGTAATAATGGCACGAGTACTCGTAAACGTACATGTACAAATCCAAGTCCAGCATACGGCGGTCTGGAGTGTGTGGGCAGAAGCACAGATGTGCAGGCATGCACCATGCCGACTTTATGCCCAGGTAATTACCAACCGAATTCGTTAATTATATGTTGAGAACATTAAATATTGTCATTGTTTATTATTTATGGTATGCTTATTATTCCATGCGTTTCTTATATAGCATTTACTTTTTTATTTGTTTTTATCTTATGGACTTATAGTATAAGCACAATCATGCTGTTATGTACATGTAACTGTATGTTTTTAGTACATGGTGGATGGAGTACTTGGTACAACTGGGGACTTTGTTCTGTGTCATGTGATACTGGCATACAGACCCGCAACAGGTTATGTACAAATCCAAAACCCAATCATTTAGGAGAGTATTGCATTGGTCCAAACGTTGATGACAGACTGTGTATAAAAGGTGTTTGTGCAGGTAAGCATTATACATTAGATTAATTGTTGTTATTAAAAACAACCAGTTACAAAAATGTATAACCTATTATCGCTGCCATCATTTATATATTGCCATTCTTGATATTTTAAGCATGTATAAACAAAATGTGTTAACTTAAGCATGAAAGTAAATACCTTGAATTGACATCGACTTATATTTTTCTCCAAACAGGATGCTCGATAAGAAAATGTTGATAGAAATCTTTTTTATTATTTATATAGATGGTGGATGGTCAGTGTGGTCCTCCTGGAGTTCATGTAGTTCTACATGTAGAGAACATACAGGTATACGTACACAGTCCAGATCTTGTAACAATCCAGCACCATCAGTCAATGGACAATATTGTGTTGGTGACGCATTACGTGTGGATACTTGCATTGCAGACAGATATTGCCGTAAGTTAATGAGATACAAAGGTCATTTGGATCATTTGTCTGGGAACCTAACTTAATACTTCAGAGCATAGGTCGCATACTGGATTTCATGGCATACTATATGCCGACCAGGTTTCACCAACTTGAGTCTCTTGGAAAACATAAAAGGATAATTCGTTCGAAAAATAAAAAGGTCATTTTTATTTGACCAAAGACTAAATGAGCAATGAGCCTAAAACACCAAAAGCCATTTCTTGCTCTGTGGCCGCGTGATCGTGTCCAGTATTCATAGTCCTAACAGAAGTTATACAAACGTATATGTCTCTAAGACAGATGGATACATCCACAATGGCTACAAGTTTCATGTAAAAAACTCTTAACACAATTACTACTCCTCAAAATCTGCTTATAGAGGAAAAAAATTCAAAAGAGGCCTAGTTAACGAATAGTTAACGTGGACCCAAAAAGTAACAAGGCGTGTCATATATCAAAATGTTCGGGAAGGATTGAAGTTTTACCAAAGACCGTCAGGCATTTGAAATTTTGGCGGCGAGCCAAGAAATCCAAGATGGCGTCCAAGATGGCCACCATTTCAGTAATACAGAGAGACAAAATGAAAATCCTGTTAAATAGTTACATGAGAGGGTACACTTTAAACTAATAAAATAAACAGTATTCATTTCATCATGCATTGTAGGATTTTCTGAAGGACAAACCCAAGGTCACAGACAAGGTCAAAAGGTCAAATTCGCTAAAAAATAACCTTATCACCACCAATTGTTATCCATTATGCTAACAATTGACATAATAGATAACAATTATTCATGTTAAAATGAAGCATGGTTATTGCCAGATATCATAACCAAATAATATCATTCCTTTGTTACCAAAGGAGCAATCAAAATGGCTTCCACGATGGCCGCCATTTCAGAAATATATAGAGAAAAAAATAAAATATCCTGTAAAATAGTGACATGAGAGGGTACACATAAAACTACAGACAAATGATATCAAAATAAGATGTCCTCATTTCATCATGCCTTTTAGGACTTCCAGAAGGTCAACCTCAAGGTCACTGACTAGGCAAAAATGTCAAATTTAGCTAAAGGTCACCTTATCACCGCTAATTTGGTTCTGTTATGATAACCAGTTTCATAATGGATAAGAATTATTCATGTAAGAATTAATCATGGTTATTGTCTGTCACCATAATGAAATGATACTTCTTTGGTACCATAGAAACCATCAAGATGGCTTCCAAGAAAACCGCCATCTGTAACATTAATCACTAACATTTTGAAGTTAGTACATGTATTTTTTCGACTTTCAAAATTATTCACAATCAGTAGAGAAGTACAAGTTTAATTAAGGGTATACATTTAACCGGACATTTTATGCATGACCATATTGACCAACCCACTGCCATATTCAAGGTCATATCCAAGGTCATATGTTTTCAATCCAGGATCTGATCCCATTTTTAAATTACAAGGAAATATCTCATTTAGAGATTGCATTATCATGTACACTACAAAGGCAGCTGAGTTACTGTATGTTTTAACAATGTGGAACGTTGTGCTTTGGATTTGTTTTAATTTGTATTATTCTGTATCAGTTCAGAATGCAGTGGGAACCTTTCAGCAGTGCTCTTTTATCAGAAACCAACTGAGAGACCACACCCATATTTCAATTCTCCACCTACAAACAAGGACCTGAACAAGAAACCGCGAAAAACGTTCGGTCGGTTGAAGGCTCTTATGGTACAACATGGTCCGTCTGCATTTATTCTGTGAAAGCGATGGTACTGTCCCATGAAAAGTTTTTCAAATCCACAGAAGTCCAGACAGACATTAGTTTGCAGATGTCGTTTTCATCCCAATAATAATGTCAGCCCCCAATAATTTCCACACATTGTACACTACTTTGGAAAGGGTCAAGGAACAAATTCATGAACAAAGCCAGAGTATTTAACAAGTATTCTTTGATATGGGCCTGTAAACAAAAGTTTTGCGGGCAAGGCAAACAGAGCTTGAAGCGTGTGCCCATCGAGAGGGGGTGTATTTTTTTAAATGCAGTGTTTGCATGGATTGTTTTTTGTATGGTGAGGCAGGTCTAATGGAATTTCTGTCTGAATCCGAGATATTTAATATTTACTCTCAATAAAATATCGGCTGGCGAAGATTTTGATAGAGGAAATTCTGTGTGTTTTTTTTAAGTTATGAGATACCAAACAACCTTCTTCTCACAATCTGTGGAAAGTGTTATAATTAAATAATGCAACATTTACTGAAAATTGTTCATCGCCATTTCAAAGCGAAGACATACCTGGTGTATTGTTGGAGACATCTGTTGAACCATTGCTGAACGACTTTCGGACAAAAGGCTGGGAACTCTCCTAAATTTCAGTTTTGGGATCACTGTCTCATGAACGTTTCTAAGCCACCCAAGCTGTTCCTGAATTCTTCCCGTCATGCAGAGTGGGAGGTAAATAAGTATTCGTATTTGATAAACATATATTTATGACTTCTTCCTTTCAATTCGATGAAGGAAACCTCCCTTCAAAGGATCATGTCATATGAAAATTCGCCTGCTCCACTGAGTCATTTTTAGATTCACTTGAGATTCTTTCTACAAAGTTTGATTTTATGTTAAAAATTGCAGATTTTATAAAAGGCACAATTACAGGCTCTGTCCTTGAGGTCGGATGCATAATATGTGATGGTATGACGCTGGTGCAAATGCTTAATGATTGTGTTGTCCTATCCATTTTTGTATACAGAAATACGGCCCAAACGTTTTGGAACTTCATTTTATTTAAAAGTAGATCTACGCATATAAATGTTGTTTCGACAGCTTCATTGAGCTGAGTGCTAAATCTAATCTTAAAAGAATGAAAAGAGGTGGGGATCAGTCAGGTTCAATTTAAAAGCCTTTGTCTTACCTTCAAAGATGAGAGTTCTAGTAGAGGCGCTGTGTAGTGTAAACCTTAAGAAGGAACTCAAAATGTTTTACACGGTGTTCTTGTCCAGAATTCTGTAGAAATGATGTAAGGTAACCAGACAGTTCTTGTCAGTGTGTTAGGGTGTTGCTTCATGCAAGGTTTGCTTCAGATCCATGTAAAGGTATTCAGTTAAATTCCTACAGTCCCATTTATTAGCTTTCATTTATTAGCCATATTAAATCACTTAAAAAGAAGTGCCAGAGGGCTCTGAACCTCCTGAAAGTAGTCGCTCATACTGATTGGGGAGTTTTAAAGATCTCTTATTCGTTTCAAACTGGACTACGGATCCATTGTATATGGATCAGCTAGAAAAGTCATATCTGAAAACTACGTAATATTGTTTAAGACTAGTCATTGGAGCCTTTAAAACCTCCGCCTTTAAACAGCCTCTATGTTGCGAAAATAAACCTTCCCTTTATTTTAGAAGACAAAAACATGTGTATCACCACTTGATATAATATTATGTATGTCTCAATTTGTTCAGGATCTCCATGTGAATTTTTGGATCCGTCGCAGAGTATAGTTCCAGATATCGCGCCCTGGACTCTTAGATCGGCAGAGTTTTGCTTCGACCTCACTTGTGAAAAAAGTCTGTAACAGACAGTGGCACTTTTCAAACCAAATACAATGAACTTGAAGAAACTTATTGTACACATCAACCTATTTATACTGATGGCTCTGAAATGGGGATAATCTTGCAGGTACAGCAGTATCTAGGGATAAAATTTAAAAAAATGCCGTCTTCCGGACAAGTCTTCTTTTTTCAGATGAGATGAAGACCATTGATCTTGTCCTCGATCTCACTGAAGAATCAAACAGTAATCATTTCATCATGTCCTCAGACTTGTTATCTACCTTACAAACTCGGAAATTTATCCTTTCTGTGACATCCTCGAGCGAATCTCTCGTCTAAATACATCCAAAGAATTTGTATTTTCCTGGCTCCCGGGTCACATGGATATGAAACATAATGATGTGGCTGATGCAAGTGCTAAATCAGCCCTGAAGTTCCCAATTTCATATATCATAAGTTCCATATACTGATTTTAAATCTTCTATTTTGAACCTTATCTGGTCTTCCGGAATGCCAACATTTACAAGAAACTTCACTCTGTCAAACCAACCTTCGGCGGATGGCAGCCCACTTACAGGTCCATTTGTCGGGAAGATGTGATGGTATCTAGGTGTAGAATTGGTCCATTATGTTTAACCCATTCCTCTCACCAGACATGAAATACCTGAATGTGGTCCATGCATTGCAGCATATTCTATAAAACATATTGTTATGGACTGCATTCAAAGTGGAAATCAGTACATTTACTATTGGTATAAATAAAAATAACATGCAAATGTTTGTAATTACTTTTACAGATGGCGTTTATCTTGGAAATCATTTCGACGGTTTCTATGGTAACAAAGGAATATTAATGGAAGACAATAACCATCATTCATTTTAAAATGAATAATTCTTATCCGTTATGTAACTGGTTATCACAATAGAAAACAATTAGCAGTGATAAGGTGACCGTTAGCTAAATTTGACCTTTTGGCCTAGTCAGTGACCTTGAGGTTGACCTTCCGGAAGTCGTAAAATGCATAATGAAATGAGAACATCTTATGTTAATATCATTTGTCTGCAGTTTTATGTGTACTCTCTCATGTGAACTATCGTACAGGATATTTTTTTTTCTCTATATATTTATAACTGAAATGGTAGCCATCTTTGAAGCCATTTTGATTGCTCATATGGTAACAAATGAATGATATTATTTTGTTATGATATCTGGCAATAGTCATGCTTCATTTTAAAATGAATAATTGTTATCTATTATGGCATTTGTTAGCATAATAGAAAACAATTGGTGGTGATATGGTTATTTTTTTTGTAAATTTGACCTTTTGACCTGGTTTGTGACCTTGAGGTAGACCTTCTGGAAGTCCTAAAAGGCATGATGAAATGAGGACATCTTATGTTGATATCATTTGTCTGTAGTTTTATGTTTACTCTCTCATGTAACTATTTTACAGGATATTTTTATTCTCTCTCTATATGTATTTCTGAAATGGCGGCCATCTTGGAAGCCATTTTGATTGCTCCTATGGTCACAAAGGAATGATATTATTTGGTTATGATATCTGGCAATAACCATGCTTCATTTTAACATGAATAATTGTTATATATTATGTCATTTTTTAGCATAATAGAAAACAATTGGTGGTGATAAGGTTATTTTTTAGAGAATTTGACCGTTTGACCTTGTCTGTGACCTTGGGTTTGACCTTCAGGAAATCCTACAATGCATGATGAAATGAGTACAACACATGTTTATTTTATTTGCCTGTAGTTTAAAGTGTACCCTCTCATGTAACTATTTTACAGGATATTTTCATTTTGTCTCTTTGTATTTCTGAAATGGCGGCCATCTTGGACGCCATCTTGGATTTCTTGGCTCGCCGCCAAAATTTTAAATGCCTGCCGGGCTTTGGTAAAAGGTAAAAACTTCAATCCTTCCCGAACATTTTGATATATGACACGCCTTGTTACTTTTTTTGGCCATGTTGATCTTCCAAACTGGCTAATATTTCCTCTACTATTAGCGTCACTTTGTATTTTTACGTACCGATATTGTGCATTGCAATAGAAATTGATACAATAAACGAGTATGATATCCACGGGTGTTGATGGCTGCCTGATAGCGCCGCCTCTGCTGAGCTAATCCTGGGATATTCTGTCAAGGGCTTAAGCTGCGCTTGTCTGAACTGTCTTATTGTTGTTGATGTACTGATCTGGCTGTAATAGCTGTCTGAATTATGTCCCAAACGTGTCCAATTGGGTTGAGATCCGGAAATCGAACTGGCTAGTCAATACGGACAATACATTCTTACTTACGTATTTGCCACGCTCGCTGACATGAGACGAAAGAACGGCGAGTAAAACTAATAAATTCTTTCTCAAGTTGACATGTATGAAATGATGAATGCACTCCAAAACTCCTTGTGTTTATGTGAATGCCAAATGTTTCCCGTTTTTCTCGTTCAATACCAATCCATATGTGTATTGAACAACAGGCTTGGATACAGTTTTTGCTATTTAGATATTTTGACTTACATTAATGCTGAATGTTAACACTTAGTTAAATGAAGTGACCCTTAGTAGATTATGAATAGTACATTATTCCTTTAGATATTTACTCTGACTGTTCCGAGACGAAACGTCATCATTATGATGCTGAAGATGGTGTTTATGATGTCGTCTTATGGAAATCAAATCGAACTATTCAAGTGTACTGTGATATGACCACTGACGGTGGAGGTTGGACGGTAAGCATGCAATAATATAGTTACAGAAACCAGGCAATTTACAGTTCTAAGCGTATTAGAGATTATTTCAATTTCATATACATGTACTGACACTTATCTAAGCACTAAAAATATGACAGACATGCGTTTTGTGAAAATTTGAGATAACGCACACCTACCTTTATGGAAGGGAATATCCGCCAGTACATGCATGCTGTTAAATGACAATTGCATCTTGTCTTGTTACATGCATATTGTTAAATGACAATTGCATCTTGCCTTGTTTCATTCGTTTTACACTAACTGCAACTGCCGTGTGCCTTTATGCTTCTTTCCCTCAGTAAGTGGCACGTGGCTTGATTCTATCCTTACTCTATGTATATAAATCAAATATTCTTGTGTGTAAATGACAAATGCATCCATTCTATTCATTATTATTATACCGACACATGCATGTTAACATCAATGATTGCAAGTTCAGGAAGGCGAAACCAATTAGCACTAAGCAGCAGCTAGCATGAACTTAAACGCATTTGTAATATACAATTCATACAATCCTGGGAACCAGATTTTTTCGGCAGTTTCCGTAAAAAGCAATGTGTACACTACGGTAGCGCTATGCACTGACCTGTGTTATTCTGCTCGGGGCATTATGGGTATTTGCAGGAACTACTTACAAAATGGAAATAATAAACAATAACACAGCGTGACGTCACCGTATGGTACACATTGGAGCCAAGCGTACTTCAACATTGCGTTTCATTGAATAATTAGTGTTATTGACGAAAGCACAAGAATAGAAATGGTACAACGTATTCATTTTACATAACTAAACAAACTTTGTTAATAACATACAACCGATATGGTTGTTTTGACATTTTTAATCCTTCCGCGGAACTATACTTTAGCGTATGTATAACTATCTAAATGTAGATAGTAATCAGTTTTATGTATAGAGGTTAGACAAACGTAGTGACGTCACGCTATGTATAGAACGCCGTAAAAAGGTCGACAGATATGGAGGTATTTCGATGCATGGAGGATATGTTTGCTAGTGATCCAACAGTTATTTCTACCTCAGTTGTGTCTTCTGTCACAACTTCACCAAGGGTATCCGCTCCATTGTTGATTCTTCTCCAATCAATGAGAAAGATGTGTTAAAGGATGAGCAGCCAATATACTTTTTCCCCTGAGTTAAATGAAAGGACCACCCATATAGCTTTGATGATGACACTCCTAGATTGTTTGAGATATTTCAAGAAGAACATAGACATTTGCACAATTAGAGGATAGCTTAGGACACAATTAAGGTGTGTGTCTACCTTGAAAACACTAGTCATCCTACTTGAATCAAAGGATAGATAAAATACAACAATTATCTTTTTTTTCATTTGTCTATTTATTATACTGTTTATTTATGTATTTCTGTAAACAATAAATTCAGTAACCAATTGAATCAAGTCTTAATTTTAACAATAAACATAATTCATTATTGTCAATTAGTACAACTAATTGAAATATAACTGACAACCATAATAATTGCACATGTCTTCCAATGCTTCACTGTTAAAAATGAGACTTAATGAAATTAAAATACTTCAAAAAATTGCAGTGAGGTGAATTAATTAGTCATTACAGGAACATGTATTTTGGACTACAGTCAAGACTTTGAACTTAGGCCATCTTTGGGAAATAGAAAATTTGGCCTATATTGACAGATGGTTCTTATTCAGGAGTTATTTTGTTCTAAATGATAAATGACGGTTTAGAAAGAATGACCTTTTACTCACAAGGTGACCTTTATTCGGAGGTTTGACAGTATCTAGATATTTAACATTTGTACAATTGACAATATTGACTGAAAATTTGCATTTATTATTAACAATACAGTTAAAACAACAACAACACGTGTTAAAAATTTCTTTATGTTTCTTAACGTTTCGGCATTTAGCCTTCGTCAGAATAATACATAATAACAAACCAATTTTTATTTTTTTTTATTTTCATTTATTATTAAGTAATAATTAACATGAAGAACCTAGAATATTGATCAATTCAAATACAAAAATATCTTTACAAACAATTTAGAAATTACATTGACACTAATAGACTGATGCTTACAAATGATGAATAATTAATTCACATGTATTACTTATTATCATGAATTTGCATTTACATCAAATGAGTCAACTTCTTAGAAAAAACATAAAATATAGCTTCAACTTTAAATTTGCTAAGTTCTAAAATTTCTTTCAATATTACACTATGCAATTTGTCTGTAAATATAGTGTGATTTATAACTTCTGATATACATGAAAATTAAATATCTTCCAAGATGTAACTCTTTACTTTATTTTAAGGATCACGGATACAAAATTCATTTATTCATTTAAATATTAGCTATGTATAGCTGTTGACCAAAATGGAAATAAAGGTTTATTTTAACTTTGTTTGTGTTATCCTTTATATAATATGTCTAACATGGCCATACACATGTTTCTTGTAATACATGTATATTTTCTTTAAATGTATGCCAGTTTATTAACACATTGTAATTTGTATATTGAAAAAAATCTAACTAAATACTTTTTACATCATAACGAGAGCTTAATAGTAGAGCTTAGTAGTATC
Organism: Lutraria lutraria; assembly: GCA_964023205.1. NCBI lineage: Eukaryota > Metazoa > Mollusca > Bivalvia > Venerida > Mactridae > Lutraria > Lutraria lutraria. Next base: position 7,808,362 of record OZ026849.1, read on the forward strand.
AAGGACTTATAAACATACATGGATTCGCAACTGCTAAAAATAGCTCAAACGATATCGTTCGGCGATCCCACAATGCATTGCTATATACTCGGCAATGTTTACGAATTTGATTATACTAAAAACCCTGGCAATTGGGCACGGGAAATTGGTATTAAAAGGATGCAACAAATTCCTTAAAGATATTGAAATACATTTATAATCCACAAAGTCTAAGTATAAGCATTGAAAATGGCATCAGTCGAACATTTTAAATTCCAACATGACGGACATCTATTATAATCCTTTCGTCTCCGAGATTAAACATTCGGAATACCACGGATATTTTCGCTTTTATTATCATTCGGATTATCACGGATATTTTGGTATTTTCGCTTTTGAAAACAATTCAATTCAATTCAATTTATTAGGCATATAAGCAATACATGCTTTTTGCCGTCATTTGCTGGCGGCGACAACTTAATTAACACAATAAATGAATAAATATACATATATCAGTAATCTAAACACATAGAGAAGTGTATGAGAACTAACATGACTAATACTGTAAAGTAAATGAGTTTGTCACAAAAATAAATAAATAGGAAACATACAGATTATCATATTACATAACAAAAGTAAAATCATGTGAAGTCAAATCTATTAATAGTCTATATAAACGGATACGCTTGGTTAATTAAAGAAGATCGTTTTTTATTTGCCAGATATATATATTTAGCCAATTTACAAATCATACTAACATTATTTGACGATAGCAAAGACTGAAATTTTCGAATAGTAGGCCAATGATTATAATAATTGGGTAGGCATTTTTTACGAATATCTCGATACATAGGGCATGTTAAGATAAAATGATATTCATCCTCAACTACATTCATTTGACAAAAGATACATTTCCTATTAGCCCTTTCAATATTTCTGAATCGTCCTTCTTCTATGGCAAGCTTATGAGCCGAACAACGTAATCGAGATAAAGCAATTCTATGACTGTTGTTTTTGATGCAGAACATATATTTTTCAGTTTCGAAATCATTTTTAAATAACCGATAGGTACATAGTTTTGGCATATTGTCTAACATAGAGAAAAAACATTGATAATATTGACTATAAACGCGTTCAATGACTTTGTTTAATTGAACTTTTGAAAAATACATACTATCCTAAATATATGAAAAGCCTAGGTCATTCAGTAACAACTTTACACCCATTGCCCAAGAATTATTGATTTCATTTACCTTGTCATATAGAACAATCTTATGGATCAATGAATCTGAGGCATTGATTATTTTATACAAATATCTGAGGATACGTTCTTTTCGTACAACATCTAAAGGTACTTTGCCGAGTTCACCATACACATTAGCATTTGTTGTTTGATAACGCACGCTTAAAACATGTTTAAGAAACTTAACATGGACCTTTTCAATATCAGGCCCTTTATGAAACCCCCATATTTCACAACCATAGTTTAATATAGGCAATACCATGCTATCGTATATCTTGATCTTTTCATTCACACCAAGAGAGACAGCCTGGAATAATGATTTAATACTAAAAATAGCACGTAAAGCTTGATCAGACAAAGATTTTTGTGTATTGAAAAAATTCCCATTTGATGAAAGTATTATACCTAAATAGCAAAATTTATTTACAATTTTTAATTTAGTATTTCCGTAATATACATCGAAATTTTCGTGTTTACCACCTAATTTGCATAACATGACAACAGTTTTAGATGTATTAACAGTGACATTCCATTTCAAACAGTAATCATACATATTATTTAAAAGTGTCTGTAATCCTGTGACTGAATATGAGCCGTTGTGTCAGCGAAAGGATAGTTTATTTGTAGAAATTAACAATTATTGCGATTAGTTAACCAGGTAGGATTGTCTTTATACCTGCAATCAGTGCCGAAACATCAAAGAAATACGTACATGCCGAAAACACGCATGTTTTCCGTATAAATCTCCGGAAAAAACGCCAAAATGATGAGTGAAAGCGTGAAATCTAGGGTCCAGGTTTAACTCGATTTTCCAAAAAACGGCAATATTTCGTAGAAACAGAGACTAAAATGTTGCTTTTAAGTTCGTTTTGAAATAAAAAAAATGTGTTTAGTAGGAAGAATAATTATATAAGCGCCGACTGAATAAGTTTATTTGCTCATAGGACTTCATTTGTATTCTCAGTTGATCATTATTTCGGGACAGTATGAGGTCGGAAAAACGACTCGTTGCATACCTTGTATTTATTATGTGTATATTGGGGGCGTGTCCGACCAGATTCGTCAGGCACCTGTTATTTCTAACACACTGCCACTGACATTATCGTTGAGACCGACGAGACAGCTCGATATCTCATTAAAAACAACATGTGTCATTGATATACACTTTCGTAAACATTGAAGTTTTTACTATCGCACCGTTAAACCACGGAAAATTCCGAACTTGTAAATTTGATGTCCGGAGTTGTCTCCCGTGTATAGTAATTTCCGCAAGAAGCTAAAAGTTTTATTGGTTCCCAGTCATGTACTTCATGTACCATTGTAATGTCATGCTTCAACAAGAATAATGTTGAATCCAAAAAGCAGTAACAATAGCAGTTAGAAATAGTGTGAATAAATATTTCAAGATAAAGAAGGCATAACGCAGTTGTAAATCACATGCAAGAATGAACGATATATATGAAGGGAGTGTCCACTTAGCATCAAGTAATATGAAACATGAAAAACGTAGCAAGCACTTGTAAGAAACCAAAATGCAGTTGTCAAGTAGAAGAACGCATATGCAAGTAAAAAACATAACATTGTCATTTAACAGCATGAATGTACTGGCGGATATTCCCTTCCATATACCTTTACTTAGTACATTTATCACTAATGCATTTAGTTAGTATTTATTTCAGGTATTTCAGTATAGATTCAATGGTACAGTCGACTTCTACAGAAATTACAGTCAATACATACATGGCTTTGGTGATGTACATTCAGAGTTTTGGTTAGGTGTGAATCTTAAGTTATATTTTAACAGTTCGATCATTAAAGGTTATAAAGTTACGTAGATGTTAATAACTCGTTGTTTTATATTCCTGGCATTAATGACCACGCTATACTTGTTGAAAATTGTGATTAGTGCTTGACACATCTTTTGTTTATTTGTTTACATCGAGGTCAGAGTCTTTTGAGGTGGACAGTTCACCTAATCATCGTTCCTGGAAAGAACCAATACTAGACCCCCATCCTCCGTAAGCAACTGCCTACTTTCTCACATAAGACACATCTTTAATGACTTGGTCAAACGATACAATGAGTTGTAATTGTTTGTATATATATATATTAACAGGACTTGACTTTATACAAGAGATGACGTCACAGAATGTAAATGAGTTACGTATAGACTTGATGGCAGCTAATGGTACCACAGCATATGAAGTATTTAGTACATTTTCTCTGTCTGGAACTGATTATGTTCTTAACGTCGGCAAACCAACATCTTCTAACAATAGTATGTATACTGTTTGTTTGATGATTCTAGAATATCAACATTATCCATGTTATATGAAATCACTTATCTAGCGCATTTTAATATCAACAGTTCGAACCTATAAAGTGATCGCAAAAAGTATAAGACGATGTATGTCACCAGAAAGTGGCAAATCAAGAGTTGCGAAAGACTACTAAAAAGTGCAACAGGACGATATGAATTAATTTCGCCGATCATAACGGAGGTTTCACGAAGATCAATAGAAACAAAACAAGTCAAACTTCATTTCTTATTTATCTAATTGATACTTGTATTACGTGCTTTGAAAACATGATTTCCAAAACTGATCGGCGATCTCCGGAATGGTTAGATCGTTTGTACGAAGACCATGTCCGTCCTATCTACATATTTATTGATTTAGTAAAATTTGCAATGCGTTATTTGATGTAAAATACACGCAGATATGTCTTTAGATAAATGTACTTTAAAGCTAAATTTGTATTTCTACAGTTGACAACAGCGATTATCCGTTCACATATCATGATGGTTACCCATTTAGTACGTACGATCATGATGTGGATTCTTACTCAAACTTCAATTCTTCATTCACAAGTTGTGCGACATATTTCCATGCAGGATGGTGGTACAATGACTGCTATTATGCAAATCTGAATGGAAAATATGTAACTCCTGGTACTCAAGATAATTACAATGGGATCCATTATCAAAGTTTCAGCAAGTTTACGTTGGAAGAAACTAAAATGTCGTTCCGACGGAGACAAGCGTAACAAGTATTCAGTATATGCAAAATAACACGAATGGAAATTAAACCTTATTAAAGGATGTTTGTCTGAGTTTAAAAAGCCCTTTCGATTTAAATATATTTCTCTTTTATCAAAAGTTTTACAATCTACATGTTTTCATTTGGACACTTTCTGAAGAAATGTTTTTGACGTAACTAAATAATGTTCTCTTAATGTCAACATTTTCACGGTGTAAACTAATATAAAATACAGCAAAACCGCATACTAGTAGTTGTAATAAATATGTATACACAAATATAGATATAATCTAATTGAGAACAAGATGTGTTTCAAAAACACAGTGCCCCCTCCGGGTGCCCTTTAACTTGAAAATGCACAGGTCCTGTAGAGATTGTCATGATGAACCAAGATATGAAGTTTGATGTTTGCAGGCAGTAGCCTTTTGATTTAATAGACAAGGTTAAAGTTTGGTACAGACAAACAAAGGGCCATAAATTTGCTAAAAATGATCGAGTCACAAAACCCTGACAATATATGCTGGGTAACTTGGTGACAATAGTTCTATCAAAGTTTGGTAAAAATCCCTTGAGCAATTTAGGAGGAGTTGTGCACAGAGGAGTATTTCTTTACTACATATGCACAAAATAAACAAAGGGCCATAAATCCGCCCAAAACAATCCAATCACAAAACCCGGGATATATGTGGTGGGTTTCTTGGTGACAATGAGTCTGTGAAAGTTTCATCAAATTCCTTTGAGAAATGTAGCCCTTAGTTCCTGAGGAGTATCATAGAAGAAATTTAGGACACAAAATAAACTAAGGGTCATAAATCTTCAAACAATGATCAAATCACAAAACCCGCACAATTTGTGTTGGGGAAATTGGTGACAATAGTTCTATAAAAGATTGGTCAAACTCCCTTGAGAAATATAGAAGTAGTTGCAAACAAAAGAGTATTTCTGTATATATTACATAATTAGGCACAAAATAAACAAAGGGCCATAATTCCGTCAAAAATGATCGAATAACAAAACCCGGAATATATGTGCGGAGTTCTCGGTAACAACAAATCTGTGAAAGATTTGGTCAAAATCCCATGAAAAATGTAGAAGTATCCTAAAAGAAATGTAGGATTTTTTTAAACACAATGACCCCGTGAACTTTGACCTACTGACCTGAAAGTTTGTCATGAGGAACCTACATATGAAGGTTGATGAATGTAGGTGCAAGCGTTTTGACTTTACAGGCAAGGTTAAAGTTTGGAGACCAAAAACAATATGCCCCCGTTCTATCGATCCGGGGCATAAAAAGTCATATCATAGTTTTGATAAAAAATATGCATTAAACTATTGTAAGAGAAAGTATAATGGAGCCACTGTTGGTAGATCTTTTTTTCTTGTATTACTAATTAGGGAAAACAAGATACAAATGATAATTTGGAGCACTTGAAAAAAAATCTAAATGCTTCTATAGTACGACCAGTTGATTCTCAATCTTTAGATAAAGGTGAAAATCTAAGGCTTGGAAAGATGTTAAAAATATCTATTAACTTAGTAAAATTCACCCACCATAGTGACGTCATTTATGCTAGCGTCTACAAGCGGGAGTACATATATAAGAACAATTTATGCATTCTATAAATAGCGGCTGCACCATCAAGCTAACATTAGCCTCTTATCCTAATCACTATCAAAATCTGGATTTTTCTCCGCATATGCATTGTTCAAACAAAGATGGACTAATAAAAAATCATTATAACTTTTATATTTAGCACTGTAATGTGGTTGTTTTGTACATTTTTATTCAGGTCGATGTCTATATGAAAATAGAGGTGTATGACACCATACACATATACTTTGTTTTCGTTTCTCGTTTGCAATATGAGTGATAGTTTTATATTGATCAAAGACATAGCTGTGCGCTAAGAGCAATGTGTATAAATGTGATAAGTAAGGTGAAATTCAAATTGAGTGAAAAATACATGTGCTGAAAGCATCGAACAGGAGGAATGCTTATTCTCAATGTGTCCTTATGAGAGTTTGAGGGAATGTAATTCTGTTGAGATTCCCTTATGTATTTTGTAATTCTTGTTAGCAGATTCAATAGATACAGGTATGCTTGCAGTGGACGTCTGTGTGTGAAGACGTCAACTTTATCTCAATAAGGAAAGAAGGCACAAAGACTTACATTTGTTCGCTAGTAACATCTTATTCAGCAGAATATCAACGCCAGATATGAGTAACTCTACTTCCATGGTTGATATGTCGCCAAATTACACTGTGAATGAAGTTTCCTATTAAAAGGGAAATGCTTGGCTGGATGTCGCAATATAATTTGTGATGAGTTTTATTTCAGGGTTACATAAAGCATTGTATTTTTAACCTTCGGCTCAAGTGAACTAACAAAAACGTTAACATGAAGTCAATGGTGGCCCTATAATGCTAACCAGCCATTCTGCCATAATTGACAATTATTGAATACCAAAAAAAAAAAATCAACATTCCTTTAAGTTGAATGATGTACAATAATTTCAAAAATCAATATGTTTTAGACAATTTCCTGAAGTTTAATGCGCACCACTCTTAAAGCTTATCTACAATGTTGAATTGCAAAACAATACCTTAGCCATTCCGTAACGGAATATAGATAGAAGAGTGATATACTTCTTAAACCATTGTATAAGAAAATTTGTACCATTTTAAACGGTGCATGTTATTACAAACAGGTGTCATTATTGATTATATGTATGAAGACATATATGTGCAATAAAATATAAATATCATGATTGTATTGATTTTGTTAGGAACAACATGTTGTTGACTTAATCATCGTTCTTGTATGTCTATGAATTTTCTTTTGTATATATTGGTTACGGAATATATAATATACCCGAACAGACTAATTATGATTATTTATGTACTTGTTTGCCATCGACGCCAAAAAAGATGCGTTTGTTCAGCAGCTGAAATGTTTATATATATATATAGAGAGAGAGAGATTCAAGTATTTCTAAATATAACTAGAGCCGACAAAGACTCACACGCCAATTTTAATTGATATCAAGAACGACGTTAAAATCTTTACGGTAATATGGGTGAAATTCAGCGACACGAAATAAAGAAAAAGAAAAAGAAAATACATGATAAAAAAAGCAAGGTTCGGCCAATCATCAAAACAAGACTCCAATAATTTGTGATTAAAACAATAAATACGCAATAAAAATGCAGTTTCCTAGCGTTCCGGTGTAGCATAAAATTTTGACCCCGTTGAAAAATGACCCCAAGGGTCATTTCTCAACGTTGAAAATCGACCCCGACAGGTTTTCAACGTTAAATTTTGATCAAGAAAGTCGTTGAATATTGATCAACGTTAAAGTTTGATCAATCCTGGGGTCAATTTTTAACGATAACTAAAACTTTAGACAAACGTCAGAGATCAACTGTACGAATAAGTGAATTGTTTAGCACAGTTTATATATACATATTGTCGTATTAAGCGCCCTTAATTTTGCTCTTGTCTATATGAGAGATCATGTCGATTTTTTGTCATTCTGTTTCCAACTTCTTTAAATGTGAGTTATTTGAGATGCTTTGATTAAAACAAAGTTAAAAACAAAAATAAGATAATATTTTAACGTGGTTATTAATCAAACAACGAATATTAGATAAAGGATAAATAAACGGACCCTAATACAAAATACTAGAACTTGTAAATATCTATGAACAAAAGTTAGAGGTACTTGATCCTTTAAATTGTGATATTCCAACATAATTGGTAAACATACAACATTCTTGAATGCTAGGCCTAGGTCAGTTATATTTGACTTTTGTATCATAAAGGGAGGTAATATTACAAACTAGTTAGTGCTCTCCCTTTTGTATGATTATATAGCATTTTTAATTTTATGTTTACAAATGCCAAACTATCACTATAAAAAAGCTTGTAGTAGTGATCATTTTACAAATTATTAATTATAAAAGTGTGTAATGGTTATGAGAACTGCTTGTAACAGGTTCTGTGATCCATTATGCCTTAAACAGTCAATTTTACATTTAGCTGTGTAACACTTTATTGCGTAAGTATAGAGGGTACTTTCTGTCATACCAATTAATTAATTCATGCTGTTTCTAAATTTATTTTTAGACATAATAAGGCCAACTTGGCTTTATCCTGTCAGTAGGTTATTATTCTGTTGTTTTTCATATCATTAAAATGAGACAATGTTATTATACAAATTAACGTATTTTATTGACTTTTCATTCAAAACATCATGACGATTGCATGGGATTATTTTACTGTCGCGTCATGAGGAACTGCAAGTGTTTTTAAATCTGCGTAAATGGAGTTTTGGGACTTATTTTGTTATTGGAACAAGACAAATCGAATACATATGTGGTTGGTGCCGAACCAAAGAGTTTATCCAGAGACTTAATTGGCTCTTTTAAGTTAGCTTTCTAAGCCACACCGGACAAACTGTCTTAATCTTGGCACCATGGAACCGGGCATTCTCAATATGCCGCAGAACTCTTGTTACAGCTTTGGGTGATCGTTTTTTTTCAATGTTTCATGCGTTTGTCAGCATTTCAAATAAAATATAAAAAAATCGGTGTCTGACCCTATCAATACACAATGAAAGAACCGCTTTAAGACAAAAAAAAATTAAATTACATGATTATATACTGTAAGTGGTGATTTTCAACGCTGAAAATAACTGTACATAGGCTGATCAATTTTTAATGAGGGTCAAATTTTCACGCGTTATGGGGTCATTATTTAACGGTATGGGTCAATATTTAACGTTGAAAATTGATCAATAATCCGTTGAAAAATGACCCATGGGGTCATTTTTCCACGGGGTCAAAATTTTATGCTACACCGGCCCTAACAAACTAGCATACGGTTTAGCGACATTATATAAATACCACATTCCACAGAGGGTTATAGAACGTAATGATCACCCGAGACAAGTTGTAGACCGAGGCGACTTCTTTTCTTTTCATTGTGTAATATTTCATTAATTTGTAAAGAGTATTTTTTTTCTTTCTTTATGCCTACATTAGCTAGCCAATGCCAGTTTTCTTAAAAAATCGCTTAATTTTGACTAAGAATAAAATGAAAAACATTAACCATACGTAAAAAACAACATGGTATTTGAATTGTGTGTATGAGTTATCTTTTCCATTGTTTTTCGTGACAAACCCCTTTGGCGAACTGTAGCAAACGTCAGTAAATGCTATGATTATGCTAAGTTTAAAAAGAATCTATGAAAGAGATATATTACTCTTTGGAATATTAAAATAGTGTATTCGTGTTAATACCTACATTTATAAATGCGATCTGTCGTGTATACAGTGATAAAAAAACGAACTATAGAAATATTTTGTTTCATATATCTGCATAGTATGCATAATAATAGAATTATAGAAAAAAATGTGTCAGGTACCTGTGTATGGAACTGTGTTTTGTTATCATAAATTAGGCGGAGTTATTTGTGCAGAACTGGGCGGTGCAAATAATAGTAAATAACTACGCCTGGTTGTTGGAAAATAGTTCTTCAACCCTAGCAACTTCTAGCGTCAAAATGGTGGACCTATTGTTAAATGTTTACATTCAGTGATGGAATAGTTTACAAAATACACAGTATCCTTTCAATATTCATCTTTTAGTTGCACTCATTTAGAAATTATTCTTTACGTGAGAAACATCAGGATATTATTTGATATTATCCTGATTAGCGCACCTGTCCGCGGTTGTTTACATTAAATTGGCACGTTTTCGACCACACAAATTTCGGTATCGTGAACTTAGCCCTATCTTGTCGTCGTGTTCTGTTGGGACATACTGAATTATGCAGACATATTGAGGTTGGTATATTTGTTTATTATGAAATGGTAGTATGGAGATGTAAGAATTAAAGAAAACACGGTTTTCATTTTCCATTTTCTGAAAATATATAGCATTCAAAGTAAAGTTTAGATTTACGCTTCAGTACTGGTTGGCGAGTAGTATCTGTAAGCAAGTAGTAATTGTGATTTGTTAACTATGCTGCATAAAAGCTTTTCCGATTGGAGGTAGAGTTTACACATATAACTTAGCAACCGTTCTATTTGCAGAATATGCAAAAGAATCGAAAGGATACATATTTTAAAAATTATTCCCTATTTTCTGTTAATAATTTCCAAAACAAACATTCTGTATGCGGGGGTTCACGTGCAATCAGCATGTATATGCACATGCGCAGAAATCACTAATTAAATCAGTATTTACAGATTGGACTTTCCGATTTTCTATTTTTATTATGAAATCACTCTAACACAATCAAAAGCTGTAAAATAAGTCCTAAATAAATTACAGCTCCCCACAATTCAAAGTAAAATGCTTGTGATTACTTATATAACTATATGGTTTTTGCCCTTTCCATAGTTTTACAATGCGTGAGGTTCATTGTTATGGGAATTTCTATTTTAAAGATGAAAGTAATTCGTTTTTAAAAGATGAACATATATATCCTTTATCTTGTATCATTACAGGGATTTTTTGGGGGCGATTTTATAGCCAAAATTCGGTCATATTCCCAATGGAAAATAGTATCTTTTTTTCCCAATTCACAGACAAAAATTCCCAATCTCAATTTTTTTAAATTTTATAAGTTCTTTAACATCACTATTGGTAGTAAATACCTTATTCTGCTACTGTTCTATGGGAGAATAAGTAGAATAAGTTGAACATTGCAAAAATTGTAGTTATGCATTTTTTCCCAATTTTAATTAAAACACCACGGAAATTCGAATCCCAAGGGTATGGGTCATATTCCCAAAATACCGAGAAAAAACCCTGCATTATAACCCTCCATTATTATGCACTTGCATTGTTTCAGAAGACTTCTAATAATACTAATAATAAAATCTTTATTTCTTGAAGGTAACATATAAAGTATAAAACTTATTTACGATAGGCCTTCAGTAAAAATACATGTAATTCAATAACTATATAAAAGGACAATTAAAAGGCATACAAATATGAACAAAATATTTATAACAAAACATAATAACTATAAGTATAAAAAGAAGAAAAAGCTTAAACATACATACATATTTAAACACTATAAATGTCAATGTTTAATGTCACTTGACTGTTAATCATAATAATATAACAACTTCTAAAGATAAAACAATGAACACATTTTAAGTTGAAATACAAAATCATGGATACTACTTGTTTTACTCTATCAATTAGTGCTAATTCATTACCCATTTGGAGCCTCACATATGGACAAACTGTATGACGTCATTACAAAATATTTACATCATCGTACACAGAAGGAGCTTAACTTTATAATGTGGTACATGTAAGCAATTTAAAATTATTTTCTACACAATTAGAAGTCCAGCAGAAATATTGAAAAAATCAGGGTTACTACTCGCCAACCAGTTCACTGACAAAATGTATTTAATTAGGGGAGACCTAGCTAGAAGCAGGTATAAGTATGTTCATTGTAAATAGCTCATTGAAACAAAAAAAATGATACCAAAATCACAATATCGCCAGGAATTATGTTACGGGGTTGTAGAAATACCAGATAACTCATACATACATATATTCTAATTCTTAATAGTTGTATTCTAAATACTGTTTCTGAGACGGTCAAATCAGATCAACATATACCAGGATGATAGAAGGTGGCTTTCAACAAATGTTTTCATTTTCAGTTTAGTGAAGGGTTTATCTTGATTAAATTTAACAATTCATTTTGAACTGATGAGAACAATGCCATAATTTCAGGGTTATGTCTGTAATGTACCTTTATTATGTGTGTGTCTTCATTATGTGTGTGTCTTCATTATGTGTGGTAATGTAATACCAAAATTAGTCATTTTTGCAACCATTTAGACTTATTCTGTTCAATCCATTACCTCTTACATAGTCAGACTCCATGATACCGGTGGCTCCATGATACCGGTGTAAACACAAATCTTGCGATATTTCTGATCAAACGCCATCTAGTCTACTATACTGACTGAATGTTTACAGGTAACTTTCCAGAAATTTTATCACTTCAATGCATACATAACATCCCATATATTTTGTTAACATTGAAAGAACTCTGGTGTTCCTTTATTTTCACAGTCATTTATGAACTAAATCCTATCATTACTCTCCATTTTATATATTTGTCTCTTTTGCGGTGTCATCAACAAATGATAAAAAAATGTAATCAATTTCAGCAGGAAAATAGAATGATGCAATAAATATTTAGTCATTTATTTATGTGTACACCAGTAGCATGAAGTTGTCCCCTGCGATGATCTTTCAAACATGTACTGATATTGACACTTAAAAGCATTGACATTTCGATAGTCAGAAAGTTTTCACTGATCATGAAGTAAATATAAGATGTGAGTGAATGAGTATGCTTGATATTTTGTGTATATTAGTAGCAATTTCTCCATTTAAATGACATTTACTTTTAGTACACCAGTAATATGGGGACATAGTATAGCATAGATAAAACGTTACTATGTAGATCAACTCACCAAGCTACAACACAATTATCTATCTGTACTATTTAATGTATACTCTAATTGATGTGGAAAGTTTCTGTTTAAATGTTCACTTACTCGAGAAGTAAAATGTTTTCAAATATATCATAAATCTAGTGAAGTTTTCAATATGTATAAAACTTTATAATCATCAATATAACAAATTAATATTGACAGCCACAGTACAGTACCGGTATTCATCTATATTCTATATAGATATAATTCTTTGACAAAAACACAGAAAAGCATAAACTGAGGTGCCTGGGTTTGTTTCAAGATGTCTTTAAAAACTGGAAGCCCTACGAGGTCATCTAGAGCTGACCTTTTAGATGGCTCTATATCAAAGGCAGGGATTGAATCAAGTCGGACACCTGAACGGACAGACAGAACTGAAAGAACTGAAAGGTAATCCAAAGAATTTTAAATTTATTAATTTGATTTGTTTATCATTTTTATGAACATAACATGATTTTTTGGATTAATTTTTGTTTAGAATCATTTTTCTGAACCAACTTCATATTTTGGATAAAAAAACAGTTGTTAAAGAAATGTTAGTTAGGTTCACACTTCATTTTCTAGCATTTTCTATTATTGTTTATGCCAATATTTACACTATTTGTCTTATATATACTTTACACTATTTGTCTTATATATACTTTACACTATTTGTCGTATATATATACTTTACACTATTTGTCTTATATATACTTTACACTATTTGTCTTATATATATACTTTACACTATTTGTCTTATATATACTTTACACTATTTGTCTTATATATACTTTACACTAGTTGTCTTATATATATACTTTACACTATTTGTCTTATATATACTTTACACTATTTGTCTTATATATACTTTACACTAGTTGTCTTATATATATACTTTACACTATTTGTCTTATATATACTTTACACTTTTTGTCTTATATATACTTTACACTATTTGTCTTATATATATACTTTACACTATTTGTCTTATATAGTCTTTACACTAGTTGTCTTATATATACTTTACACTAGTTGTCTTATATATACTTTACACTAGTTGTCTTATATATATACTTTACACTATCTGTCTTATATATACTTTACACTATTTGTCTTATATATACTTTACACTAGTTGTCTTATATATACTTTACACTAGTTGTTTTATATATACTTTACACTAGTTGTCTTATATATACTTTACACTATTTGTCTTAAATATACTTTACACTAGTTGTCTTATATATACTTTACACTATTTGTCTTATATATACTTTACACTAGTTGTCTTATATATACTTTACACTTGTTGTCTTATATATACTTTACACTAGTTAATAAAAAAAATTGTCTTATATATACTTTACACTATTTGTCTTATATATACTTTATACTAGTTGTCTTATATATACTCAACACTAGTTGTCTTATATATACTTTACACTAGTTGTCTTATATACTTTACAATATTTGTCTTATATATACTTTACACTAGTTGTCTTATATATACTTTACACTATTTGTCTTATATACTTTACAGGAAAGTCATTACCATGGAAACCAAAATTGAGAATCGACTTAATATGAAAGATCTAGATCGACTTCAGGATGCTTTCATGGTAAATTTTTTTTCTATCTTGGTTCTTAATTTTTTATTTACCTACCATGTATTGACTGATATTTATATACTCCACTATTCATTTCGTTTCATATAGGCCATGAAGCATTTTCTTGATTTGCCTGCTTTTAGATTTGAAAATATTCACATGACCATAAAAACAGTATTATGAACACTGGTAAGCTTGTCACCCTGCACATTATATCACCTGTGACCAGAGCAAACATAGGTCTATAAAACAGGGATAACTTTTACAATTATATTATAATGACGAGTTTTTTATAGTCTCTGATGGTGAACTATCAATGAATAGTCACTTTTATTGTGACCTGTTAATCTGTCCTTATACATGTATCTCTAGTTCTGTATTTTGTTATGATGAGTACATGTCACCTTTTGAACCATGGAACCTGTTTATATACTTCCTATACATATTGATATTCTGCACATGTTACATCCTCGGATACCCACGGTTGCTGAGTTGTTTAAGCATCATTTTGATTGGTTGAGGTATATTCTATTCTGTTCTATCTAAATGCCAAATCAGGGTTGCACGTTGGACTCCTAACCTAGAGGTTGCAGGTTCGAATCCCGTAAGTGGCAGAATTTGACCAGAACCTCCACGGTCCCTTCTTTTGGTGCTAGTACTGGTCAGAGTCCAGGATGCAGTCATCGAGAGTAGTTAATATAAGTTGTAAGACCTTGCTCTACAATCAATGCAAAATAAATTTATAAGTTTAAACTAAAACAGCAAATCGATAGTGAAAAGTCCCACGGGTGATGTATGTAGTGGAGTGGAGTCATCAACCGTGAGTATTTGACGATGAGCATGTTATAGACCAGAGGGAGTCCAGAATACACTCTCCAGGTTATTAGCCCACTACCATTGGTAGGAGGGGCTATATAGGAGTCACTTTGTCTGTCTGTCTGTCCCGAAGTTTGTCCACGCTGTATCTTCTGTATGGATGAAAGGATTTTTTAATTACTTAGTACATTTGTTCACCATGATGGGACGATGTGTCATGCGAAAGAATTATGTCAATATCTCCAAGGTCAAGGTCACACTTGGAGTTCAAAGGTAAAAAATGAGCTTGTACGGGCCATAACTATGTCATTCATTGTGATATTTTAAAATCACTTGGTACATTTGTTCACCATCATGGGAGGGTGTGTCATGTGAAAGAGTTACATCAATATCTCCCAAGGTCAAGGTCACACTTGGAGTTCAAAGGTAAAAATGGCCATAAATTAGCTTGAACGGGCCATAACTATGTCATTCATTGTGAGATTTTAAAATTACTTGGTACATTTGTTCACCATCATGGGATGGTGTGTCATGCAATAGAATTACGTCAATATCTCCCAAGGTCATGGTCACACTTGAATATCAATTCTCAAAAATGGCCATAAATTAGCTTGTCTTTCAGTTATCTATTGTGGGATTTAAGATTAACTGATCACTATCATTATAATAACAAGCAATCACACTGATTAAAGCACAGATTTTGTACAACTGAAAGCCATACATCTGTGACAAGGCGGTATGTGGGGGTATTTTAAGTCACACTGTGGCAGTTCTAGTTATAGTACTGTATACAAGTAAAGAAAGTGCTATAAACATGTCAACAATTTATTACAGATTTTTATAAGATTTGATTTCTGTCGTCAAACTGTTACAAAGTTAAATCTTAGATGAATATAGATGATATGTTTTTTCTTGTTATTTACTTTGAGTTTTGATTTTTCTGTTTGTTTTGTGCGTATGTTTTATATGTGATGTTTTATGTAAGTATTGTCACACAAATGAGGCAGCTATATGCTGTAATTGTATAAATATATTGATTAGAAAAAATGACTTTGGTTTAAAATTTTGTATTGACATAAGTAAAGATCTTTATATAAGATTATGTAAGTCTGTTTGATAAAAATTATTGTGTAAATATTTATTTCTGTGTGAATCTTAATGAAATCTTTGAGAATAGTGTTCTAAATACTTGTTCTATGTTATAGTATGTCATTTTAAATGCTAAGCTTTTATTTTTTTGTTCTATTGTACAAAGTTTTTTTGTTATTTTATGTTGAAATTATAGTCTTGTATATCAATAAATTGTTGATGGTACAAACCATAGAGTATTGTCTAGACTTGAATTATTGAACAAGTTTTCTGTATGTTTATGCTGTGCACAAACAATGAACTATTTCTCATGTTTAAGATTTTAACAAAGAGAGTTTTTTTCTATCCCATGATCTGTAGTGCATAGAGAAAAATCTTCTTTATCTAAGTCAGGAACATTTGAGTTCACAAACAGAAAACATCCAAAAATAAAATGAAATAATGTGACATTGTATTTATATACAGTAAACTCTGTTATTTCTAGCATCAATATCACAAGCACTAGGTTTATCTTGAGAAGTCCTTTTATTTTTTGTTCTTAGTTAATTGTATATGAATGTCCATGTTTATTATGAGCATTGTTATCTAGAGCACAACGGCTAAAACAAGATCAGATAGGGAAAGTTTGTTTCACTTTTGGTCAAATTTCAAGTATAAGGAATCACAGAATAGGCATTTTCTTTATATAGCTTCATATCTTGGGCATTTAGTTCTAGAAGGTTTTCGTTGAAGTCTTTGTCATAAAAAAGTTATAGCCTTTAAATCACTCCAAGGTGGCTGATCTACGGACACTACCAGCTAAAGCATAACATTGTAGTATTTTTTAAATTATTGGTATAGAACAATGTTTATACAAAACAGAGTGTTGCACAAGCATTGCTGCATGTGAAAACCACTTAATATTTTTTTTACACAACTGATTTCTTTGATTCTAGGGCAAAAGAAACAAGGCGTATGAAATTGTTTAAAGTTATCAAACATTCAACATTTTATTTTTCAAGGAATAGAACTTTCAGAAACAAATGAACCTCTTATATGTATCAAATGATTTCCAATGTAAACAAAAATGTAGCTTAAAAGTGTATATGTCTTCAAATTTTGTGAAAAAGCAAGTTAAGTCTTACGTGTACAATAGTTTCTACGGACACTACAATACATGTGACAAATGAAAATGAATAATTTTTAAGTGAAGACTGTGATGTTCTTCCTTATCAAGTATCTCTGATACAATGTAGGTCCTTAAGGATGTGGGAAAAAATACTATGACTTTAAATCTTACAGATTTGTCTCATAAATATAATGAAAAGTGAGTTTTTATGGCAATTTACAAATTATATACAATATTTTATGCTAATCTAGGCCAAAAATAACTACATAAATATGTTTTGATACAGATGGTCGAAAACTGTTGGATGAAAACTATATTTGAAACAACAAATTATAACATTCAAACACTATAAAAACTGTTGCAACATTCAAATGAAGAGTGTTTACATATTCTACGGACACTACTGAATAGATTGTAGTACAAAACAGCACTCTTGTGCTAAACTGATTGTGTTTCTTTGGAAGAATGTTGTTTTTTATCACCATTTACTAAAACAATTTGACAAAAATACAGTTCTCTCTTATTTTATTCTTTTAAAAAATAGTTATTAATAGTAGCGAAACTTTAGAAAACTAAAGTGCTATGTTATTTCCTGATGTTAAATCTTAGCAACCCTAAGAAGAATGACATTTTCATACCTGAATAATGAAAGTACTTGTGTTAAAAACTAGAATATAACAATGAAAACAGTTTTAACATCATTAATGCTAATAAAAAAACAGAAAAACTGCAAAAGATATGCAAAGACAGTATGAATTATGACAAAGACAAGCAAATTTATAATGTATACTTTAATAATTATCTTAAACTTTTTAAGTCTTAA
Organism: Lutraria lutraria; assembly: GCA_964023205.1. Lineage (NCBI taxonomy): Eukaryota > Metazoa > Mollusca > Bivalvia > Venerida > Mactridae > Lutraria > Lutraria lutraria. The sequence continues at coordinate 7,826,582 of OZ026849.1, forward strand.
TTATTATTAAAGGAAAATTGAACATTTATTCTGGAACTATCATGCTCCTTTAGATTTTATTCAGAATTTAAACAGTTAAGTTTTGTTTTATATTTTTTTCATAATATTACTTACAAGTTTATTTCACATCTATTTTAATGAGACTTAATTTATGTGATTTTTTTTTTGTATCATAATTTGCATATAATGATATACAATTATAAAACATATTCAAATATTACAAGACAAATGTATTAGTACATAATTATGTCCTTGTTATAGAAAAACTTGTCTTCTGTCAAACTTTACACAGTCTTTGCATACATGTCTATTGTCTGTATAGCACTTTACAATTCCAGTAATAAGACTTAAAAAGGTCACTTTACTACAAAAAATGTATATACATGTATAATACATCATAAATTTCATATTGGGTTATTTGATCTATACTTCAAGTTTTCTGTACGTTTTGGAACGTCAATAAAAATGTATGAACATTACACCGAATGGCATCAGAAGCAATAGATGCTGTGCAGTAATTTGTCAGTTAATACATAAATGCGCATTGCTATCATGGACATCATTTAATGTAATGTCATTTTTAAGTGTTAAATTATGTTTTGATTATCTTACTTTATAATTTGCTAATATATTCATAAATATATATTTTATACATCTTTAAATGCAATATCAGTATGTTACAAAATATTGGTTCTGTATGTCTATGTTTTTATGTGTTTTTGTTTTGTTAGCACGCCTCGCAAGATATTTTTTATTGAAAATGAAATGTTACTTATATAATTAACATATAGTATATTCTTTGTAAAATAATGTTTTGTGTTATTTTGTCATCATTAATACTAAATTTTTATGTACATACATGCATATTATGCCCTCATTTGGCGCTTTTATAGTCTACATAAAATGGTTTAAAGGTAGTTATATGTTATAAATATTTCATACATTTCATATTTAATCATTAAATGTATCAAAGTGATACAGAACAGTTGTCTTTATACATCTTTGATATTACAAAAATTGCTTTTGCTTGTCTTTGAAATATTTTCACTATCTTTGAATGATCTTGTTATAATTGATTATATATGGTTTTGTATGGTTGATAAATTTCTTGTTATATATATATAGTTCAACTCACAAATTACTTTTACTGAAATGATGTGGAGTACTTTTATGGTATGATTAAATATCTAATATTCAATTTATATTCAATTCATGAATACTGTATCTACTGCTATTGCCTTTGTACGTCTATATCCGAACATTGCGCTTTAAGAATCACAAACATATACATAAATGTATATCCCAGAGCTCTTCAATGCATGTCGCATATCAACTGACTGAATTTTAATTTGAGCATGTTTTTTGATAAGCTCATTAGTCTTTTCTCATTTTCACCTTAAAAACACATTGAATGCATATAGAACATGATTTTTACAGTTTATACATAGGTTTACAGCTAAAAGAAGACTGCATTTCACTATCTTCACTAGACTAGTGCTTTTGTAGTGTCCGTAGATCACAAAACCATTGCTCTTAAACATCCACAGAATATTTTAAGTTATCTTCTGTGTTGAAATAAAAGGCATTGTTCAGTTTATGGAGTTGTAAGATAAAACTTTTGTCAAATTCTAATAATAATATCATGTGTTTTTCTCTCATTCTGTATGATCTTAGTAAAGTTACATATATACAGAACCATGTTCACCTCTTTCATTCACACATTAGGCAAAAAATTCACAAATATTGATTAACATTGTTCTTATTTGGTTAAAAGTAATTAATTTAATGTAAAACCAGAGGCCTTTATTATATATTCTTGAAATTATATGATATGAAAAACAGTGATCTACGGACACTACGTTCTACGGACAGACTTTAGCCACTTAAATAAAAAGTACTGCTGAAAGCCAAATGAAGAAGCAGTGCATTTCTTATTAAGTGCCACTCTCTGAATCAGAAAATAACAGAGTTATGTTGATTATCATTCTAGTACACCAATATGCAAGGTACAAAATATGTGATCTACGGACACTACGAAATAGTGTGTTTATAAAATGATGAGTAAATTACTAAAGAAGACTACTAATTAATATTTGTTGTATCTGGTACAGAGATATATGGTTACAGTTTCAATAAATTGTCAAAGATATGTTTATTTATGAATGACAAAGTGCAAGACAGTGTAACAAAGTCAATCCTTAAGAAAAACCAAAATGCATAACGACTCAAGCATTTTTTTATAAACTGCTTAAAATTACTGTGCTCATTTTGTTCATGTTTTATCTTAATTTTTCATTAGCTCATATATGAAATTTAATGTTTCTTTTCTAAAAAGTAATATTCTAACACACATTTTTAAAATACAAATTCTTATAATTTAGTAATTTTAAAATGAAACGGCATAACATGGAAAAAATCCTACTTTTTAGAGGTATTTAGGATCATATTTTTGCTGTATGACATGGAAACATGGTAATGCAATATATTTTTGGAAAGCTTAAAGCAAGCTCTAAATGATGATAATAATTGTATTCCATTTCCTCTAAGCAAGAAAATGTTTTAAGGGTATAACACAAGCTAAGTTTACTTTCCCTATCTGATCTTGTTTTAGCCGACAAGTCCCTTGACTTATTTTAAGCATTTAAATTGCCATGATTATCCTCAGAAGTGTCATGTTTGTTATTTTTTGCACCTGTGTGTCAGCAAAGGCCATGTTTTCTACACATTGTTAAAATTAGATAATAAAATAATTAATTATAATCAAGTGCTTTAAGGTAAAACTGGTTTGGTGAACTGGCTGCCATAAGTAACTGAAAAAATATGGTTATTGTACAGTTGTAAAATTAAGCTTAAATTCCATTAATGAATGAGTGACTTGTTTATTGTTTTATATACGGAATATACTACACAGTAACTTGTAATACTGTACTGGTCATTGGATATATTGTTTGATTTTATTGGATAATTTACATAATGTTATATTGATTATATACAATCTTAGCATAATAGATTTGTAAGTATCAGCAGAACATGCATGTTGCTATAATAATGCTTACATGTTGGATTGTTGCATGCTTTTTAGAATAATTCATATAAATAAAGAATTCCTGTTCTGATATCATCTTTAGTGAAATTTATGTATTATACTATGGAATGTTAATCATGACCTCATAACTTTAGAATTCTCATCTAAACATATTGCAAGAATAGTTCTGTTGTAGGATTTAATACTAAAATTCTGACGTAGAAAACACACAATGACTATATTTGGTCATAGATGACTATATTTGGTCATAGATTATTATATTTGGTCAAAGATGACTGCATTTGGTCATAGATGACTATATTTGGTCATAGATTATTATATTTGGTCAAAGATGACTGCATTTGGTCATAGATGACTATATTTGGTCATAGATGACTATATTTGGTCATTGATGACTATATTTGGTCATTGATGACTATATTTGGTCATTGATGACTATATTTTGTTCTAGATGGCTATATTTGGTCATTGATGACTATATTTGGTCATAGATGACTATATTTGGTCATTGATGACTACATTTGGTCATAGATGACTATATTTGGTCATTGATGACTATATTTGGTCATTGATGACCATATTTTGTTGTAGATCTTCTTGACTCTTTGCATGTTGTACTAAAGTTCTTTCACTACATACACTAACCAAAGTGGTAGATGTATTTAGTATATCAATATTATATTGTTATTAATTCAATTATGAAGATTTAACTTATTTTTGGATGCAGTTCTCACCTTACATTATATAGATGACACTGTGGGGACTTTTAATCCTACTCATTACTGGACAGATTTAGATCCACAGTGTAGACTATATTTTCTATGATACTTTTTGGTCAATTGTAACAGTAAGTCATGTATAATTTGTTTGTATGTGTCGTTAACTAAATCATAGTATCCTAGGTAACTATCAATGAAATAATGACAAGCATTTACTATTTTTGTAATATTAACTTTTTTGTATAGCATGGAGTAGATACATCCGAACATTATAGTATTAGGGATCAAATACATTAAGACATGATATCATCAGCTTGTGTTGTTATTGATTACAATATTATTTGCAAGCTTATTTAATACATCATCAAATTAAACACAAAATAACTGCCTGATATTTGGTTGTGAATTAAGACAGCTTACTGCATCTTGACTGCTTGTATCCTGGCTGAAAGAAATGTTTTATTGCAGAATTATGCTTTTATATGATAGTTTTTGAAGTGATTGATTGATTATCAATAATAAAACTGAATATTTCTTCAAACTTACATTTCACCTTGAATTATCTGATTACTTCTAGTCTGTGTGACTAGGTAGATATTATTACTTGTTGCTTTTAACTGATAAACTCACTCACTGTAGACACTGTTTGTTTTAGAATTAAGCCACATTTGGTAATAAAAATTGTATTTATAATAGAAACAAGATTAAAGAATTAAGGTCTTTTCTTGTATTTATATTTACTACATGTATTATTGATTCTTGATTGAGCAGTTCGAGGTTTTGTCCGTTCAGTAATTATATATTAATTGATTGTTTGCATCATTGATATATTAATTACAAATGTATATATTTATCATTGATATGTCTTGAGAAGATCACAACACAATGTTTACTTTAATCAATTGAAATGAATACCAGATTTGAAGAATGTGATATGTTATTTTGTTCAGACAATAATATGTTATGTATATTTTCTATAAATTCTGATATACAAAGTTGGGATAAGATTTTTCTTTGTTAAACTAGTTACTACAAAATGTAGTTTGTTGAACTGGTTTGTATTGACTGTTACATTAGAAAATTGTCTTGACCCTGAATTCAAGTTTTATTTCAGATCTCATGCCCTAACAATTATATGTATGTCACACATTCTTCAGTCATTGTATTAATTGAAGCATGTCAGATTTTTTAATATAGATAATTAGTTTCATGATAGAAATAATTGTTTATGGCCAAATCAAAATGTATGTATGTTTATTGTAACCTGCCGAATCTATAGAGATATTGTAGAGATACTGTAGAGATATTGTATAGATACTGTATAGATATTGTAGAGATATTGTAGAGATATTGTAGAGATACTGTAGAGATATTGTAGAGATATTGTAGAGATATTGTAGAGATACTGTAGAGATATTGTAGAGATACTGTTGACTGAGATACTGTGATCTGATTGTGTAGAATGGATATTTCCAGCTTAACCTTTACACATTTGCTTTCTAATCAAGTTAATCTACAGTCAGTATGGGTTCAAACAATCCCTAAGGGAGGCCCTCAGGGTGACTATGTATTGTGATATATATATTTTCAGGTTTATTGTGTTGGGTGGGTTTTAGCCTTACAGTATTTAGAGGAGGTTAGATATGTGGAGGTGTTGTTTTTGCCCAGGGGTCTTTTTCTTATCTTTATTCTACAATTGACAGTAAAAACATACAATGTTTCAAATGTGCCCTTAACACTACAGTTTAATATTATAGACAAAAACTCCAGCTATAAAACATGAACTGTTGTATCGGGTAAGAGATTCAATGATATAGACTATTATATTGTATAGTATTAATATCACCACACAACTTGTAACACAGGAATATGTTCTATAAATCAGGTCACTGTAATTTAATCTGTTAATCTATTTTGATATACACTTCTAAACCACCATTTGGTTTTTTGGCTCACATGTAACAAAGTGACAGGGTGAGCTTTTCTGATCAGTCTTTGTCTGGCATCCGGCGTCGTCAAACTTTTACCTTGTGAACACACTAGGGGCCACATTTTTAGCTCAATTTTAGCAAAACTGGGTCAGAATGTTAATATTGACAAAATCTCAGACGAGTTCGATATTGTGACATTTGGGGTAAAAAACTAGGTCACCAGGGCCAAATAAGGGAAAACCTTGTGAACACTTTAGAAATCCCTGTTTTGATTGGATCTTCATGAAACTTTGTCAGAATGTTTATTTCAATAATATGTTTGATAGTGGGTCATTTCCGGTAAGAAACTAGGTCACAAGGGCAAATTGCTGGAAAACCTTGTGAACACTCTAGAAGTCACTGTTTTGATTGGATCATCATGAAACCTTGTCAGAATGTTTGTCTTTATTTTATCTTGGACGAGTCCGAACATCGGTCATCTTGGGTCAAAAACTAGGTTGCTAGGTCAAATTCTTTGAAAAACCATGTTAACACTGTAGATTTCACAGTGATTGGATCTTCACCAAACTTTGTCAAATTGTTTGTTGTAATGATATAACCATCAAGTACAAATATGGGTCATCTGGGTTCAATGACTAGGTCACCAGGTCAAATCTTAGGAAAACTTTGTTAACAGTGTGGATGTCACAGTTTTGATTGGATCTTCACCAAACCTTGTCAGAATGTTTGCCTCAATGATATATGGGTCAAGGTTGAACATGGGTCAGCCTGGGTGAAAATCTTAGATAAAAATCTTGTAAAAGCTCTTTATGTCATGGTTTTAATTGGATCTTGGCCAAACCTTGTCAGATTGTTTGTCTTAATGATATTAAGGACAAGTTAAAATATGGGTTACCTAGGGTCAAAAACTAGGTCACAAGGTCAAATCTTAGGAAAACCTTGTCCATGCTGTAGTTTTCATGGTCTTGATTGGATCTTTACCAAATTTTGTCAGAATGGTTGTCTTATTTATATATAGGACAAGTTCTAACATGGGTCATCTGGGGTCAAAAACTAGGACACTGGTTCAAACAATGTTTTAATGAGTGAACAGTGATTGTCATGTGAGCGATATAGGGCCATCTTGGCCCTCTTATTTGTAATATCTATGGAAGTTTAAACATGGTAATTATGAAATTTGGTTACAGCAAGAATCAAACATCCCAAACCTGTGCACAACTTTAAACATTAAAATTTAATAAAAAGGGTTATAAATGTCATTGAGAAGAAAATCACTATCAAACTCCATTTTCAAAATTTTTTACCCATTTTTGCTCCATACTGTAAGTAACATTTGTGTCTACATGTACCAGCTGCCCAAATTATTGCCTGATAACAGCTCCTCATCAAGTGGATTTTACTGTGTAGGAATCTCTGTTGTAGTTCCTGCCAAATACACAATACGTCAGACTTGAGCTTTAAGCCACATTCAGCTGCCGCCAATATTGATGTTAGTGTGTACACCAGTCTCATCTGACACATTATAAAGCAGTTAATGAGTGCAAATTTACGAAAATGGAGTTTGACTGTGATTTTTTTCAGAATGACATTTATACTGCTTTGCGTTAAATTTGATAATGTGTTTGGATGTTTTATTCTTGTTATGTCCTTATTTTACACTTTCACATGTATCACCAAAAACCTAAGTGGTGGTTTAGAACTGTGTATCAAGTTGAACTGGCACAAGATGAAAATAATGAAAATTTAAAATCACGGTAGTTGAAAGAGCATTTACCAAAAAAGTAGGTCAAAGGTTATTTACCAAAATCATTTATTTTGTTTTCTTTCTTGACTTGTTTATGAATTTAAGAAAAAAACACTGACCCAGTCTGTCAGTTACCCAGTCTGTGATTCAGTCTATTACCAAGTCTGTGATCCAGTCAGTAATCCAGTTTGTGATCCAGTCAATCACCCAGTCTGTGATCCAGCCAGATACCCAGTCTGTGACCCAATCTGTGATCCAGTCTATTACCCAACCTGTGATCCAGTAGGATACCAAGTCTGTGATCAAGTCAGTAATCCAATTTGTGACCCAGTCTGCGGTACAGTCTATTACCCAGTCTGTGATCGAATCTGTTATCCAGTCAGATACCCAGTCTGTGGTCCAGTCTATGACCCAGTCTGTGATCCAGTCAGATACCCAGTCTGTTATCCAGTCTATTACCCAGTCTGTGATCCAGTCAGTTACCAAGTCTGTGATCCAGTCAGATACCCAGTCTGTTATCCAGTCTATTACCCAGTCTGTGATCCAGTCAGTAAACCAGTCTGTGATCCAGTCAGTTACCAAGTCTGTGATTCATTCAGTTACAAAGTCTGTAATCCAGTCAGTTACCCAGTCTGTGATTCAGTCAGTTACCCAGTCTGTGATCCAGTCAGTTACCAAGTCTGTGATTCATTCAGTTACCAAGTCTGTAATCCAGTCAGTTACCCAGTCTGTGATTCAGTCAGTTACCCAGTCTGTGATTCAGTCAGTAAACCAGTCTGTGATCCATTCAGTTACCAAGTCTGTAATCCAGTCTGTTACCCAGTCTGTGATTCAGTCAGTAAACCAGTCTGTGACCCAGTCTGTGATTTTGTCTATGACTCAGTCTGTGCCCAGTCTGTGATTCAGTCAGTTACCAAGTCTGTGATTCAGTCAGTTACCCAGTCTATGACCCAGTCTGTGAGCCAGTCAGTTATCTAGTCTGTGATCCAGTCTGTGATCCAGTCAGTTACCCAGTCAGTTACCAAGTCTGCGATCCAGTATGTGACCCAGTCAGTATCCCGCCTATGACCTAGTCTGATAGATTCTATGCTCTGAATATGATGTTTGAATTATAATTGATGGATGTATGTATGTGTTAGATGTTGTGTCAATAGTTTAGTTTCTAATTTGCCTTGATTTTTAGCTCAAATGAGCAATTGTGCTCAGGGTGAGCTTTTGTGATCAGTCTTCGTCCGGCTTCCTGCGTCATGCGTCGTAAAACTTATCCTTGCCACTTTTTGGCTCAATTTTCGCAAAACTGGGTCAGAATGTTAATATCAACGAAATCTCAGAAAAGTTTGATAACAGGCCATTTGGGGTTAAAAGCTAGGTCACCAGGGCCAAATAAGGGAAAACCTTGTGAACACTCTAGAAATCACTATTTTGATTGGATTTTCATGAAACTTTGTAAGAATGTTTATTTCAATTATATGTAGTTCAAGATTGATAATGGGTCATTTCAGGTAAAAAACTAGGTCACTTGGGCGAATTGCTGGAAAACCTTGTGAACACTCTAGGACGAGTTTGAACATGGGTCATCTGGGGTCAAAAACTAGGTCGCTAGGTCAAATCTTATGAAAAAACTTATTGACACTGTAGATGTCAAATTTTATTTGGATTTTCACCAAACCTTGTCAGAATGTTTGTCTTAATGATATGTAAGGCAAATTCGAACATGGGTCATCTAGGGTCAAAAACTAGGTCACAAGGTCAAAGCTTAAGAAAACCTTGTCTATGCTGTATAGTTTTCATGGTTTTGATTGCGTTTATACCAAACCTTGTCAGAATGTTTGTCTTATTTATATGTAGGCCAAGTATTAGTGTGGGTCATCTGGGGTAAAAAACTAGGGTCACATGTTTAAAACAATGTTTTAATGAGTAAACAGTGATTGTTTAGTGAGCGATATAGGGCCATCTTGGACCTCTTCTGAAAATAACCATGTTTACATGATTAAATAGGTTTTGTTTATTCTTTTTCTACCCTTTTCTAGAAATAACAGAAACATATTTTCATTCTACAGAGAACTTTTTGGATGTAAAGGAGTATTAAAAGCAAACTAGATATTACTTACTAACAATTCTATATTGTTCTTATACTGTACTGTAATGTTACATACAATAACTATACTTCAGTATAAGTCAAGTCAAGTCTTAATGAGTGACTATTTTGGAGTTGTGGAGATTCACATTGCAAGAAATATCATTCTGTAGACAAGTTATACTGAGCAATTATTATACGAAGTTTGAGAGGGGGTATATTGGAGTCACTCTGTCGGTCGGTTGGTAGTCCGTACGCATAAAATATCAAAAGTTTGTGGAGCGAACTACTTTCTCATTCTTTAAGCAATTGCAATGAAACTTCAAATATGTTATCACCATGAAGTGTAGATTTGCAAGACACAATTTTCATTCCCAGTGATTCACCCATTCCAGAGTTATGTGCCCTTGAACGTAGCCATATAGTGTAGAATGGCAGTCCTAGTTTGTGGAGCGAACTGCTTCCACATTTTTCAAGGGATTGAATTGAAACTTGAAATATATTATCAATATAAAATGTAGATGTGCAAGACACAATTTTCATGCCCAGTGATCCACTCATTGCAGAGTTATGTCCTCTTGAACTTAACCGTATAGTGTACTATCACATTCATAGTGTCAATGCGGCGACGGGGGTATTAGTCACCTCTGTGACAGCGCTAGTTTGATTCTGAATGTAAGAAATGGTTATATTAGAAACAGTCCTGTGATAAGTTGTGTGATGTTGTATCATATTCTGTGATATTTCTACTTCTGTCTTTCTCAATAACATGTAATATAAAATTACCTTTAAAATGAGATTTTATACTTAGTATGTATACTTACAGTCCAATCTGTTTAGTTAAAGTCATCAATACACTATGTGACATGATTTCTGTACAAATATTAACTGTGTTAATCTTTACCTTTGGTGGTTGGTATTTTTATTCTTTCTTTTGTTTGTACAACATTCAAAATTCTTATACATGTATACAAAAAACTGACACAATCTTTCAAAATGGTCACTTGACATGTGTTATATTGTTTGACTGTAACTTCTGAGAAACATTATTTAATTAAGTGAACATTATATCATGAACTCTTCTTATCCTTATGTTAATCTAATACTGTGAGGTTATAAGTTGCTATATTACATTATACATTTTATGTGACCCAAATCTTTATTTGTATGTATTTAAAATATTTTCAACAGCATAATATAACCATGATGTTATTGTTGTTGTAATTCATTATTGTTGGTTGTTGTTGTTGCAGAATGAAGGTGATGGATATGACAATAAGCTGAGTCTAAACAAGGAACAGTTTTGTGAAGCATTATCTATACTACTGAATAAAGGATCACGGGAAGAGGTAAGTGTGTGAACAATGGAGTTATCTTTCCTCAAATACAAGAGTTATCTTTCCTGAATACTTGTTGTTGTGTCATTAAACTTGAATATATTAGAAATAAAATTGTACTTTCCAACTTGTTTAAAATATTTATCAGTCCTAAAATAAGTATACTTACATGATTAATCTTTCCTAAATAAAGTAACACTTTAAATTAATCAATCACCTGAATAAACCATTTACCTTTCTCAAAACACCACTGATGCTGAGAGTGTTGTACTTTTTCTATAAAACTAACAATGAATTGTTTCCTATTTCTCTACAAATAAATCTTCTTACAATGACACATATACAGATGTTCAGCATGTTTTATTTGGAGAATCTTGAGGTTTTATCAAGATGAACTCGAGTAATTTAAGTAAGATTTGTTTTTAGTATGGAGAATTGTTTGATAAGATTGATGTAACAAGGGAGGGAACTGTGGACTGGGATAAATTTGCTCAGCATATGTTGCTGGAGTTCTATGAGAGAGATGATAAAATCAAATCTACACAAGTTCCACAATGGAAAGATTTGAAGCATTTACCAAGGTATGTAATCAAGAACTATTCTTTATGAAGGTTGATGTTGTGGGGGTTAAACATTGTTTTTTATGACGTAACTTCTGGACTAAATGTAATGAAAAACTGGTTGCAGATAAAAACAATTTAGGCATCATTTGCTGATATAATACATCCTTGTCTGGTAAGCAAGTGCTTAGAATGTATGACTGTTGACTGCACGGCTCTCACTTTTGATTGACACTTAGTGTGACTGTTGTTTTTGGAATGTAGGGGAGCAGGTTTGTGTTGTTTGGTTACCTAGGTTACAGTACCTGCGATTACTAACTAACTATAATATATGAATTTTCAAAATGACAAAATCTGACATATTACTTAAAAATACACATTTCATTCATTGAAAAATACACGTAAATGATGAAAATTTGAAATTTGACTTTTATTGTGATATACTTTTTTTTTGCCAGATGTCTAATTCATTTATCTTGGAAAGAAAATTTAGTTGATGAAGTTGAATATTTCACATCTTTAATAATTATCAATTTACAACCATTTTGGAGCAAAGTCAAGGATTAAACAAAGTTGTTGTTGTTTTTGTCTTCCAGTCCCCATAAGGAGATTATACAACGTGTAGCTTTCGTGAAAAATGCTAACAGATATATAGCCATCAGTAAGGTAAGTTTTGTACAGTGTATGGTTAGGTATTTTATGGTAGGTGATATCTGTATGATTGGGCAACTGAAATTGTATGCCATGTTTTGCTCTTTTAAGAGTCCCCCCTTGCTGCCCTCTGTTTTAGTTTAATTATTTAGTAACTAAAGTTGCTAGTATAACAAATGGCCAGCTACCAGCGTGGATTTTATTAGCAACTCCCCCTGTTGCTAGTATAGATGTTTAAGATCATTTATCTGTTGTTTAATGGTCCATATATAGTTATGGTCATTTCGGAGCCGCCCCAGAGAGAGGGGAGATAAGATACAGGAAATGGGGCATTTATATCCCTACTCTTCGAACAGTTTTTCTGGTTCTTTATTGTGAAAAGCACCTGGGTATATAATTCATTGTTAGCATATATATGTTTGGTAGTCTTAAAAAACACTGCCTTTTTACATGATATTTTCTCCAATCAGATTTGTTAACTATGAAATAAAGTATATTTATAAATTAATCATCTACAGGAAGGTACAATATCTAACTGGGGAGTGGATCTGAAGTTACAGCGGTCTCTGAAAACCAGTACTGACTCGTGTAAAGCACGTGATTTATGGGTGACATACTTTGTTATACTTCATAATGTCAACAAGATAGCTCTCTCATTTACAAGCAAGGAGATAGGTATGTTCTATTATCACAGAAGTCTATAACTATGTGGTTCCTTCATTGACAGTAATATATATATGTCTGATATATGTACATAATACACACTTGTCTGATATATGTACATGCTATACACCTGTCTGATATATGTACATGCTATACACCTGTCTAATATATATGTTCATACTATACACCTGTCTGATATATGTACATACTATACACCTGTCTGATATATGTACATACTATACACCTGTCTGATATATGTACATACTATACACATGTCTGATATGTGTACATGATATACACATGTCTGATATTAATAGTTACAGGGTTAGTCACTGACCCGATACGGGATATACGGGTCTGTGGAAAACCATATGGGGCGAGATCGAAGGTCGAGTCCCGATATGGATTCCCACAGACCCGTATATCCTGTATCGGGTCAGTTACTATCCCTGTAACGATTATATCATGCAGACTACCTTCCTCCTCATTATTGCAATAAAAGTATCCATTACAGACCCAATATTTAAACATAAATGTCTCCATTACATCCTAATATATTCTGGTAACTTAATATAGGATATATTATGTCACCACGTGACGTCAAAACATCCAATGACAGAAGAGTATTTCGTAGTAAGCGTGATATATGTACATACTATACACATGTCTGATATATGTTAATACTATACACATGTCTGATATATGTTCATAACTATACACACATGTCTGATATATGTTCATAACTATATACACATGTCTGATATATGTACATACTATACACACATGTCTGATATATGTACATACTATTCACACATGTCTGATATATGTACATACTATTCACATGTCTGATATTTGTACATACTATACACACATGTCTAATATACTTGTATATACATACTATACACATGTCTGATATATGTATATGATACACACATGTCTGATATATTTGCATAATGCACTTAGGTCTTATATATTTTACATTTTTCACAGGCAGAAGTAACGGACCTGTGATGGTAAAATTGCAAAAATAATCTACATAAAACAAAATAACATAACCCATAATAACCTTAAATGAAAAATAAAATTGTTCTAAAATTTGACCCCATTCATGGCATTCAACTGGTATATATACTATACGAAGGCGTTTATCTTTTCGTTTCGGTGAATGAGCACCGTCTTTACAAAGCACAAAATTATAAAGCAATATGGACAAATTCTTCAAATTAAAGTTTGCAGAGGTTTCAGGTATATATTTTTGCACGAAATAAAACTAAACTAAACTAAATTCCTAGACCAATCCGTTACTGAGAAATGGATCAAGAAACGCTAGAATTTGACCCGATTACCTTTAGTCAGAAAAAATCCGGCCACACCAAAATGGACTAATTTCACATACTAATGCAAGATTGTCAGTCGATCGTATGTGAAATTGACCAGTATGTCCTAAAAAGAACAATTAAATACATTAATACAGATACACAAATTCTTACATAAGACGCAAATATTCAGGAAATCGGGATTTAAACTTTTGAATAGAAATTTCTTTATTATACACCGCCATGTCACTATAAACCTGACTATAAACAATATTAACCAATTTGAAATCACGTAAAATTTATAATAGCTATATACATGTATATATATGGCGGTGTACGATAAAGAAATTTCTATTCAAAGTTATTTTGTTTTATGTGGATTTTTTTGCAATTTTACCATCACAGGTCCGTCACATCTGCCTGTGCATTTTTTATCATCCTTTTCCAGTTTTTTTATTATTTGGAAAAAAGTCTGCTAATGTGATTAAAATGTCATCCAAAGGTTTTATTTGTACATCATGAAATCATCTTTTTTTCAGCAATTTATGACTTAAGTTCTAAAGTTGAGTTTGCTTGTCAGTATAAAGTACAGAACTTACAGTATACTCCTCTTTGTCTTGATTATTGGTAAGTAATTACCTCATTCTGTACTCGATTTGTCCTCATTCTGTCCTCAATTTGTCCTCATTCTGCATCCACTCTGTGCTCATTCTGTCCTCAATTTGTCCTCATTCTGTCCTCAGTTTGTCCTCATTCTGCATCCACTCTGTGCTCATTCTGTCCTCAATTTGTCCTCATTCTGCATCCACTCTGTGCTCATTCTGTCCTCAATTTGTCCTCATTCTGCATCCACTCTGTGCTCATTCTGTCCTCAATTTGTCCTCATTCTGTCCTCAGTTTGTCCTCATCGTGTACTCAATTAGTCCTCATTCTGTCCTCAATTTGTCCTCAGTCTGCCTCCACTCTGTGCTCATTCTGTCCTCAATTTGTCCTAATTCTGTCTCAATTTGTCCTCATTCTGTACTCAATTTGTCATTACTGTGTCATCTCTATGTCAACACTATGCCATCACCATGTCATCTCTCTGTCATGTCTCATATCTGATAAGTATGGCATGCCTTGTTATCACGTTTAGCAATATATGGGGTTAATTCCTACTATAAAAACACTTCAATGTTGATATTCACTGATACTACCTTAGATTACCATTTGATAAACTCAAGATTTCAAACAAAATTCCACTTCATTTTATTCGTAGGTTAAGATTAATTATTTAAACTTACTTGTTTTCTTATAAATATATTCAGTACAAAATGTGAGCAGGACATTTCTTGTTCTGTTATATAAGATAACATTTGCCTGTTTACCCTCTAGCATACAATGACATTTTACATGATACAGGTATAATCCTATGAACCCTAATGAAGCAGTGTTGGTGTTTGGTGATGTTGGTGGTTACGTCAACTCCTTGTTGTTTAATTCTGCACAAATAGCTTTGTTTGAACGACCACCAGCTCCAGCAGGAGAGAAACAAGGTATGCTTAGAAACATTCTATTGTTACTTATTATAGTAACATTATAAACTTAGTACATATAGAAATATCATGTTTACCTATACTGTATTCTATCATGCTAGCAACTATAATTATAAATATGTATGTAAGGTTACATAGAATCATTATATTGTCCATTGTTAGTGATATGTTTTGACAATATGTCTGATTTCACAGTAATTACTTGGACATAAAGCTCAGAACTGAGAAAATCTGTTTAATATGACAGAGATGTCTTAGAGAAGATCAGTTTTACTGTATGTAGATGAACACTGAATGAGGATAATTTTATATCAAACATCTTGTTCATGCTATAGTGTAATTTCTATAATGTTTAATGTACTTCTATATTGATCTCTGATTTTTAGCTCACCTGTCACACAGTGATAAGTTGAGCTATCGTGATTGCCTGATGTCCAGTGTCCTTGTGTCAACAATTTGCCCGGCGTGTGTCTTTTGCTTTAATTTTCTTCTCCTCTTAACCCACTTCTGCAATTTTAATTAAACGTTACAGGGATGTCCTTTTATGGTCCTTTATTATAAAATTAGCTAAAATCATTCCGTTCCACTGAACAAGATGGCTGCCATAGCTAAAAATAGAAGTTCACACATTGGATTTTGAATAAACTCTACAGGAATAATCCTTGGATTGTCCTCAACAAAATTAGCTAAAATCATTCTGGTCCGCTGAAGAAGATCTGTCATAGCTATACGTAGGACAATCTTTAAACAAAATCTTCTCCTTACCCACAGAATACATTTTGATGAAACTTTACAGGAATGATCCTTGGATGGTCCTCTACAAAATTAGCTAAAATCGTCCCAGTCTACATACAGTACAAGATGGTGGCCATAGCTTAAAATTGGAAAACTTTTAAACATAGTCTCCTCCTTAACATCTTGATGGATTTTGTTAAAACTTTACAGGAATGATCCTTCCATGGTCCTCTACAAAATTAGCTAAAATAGGAAAACATCTGCTCCTTAACCATTGTGTTGATTCTGATAAAACTATATAGGAAAGATCTCTAGATCGTCCTCTATCATATGGGCTAAAATGGTTTCAGTCTACTGAACAAGATGGCCGCCAGAGCTTAAAATAGAAGCAAGCCTTTATTGAATACTCTGCTTTATCTTAAATTTCTGGACATTTAGTGAATTGTTTCTCAGGTGAGCGATATAGGGCCATCATGACTCTCTTGTTTCATTTAAAACAAAATATCCTTATGTAGTATTTGCTCACTTTTGATAATCATGATTATTATTTACTTGTGTATTTAAATATTATTTAGGCTATATTATTTAGAACAGTAAAAACACCAGATAGTGTCAACTTGATACTATAGACTGTGTCAACTTGATACTATAGACTGTCAACTTGATACTACAGACTGTGTCAACTTGATACTACAGACTGTCAACATGGTAGTATAGACTGTATCAACTTGGTACTATAGACTGTATCAACTTGATGCTATAAACTGTGTCAAATTGATACTACAGACTGTCAACTTGATACTATAGACTGTCAACTTGATACTACAGACTGTCAACTTGATACTATAGACTGTGTCAACTTGATACTATAGACTGTGTCAACTTGATACTACAGACTGTCAACTTGGTACTATAGACTGTATCAACTTGGTACTATAGACTGTATCAACTTGATACTATAGACTGTGTCAACTTGATACTATAGACTGTGTCAACTTGTACTATAGACTGTGTCAACTTGGTACTATAGACTGTATCAACTTGATACTATAGACTGTGTCAACTTGTACTATAGACTGTGTCAACTTGGTACTATAGACTGTATCAACTTGATACTATAGACTGTATCAACTTGATACTATAGACTGTGTCAACCTGGTACTCTAGACTGTGTCAACTTGGTACTATAGACTGTGTCAACTTGGTACTATAGACTGTGTCAACTTGATGCTATAGACTGTGTCAACTTGGTCCTATAGACTGTGTCAACTTGATACTACAGACTGTGTCAACTTGATACTACAGACTGTCAACTTGGTACTATAGACTGTGTCAACTTGGTACTATAGACTGTATCAACTTGATACTATAGACTGTATCAACTTGATGCTATAGACTGTGTCAACATGATACTACAGACTGTGTCAACTTGGTACTATAGACTGTATCAACTTGGTACTACAGACTGTGTCAACTTGATACTACAGACTGTGTCAACTTGATACTACAGACTGTCAACTTGGTACTATAGACTGAATCAACTTGATGCTATAGACTTTGGCAGCTTGGTACTGTAGGCTGTGTCTGCTTGACAAGTTGATATTCTATATTCATTCAGACAATGTATTTTTTCTCATAACCAGTCTATAGTTATTGAAGTAGTTATTGTATGATTTAGAACCATTCTTAAAGTTTGATCTTTTCTTATCTTACTTTGCTAGTGGGCTTTCAAGGTACTATTAGTTTATAGATTTATCTCCATTTGTTTTATTCTACTTCTCCATGTTTAGTTGTCACAGAAACGTGTTGTGTTGTTTTCAGTGTAGCAATACCATGTGACTCTGACATCACTAAATGCATCAAATCCAAGCTTAGAAAACAAAAATAGCCGTAAATATTTTGTTTCTTCACCGATTTATATGAAACATAGTCTAAGGGGGGAAATATCAGCTTTCAATGAACTATAGGATCTCCATCAGTAGCTAAGCCGTTTTTTCCAGCACCCTGTGAAACCTTGGAATGGGCTTGTATGCGAGTGGACTACAGTGCCAAGCCATCATGTATTTCGTGCATTGTCTGTTATATAGTTTACATCAAGTGGGAACACCGGAAGCCATTTCATGCAAAAAATACATATCGTAACTATGTATGGCGTTAATCTGAAATATTATTTAAGTTTGGTAAATATGGCACCAGTTCCAAGACAAAATTTCAGGCTACAGTTTGACGCTGTTTTTAGATTTGGCTACAATGCTAGACGGAGGCTGAAATCAAAGGTGAAATGTGCCAAATCTGAATGCAAAAGCAAGAGGGACATTATTAGTGCAATTTGAAACCGCCAGACGGAACGAAACTAAATTGCTAACTGTTTTTAAACGCTTGACGTCACATGGACGACATTACATGAATTAGCCAAAACATTTTTTATTTTACGTTAAAATAAAGAAGTTATATTGGGGGGATGTTCGAATTTGCTTTTTTCTTCTAAATTGGGAGGGGTGAAAACATTGTTCACTTCTGGAGGGGGTCAATATATGATTTTAAACATCTACCGTCTTAAGGTTAAATATTTATAACTACATTTTGTACTTGAACAACACTTTGTAAACATAAAGCAATGATCGACCTTCTTATAATATTCCCGGAATATTTTAACCATGTTGAGCACCAGGTTAGACATCACTCAATCTATTGTCCAGGGTATGTCAGGGGTAAAGATTTAAATTTTCATAACAGTCTGTTCAACATTTTTATGTTATTTTTTAACCAATACTTTGCCTGATTTAAGGACATCTACATTAAAAATTATTGTGTAGTCCAAACTTATTTGACTCTGAATTGTAGTCTGTAGGTTCCTGTTCCATGTTGTAGTGCAGACTTCAACAGGAATCTGTTTAATATACAAAAAATGTACATTCGGTCTGAACATAAATGAGTCCACATTGGAAAGTACATAGCGAACAAAAATAAATAATATGTTATCTAAATACTGATTATTCTGACTTATTGCTTCGAATTACTTCGGTATGTATACACACTTTTGGTCTGATTTACTTCAGCATTATCAAAAATATTGTTATGCATATGTTTTTGTTGCTTTTGGGTTCATGTAGATAGAAACGGCGACATACGTGTAGGAATGCGATAAATCGCTTATCAAAAAAAGTAATTGTAAAGGTGGGTTAAATTTTGTGTCAAAAGTAGTATATTGGTGGTTCTTTTTTGTCAATTACATTTCTGAATTTAAAATTTTCTAATTTCAAAGTGCCTTCCTTGGGTGGTATATATTCAAATGGAATAGACTAATTTATAGACCTTTAATTAAAACAAACTAGAGCTTTGTCACAGAGTTTACTTATACCCCCGCCGCCGCTTAGACACTAAAAATCTGTAAGTACACTATACGGGGCTAAGTTCAAAGGGACATAACTCTGCTATGTATTAATCGCTGAGCATGAAAATTGTGGCTTGCATGTCTACACTTCATGATGGTTACAAGTTTCATTGCAATCGCAGACGGACTGACCCACATAAAATGAACAAGAGGTGCAAGCAAATGGTCCCGTGTCCCTGGGAATGGCAGGACGTTTCAAACTTAAGCCAAAAAATTATCAATGATTGAAAGTCATTTCAAATTTAGTTTGATACGAAAAACATACAAAATTAAACACAATTATCTTTGGAAACAATGGATGCTCCCCTAGTAGCTTGTATACTAAATGGGAGAAAAATCAAAAGCATGACTATGTAGAGCTGTGATTATTAATCACAGCTCTTCCTCTCGTCAGTCTCTGTCATAGTGTGAAGTATAAACCTAATTCCTTGAATACTTTGACAAACAGAGAACACACATACCTTTCTTCGTATTGTGACATTCTGAATTTTTAAGATGAGTTAACAATCAAATTTAAAAACTGAATTAAAGTTCTGAGTGATTTGAAGCTCAAAAATGGCCAGGGCGCTATAAGTGGTATGGCTTCCAGAGACTAATAGATAACAATTAAAAAAATTTTGAATCCGCATGCAGCATTGCGAAAGAACAAAATAATGTTTACTTTCATCTTATCACTTATAATGGCTGGCACATCAGGAACTGATTAAATATAGGGGCCCGGCCTTGTATGATAGATGTTTTGATGGTAAAACGCAAGTAAAGAGTTAATGCACGATACAAAAAGCATGTTCGTATGTGCACAACGGGCGACATGTTGCTCGGCATTGTAGCCAGATCTAAAAATAGCTTTAAACTGTAGCCTGAAATTTTGTCTTGGAACTGGTGCCATATTTACCAAACTGAAGGAATAATGTCAGATTAACGCCATACATTGTTACAATATGTATTGTTTGGTACAAAACAGACTCTGGTGTTCCCATTTGATGTAAACTTGACTCTTCTATCATGCATAGAGTAGATAATGCATAGAAAATAAGATGGCTTGGCACTGTAGTCTGCTCACATATAAACCAATTCCAAGGTTTCACATGGTGCTAGAAAAAACGGCTTAGCTACTGATGGAGATCCTATAGTTCGTGGAAAGCTTATATTTCCCCCCTTAGACTGGCGTATGTTTCATGAAATTCGGTGAAGAAATAAAATACTTACGGCTATTTTTGTTTTCTAAGCTGAGCAAATGTTTACAATTTCGTCTTGGATTTGATGCATTTAGTGACGTCAGAATCACGTGCTATTGCTACACTGGTTTTAGCTGTGTTTGTATATAAAGGTCTGTTTTGAACATTTAGAACATTTGTTTGGTTTATGAAACAAAATTGTTTCTTGTTTGTAGGACGTCAGACTGATCCATGAAATTTGGAAAAGATTTGCTCATTGACAGATCTAAACATAAGCCTGACAAGATTCTTCCTAATTTTCATAAAAAACGTCAGCAAACTGCTACAGATATACTTGATAAAAATAAGATAAACAGAACTTGATAGGGAAATATGTTTTATAGACATTTTCTAGCAGACCTTTTTATACATCTATACAGGCTCATTGTAAATATTGCTTGGCTTGTACCTGGTGGTACACTGTTATATACAGATTAGTTAGTTCACTCACAAATGGTTCGAGGTTTACATCTGAGTTTGTAAACAAATCTTATAATGCAAGCATCTGATTGGTTGTTTCTGTAGTAATTTTGATATTGACCAATGGTACCGCTACATTGTTACACTGAACATCAGTCAGAAACTTTAAGAATCTAAAAAGTCTGTTTACGACATTCAGTTTGAAAATAAACAGATTTCATTGGCTGTATTGTAAGACTAGTTTACAAACTAAACACCTCAGGTACTTACCCTTATAGTGTATACATTGTTAAGTGTTTTGTATCATAGAGCTGTAAATTTATCATAACATCATGTTCAAAGATAATTCTCATTATTAGAAAGAAACTAAGATATAACAGTCAGGTAACATCACGATATTTTAAATCACTTCTCTGTAATTAATGAACATAAAATCAATTTTCTTTGGAATTATTAGACTTAAGCACTAATTCTCATTGTCTGAACTTATGTTGGACTGGTGGAAATACTTCCTAAACATTCCATGTTAAGATTTAATGGTAAATATCAATGTTGCTTCATTCTTGTTAAGATCACATCTTATGGTACTGTATTTAATGAGTTCATTGTTGTTGAAATAATTGATTTTTTCTTTGTTTATTTAATGTTGGTCATAATGATAACAACTTATCTTAACATAATAATTGTGTATGTTTCGATTATATGTCATGTGACCTTCTTCTAATGAGACCTAATAACTACATGTAAACCTATATATGATATAATATAATCTATAATGATGTTGAATTAGAAAGATTAATGATGATTAATTGACTATATTATTGATGATATGTTTGTAGTAATGTGAGCATCTTCATGCATGCTTCCTCAAACAAGAAGTTATCATATTCCAGAAATATGAAAAAAAAGAACTAAAAATGGTCCTGCTTCCGTATAACAATCAAGAATTCTTACAGTATCAAAAATCTAAAACTAATTTCCTATTTAGATGTCTATTTCAGGCTTGTGAAATCTCTATTTTTCCAAGAACAACACACGAAAAGTGTATTTCAAATGATGCATGTCTGTGACACATTTTAGTTTGATTAGAGATGGACAACAAAACAAGGAACAAAGCTTGGTTTAAATCCCTAAATCTGAATAATTAATATTTGGAGTTACATTTGTAGGCTTTCTCTATATATCAGTAGAACCATTTTAGTCAAACTAAAATTGGTACTTCAGCAAATTTTGATGTTTATTGTACTACAAACATATCATTATTTATACATAGACTTACTAACTTGTGTTTTTTTTCTATTAATCAATTCATAATGTTACTATACATGTCTGTGTTACTATACATGTCTGTGTTATGTGATATAACTTAAAGACTTCACCAATTTAGAAACGCAAGTTGTAGAATAATGATTCAAATTTACTTGGTGTGAGCTCGTAACTAATTGGCAACATCATTCCTGCCCGCGCTCAAACAATGAAAGTTTATACCGTTACATCCTGGTTTTACTCTGGTGACACTGTTTGTAAACTGGTGAAGTAAAGAAAAGAATTGTCACTGATACCAGCAAACAGTTCTACATTGTTCATCATTTAATATTCATTATATTAACATGTTATTTATCCATTAAGTACAACACTGATGTTGTTAGGGATGTCTGTCTGTCAAGATTTTAAGAACCCATTAATCATTTGATCATCCAAAATATGAATTGCATGTTAATTGTAAAATCCATTACATTAAACAAGTTTTATATCCTAAAATCATAGTGTATGAAATACCAGGCATTTAAAACAATATATCGTTATCACTTGTGTATGAGACGCATGTTTTACATCCAAAATCCATTCCAAAAATTGGGTGCATCTTATATATGAAATTATTAGAAATGATACAGGTGTAGTGTTCGATCCATATTTTCCATGGCTAAAAATGGTCAAAATAAACTGAATTGAACTAATTTACTGGAGAAATTATAGCAAACAGCATGTAAAACAACAACAGGAAAGTAATCTTTCATAATGTTTATCTAAAGACCAATATGGTTCTGTACTTTTCCCGATTTCGTGTAGTCCTGACATTTACGCAAGTTTGTGAAGTAACAACAAATGTTTGTCATTATTGAGAATTTGTAAAAAGAACACTTGATATGACTGTATGTACATGATGATTTAGGATGCAAATTTTGATCTAAGATAATTTTCTGAAATGATTGACTTTGTGAACTGTTTGCATTATTTAGCTTTATGTTTGTTGGTGTCAAATGTGTTTGTTTATTTTAAATGTCAGCTGTTTCCTAGAGATGTAAATTTAGAATTGTCTAAAGTAATGTGTGGGTATTATTAAGTCATTCTTGTATTTATTGTACCTTTTTTGTTTTCGCAAATATTTATTTGTACTGCTATGGAAGCCAAACAAAATGTCTGTGTTTGGGTCTTAATAAGAAAAGAAAAAGTATTAAAAGATTTAAAGCGCTTTGTTTAAAATGAAAATGTGCATGAAAAAATATATTCCAATCTATCTAAGGTACTGTTGGTTACAGGATAGAGATAACTGCTACTCTTGGTAGGGTACAGATGATTTTGTTTATCTAAGATATAGTGCAATATTATCAAACTGAATGGGTTTATTTTTAACTTCGTATAGTGCCAGTCGATAGCCTCTGTTTATTTTACGACAAGGGAATGTTCCGTTATATTTTAGTTATAATACCCATACATTCAACAACTGGTATAATGAACAGATTGTCATATATGACTTATGAAAGTTATCGAATCTCATCAAAGCTAAAAAGACATGCTTGCATCAACTGTGAAATTATGCAGCTTTGACATGTTAATAAATCACACAATACTATGTGTTAGACTGGACACAGCTGGCATTATAATACTATGTGTTAGACTGGACACAGCTGGCATTATGCGTGTTTTGTTTTATTTGTTTTTGTGGCATGTGTTTTAACCCATTTCTGCTTTTTTACCCTTCCCTGATTGGTTAACCTTTGATCCTTGACCTGTTCGCAACCTCTTTGATCTCTGCACAGTGTGGCAAGGTAGGTAATGTATTGCTTATTGTTTCAATTTTGATGCTTAAAGTTATCCCCCTTGGATCAAAATTGTATTTTTTACTTTTATTTAGAATAAATTAACATTTTGATATTACCTCTTTTGTCTATGAAAAGAGCCAAAGAAGCATTTAATTTTTAATGAGTTTGTCTTAATCAGTCTATGTTGGAATGAATGAATTTATAAAAATAAAAGTCTTCATGTAACATGTTTTTTCCAGAAATTTTGTTACCAGCATGATTTTATCATTTTATGTGTTATTTGTATATTTGATGTATAAACTTTTTTGAAAGTTGAGTGATAAATAAAATTAGTTTTCATGATAAGACAAATGATCAGACTTGTGGGTTAAACTTGACTTAATATCACATCATACATGTACCATCTTGAACAACTGGTTGTATTGATTCAATATACTAGTAGACTACTATTGAAGACTCAGTATCAGCTGACATTACTTACACATAATATACTGTTCACATAGATCCTGTACATTATATAAACACTAGCATGCATCGTTCATCACTTACTTGATGATTATACTAACATTATACTAACGCACTATGTTTGTATCGTTGCATTCTCACAATAGTTGACATAATAATACCCCACCCACTACAATGGTGGGAGCTATACTGGAATCATGTATAATGTCCCAGCCTGTTGCATCCCATTTTCAGGGCTGTTCCATTGTAGTTCACTAATGGTATGATTGTACACCTACATGAGACAATGTGTTGTCGTAAAAACCAGGCCTGTACCTCCAAAATCAAGGTCATACTTGAAGGTCAAATATTGGGTTTATTTGTCTAGGCTGCATCCAATATCTTTATTGTTTGTGGCAAGGGGCAAAATAATGTCCCTTTACTGTGATGAGCATAAAAATAACATTAACACATCCGTGTCAAAGCAGCATGTGGGGGTATTCGTCACATATGTGACACTTGCTCCAGTTCATATTTCATCTTAAATTCAAATTAATTCAAGCATATTGCATGTCACATTATGATAGTACACTGATGTATAAAATATTATACAGCACTGTATAAACACACTATATTATGTTATTTCATCACTCACTTTTAGAACTCATGTTATTGCTATTCTATCAATGAAAATATAACAAATCAAAGTATAGTTCAATTAATATTTTTTTACATTTTCAAATCATTCATTTTCATTCCTCTATCAGTTTTCTTTTAGTCAGATCTTTCATTCGAAAACCAACAATACTGAATTGGTTCGAATTTTAAATTGCAATGGACAAATGTTTTATTTGTACGCACTTGACTGTGTTGTACCATGGTTGTACACATTAACATGAGTAGTTTCTTGAATTAAGTTAGTTCTAGAACTGAAGAACTTCAAGATTTGAGATTCCCTGTTTCAACAAACAGAAGATTTTTCACTGAAGTAGATCTAGATACTATCCTGTTGTTGATTTTTTACTGAAGTAGATCTAGATACTATCCTGTTGTTGATTTTTCACTGAAGTAGATCTAGATACTATCCTGTTGTTGATTTTTTACTGAAGTAGATCTAGATACTATCCTGTTGTTGATTTTTTACTGAAGTAGATCTAGATACTATCCTGTTGTTGATTTTTTACTGAAGTAGATCTAGATACTATCCTGTTGTTGATTTTTTACTGAAGTAGATCTAGATACTATCCTGTTGTTGATTTTTCACTGAAGTAGATCTAGATACTATCCTGTTGTTGATTTTTTACTGATGTAGATCTAGATACTATCCTGTTGTTGACTTTTTTACTGAAGTAGATCTAGATACTATCCTGTTGTTGATTTTTCACTGAAGTCAAGTTTCCTCAGTATTTTAGTTACTTCAGATCATTTAGGTTTGATACATTTAATTGTATTTTTTAAATTTTATTGCCACCATGACCTGCATGTAGTGTTTAATACGATTTTACAAGATCTGTTGATTTAAACTTATTTCAGAAACCTGCCTGAATGTTGATCTACATCATATTGAAATGGAGAAGTATAAAAATGTCTCATATACAAAATATCAAGCTCATGAAAAAGAATGGGCAAGACAAGGTAATTAAGATCTTCATGTAGAATTATTTTAATTATAGACAATATGATTTAGATAATGACAAGGATGAAATAGAGACATCTGCTGCTCTACATGTAGTGTTATATTACAGATAGTGTAGAACTTCTAGATTTATAATTATAGTCTTACCTTCTTATTTCCAGTAAAATATTCCCATTACTTGGAGTGTTTCATCAGCTGTGCTACAAGTTCCTACAAGTCAGTGGTGATTGGCTGGATGGAGAAACATACATCTGTCAATCAACCTGCCAAGCAGTATGTAACACACTTTCTCATTGGTCCATTTGCTAATTTTATCATTTTATTGAACTACAGCATTTCTTGTAGATAACTTTGAATATTAATGATCGGAGTTTTAATGTTTGATCAAGTTTGTTTATATATCAATTCTTTAAATTAGTTATTCATCATTTGGTGATTTTGTGATATTTATAAATCATTTTACAATTTGGACATTACCCTCTTACAAGTTTTTCATAATTTCAGTGTAATTTTTCCAAGAGGTCTAAAAGTAGCCACATTGTTGTGGTTGTTTTAGACTCTGAGCCCATAGAACCATCAGCTTGAGTCCTGACCATATCTGAACCAATTTAAAACTATAACATGAACTGGACTCCTTGATATGGGTTGATGATATGACTTGATATGATTTTGATGAATTGATTGTTTATAAATCCAGATGGATCACTAAAGTTGTAATGTGATATGTGTATGTTTAATAAGTCCGTATTCCTTCAGATATATAACATAATTCTTACAAAGACAGTTCTATAGTTATATTCTAGTTATCTTAAATAGTCTCAGTAAATGAACAAAGTTTATAAGTACATGTACATGATTTATCCATGAAATAAGAATCTACGTTTTTAGTGTTTTTACATGAATATTTTTTTTTAAATATCTTGATTTCAATTTAAACAATCAAAACAACTGGTAGATCTTTTTTCTGTGTGTATATTTTCTAGAAAATGTAATTGTATCATGGCTTATATTAATGAATGCTTTTAAGTTATTTGTTGTTTTGGTGTACAACCATTTACTGATATTATTCTTCTTAAGTTAATTTGACCTTAAACTGACCTTGATATGACATTGAATGAATTATCATTTTTAAACGACCTTGAAATAGGACATTGAATATACTCTCATTACTTACATAGATTTGACATCTAATGAGACTTTACATTAACTGTCTGATTATGATTGTAGTGACTATACAATTTGATATTTAATTGTCAACTAACATTGCTTTGGCTTGACTAAAGTGTCACTTTTAGTTGAATGGGGTAATTTATAAAAGTCTCAGATTAATTACACAATATAGACCTTCATTAATAGATTTAAACATGAAGTGGGCAGTATAGTCTCATCTTACAGATAATGATTTGATTGTACACTAGCTGTGTCTATTTATCATTTTTTGAAAGTTTCTCAAACTTATATTCAAAGTTTTAGAAAATTATATATTATTTTTATATGATGCTAATACTTGTATCCTTAATTGTGTTATTCACTATTAAAGGTTTTGTGAAGTAAGTTTTCCAAGGGTGGGTGGTGTTAAAATTCTAAGATGTTTTATTGTTGTATATTTAGAGTATTAAATTTGATAGTTTGATGTTTGGTTTGTAGGTTATGGAGATATGCTCCAGGGTAGGTTCAGTAATCAACCTGCACCACTTAGTGAACATAGACAACAACATAACATATTCTGATATAATGTATCTATATAGTGTGACATCATCCTGACATTAATGCTGGATGAGTTTTATGATTTATAGTAGCCAGAATGTGATCATGACTTGATTATTCCTCTAGTTGAACATGTGGGCTTTGTATTCATGTCAATCATGACTTGATTATTCCTCTAGTTGAACATGTTGGCTTTGTATTCATGTCAATCAGTTTATGTAAGCTTTGGCCAACTTAATATGTGCTTGTTAAAGTAACAAAATACTTTTGTGTCATAGATGATGGCACCATTATTTACCAAATTAAACAACAGAATCATAATTATCAGACATTTTGAATGTTGACATTTGTTGTATCAACAAAATAACTACTTGTTCATAGATCAGTCACAGGCTGATGTCTGGGATATATGAGCTTTAGGTCATACTCATATATCAGGGAATATTCTTCTTCTTCCATTATCCATACAGGCTGGTCATACTCATAAATGTGGGAATATTCTTCTTCTTCCATTATCCATACAGGCTGGTCATACTCATAAATGTGGGAATATTCTTCTTCTTCCATTATCCATACAGGCTGGTCATACTCATAAATGTGGGAATATTCTTCTTCTTCCATTATCCATACAGGCTGGTCATACTCATATATGTGGGAATATTCTTCTTCTTCCATTATCCATACAGGCTGGTCATACTTATATATGTGGGAATATTCTTCTTCTTCCATTATCCATACAGGCTGGTCATACTCATAAATGTGGGAATATTCTTCTTCTTCCATTATCCATACAGGCTGGTCATACTCATATATGTGGGAATATTCTTCTTCTTCCATTATCCATACAGGCTGGTCATACTCATATATGTGGGAATATTCTTCTTCTTCCATTATCCATACAGGCTGGTCATACTCATATATGTGGGAATATTCTTCTTCTTCCATTATCCATACAGGCAGGTCATACTCATATATGTGGGAATATTCTTCTTCTTCCATTATCCATACAGGCAGGTCATACTCATATATGTGGGAATATTCTTCTTCTTCCATTATCCATACAGGCTGGTCATACTCATATATGTGGGAATATTCTTCTTCTTCCATTATCCATACAGGCTGGTCATACTTATATATGTGGGAATATTCTTCTTCTTCCATTATCCATACAGGCTGGTCATACTCATAAATGTGGGAATATTCTTCTTCTTCCATTATCCATACAGGCTGGTCATACTCATAAATGTGGGAATATTCTTCTTCTTCCATTATCCATACAGGCTGGTCATACTTATATATGTGGGAATATTCTTCTTCTTCCATTATCCATACAGGCTGGTCATACTTATATATGTGGGAATATTCTTCTTCTTCCATTATCCATACAGGCTGGTCATACTCATAAATGTGGGAATATTCTTCTTCTTCCATTATCCATACTGGCTGGTCATACTTATATATGTGGGAATATTCTTCTTCTTCCATTATCCATACAGGCTGGTCATACTTATATATGTGGGAATATTCTTCTTCTTCCATTATCCATACAGGCTGGTCATACTTATATATGTGGGAATATTCTTCTTCTTCCATTATCCATACAGGCTGGTCATACTCATATATGTGGGAATATTCTTCTTCTTCCATTATCCATACAGGCTGGTCATACTTATATATGTGGGAATATTCTTCTTCTTCCATTATCCATACAGGCTGGTCATACTTATATATGTGGGAATATTCTTCTTCTTCCATTATCCATACAGGCTGGTCATACTCATATATGTGGGAATATTCTTCTTCTTCCATTATCCATACTGGCTGGTCATACTCATATATGTGGGAATATTCTTCTTCTTCCATTATCCATACAGGCTGGTCATACTCATAAATGTGGGAATATTCTTCTTCTTCCATTATCCATACTGGCTGGTCATACTCATAAATGTGGGAATATTCTTCTTCTTCCATTATCCATACAGGCTGGTCATACTCATATATGTGGGAATATTCTTCTTCTTCCATTATCCATACAGGCAGGTCATACTCATATATGTGGGAATATTCTTCTTCTTCCATTATCCATACAGGCTGGTCATACTCATATATGTGGGAATATTCTTCTTCTTCCATTATCCATACAGGCTGGTCATACTTATATATGTGGGAATATTCTTCTTCTTCCATTATCCATACAGGCTGGTCATACTCATATATGTGGGAATATTCTTCTTCTTCCATTATCCATACAGGCTGGTCATACTCATATATGTGGGAATATTCTTCTTCTTCCATTATCCATACTGGGCTGTTTAATAGCATACTCACTATTTAGTAATATTACATGATTACTTGTGATCTTAGTTGAAGTTTAATATCTTCTGACAGAAATAAGATGTAGTTTGAATTAGCTAAATTAGCCTTGTGATGTACAGGGGTGTGATTTGTCAGAAGGTTTCCTCTTTGAAGTCTTCAGATCCTGTGTAGATCTGTTAAAATTTTATTTTTAGGTCAGTATGTCAAAGGTCAAGGTCACAGTGACCTTCAGCACAAAAACTTCTTTCAACCAATAACTAGAGAATTATTTGGCATAAGTTCTTCTGATTTGGTTGGAAGGTTGGTCATCACATGTAGATTACCCCTATTGATTTTTAGTGCAATAGGTAAAAGGTCAAGGTCTTACTATCCAGTTAGCAGTTAGGGGGCATCCATGTTTTACAAACACTTCTTGTTCTCTCTGAAGTACATGTGTTCACACAGCATATAGAGGTTTATCATTTATATTATATAACAGAATATGTATATAACATAGTTCAATCATTGTTGAAATATTGGTGGGAACACACGGGTTCTTGACTGATACACATCTCTGGTACAATCATTTTGCTTCAAGTTTTAAGAAAAATAAGCTAAAAACCAGTGTTTACAACATTATGGTTTGCACATGTATTTGATAATGTCATACCAGTGGGGTTACCATAGTGCAGCCAGCTTTTATCAGATTAAAGATAAGTACTTGCACTATGCTGTATAATTTATATATAATCTGATTGTTTATTTAAATGTGCAACTTTTATTTCATTAGTCAGTGATTATATCTATGTCTTGGTTTTGATATAATAGGAAATTAGATTGGTTTGAATTTAAATGATGTTATGCAACATTTGCCATCAAATTATGCTAGCAGGGATGCAATGTGCACTTATTTAGAAATATGATTCCTAATACTCATAGTGAAGCTATAATAAGTGAATACTTATAATAGTGTTTAGACCTAACATGAACTTGTAAATTATAAAGCCTGATTTATCACAAAGATACATATGCAATATATGCTTATTAAAATTTACAATTAGACAATAACAGTTAGATACAAATTATGCCAAATTACTATCATACTAAATAACTAACATTGAATTCTAGGAATTTTGATCCCTATTTTGTTCTTTGCTGGTTCCTACCTTTTCCCTGCTTATATACTGGGTTGGGAATGTCAAGTGACTGTCTGGTTTGTTTGGGTATTTTTTGTGTGAAAATATTACACCTGGGCCACACAAGGTAATAAAACTTCATTTTAGAGCCAGTCTCAGATTGCCTGTTTACCTATGGTTAGTTTCATTCTCTCATCAACAACCAATCAGAGATATTTATTTTATGACTGGTGTCCAAAGTAAAGGTTTATAATCTTGGTTGCTTTAGGTGTCATAATCTCATATGTATTACAAATATACATATATTGCATGGTGC
Source organism: Lutraria lutraria (assembly GCA_964023205.1). Taxonomy (NCBI): domain Eukaryota; kingdom Metazoa; phylum Mollusca; class Bivalvia; order Venerida; family Mactridae; genus Lutraria; species Lutraria lutraria. The sequence continues at coordinate 7,858,505 of OZ026849.1, forward strand.
AGGGTTTTTAACTGTTGGTTTAAATTTTAATTGATAAATATAATTATATATACATGTATATAACATGTTATTTATCATACAATCAGCAGCTTCTCTGTGCATCAGAACATGGCCCTAATGTATTATGTGTACTTTATCATAAGAGCTTAAGACTTCACTTTGTATTATGTCTGAACAGCTGAGAAATGATAAAATCTAAGTTTGTATTCAATTTTTATTCCATTATATTTGATTATTTATTTTGTATGAGAAGATTTAAATTGATAAATATGGAAAGACATTTTTAACAGTAAAAGAATTTACCTTTACAGAAGTGCAACATCAAAGAAGGAGATTTTACGTACTTCATCTTTTACCATACCACAGGGATGTAATGCATTTGATTTCAGTGATCAACTTAACTTAATTGGTATGTGATATTGATTTAATAGTTTAATAAATACTTGCACATGTAGTTAATCTATCTTTTGTAGAATTTTAATTGTTTGCAAATAAAGTTCTAGTATTGTTTATGCCCTGGCATCTACTGATGTGGGGGCATATAAAGATTAACTTTGTCTGTTCATGCATACGGGGTTGACTAGATTTTACTGTTACATCTTTTGCTTTTATACTAAAACAGTTGATGACTTGGATGTTTCCCAATCCACTGATATCCTCCAACCTTGGTCTGAACTTGACCTAATTAGGAATTATTATGTTATAAATTGGCTATTTCTTGGTTAACTTGAACCATCATTGCTTACTGGAATATAGTAGTTGCCATATTATATTTGCTCTCCACTCAAATTGCTCAACCTTGAATTGAAAATGAAGTTATTTCTCCATTAACCAGATTATAACCTTCCATCTTGCATCAATGGCAATTTCTTGGTTTACTATATTTAATTGTTTCTTATAACACCAACAACGCTTACCTGTATTGACTTTGATTGTTATCACGTAATAAAAATTATATAATGTGCAGTTATTGGACTTTGCTGTTTTTCCTTTATGGAATGTATTGAGCAATTACATGTATTTATGCATATAGTGTTTACCCTGTCCATTGGTGTGTGTGTGTGCGTGTGTGTATTTGAATTTTTGCTTCTATTTTTACATGTTGATTAAAATTAAGATTAAAAATCTATTGCCAAGTATGTCTAAGGGAGCAATTAGGTTTCATGTATTAACTAGTGATTGTTAATTTCCTATCTGTTAATGTACATGAATATGTTGAGATATTCTAACCACTCCTACATATAGATAAATAGAGGATCTTGAATGAGTGTTTATGTTGTATTGAATTTATTAAACGAGTTGTCTGAAAATGATAAAAACGAGGCTTTGCCAAGTTTTTGTTGTTTTTAGATGATGAGTTTTATAACTTCAAACAACATGAACACAAATTAAAGATTCTATTTATAACATGACCAGCAAATTGCATACTTACAAACAAAGAAAATACATGGCAGTGCCTATTTTCTATATAAGAAGAATTGGGTCGAAGTGGTTATACAGTATTTGAAACACATGAGCTTAGAAAGTAGTACCAGAATAATCTATTTCAAAGGAAACTAATTTTGCTTACTGACATATACTATATATCAGCTTTATTCATCCAAGTTTATAGCATGTTGTTAAAGCTATAAATAGACTAAAAATTAACTCTTTCGTACAAAAAACACTATCAACAACTAGCACATGACGTCGCTGTGCATGGTGACATCACGTAATGGTGTGACCGACAAAAACGAATCTGAAAGAAACTGCATGAATTACGCGATTTCTTTTATCTGTGAGTAGACTTTTGGATTGCAATCTGTTTAATTTATGTGTCAAACCTGTATCCATTAAGCCCATGAAATCCCCATGGCTGTGTTTTTTTATGAAAATATCCATTATTTTAGTGGATGGGGTAGTAAAAGTTGTTGCACTGTTTGTGTTTTTATATACGATCAACTAATCTGACCATGTAGCATGTGTAAACCCGCACAAAACTACTTCAGTTACATCCCAATTATGACCATGACAGTCGATTCGAACCTGATCATTGATAGAAATATCGTTCAACGCCGTGGCTGTGTTTTTTTATGAAAATATCCATTATTTTAGTGGATGGGGTAGTAAAAGTCGTTGCACTGTTTGTGTTTTTGTATACGATCAACTAATCTGACCATGTAGCATGTTGTAAACCCGCACAAAACTACTTCAGTAACATCCCAATTATGACCGTGATAGTCGATTTGAACCTGATCATTGATAGAAATATCGTTCAACACCTTGGTGTGTTTATCTTTTTGACAGCGCGTAGTGATAATGATTCGGCTCATTAGCATATTTAGTACACTAGTGTATTATTGACCCATTCAATACGCAAAATAATCAATGAGTTTACTACACTCCTGCACCGTGGATCATGTTATAATAAGATATTCTAACCACACCTCCATGGAGATGTTAAGATATTCTAACCACACCTACATGAATATATTAAGATATTCTAACCACACCTACATGAATATATTAAGATATTCTAACCACACCTACATGAGTATATTAAGATATTCTAACCACCTACAAAAAGATGTCACCTTTATGTTGTTTTAAAACATGTACATCGGATATTGTTCTGTATTTTAGCCACTGCTGGTGTAAACCATCAAGTTTGTTTGTGGAATCCATTTGTGTCAAAACCTAATGGGGTAAGTCTAAATTTTGAATGCTGTCTCTGCAATTTTTAATGTTTGTTCACAGAACTGACCAATCAGAGAATTTTTAGCTCACTAGAGCACAATGTGCTCATGGTCACAGGCTACTGGCATGTGATAACAGCAAAATAAAGTTTTAAATTTTTTTATTTTTTTTTCACCACATATTTTATAGAGTAAAGGTAGAGTTAATATTGGTCTCCCATCATATCTTGCTATTTTATTTGCGTCTTACCAGTATTATTGTATCTTTTAGTATCCTTTGTAACAAATATTGCGCAAAATTGTATGTCATAATTTGACGTTGTTATTGACGTCGCATGACGTCATGTCCTGTTTATTGTTATATTAATATTCATTGATCCTGATGAAGGCCAATATGGCCGAAACGTTGACAGTTTAAATAAATTAAATAAACAATTTAAGTTTTGCTTAGACTTCTTTTTTACATAATATATAGAGTTAAAGGTATAGAACTCCTGGGCTCAGAAATCACAGGTCTGGTCTTATTTGATGCAGAAATAATTTCTCTTTAACCACCATCCACTCTTATATCCATACATTGCTCTGAACTGGAGTAACAAGCCCTTCAACTTACAAAAAGTACCACTAGGCATCGATGTGACCTAAGTTTCTTTTCATTAGCTCAAAATTACGTCAATATCTCCAAGGTCAAGGTCACACTTGAATATCAATTCTCAAAAATGACCATAAATTAACTTGTCTTATAGTTATCTATTGTGGGATTTTAAATTAGCTTATCACCATTATTATAATAACAAGCAATCACACGGATTACTGCACGGATTTTGTACAACTGGAAGCCATATATCTGTGACAAGGCGGTATGTGGGGGTATTTTAAGTCACACTGTGGCAGTTCTAGTTTGTGATCTGTGCATGTATTTGATATATTTAAAAGAAACATGAGAAGATGATATTTTCAGGTTTTACGAGGACACATGGCTAGTGTTATACAGGTACAGTTCATTAAAAGTCGAGGTCAGCTGATCAGTTTCTCTAAAGATAAAGTTTTGAGGATATGGGATGTTCAGCTCCAAGTTTGTATTCAGAGATTGGCTGGAATGTTCCCAAAGGGGCCAGAAGGTAGATATTGTGATGTGTTGTTGGTTTTATGCTAATTCACAATCTTATCTTAGGCTTGTTATACGCATAGTTAAAGTTGATTATTTATGTGATACAGGAGGAAAGAATTAGTCAAGAATGGAGCTGCTCAATGTTTTTTTATTACTAAATAATGTAAATATTGTGAATCTTCGAGGCATTCATCATCAGCTTGTCAAGTGCTCAAAGGTAAACTATAAGGATCAATCAGTTAATGTCCGGTGTCCACACTGGAGGTTGTCAACACTCTAGATATCACAATTTTGATTGGATCTTATCAAATTTTGTCAGAAATTTTGTCTTACAGATAATTATTATCTAAGTTTAAACATAGGTCATCTGGGGTCAAAATTAGGTCACTAGGTCAAATCACAGAAAAACCTTAATAACTCTGTACAGACAACATTTTTTATCAAGTTTCTAAGAATGTCTGTCTTGATGATTAATAGGCCAGTGTTAGGCTCTCCTAGTAATACATTGATATGAAAAAAGTCAAAGTGTTTACTCAGGCGAGCGAGTAAAGGGCCATCATAGCCTTCTTGTTTGTCTATTGGTCTTTTTCAATTATATTTTATTCTCTGCATGGTTAACTGTGAAATATATTGTAGACCAGCGGAAAAGAAAAAAATTGATTGAAGGTACATGTGGTATAATATACAGATTTATCCTATTTTGCATGTCATGAACAGTGCTTAACATATCATAATTATAATAATATTTAGCTTAACATATCATAATTATAATAATATTTAGCTTTCTATTGGAGTATACAATGTTAGTCTTTTATACATTTGAAGTATTGAACATAACAATCGATTTCTGAAGTATTACAGCGTATTCGCAGTACAGTTATAGTTTTATGAACTATTCAGCCATGCTAGAAGAAATGATGCCATACTATATGATAAATTGAAGCATAATGACTTTGATATACTTTAAAGATAAAGAATTTAGAATATTTGCACAATTTACATTACATAAACCAGCTTCACTACACACTGTATAAGTATGTAGATTTTTTTGGTTAAAATTGATGCTATCCATTAATTGTACGATCTTCATATACGTGTGACTAGTTATCTCATTATTGATTATGCAATGTTTGTTATTTTGACCAAATTGTTCATACATTGATCACTTGGTTAAGTATTATTGAAACTGTGTAAACCCAGTCTTATCAAATCTCTGGTAACACTCAATGTGACCTTAAGTATATCAAGGTCACATGTAGGTAATATTATTATCAATGTGACCTTAAGTATATCAAGATCAAATGTAGGTAATAATATTATCAATGTAACCTTCAGTATATCAAGGTCACATGTAGGTAACATTATTATCAAAGTGACCTTCAGTATATCAAGGTCATATGTAGGTAATACTATTATCAAAGTGACCTTCAGTATATCAAGGTCACATATAGATAATATTATTATCAATGTGACCTTCAGTATATCAAGGTCACATGTAGGTGATGTTATTATCAAAGTTACCTTCAGTATATCAAGGTCACATGTAGATAATATTATTATCAAAGTGACCTTCATTATATCAATATCACATGTAGATAATATTATTATCAAAGTGACCTTCAGTATATCAATATCACATGTAGATAATATTATTATCAAAGTGACCTTCAGTATATCAAGGTAACATGTAGATAATATTATTATCATAGTGACCTTCAGTATATCAAGGTCACATGTAGATAATATTATTATCAATGTGACCTTCATTAATAGGAACAAGTATATTTAAATGTTAGATGTCAGAATATTATTTTTAAAGTTAAACAAATTCTTGAGCCATCACTCTGTTTACAAGATTCTGATATCAAGCCGTAACCAACTCTGATATGTGCAGACTATGGACATGAAGCATGAAATTTAACAATACTGTAAAATGCTTTGTAACTACTTAATTTGCTTCAATGCATGGACTATCTTATGCTGTTTATTGCTGTTAATTATTTTATAACTGCATTGAAGGCTTATAACTCTCAGCTGCATGAAATAAATTATTTGTGAATATTTAGTGTCCAATAACTTCATTTATTTTTTTTATGGATAATTTATACCAAAGAGGTTATGCTTTATTTTGCACAGTTTTATATTTGTTGGCCAATTGTTTTAATCTGTTTATGTATGTGTACAGTTTGTTGCTTATGGCAGTTTTTCTTCTAAAATTCATATGATATCTTCATAAGAGCATATATTTCTATCACCTAAGTAATTATACCCCGCAAACTACTTCCACATTCTTTAAGCAATTGCAATGAAACTTAATATATGTCATCACCATGAAGTGCAGATGTGCAAGACACAATTTTCATGCTCAGCAATTCACTTATTCCTGAGTTATGTGCCCTTGAACTTAGTGGTATAGTGTTCTATCACATTCTTAATGTCAAAGTGGCGGCAGGAGTATTAGTCACCTCTGTGACAGCTCTAGTTGACTTCTGAAATTAATCTGATGTTCTGTACAAGAGTGCAGAAGAATTACAAAGGAAAACAAATGAACAAATCATTCAGACAAGTCATTGTATGAATTTCAGGTGAATACTAATCTAATAGCACTAACAGAGAAGCATCTAGTCACTTAGTTCATACATCTATTAATGTCATATTTGTATACAATATTTATATCTACTACATGCTTCTCCACTCAAGTCTTGTCTACTCCAATCTGATCCAGTCTACTCCAGTCTGATCCAGTCTACTCCAATCCAGTTTTGTTCAGTCCCGTCCAGTCTACTTGAGTCTAGTCCAGTCTACTGCATTCTGAAATCATCAGTTCTGACACTCTTGACTACATTTAAATTCTTTCTTATGTAAAACATGACACTACAATGTTCTCTTTGTATTATATATTTATAGTTCACAGTTCTCTGTTCTTTGATGAGAGTAAAGATAGACATGGTGTTGAAAGAAACCGTCTGTTTATTACCTTTAACTATCAACTTACTTACATGGAAATGAAAGCTGAGATTAAGGACAGAATCATGTCACATGAGAAACCTGTTGTTTCTGCTTTATATAACTCTGTCTACAATCAGGTAAGTCTTATAATTGTTGTTCCTCGGAATGTAAACATGTCTAATTTTACCATTACCACACTGAATAAACAAACCGTTGCACCTTTCATGACAATCTTTTGTAGCGACTAATTTTCACGGTTTTACAGTGTTTCGCGGCATTTTACTTTCGCGGAAACAACCTGACTGCAGAACTCGCTAAATTAAAATGCACAAAATAATTTCCTGGTTTACAGTATTACCTGTGTAGGTCTATATTAAGCACCAGCCATTGCTAGGACATGTTTCATCTCTAGATATTGTAAACTGATAGGATTGAATGTTAGTTAGAATAAAAACATTCTGGATATTTTCTGTTCTTTTTTTTAGGTGGTCAGTATCTGTCAGGCGGGTACTATGATCATGTGGATGATTGATACAGGTCAAAAGGTCAAACAATTCACTGCTTGCCATGGTAGTGCTGAGGTTACATGTTTGACCCAAGATCCCACTGAGTCAAGATTACTTACAGGAAGTACTGATGGTACTGTTAAGGTATTTATAGCAAAAATTAATCAATGTGTGTAAGCAGTTCAGTTCTTGATTTATTCTTGAAATAGAACAGCAACTTCTTTCAGCCATCATTCTACTTATTGCTGAATGTACACATGGTACCACTGTCATGTCAAACAGCCATCATCCTACTTACTGCTGAATGTACACATGGTACCACTGTCATGTCAAACAGTTATCATCCTACTTACTGCTGAATGTACACATGGTACCACTGTCATGTCAAACAGCCATCATCCTACTTACTGCTGAATGTACACATGGTACCACTGTCATGTCAAACAGCCATCATCCTACTTACTGCTGAATGTACACATGGTACCACTGTCATGTCAAATAGCCATCATTCTACTTATTGCTGAATGTACACATGGTACCACCGTCATGTCAAACAGCCATCATCCTACTTACTGCTATATGTACACATGGTACCACCGTCATGTCAAACAGCCATCATCCTACTTACTGCTGAATGTACACATGGTACCACTGTCATGTCAAACAGCCATCATCCTACTTACTGCTGAATGTACACATGGTACCACTGTCATGTCAAACAGTTATCATCCTACTTATTGCTGAATGTACACATGGTACCACTGTCATGTCAAACAGCCATCATTCTACTTATTGCTGAATGTACACATGGTACCACTGTCATGAGGTACTTTGTTAGAATTATTTTATGATTATATAATTGAATATTTTATGATTTGATAATTGAATGTTTATTGATTTGATAATTGAATGTTTATCGATTTGATAATTGAATGTTTATTTATAGATAATTGAATGTTTATTGATTTGATAATTGAATGTTTATTGATAGATAATTGAATGTTTATTGATAGATAATTGAATGTTTATTGATTTGATAATTGGATGTTTATCGATAGGTAATTGAATGTTTATTGATAAGATAATTGAATGTTTATTGATTTGATTATTGAAAGTTTATATCGTTGGTTGACATGTATTTGATACGTACGTGTTTTAGATACTTTCTGTTTTCTGCGCATAAACGCTTGACAGGAAGTAGAATGACGTCACTTTTTGTTTACGCAATGTGCTCGACCTTGATATTTTACGATCTGCACAATATAATTCCAAAAAATGTCATTATCAAGTAAGTAAACAGTCAATTTGAAACACACAGCTCAATTCACTACGCCTTTTTATCACTTTAACAACAATATCGTTAAAAATGAAAATAAGAAAAACTGAGAAAATATTTTGACCTAGACTGGGAATTTGGCTCGTCTACTGTCTAGATCACACGACCATCATGCAACAGTCGTATTTCCTGTCCACTACAGGGTGTTTGAAAAGTGTTATTGTCTTATTTATTTTTCGCGAAAATTTCTTAGAATTGATTATTAGTACATCTTACATTTTCAATATAAATCCCAAAAGGTAAGTAGAGCAAAACTTTATAACTTATCAAATGAAGTTAGCTACGGGTTGTATTGCACGTCTATGATATTAATTTATAATTGCATCGGAGATCTTACCAAAATTAAGATAAAATACACAGACTTGAAGCCAAAGGTTGCTCCCATTTTGTCTAGCATACCTACACATCGTAAATTATTAATTATACCCCCACTACCATTGGTAGGGGGGGCTATATAGGAGTCACTTTGTCGGTCCGTCGGTCGGTCTGTCCCGAAACTTGTCCGCACTGTAACTTCTCTATGGATTAAAGGATTTTTTAATTACTTGGTACTTTTGTTCACCATCATGGGACGGTGTGTCATGCGAAAGAATTACGTCAATATCTCCAAGGTCAAGGTCACACATGGAGGTCAAAGGTAAAAAATGAGCTTGTACGGGCCATGACTACGTCATTAATTGTGAGATTTTTTAATTGCTTGGTACATTTGTTCGCCATCATGGGACGGTGTGTCATGTGAAAGAATTAAGTCAATATCCCCAAGGTCAAGGTCACACTTGGAGGTCAAAGGTAAAAAATGAGCTTGTACGGGCCATAACTATGTCATTCATTGTGAGATTTTAAAATCACTTGGTACATTTGTTCACCATCATGGGACGGTGTGTCATGCAATAGAATTACGTCAATATCTCCAAGGTCATGGTCACACTTGAATATTAATTCTCAAAAATGGCCATAAATTAGCTTGTCTTTCAGTTATCTATTGTGGGGTTTTAAATTAGCTGATCACCATTATTATAATAACAAGCAATCACACTTATCGCATATATTTTGTACAACTAGAAGCCATACATCTGTGACAAGGCGGTATGTGGGGGTATTTTAAGTCACTCTGTGGCAGTTCTAGTTGTTATAGGATTAAGCAGTGTGTGTATGATCATATTCACCAAACAAGGTTTTCTCATAATTCCTCATTATACCTTGTACTTTTGGACCATCTCTGTCTTGGATACTCTTCAATTTTGGAGGTATCGAAAATGGGTCAATTTTGCGTAATGGCAGTCACTGATCACAATGTTTGTTTATAGGTCTGTTATTCGTTATTTTATGAACAAATTGACCATAAGTGCATTGAAATTACGAGCAATAAATTGATTTTTAAGAAATAAAAGAAAGTAACGCATTTATATATACTTGTTGCATATAAGGCGTTTTGAAATGCTTAAGGTATCGAAAACCCGTCAAACAATGATAGATTTGATGATTGGATGTTTATTAATTTGATGGATTATTTATTTTATTGTTTCCAGATTTGGGACTTTAATGGTAATGCTTGTTATGTACTGAATTGTTCCGGTGGACAGCCAGCAGATATTGGTCAAGTATTGTACTTAAAAAGAAGCATAGTGGTGGTTGGATGGACAAAGTAAGTATATGTATACACAAAGTTCATGCAAAAAATGCTACCATTTTTTTATTAAAAAATCATGTTATTTCAACACTATAATTGTACTGTTTACAACTGTTTGTCTCCTGTTTCGGAGACTTGTAAAAAGAATATACTTTAATCTATGTATACATAAATTAAATCATTTAAAGGATGTAAATTATATATACAGAAGTAAAACTTCACTACTTAGATATAAGATTACTTATCTATTTATTTATGGATTGTAGACATGTGACTGTATTCCGGGATACAAGTTTACGTCAGTATCATGTATATCCTGTAGATTGGAAAGGTGGTCAAGAACACACAGAGGATATTCTGTCTGCTGCATTTGTAGCCCCTAATATATTAGCTACTGGTAAGATCAATAGTTTTTGTCCTAATATATTAGCTACTGGTAAGCACAATAGTTCTTGTCCTAATAGATCAGCTACTGGTAAGCACAATAGTTTTTGTCCTAATAGATCAGCTACTGGTAAGCACAATAGTTCTTGTCCTAATAGATTAGCCACTGGTAAGCACAATAGTTCTTGTTCTAATATATTAGCCACTGGTAAGCACAATAGTTCTTGTCCTAATATATTAGCTACTGGTAAGCACAATAGTTCTTGTCCTAATAGATCAGCTACTGGTAAGCACAATAGTTCTTGTCCTAATATATTAGCCACTGGTAAGCACAATAGTTCTTGTCCTAATATATTAGCCACTGGTAAGCACAATAGTTCTTGTCCTAATAGATTAGCCACTGGTAAGCACAATAGTTCTTGTCCTAATATATTAGCTACTGGTAAGCACAATAGTTCTTGTCCTAATATATTAGCCACTGGTAAGCACAATAGTTCTTGTCCTAATATATTAGCCACTGGTAAGCACAATAGTTCTTGTCCTAATATATTAGCCACTGGTAAGCACAATAGTTCTTGTCCTAATATATTAGCTACTTGTAAGCTCAATAGTTCTTGTCCTAATAGATCAGCTACTGGTAAGCACAATAGTTCTTGTCCTAATATATTAGCCACTGGTAAGCACAATAGTTCTTGTCCTAATATATTAGCTACTGGTAAGCACAATAGTTCTTGTCCTAATATATTAGCCACTGGTAAGCTCAATAGTTCTTGTCCTAATATATTAGCCACTGGTAAGCACAATAGTTCTTGTCCTAATATATTAGCTACTGGTAAGCACAATAGTTCTTGTCCTAATAGATCAGCTACTGGTAAGCACAATAGTTCTTGTCCTAATATATTAGCCACTGGTAAGCACAATAGTTCTTGTCCTAATATATTAGCCACTGGTAAGCACAATAGTTCTTGTCCTAATAGATTAGCCACTGGTAAGCACAATAGTTCTTGTCCTAATATATTAGCCACTGGTAAGCACAATAGTTCTTGTCCTAATAGATTAGCCACTGGTAAGCACAATAGTTCTTGTCCTAATATATTAGCTACTGGTAAGCACAATAGTTCTTGTCCTAATATATTAGTCACTGGTAAGCACAATAGTTCTTGTCCTAATATATTAGCCACTGGTAAGCACAATAGTTCTTGTCCTAATATATTAGCCACTGGTAAGCACAATAGTTCTTGTCCTAATATATTAGCTACTGGTAAGCTCAATAGTTCTTGTCCTAATAGATCAGCTACTGGTAAGCACAATAGTTCTTGTCCTAATATATTAGCCACTGGTAAGCACAATAGTTCTTGTCCTAATATATTAGCTACTGGTAAGCACAATAGTTCTTGTCCTAATATATTAGCCACTGGTAAGCACAATGGTTCTTGTCCTAATAGATCAGCCACTGGTAAGCACAATAGTTCTTGTCCTAATATATTAGCCACTGGTAAGCTCAATAGTTCTTGTCCTAATATATTAGCCACTGGTAAGCTCAATAGTTCTTGTCCTAATATATTAGCTACTGGTAAGCTCAATAGTTCTTATCCTAATAGATCAGCCACTGGTAAGCACAATAGTTCTTGTCCTAATATATTAGCTACTGGTAAGCTCAATAGTTCTTGTCCTAATATATTAGCCAGTGGTAAGCACAATAGTTCTTGTCCTAATAGATCAGCTACTGGTAAGCTCAATAGTTATTATCCTAATAGATCAGCTACTGGTAAGCTCAATAGTTATTATCCTAATAGATTAGCGACTGGAAAGTTTAGTAGTTCTTGTCCTAATAGATTAGCTACTGGAAAGTTCAATAGTTCTTGTCCTAATAGATTAGCTACTGGTATGCTCAATATTAGCATCCTAATATATCCCTGTTCAGTAGTTCTGGCCTTTTATATACTAGCTGGTAATAATCCCCTAATTTACTAAATACTGGTCAGTGCAGTAGTTGTCTTTTGTTGGATATCTCTTATTACATTAAATGATAATTTTCATAGCAACTTCTGGATTGATTAGTACATTCTCAAGATAACTTGATGTTTTGTTCATAAACACCAACATACATCCTTTTGTATTCATACATGTGTCAGGTTCTTATGATGGTGAAATAGTCATCTGGAATACAAATTCTGAACATTCCTCTCGTCATCTGACACATAGAATGAAGAAAAGAAGTAAATCAAGAAGCAGCACATTTGTTACAAAAACAAGAGAGGTTTGTTCTAGTACCTTGTTTTAGTATTAAGTATTTACTCAATCTCACACATTTCTTTATTTCAGTGGCTTTAATGCTGATATTTCAACAATGTTTCAGTTATAACAGCAGCCAGTTAACCTAACCAGTATTCTGTGTTCTAACCAGTTCTAACTTACCCTTCCACAAACACCCAACAACTTCTCCATGTGTCTTTTTTTGGTCAAATTTTCATAAACAAATAACCTGCTGCGATCAAGATTTGTACCTGGATTCCTGGGGCCGTATTTATAAAGCTTCTTTACTTAAGATTTTCTTAAACACATGAAATCTGTTCATTTTGCTTTTAAATTTGAGAAATATCTTAAGTCTTATTTATAAATGATCTTAGCTTTATTTTTAACTTAAATATCGACTTATTTTAAGATTGCTAAAAAGGTATCTTAAATGTTTTAAGAAACTTCTTAAAGCATGCACATTTTGTTTACTGAATCACCAACAGGACAGAAACAAAATACTATCAGCTAAAGTTACAGAGGGAACTAGATTGTATAATGCACTTTATTGATAAGTCCTTCTATTTGTTATTTATCACCAATGTTTCAATGAAATCAATCTTGTTAGGACTGATTCTACTGTAGTTATTCATATCCAAGTCTCAAATTTCAATATTTACCAATGAATTCTAATAATAATTCTCGTCTAAATTTGTAAATACCATGCGTAATTCCATCTTATTTTATTACGTTCAGTTCTTTTATTTCAAGTACCTTGACTTACATTTGGACCCGGATAACTGGCGAACCCTATAGGGGTCCCTTCAAGGCAAAGAATGTCCATACATAGTTTTATTACTCTATCTCAATATTTTCATCTATTGATGTACATACTCACATACCATACCAAATTTCATCACCATATTTTGACTTTTCTGTTTCTGAAGCAACAACAATTTTGACCAAGGAGTAAAAAACAGATATTTTCTATGTAAATAAGAATTCCAGGTGCATGCCCCCAGATCTCCCTAGAGTGACCCTGGGGCTGGACCTCCCTAGATTGCCCCGGCTTAAATTTGTTTCTGGCTACGCCACTGTGTATACATGTATATACTACTCATTGGTGTAATTATGACACTGTCATTATCAACAACATCATTACTCAGTAATATGATAGAACATTTGTGAACTTTAACACATTTTTTGCATGATAAAGGAGATATAAAATGCTGAATTGATTTATTTATCTTATATTTTCATAGATGTGCGGGCGCGAGCATGATAGAAATAATTTCGGTTCTATTTTTAGGAAGTAAAACCCGGAATTCCGTAGCAACGCCATCTTAAAATATCTTCTAGATTAAGAATTTTCTTAACTAAAATATTTCTTAAGTGCATTCATAAATATCACTTATCTTAAGATATAATTATTTCTTAGCTGAGCTAATTTTGACCGAGTTTAAGAAAATAATTAAGATGCTTTATAAATACCGGCCCTGGTTTATAAGTCCAGCGCACTAACCACTGAACCATGTCCACCATCCACACATTTCTAGGAGTCCTGGTTTTATAATGTGTCACTGTGCTCCAAATCTATGTTCTAGTCTTGACATATTTTGTTTTATATTCTGTAAGTAACCAAACGAATCAGTTTAGTCTGAAATCATGCAGTTTGAATTTTGAATGTAATGTTAATATTTTTAGCTCACATGTCACTAAGTGAAAAGGTGAGCTTTTGTGATCAGTCTTCGTCTGGCGTCCGGCATCGTGCGTCGTCAAACTTGACCTTGTGAACACACTAGGGGCCATATTTTTAGCTCAATTTTTGCAAAACTGGATCAGAATGTTAATATCGACAAAATCTCGGACGAGTTCGATATTGGGCTTTTTGGGGTCAAAATCTAGGTCACCAGGGCCAAATAAGGGAAAACCTTGTGAACACTTTAGAAATCACTTTTTTATTTGATCTTCATCAAACTTTGTATGATGTTTATTTCAATGATATGTAGGTCAAATTTGGGTCATTTCCAGTGAAAAAATAGGTCACTAGGGCAAATTGCTGGAGAACACGCTAGAAGTCACTGTTTTCATTGGATCATCATGAAACCTTGTCAGAAAGTTTGTCTTTATTATATCTTTGATGAGTTTGAACATGGCTCAAAAACTTGGTCGCTAGGTCAAATCTTATGAAAAACCTTGTTAACACTGTAGATTTCACAGTTATAATTGGATCATCACCAAACATTGTCAAATTGTTTGTTTTAATAATATAAAGGTCGAGTTAAATTATGGGTCATCTGGGGTCAATTACTAGGTCACCAGGTCAAATCTTAGGAAAACTTTGTTAACACTGTAGATGTCACAGTTTTGATTGGATCTTCACCAAACCTTGTCAGACTGTTTGTCTTAATGATATGTAAGACAAATTCGAACATGGGTCAGGGTCAGAAACTAGGTCACAAGGTCAAATCTTAGGAAATCCTTGTCTATGTTTTAGTTTTTATGGTTTTGATTGGATCTTCACCAAATTTTGTAAGAATGTTTGTCTTTAAGTTATATGTAGGACAAGTCCTAACATGGGTCATCTGAGGTCAAAAACTAGGTCACAGGTTCAAAACAATGTTTTAATGAGTGATCAGTGATTGTCATGTGAGCGATATAGGGCCATCTTGGCCCTCTTGTTTATTTAGGACTTAGTTTGTTTTCCATTCTTTGTTTTATCAAAGTCATTCAGCTTACTGAAGATGGTTTTTGTTGGCATAGATTCTAGTTTTGTTAGCATAAAAAGCAACCAACTGTTTATATTTTCATAATTTTATCATTGTAGAATACAAGTTTGTCTGTTGCTTCAAGACCAAAATCTCGTCAAAGTCGGATCAGTCTTCATAGTCGAGGAAGTACAACAGATGAGGTATGAATTTAATTTGTTCCTACAGATATGGTTTTACATGAAGTTCTGGATTTATATTTTTTTCATTCAATGTTTACAGACATTCAGCAAAGTCTGTTTGCTCACCATGGTATTCATAAAGTGCAAAGGGTGACCTTTTGTTTAACCTCAGATTGTTTTTTCCTAATAAAGTATTTCCAATCCTGACCCTTGCAAATTATAATTATTTGTTTATTTTGTTAATTTAGTGCTCTGTTATTTGGAATTTGCTTTTTTTTGTTAGAATATAAGATTTTTTAGTAAGTCATTATTTTATACTCAAGAATTATCTGTGTGTATCTGTACAATTCATTTGGTCAATAGGTTTCACAAATAATAAGCAAGGTTAAATGTTAAAGAAGGCAGGTAAAACATGTGCTGTACTTCTTCATATTTAGGTAAAACATGTGCTGTAAGTACTTGTTCATATTTAGGTTAAACATGTGCTGTACTTGTTCATATTTAGGTTAAACATGTGCTGTACTTGTTCATATTTAGATTAAACATTTACTATAAGTACTTGTTTATATTTAGGTAAAACTTGTGCTGTACTTGTTCATATTTAGGTCAAACATGTGCTGTACTTGTTCATATTTAGGTCAAACATGTGCTGTACTTGTTCATATTTAGGTCAAACATGTGCTGTACTTGTTCATATTTAGGTCAAACATGTGCTGTAAGTACTTGTTCATATTTAGGTAAAACATGTGCTGTACTTATTCATATTTAGGTCAAACATGTGCTGTACTTGTTCATATTTAGGTCAAACATGTGCTGTACTTGTTCATATTTAGGTTAAACATGTGCTGTACTTGTTTATATTTAGGTTAAACATATGCTGTACTTGTTCATATTTAGGTCAAACATGTGCTGTACTTGTTTATATTTAGATTAAACATGTGCTGTACTTGTTCATATTTAGGTTAAACATGTGCTGTACTTGTTCATATTTAGATTAAACATGTGCTGTACTTGTTCATATTTAGGTTAAACATGTGCTGTACTTGTTCATATTTAGGTAAAACATGTGCTGTACTTGTTTATATTTAGATTAAACATGTGCTGTACTTGTTCATATTTAGGTTAAACATGTGCTGTACTTGTTTATATTTAGATTAAACATGTGCTGTACTTGTTCATATTTAGGTTAAACATGTGCTGTACTTGTTCATATTTAGGTAAAACATGTGCTGTACTTGTTTATATTTAGATTAAACATGTGCTGTACTTGTTCATATTTAGGTTAAACATGTGCTGTACTTGTTCATATTTAGGTAAAACATGTGCTGTACTTGTTTATATTTAGATTAAACATGTGCTGTACTTGTTCATATTTAGGTTAAACATGTGCTGTACTTGTTCATATTTAGGTCAAACATGTGCTGTACTTGTTTATATTTAGATTAAACATGTGCTGTACTTGTTCATATTTAGGTTAAACATGTGCTGTACTTGTTCATATTTAGGTAAAACATGTACTATAAGTACTTGTTCATATTTAGATTAAACATGTGCTGTACTTGTTCATATTTAGGTAAAGCATGTGCTGTACTTGTAGATATTTAGGTAAAACATGTACTATAAGTACTTGTTCATATTTAGGTTAAACATGTGCTGTACTTGTTCATATTTAGATTAAACATGTGCTGTACTTGTTTATAATTAGATTAAACATGTGCTGTACTTGTTTATAATTAGATTAAACATGTGCTGTACTTGTTCATATTTAGATTAAACATGTGCTGTACTTGTTCATATTTAGATTAAACATGTGCTGTACTTGTTCATATTTAGATTAAACATGTGCTGTACTTGTTCATATTTAGATTAAACATGTGCTGTACTTGTTCATATTTAGATTAAACATGTGCTGTACTTGTTCATATTTAGGTTAAACATGTGCTGTACTTGTTCATATTTAGGTAAAACATGTGCTGTACTTGTTCATATTTAGGTAAAACATGTGCTGTACTTGTTCATATTTAGGTTAAACATGTGCTGTACTTGTTCATATTTAGGTAAAACATGTGCTGTACTTGTTCATATTTAGGTTAAACATGTGCTGTACTTGTTTATAATTAGATTAAACATGTGCTGTACTTGTTTATAATTAGATTAAACATGTGCTGTACTTGTTTATAATTAGATTAAACATGTGCTGTACTTGTTCATATTTAGGTAAAACATGTGCTGTACTTGTTCATATTTAGGTAAAACATGTGCTGTACTTGTTTATAATTAGATTAAACATGTGCTGTACTTGTTTATAATTAGATTAAACATGTGCTGTACTTGTTTATAATTAGATTAAACATGTGCTGTACTTGTTTATAATTAGATTAAACATGTGCTGTACTTGTTTATAATTAGATTAAACATGTGCTGTACTTGTTTATAATTAGATTAAACATGTGCTGTACTTGTTTATAATTAGATTAAACATGTGCTGTACTTGTTTATAATTAGATTAAACATGTGCTGTACTTGTTTATATTTAGGTAAAACATGTGCTGTACTTGTTTATAATTAGATTAAACATGTGCTGTACTTGTTTATAATTAGATTAAACATGTGCTGTACTTGTTTATAATTAGATTAAACATGTGCTGTACTTGTTTATAATTAGATTAAACATGTGCTGTACTTGTTTATAATTAGATTAAACATGTGCTGTACTTGTTTATAATTAGATTAAACATGTGCTGTACTTGTTTATAATTAGATTAAACATGTGCTGTACTTGTTTATAATTAGATTAAACATGTGCTGTACTTGTTCATATTTAGATTAAACATGTGCTGTACTTGTTCATATTTAGGTAAAACATGTGCTGTACTTGTTCATATTTAGGTAAAACATGTGCTGTACTTGTTCATATTTAGGTAAAACATGTGCTGTACTTGTTCATATTTAGGTAAAACATGTGCTGTACTTGTTCATATTTAGATTAAACATGTGCTGTACTTGTTCATATTTAGATTAAACATGTGCTGTACTTGTTTATAATTAGATTAAACATGTGCTGTACTTGTTTATAATTAGATTAAACATGTGCTGTACTTGTTTATAATTAGATTAAACATGTGCTGTACTTGTTTATAATTAGATTAAACATGTGCTGTACTTGTTTATAATTAGATTAAACATGTGCTGTACTTGTTTATAATTAGATTAAACATGTGCTGTACTTGTTTATAATTAGATTAAACATGTGCTGTACTTGTTTATAATTAGATTAAACATGTGCTGTACTTGTTTATAATTAGATTAAACATGTGCTGTACTTGTTTATAATTAGATTAAACATGTGCTGTACTTGTTCATATTTAGATTAAACATGTGCTGTACTTGTTCATATTTAGGTAAAACATGTGCTGTACTTGTTCATATTTAGGTAAAACATGTGCTGTACTTGTTCATATTTAGGTAAAACATGTGCTGTACTTGTTCATATTTAGGTAAAACATGTGCTGTACTTGTTCATATTTAGATTAAACATGTGCTGTACTTGTTCATATTTAGATTAAACATGTGCTGTACTTGTTCATATTTAGGTAAAACATGTGCTGTACTTGTTCATATTTAGGTAAAACATGTGCTGTACTTGTTCATATTTAGGTTAAACATGTGCTGTACTTGTTCATATTTAGGTAAAACATGTGCTGTACTTGTTCATATTTAGGTAAAACATGTGCTGTACTTGTTCATATTTAGGTAAAACATGTGCTGTACTTGTTCATATTTAGGTAAAACATGTGCTGTACTTGTTCATATTTAGGTAAAACATGTGCTGTACTTGTTCATATTTAGGTAAAACATGTGCTGTACTTGTTCATATTTAGATTAAACATGTGCTGTACTTGTTCATATTTAGATTAAACATGTGCTGTACTTGTTCATATTTAGATTAAACATGTGCTGTACTTGTTCATATTTAGGTAAAACATGTGCTGTACTTGTTCATATTTAGATTAAACATGTGCTGTACTTGTTCATATTTAGGTTAAACATGTGCTGTACTTGTTCATATTTAGGTAAAACATGTGCTGTACTTGTTCATATTTAGGTAAAACATGTGCTGTACTTGTTCATATTTAGATTAAACATGTGCTGTACTTGTTCATATTTAGATTAAACATGTGCTGTACTTGTTCATATTTAGGTTAAACATGTGCTGTACTTGTTCATATTTAGGTAAAACATGTGCTGTACTTGTTCATATTTAGATTAAACATGTGCTGTACTTGTTCATATTTAGATTAAATATGTGCTGTACTTGTTCATATTTAGATTAAACATGTGCTGTACTTGTTCATATTTAGGTAAAACATGTGCTGTACTTGTTCATATTTAGGTAAAACATGTGCTGTACTTGTTCATATTTAGATTAAACATGTGCTGTACTTGTTCATATTTAGATTAAACATGTGCTGTACTTGTTCATATTTAGGTTAAACATGTGCTGTACTTGTTCATATTTAGGTAAAACATGTGCTGTACTTGTTCATATTTAGATTAAACATGTGCTGTACTTGTTCATATTTAGATTAAACATGTGCTGTACTTGTTCATATTTAGGTTAAACATGTGCTGTACTTGTTCATATTTAGGTAAAACATGTGCTGTACTTGTTCATATTTAGGTAAAACATGTGCTGTACTTGTTCATATTTAGGTAAAACATGTGCTGTACTTGTTCATATTTAGGTAAAACATGTGCTGTACTTGTTCATATTTAGATTAAACATGTGCTGTACTTGTTCATATTTAGGTAAAACATGTGCTGTACTTGTTCATATTTAGGTAAAACATGACGTTTTGGAGCATGAGAAAAGTTGTACAGAGGAGGTATAAATATAGTATGGATAATTGTACCAACGCATGGCCTGTCTTCACAAATATTCTCAAATTGAGATTTTACTCCAAGAACATGCTTATTTCTTGTGTAGAGAATAATTTTTGATGCTGTAGCACTGTTTTCTATCTAACTCATGATCTTTAAAATCTAAAGAAGAGTGATTTTCTTACCTTTTACAGATGAACTATTATAAAGTATTGTAAAAGATGAAACTAATTTATATTTTGCAAAGTTGGACCAATTTATAATCTATCTTTAATTCATTATTATGCACATCTCCAGTTAAAGTGTTTTCAAAAAACTCATAGCCATCTGTATGAATTGTAAACTGATATTAACTTTCATGATAGATTCAATATTTCAAATGAAATCCACTTTGGATAGTCAGTAGCTCAGCCACCAGCTTATTGAAACATGAAAAAAAAAGTTCTTTAGCTTTAATGAAAACTTGCATTGTCAACACCAGCTATGCCATTATTGTTTTATATCTAGAATAAAGACTGAGATTTAATTCAAGTAAGAGATCAGTGTATAAATACAGTCTTACCACTGGTCAGTATGAGGCCTGAGCTTTAAAGTAAGCAATCATATACTTGAGATTTGCATCTTGTCTTCATGTATCATTTTCTAATCCTCTGATCTTCTATTTGTCTTTTTGTATTATAAGTTGTGTAAAATACTTGCAGTAAAGTGTGATCTCAGATGAAGTATTTTGTGAGATTGGAGCCTGAACTCATGATTATTAAACAGGATACTGTTATCTCAAATTATTGCTGTGCCATTGGTCAATTTAAAATCGTGCTCTGCTAGCAACTGTAGAGACTGGTTTACAAGGACAGTTTTATCAGGCTGTGAAGTTATTTGTAGCATAGATCTTGTTATTTTGCCATTTTTTAAAACTTTTTGCAAGGCATGAAGCGGATATTCAATGATTGTGCATCAGACCCTAGTTATGTTTCTGGTGATTACATGCTGAATTCATAAAAAACTTTCCTATTACTCTAGCTTATCATTAATTATGATTAAATGCATAATCAACTTTAACCTTTTTATTTTATAGCAAATAACAAACATAATGATTAATGTTCTTTACATCAAGTTTGTTTATTACTCCTATTTAATTTATAAGCCTTACACCTGTTTAATTTATGGGCCTTACACCTGCTTCACTCTAGTTTATATTATAGACATTATGTCTGTTTGACTGATTGGTTTTATACATGTCTGAAATAATGCTGTATATTGTACCATATTCTGCATTATATAGAGCATGATTGGCTTTTAAGTACATGTAAAGATTATTCTTGATATGAAGAGTACTAATAGCCCGCAGATAGTTGCTTTAGTAATTTTAGTTATGGTGACAGTTGCTAAGACAACAGTGTCCCTGTGGCTGACTTTATTTACAATTTGTAACGACTTTCATGTTTAATTCATTTTTTTGTAGCCAATATGTTACTAATCTTGTGGTAACATAAAGTAACTTCGATTAAGAGAGATTAGCATTATGTTGAACAAATTTATTTCTGGTATAGGAAGCTAGTGTCCATGAATTGTTTGTATCATATATTTGGTATGTGGTATAACTCTTTATAAAAGTAAGTTTCATGGGTTTAGAACCTATGTTAAGTATATAAGTCTATGTGTAAACTTTGCTAGAGGTATAACCTCTAATGTTACTTGTTTTCTACCTTGAGTATAAACATACATGTATAATGGGATATGGTGTAAGCTGTCAGTGGAAGAAAATGCTTTTACCTTTGGTAAATCAGAGGATTAGTTTTGCTAGCTTATCAAATTTGTTATCAGCAAATGTGTTGTCCTATTTTTCCAACACAATATTAATTAGGTAAATACATGGGTCACATGGAAACTTGATCATTATCTCAATACTGTAGAATATGATAATTATACATAATTTGATTTCAAGTTTAGTAAATAATCTTTTCTTCTTGAATAAAAACTAAAATGTATGGTATCATGTCAGTAGAGGGTTTGGTTGTTTAACATTTCAGATAGAAATTTATCTCATCTTTTGTCTAATTGTTTTAATCAATTGTTGCATGTCTTTAGAAAATAACTGTCCATAACTTTGTCACAATACCAATAAGTAAGTTATGCTAATTGTTCAAAATACATAATAGTCACAAAAATAGTTTCAGTAATTGACTTTTAATCAGACACAATCTTTGTTCTTATCTACATAATATTGTAGTATATTTTATACAAAGGTAAAATTGTACATTAGTCCTCAAGTAATGAAACTGTTGTTATGCCCAGTTGTCTAAGTGCCTCGGACATACGGTAATAGGCAGGCTGCCATGTTGTTGTTGTTGTTCACAGGCTTCATGTACTTGCCGTCCTGGAAATCCAACAATGGAAAGAACATGTTTCTCTTTCAATTGGAATTTGATACCAATTTTATCCATCGCGGACAATAAAATCTGAAATTCTGAGAAAACAAGCATCTAGTGTTGAAAAAGTATTGAGTGGAAACCAAATAACCAAAATTTGTAACCCTACACTTATGTACATCTCATTTTGTTATACATGAAAATAAAGTGCAGAAGTGATAAGTAGTAAGCCTAGTTCTGATGCATTAAGCAGGTTTTGTTTTGGATTAGTTTTCACTGAGTTATGGCCCTTTGTTATTTTTGTAGAGTGTGTATATAATAGGCAAATTGGTCCTCCATATTTCTCAGTAACTTCCTACAGGAATTCAATGAAATTCACAGAAGTGATAAGTAGTAAACATTTGTTCTCGGCAGGTCCATGTTAAATTTTGATGAGTCATGGCTCTTTGTTCCTTTTTATTGATTCACCTGATAGATTTAAATTTCACAGAATCCAGGATCATTGAGCCTCAGATCACGGTACAATAATTTATCTTTCAGAATGAATACAGCTGGGCAATATCTAAGTTACTATTTTTAGAAGCAAGGAAAGGTAACTCTGCCAGTGGTGGGGCAAATCTTATTTCTTGTGGTGGAAATGGAATTGTACGATTTTGGAACAGTACCCATGATAAATTATTGGCAGAATTCACAGCACATGAACATGGTATGTATATTGTGTGATCTTAGGTGTCTAGAAAATTTAAATGAAACTAATATACATTTATGAATATAATAAGGGTATAGCAATAGTGCTATGCCTTGTACATGTAGACCATATAAAATGAGTTTGCTACATCCTGATTGGTATGTCATAGGCTTAAAGTGTCAATGTTTATAATCTCAATTATTGTTCTACCATCTTACTCCAGTCTGGATGTGTTTTGATAGTGTTATAGATTAGTAACACTGATGGTTTATTAGATAAATTCATCAGGCTGGTTATCTCACTTAACCACCTCAATAATTTATCTTGTAGTTTATACTGACCAGTATATCTATATACCAGGAGTACTTTACTGGATTTATTGCATCAGGCACCAAGTTACTACAGTGTAGCTCCTGAAATCTGGACACACATGGGACTTACTAAAATGGCTGGAGTTTGGAAATTTTCTGCAATTGTGAAGTCTAAAATTCTCTGAACTAATTCATATGTTAAACTCCAGAGATTCTTTATGGTGAAAATAGGGACATCATGTTTATGCATGACACAATGTGGTGAAAATCATATATAATGTGAAAATAAATGATAAATAGTTCTAAGATTTACTTGTCAACATCTTATATAGTCATGTGATAACATAGTTATGTTTTGTAATACATTTGTGTCCCATCAGTTTGTTGAAGTGTTGCCAGTTATGAAAACCAACCCATTGTCTTTTAAAGGATAATGAATCTCACTTGTAATGACACAGCAATTACAAATTAATATTTCATTAGTTTTGATGCAAACATCATCAATTAATACTTGAATCATCACTTTATTAGTTTACAACTGTGCATTTATCTTAACATAAGTTTCTGGATTTCAGAAGTTACAATGTATTTCATCTCAATGATATGACCTTTGCATGAATATTATGACCTTTGTATTATATGACCTTTGTATTGTATGATTTTTGTGTGATTTGACATCTTATGATTTGAACCTATGACCCTAGATGACCTACTTATGTTTTTCAGCTGGTAGTATCATAATGGCGTCTGATAAGAATAATCAGTATTTGGTGACAGGTGATGTCGATGGCGTCATTAAAGTTTGGGAAATTCTGGAGTATGCCACACATGCTGTAGATCAAACAATTACTGCTCTTCCTCGTAATTATGTTTTATCATCACAATGATTTTATTTATTGCTTTTATGTAATTGTTTATATAAATGCAAACATTACAACAAAACAAACGTAAATGCAACAAATCAAATGCAAAACATAAAAACAAATGCAAAACATAAATAAAAGTGAGCTTTATTACAAGCAAATGCAAAACAAAACAAAAAACACAAATGCAAGACATAAAAACAAAACAAATAAAAAAATTAAAACATTCAAACAAATGAAAAAGTTAAATCAGATGCATGCATGAAAATAATTTAAAAAAACATTAAAGAGCTCATAAATCATAGACAAATCTAAACAGATACAAACATAAAAAACAAAAATATTTTTTTTTTAGATTATTACAAAAATCATAAAAAAACATACAAACATAAAAAAACATGCAAAGATGTTTTCTTAATATGTCCTTTTGTTGATATTTTTGTTTAATGTATTTTTATAAGCCCGTAGCATCTAATGATGTGGGGGCATATAGTGTTTACCTTGTTTGTCTGTCCGTTCGTCCATACGAGGCTAAGTATATTTACTGTTTCAACTATCACTTTGATACTATACAGTTGTTGCCTTGTTTCCCAACCTTGACCTTCATTGAATGTAGACAATTTCAAAATGGATAGTTTCTCCTCTACTAGATTATACCCTTACTCCTAGCATCAATGGCTGTTTCTCCTCTACTAGATTATACCCTTACTCCTAGCATCAATGGCTGTTTCTCCTCTACTAGATTATACCCTTACTCCTAGCATCAATGGCTGTTTCTCCTCTACTAGATTATACTCTTACTCCTAGCATCAATGGCTGTTTCTCCTCTACTAGATTATACCCTTACTCCTAGCATCAATGGCTGTTTCTCCTCTACTAGATTATACCCTTACTCCTAGCATCAATGGCTGTTTCTCCTCTACTAGATTATACCCTTACTCCTAGCATCAATGGCTGTTTCTCCTCTACTAGATTATACCCTTACTCCTAGCATCAATGGCTGTTTCTCCTCTACTAGATTATACCCTTACTCCTAGCATCAATGGCTGTTTCTCCTCTACTAGATTATACCCTTACTCCTAGCATCAATGGCTGTTTCTTGGTGAACTACTCTTATCACATATTTTAGATGCAGTTATAGGACTTATTATTTTCCCTATATGAAATATTTAGGGCAGTTATATATTTGAAATGTTATTTCTACTTTTGCGCATTGTTCTAATTTAGATGCCAAGTCATTTGACAAGCATGCTGCTGAGCACTTACACATTGAATGCAGTTTCTCATTGCATCTATCATTTTAAGAATTTCATACAAATATATCTTAATCTTCCAGCGTTAAAGACACAGTTCCAGCCACATCAGGACATGATTGTAACACTGGAACTTTGTGAGAGAAATGAACGTCTTATTGTCATATCTTCTTCCTCTGACTGTAGTGTTGCATTATGGGATGTCCATGGTAACAAGATTGGAACATTTGGTCAGGTGAGAATCTGTTTGTCAAACAATTACCTGAAATTTTTACATCAGCAGAGTTATGATAGTTTTACATAAACTTCTTTTATAATCACATGTATGTTCTTCTGTCTTATTTTATTTAAATTATATGCCATGTTTCGTAATACTGTACCATAATACACCATGATACACCATTTTATGCCATGATTCGTAATAATACACTGTGATACATCATAATACACCATGATACACCATCATACATCATAATACACCATCATACATCATAATACACCATCATACACCATCATACACCATCATACACCATGATACACCATCATACATCATAATACACCATCATACACCGTCATACATCATGATACACCATCATACATCATTTTATGCCATGATTCGTAATAATACACTGTGATACATCATAATACACCATGATACACCATGATACATCATTTTATGCCATGATTCGTAATTATACATCATGATAAACCATAATACACCATCATACATCATTTTATGCCATGATTCGTAATAATACACTGTGATACATCATAATACACCATGATACACCATGATACATCGTTTTATGCCATGATTCGTAATAATACACTGTGATACATCATAATACACCATGATACATCATTTTATGCCATGATTCGTAATAATACATCATGATAAACCATAATACACCATCATACATCATTTTATGCCATGATTCGTAATAATACACTGTGATACATCATAATACACTGTGATACACCATCATGCACCATGATACATCATGATACACCATGATACACCATTTTATGCCATGATTCGTAATAATGCACCATGATACACCATTTAATGCCATGATTCGTAATAATACAACATGATACACCATTTTATGCCATGATTCGTAATAATACACCATGATACACCATTTTATGCCATGATTCGTAATAATACACCATGATACACCATTTTATGCCATGATTCGTAATAATACATCATTTTATGCCATGATTCGTAATAATACACCGTGATACATCATAATACACCATCATTCACCATTTTATGCCATGATTTGTAATAATAAACTGTGATACACCATAATACACCATGATACATAATCATACACCATAATACACCATAATACACCATGACACATCATTATACACCATTATATGCCATGATTTATAATAATACACCATTATATGCCATGATTGATAATTATACACTGTGATAAACCATAACACACCATGATATATAATAAACACCATAATGCACAATGATACATCATAATACACCGTGATACACCATTATATGCCATGATACATAATAATACACCATGATTCATAATAATCACCTTGATTAATAATAATACACCATGATTCATAATAATACACCATGATTCATAATCATACACCATGATACATAATTATACACCATGATACATAATCATACACCATGATACATAATCATACACCATGATACATAATTATACACCATGATACATAATTATACACCATGATACATAATTATACACCATGATACATAATTATACACCATGATACATAATCATACACCATGATACATAATTATATACCATGATACATAATTATATACCATGATACATAATCATACACCATGATACATAATTATATACCATGATACATAATCATACACCATGATACATAATTATATACCATGATACATAATCATACACCATGATACATAATTATATACCATGATACATAATGATACACCATGATACATAATTATATACCATGATACATAATCATACACCATGATACATAATTATATACCATGATACATAATTATACACCATGATACATAATCATACACCATGATACATAATTATACACCATGATACACCATGATACATAATTATATACCATGATACATAATTATATACCATGATACATAATCATACACCATGATACATAATTATATACCATGATACATAATCATACACCATGATACATAATTATATACCATGATACATAATCATACACCATGATACATAATTATATACCATGATACATAATCATACACCATGATACATAATTATATACCATGATACATAATCATACACCATGATACATAATTATATACCATGATACATAATCATACACCATGATACATAATCATACATCATGATACACCATGATACATAATTATACACCATGATACATAATCATACACCATGATACATAATCATACACCATGATACATAATCATACACCATGATACATAATTATATACCATGATACATAATTATACACCATGATACATAATTATACACCATGATACATAATTATACACCATGATACATAATTATACACCATGATACATAATCATACACCATGATACATAATCATACACCATGATACATAATTATATACCATGATACATAATTATACACCATGATACATAATTATACACCATGATACATAATTATACACCATGATACATAATTATACACCATGATACATAATTATACACCATGATACATAATTATATACCATGATACATAATTATACACCATGATACATAATTATACACCATGATACATAATTATATACCATGATACATAATTATACACCATGATACATAATTATACACCATGATACATAATTATACACCATGATACATAATCATACACCATGATACATAATTATACACCATGATACATAATCATACACCATGATACATAATCATACACCATGATATACCATTATATGCCATGATTCCTGATAATACACCGTGATACACTCGGTAACATAACACTTGTAATTTTTTGCACAATGAGCGCAAGTGCTCAGGGTGAACTTTTATGATTGGTCTATGTCTATCATCAGTCATTGTGCGGCTTCAACTTTTGGATTTTCATCCAACCTTGTTAGAAATTTTATCTTTAATTATATCTATAGTCCTGTCTCTGTGGTCCAGTGGTTAAAATCGCTGACTTCAAATCACTGTAACCTCTCAATGATAGAGGGTCGTGGCTTTGAGCCCCGCTACTGACCATGTCTCTTTATGAGAGAAAGTAGGCAGTACGAAGGATGGGAGTCTAGTACTGGTTCTTCCCAGGAACGATGATTAGGTGAACTGTCCACCTCATATGACTCTGACTGTTGAAAAGGGGCACACAACTCTATATAAACAAACAAACAAACTATATGTATGACAAATTTGAAAAATCTTAGGTGAAAACCTTGTAAATGCTGTAGATGTCAAGGTTTTGATCGGATCTTCAGCAAACCTTGTCAGAATGTTTGTGTTAATGATATGTGGGACAAGTTTAAACATGGGTAATATGGGGTCAGAAACTGGGTCACTCAGCCAAATCACAGGAAAACCTTGATAACAACAGACCTCATGACACAGGCTCAAAACATTGTTTTGATCAGTAAACAATGATTGTGATGTGAGCGATATTGGGCCATCTTGGCCCTGATAACAATGTCCATTAACAATGGTATGATTTATCCAATGTAATCAGGCCAATGATATCTGTTTGTTAAATTAACATTAATTTTGTCCAAAAAAAAAGATCTTTTGTTGTTGTTTATTCAGACAATTATGCACTATTTATGAGATTTTTTTCTGACCAAAAAATGGTGCACTACAATTCAATTTATTTTTCTTATGATCTTTCTGAAGGAAGAACATTGGAAAATTGAACCATTAAATCAAATGGAAGAATTTGAAGAAGAGGAACTGAAAGATGAAGAAGATGAAGAAATTGAGGTTAATGAGGAAAGTGATCATGAGTCTGAATGGGAACCTAATCCATTGGCTATAGAAAATCCAACAGAATACAGAGAGGATACTTGGAAATCTACATGCTTAGGTACTGGGTGTTAGTACTCACTGTGATATAGTTTAGGTACTGGGTGTAAGTACTCACTGTGATATAGTTTAGCTACTGTGTGTTAGTACTCACTGCGATATAGTTTAGCTACTGAGTGTTAGTACTCACTGTGATATAGTTTAGGTACTGGGTGTTAGTACTCACTGTGATATAGTTTAGCTACTGGGTGTTAGTACTCACTGTGATATAGTTTAGGTACTGGGTGTTAGTACTCACTGTGATATAGTTTAGCTACTGGGTGTTAGTACTCACTGCGATATAGTTTAGCTACTGGGTGTTAGTACTCACTGTGATATAGTTTAGCTACTGGGTGTTAGTACTCACTGTGATATAGTTTAGCTACTGGGTGTTAGTACTCACTGCGATATAGTTTAGGTACTGGGTGTTAGTACTCACTGTGATATAGTTTAGCTACTGGGTGTTAGTACTCACTGTGATATAGTTTATCTACTGGGTGTTAGTACTCACTGTGATATAGTTTAGCTACTGGGTGTTGGTACTCACTGTGATATAGTTTAGGTACTGGGTGTTAGTACTCACTGTGATATAGTTTAGCTACTGGGTGTTGATACTCACTGTGATATAGTTTAGCTACTGGGTGTTAGTACTCACTGTGATATAGTTTAGCTACTGGGTGTTAGTACTCACTGTGATATAGTTTAGGTACTGGGTGTTAGTACTCACTGTGATATAGTTTAGGTACTGGGTGTTGGTACTCACTGTTATATACTTTAGGTACTGAGTGTTAGTACTCACTGTGATATAGTTTATCTACTGGGTGTTAGTACTCACTGTGATATAGTTTAGGTACTGGGTGTTAGTACTCACTGTGATATAGTTTATCTACTGGGTGTTAGTACTCACTGCGATATAGTTTAGCTACTGGGTGTTAGTACTCACTGTTATATAGTTTAGATACTGGGTATTAGTACTCACTGTGATATAGTTTAGCTACTGGGTGTTAGTACTCACTGCGATATAGTTTAGCTACTGGGTGTTAGTACTCACTGTGATATAGTTTAGCTACTGGGTGTTAGTACTCACTGCGATATAGTTTAGCTACTGGGTGTTAGTACTCACTGTTATATAGTTTAGATACTGGGTGTTAGTACTCACTGTGATATAGTTTAGCTACTGGGTGTTAGTACTCACTGCGATATAGTTTAGCTACTGGGTATTAGTACTCACTGTGATATAGTTTAGCTACTGGGTGTTGGTACTCACTGTTATATAGTTTAGCTACTGAGTGTTAGTACTCACTGCGATATAGTTTAGCTACTGGGTGTTAGTACTCACTGTTATATAGTTTAGCTACTGAGTGTTAGTACTCACTGTGATATAGTTTAGCTACTGGGTGTTAGTACTCACTGCGATATAGTTTATCTACTGGGTGTTAGTACTCACTGTTATATAGTTTATCTACTGGGTGTTAGTACTCACTGTTATATAGTTTATCTACTGGGTGTTAGTACTCACTGTGATATAGTTTAGCTACTGGGTGTTAGTACTCACTGTGATATAGTTTAGCTACTGGGTGTTAGTACTCACTGTTATATAGTTTAGGTACTGGGTGTTAGTACTCACTGTGATATAGTTTAGCTACTGGGTGTTAGTACTCACTGTGATATAGTTTATCTACTGGGTGTTAGTACTCACTGTGATATAGTTTATGGACTGGGTGTTAGTACTCACTGCGATATAGTTTAGCTACTGGGTGTTAGTACTCACTGTTATATAGTTTAGGTACTGGGTGTTAGTACTCACTGTGATATAGTTTAGCTACTGGGTGTTAGTACTCACTGCGATATAGTTTAGCTACTGGGTGTTAGTACTCACTGCGATATAGTTTATCTACTGGGTGTTAGTACTCACTGTGATATAGTTTAGGTACTGAGTGTTAGTACTCACTGTTATATAGTTTAGCTACTGGGTGTTAGTACTCACTGTTATATAGTTTAGCTACTGGGTGTTAGTACTCACTGCGATATAGTTTATCTACTGAGTGTTAGTACTCACTGTGATATAGTTTAGGTACTGGGTGTTAGTACTCACTGTTATATAGTTTAGCTACTGGGTGTTAGTACTCACTGCGATATAGTTTATCTACTGAGTGTTAGTACTCACTGTGATATAGTTTAGCTACTGGGTGTTAGTACTCACTGTGATATAGTTTAGCTACTGGGTGTTAGTACTCACTGTTATATAGTTTAGCTACTGGGTGTTAGTACTCACTGTTATATAGTTTAGCTACTGGGTGTTAGTACTCACTGCGATATAGTTTATCTACTGAGTGTTAGTACTCACTGTGATATAGTTTATCTACTGGGTGTTAGTACTCACTGCGATATAGTTTAGCTACTGGGTGTTAGTACTCACTGTTATATAGTTTAGCTACTGGGTATTAGTACTCACTGTGATATAGTTTAGCTACTGGGTGTTGGTACTCGCTGCGATATAGTTTAGCTATTGGGTGTTAGTACTCACTGTGATATAGTTTAGCTACTGAGTGTTAGTACTCACTGTGATATAGTTTATCTACTGGGTGTTAGTACTCACTGTGATATAGTTTAGGTACTGGGTGTTAGTACTCACTGTGATATAGTTTAGCTACTGGGTGTTAGTACTCACTGTGATATAGTTTAGGTACTGGGTGTTAGTACTCACTGTTATATAGTTTATCTACTGAGTGTTAGTACTCACTGTTATATAGTTTAGCTACTGGGTGTTAGTACTCACTGCGATATAGTTTAGCTACTGGGTGTTAGTACTCACTGTTATATAGTTTAGCTACTGGGTATTAGTACTCACTGTGATATAGTTTAGCTACTGGGTGTTGGTACTCGCTGCGATATAGTTTAGCTATTGGGTGTTAGTACTCACTGTGATATAGTTTAGCTACTGAGTGTTAGTACTCACTGTGATATAGTTTATCTACTGGGTGTTAGTACTCACTGTGATATAGTTTATCTACTGGGTGTTAGTACTCACTGTGATATAGTTTATCTACTGGGTGTTAGTACTCACTGTGATATAGTTTAGCTACTGGGTGTTAGTACTCACTGTGATATAGTTTAGCTACTGGGTGTTAGTACTCACTGTGATATAGTTTATCTACTGGGTGTTAGTACTCACTGTGATATAGTTTAGGTACTGGGTGTTAGTACTCACTGTGATATAGTTTATCTACTGGGTGTTAGTACTCACTGTGATATAGTTTAGGTACTGGGTGTTAGTACTCACTGTGATATAGTTTAGCTACTGAGTGTTAGTACTCACTGTTATATAGTTTAGCTACTGAGTGTTAGTACTCACTGTTATATAGTTTAGCTACTGGGTGTTAGTACTCACTGTGATATAGTTTAGGTACTGGGTGTTAGTACTCACTGTGATATAGTTTAGCTACTGAGTGTTAGTACTCACTGTGATATAGTTTATCTACTGGGTGTTAGTACTCACTGTGATATAGTTTAGGTACTGGGTGTTAGTACTCACTGTGATATAGTTTATCTACTGGGTGTTAGTACTCACTGTGATATAGTTTAGGTACTGGGTGTTAGTACTCACTGTGATATAGTTTATCTACTGGGTGTTAGTACTCACTGTGATATAGTTTAGGTACTGGGTGTTAGTACTCACTGTGATATAGTTTAGGTACTGGGTGTTAGTACTCACTGTGATATAGTTTAGGTACTGGGTGTTAGTACTCACTGTGATATAGTTTATCTACTGGGTGTTAGTACTCACTGTGATATAGTTTAGGTACTGGGTGTTAGTACTCACTGTGATATAGTTTAGGTACTGGGTGTTAGTACTCACTGTGATATAGTTTATCTACTGGGTGTTAGTACTCACTGTGATATAGTTTAGGTACTGAGTGTTAGTACTCACTGTGATATAGTTTATCTACTGGGTGTTAGTACTCACTGTGATATAGTTTAGGTACTGGGTGTTAGTACTCACTGTGATATAGTTTAGCTACTGAGTGTTAGTACTCACTGTGATATAGTTTAGCTACTGAGTGTTAGTACTCACTGTTATATAGTTTAGCTACTGGGTGTTAGTACTCACTGTGATATAGTTTAGCTACTGAGTGTTAGTACTCACTGTGATATAGTTTAGCTACTGGGTGTTAGTACTCACTGTGATATAGTTTAGCTACTGGGTGTTAATACTCACTGTTATATAGTTTAGCTACTGGGTGTTAGTACTCACTGCGATATATTTTAGCTACTGGGTGTTAGTACTCACTTTTATATAGTTTAGCTACTGGGTGTTAGTACTCACTGTGATATAGTTTAGCTACTGGGTGTTAGTACTCACTGTGATATAGTTTAGGTACTGGGTGTTAGTACTCACTGTGATATAGTTTAGCTACTGGGTGTTAGTACTCACTGTGATATAGTTTAGCTACTGTGTGTTAGTACTCACTGTGATATAGTTTAGGTACTGGGTGTTAGTACTCACTGTGATATAGTTTAGCTACTGGGTGTTAGTACTCACTGTGATATAGTTTAGCTACTGGGTGTTACTACTCACTGTGATATAGTTTAGGTACTGGGTGTTAGTACTCACTGTGATATAGTTTAGGTACTGGGTGTTAGTACTCACTGTGATATAGTTTAGCTACTGGGTGTTAGTACTCACTGTGATATAGTTTAGCTACTGGGTGTTAGTACTCACTGTGATATAGTTTAGCTACTGGGTGTTGGTACTCACTGTGATATAGTTTAGCTACTGGGTGTTGGTACTCACTGTGATATAGTTTAGCTACTGATTACACTCTAAATGCTGGAATTATTAAACAAAATCAATGTTAAAAGAAGTTTTTATTATTGAAGCAATTAGAATGTTCCCATTTTGGAGTTTTGTGTTATTTGGTTACAGGTAAAGAATACCAGGAGTCAAGACGAGGTAAACGACAGAGACAGCAGCCAGGTACCATTCCTGATCTAGCTTATCTACACTGGGAGAGAACTGGTGCCCCTCCTTCTGGTCCTTATTCTGTAAGTAAACACATTTAACATTAAACTAACAAACTTTATGCTGAAATATAGAAATATCTATCACTTAGTAGTATTTGATTGAAAAGTTATATACACGCCTATAATCACATGGTATATTGTTTTTATAATGATTGATATCACAGGGTTAAGAACAATGGTGGCACCCACGATATCAAAAGTAAGTAATATTTTTCGTTGAAAGTTTGAATGTTAGTTTTTCATGTAGCCCATGCTCCAGCAACAATTTTCCAAAATCCTCAGTTTCAAAATTAGCATTGTTACTGCCATAGTTTGTCCATAGACCATGTAGAGAAATCTGAAAAGAAAATGAAACAGTAAGTACAATTTTTCATTGTTTAGTTGTATTTATCTGAGTATTTTTTCTCTTCTTATCTCAGGCTGTTTTTATGGACTATTTTCAGGCACTAGATATCCCAGAATTAAATCAGATTGATCATCCATCTAAACCAGACCCTGATAAATACTTCTATGACAGACCATCCAGTATGGAAAAAAGAATACCCAAGTTACCTGCCCTTGCTGATAGTATGTGTATAGCTTTAATACTTGCAAATAAATAATATGATTACTGTAAGCCTTATGTTCATTGTTTGATGAGATGTTCACTGTTACATGAGATGTTCACTGTTTGATATTCAGTGTTTGATAAGATGTTCACTATTTGATATTCAGTGTTTGATAAGATGTTCACTATTTGATATTCTCTGTTTGATGACATATTCAATGTTACATGAGATGTTCATTGTTTGATGTGAACTGGTTGTCATGGATAATGTGGGAATTACTGATAGACGAAGGATATTAATCTCAAAGATCTCCTCAACCAGTGAGGTATCTCCTCAACCAGTGAGGTATCTCCTCAACCAGTGAGGTATCTCTTCAACCTGTGAGGTATCTCCTCAACCAGTGAGGTATCTCCTCAACCTGTGAGGACTCTCCTCAACCAGTGACTCAACCTGTGAGGTATCTCCTCAACCAGTGAGGTATCTCCTCAACCAGTGAGGTATCTCCTCAACCTGTGAGGTATCTCCTCAACCTGTGAGGTATCTCCTCAACCTGTGAGGTATCTCCTCAACCTGTGAGGTATCTCCTCAACCTGTGAGGTATCTCCTCAACCTGTGAGGTATCTCCTCAACCTGTGAGGTATCTCCTCAACCTGTGAGGTATCTCCTCAACCTGTGAGGTATCTCCTCAACCTGTGAGGTATCTCCTCAACCTGTGAGGTATCTCCTCAACCTGTGAGGTATCTCCTCAACCTGTGAGGTATCTCCTCAACCTGTGAGGTATCTCCAACCTGTGAGGTACTGTTATCAGTTGTATAATCATTCTATCTGGGTACTCATAGTACTTTATTCACTGATTTTATATATTTTCAGCACTGAAGACAGCGTACGATGAGAAATCATTATTTCCTGCTTATATCAGAGAATTTGAAGCTAAAATGAAAACATTCCATACACAAGCATTGTCTAATGTTCAGGTAAAGATGGCATCAAAAACAACCTGCTTGTTGATAAATTTATAAACTTCTAACTTATTGTAATTTAAAATCTTATTAGATGAACCTTTTTCCAAAAAATAATTGAAATTATAGATTAATGTTTTTGAAACTCATCCAGTTGGTAATTAATGGAATGTTGTAACAAAGTCTTGATAATTAATGGAATGTTGTATAACAAAGTCTTGATAATTAATGGAATGTTGTATAACAAAGTCTTGATAATTAATGGAATGTTGTATATTAAAGTCTTGATAATTAATAGAATGTTGTATAACAAAGTTTTGATAATTAATGGAATGTTGTATAACAAAGTCTTGATAATTAATGGAATGTTGTATAACAAAGTCTTGATGGTAAACAGCAGACTTCTTGTAGATTATGACCTGTGGTAATACAGTGGTAATGTTGAGACATTTGTCTGGACTTCACCTGTCTAAGCTTTGTTAACACTTAGAATACCTGAATATAAACAGCTGTTACTTGTTTGTATATGATGTGTATATATCTCATATTTCAGCCCAAACAGTCAGTTTCCAAGGCACGCCCTAGTTTACAGAATATTGGGCTACAACTTGGGGCCCAAATGAACAACTCGAAGAGCCCAAAGCCTCAATCAGTTAGAAAACAAGGCCTTGCTGGACTTCGACTGAAACCTATTACTGGTAGTGTCCAGTCTCGTCGAAGTTCAGTGACCACAGAATCCTAGATTTTTCAAATGATTCTTAAACTTTCATGTTACATTAATGCTATGGTTGGAGTAAGTAAGTGACTATGGAAATAGTTTCGTGGGATTTTAGATCATCTCCTAATTAACATACATGTAATACAGAAAGTCTGATGTAAGAATTGTTGGCATATTGTCTTTTGATAATTGTTGAAAACTTAATAGTATTACAATATATCCTCACAGTGAATGAATCTTTATTTACAGAAACTAGCAATGTAAATCTTGTACTACAGTGAAGTTACTAATTTGACTTATACCTTTACCAGCAGCAAACATAAAGAATTGTGACTGCTTAATTACTGTATACCATAGGTCTTTGTTACTGTGATATGATGGAGAAAATAATTGATTCAAGCTTTCTCTGGTAAACAAAAAGTTCTAAGTGTATTTTCTATGAGTGTTATTTATATGGTTCGATGTCTAGTTTGAACACAAGGCTCTGATTGGTTGGTATAGAGAGCAGTCATAAAATTAACCAATAAAAAGGCAGTATTCTGTGAGTGCTCTCCAGATTTAGTCAACAGAAAATGGGTTTATCCAAGATAACGTAAAAAATCTTTGCCTCAAAAGTATGAGATGAAGTTGAACCTGAAGCAATAATATGTAGCTGTCTTTAAGTCAGGTGACATAATTAATAAATTACTGCATTGGGTTGTCTGTCATGTTACAGTTTTGAGACTTTTGACCAATCAGCTGTCAAGTAGCTTTTATAGTTAAAATTCATCTTTAAATAGTTATTTCGGCATTTATTGAAAATATAAGGTAGTTTTATTTGAATAATATTTGTATTTGATTTGATTGGATTTTTTTGCATGCAGTGCTCGGAGAGCTATTTGTATCAACCAATGTCCAGCATCAACAATTGGGGTTGTTAACACTCTAGGGGTCACAGTTTTGATTGGATCTTCATCAAATTATCAGAATGTTCGTCTCAATGATATCTCTGACAAGTACGAACATGGGTCATTTCATTTCATAAATATGATCACCAGGTCAAATCACATGAAAACCTTGTTATCACTCTAATACAGGTCAAATCACATGAAAACCTTGTTATCACTCTAATACAGGTCAAATCACATGAAAACCTTGTTATCACTCTAATAGTCTTAGTGTAAGTATAATAAGAATGATGTTATTTGAATTTGTATCTTTTATGATTGCATATTAGGACCAGCTTACATGACACTACCAGTTCTACCAGTGTTTGTTATGAGGTGGTCTTAATATTGAAATAGTTACTATGTGATGGTTGTTATGTGATGGTTGCTATGTGAGGTTTTTCTGTAATCTCTATAGAAACAATGTAGATTACACATAATTTTGCTGCTAAGAGATTTTCAGAGCTTTCACTATTCTTAGAAAATTAAAATGATTTGTATTCTCAAGACGCGGTTTTAAAAAGTTTTACCTTGGATCTTGAAAGCTATTAAATTTTATTTATTATTAAATAAATAAATTCATTGTTTGTCAATGACAAGTAGTTCACCTGGCTGTCTATGCTTCCTGTGATTTATTCTGTCTATTTTTTTTAAAACGAATATAATACAATTAAATGCAATGTGTTTCTGTTTGTTTGTTTCATCGGGGTTTACGCCCCCTTATTAAGAGTCAGAGTCATAATAGGCGGACAGTTCACCAAACCAGGGAAGAACCAGTACTAGACTCCCATCCTATGTAAGCAACTGCCTACTTTCTCACATAAAGAGACATGGTCGGTAGCTGGGTTCGAATCAACAACTAATTCAGGGGTGAAGCTTGATCAGTAATGATGTGTACGCAGAAATTCTGAATAAATGTAGTAGTATGTACTTGGGCTCAAAATCGTCTATGACTCTATACTGCATCCACACTGGTCACATATGTCTTTGATTGAGGTTAACACGAGCAAACAATTCGCATAATACACACTATTTATAAGACCAATAAGTTTGAATGCATGCAAAGTCACATGAAAAACAAGTACGTACTTAATGAGTTTTCACCCGACGCATAACACTATTTAAATACAGCTCCGCAGCAGTTGTATTGTAGCCTTCATGTTTTAACCAGGTGATCAGAGTTTGATTCACGGAAGGTTTTACCTTATCAACAACAATATCATCCACATGTTGAAGATGTGTCGGAGTTTTTTTTGTGGAAAGACAACACTGGATAGTACTGGTCCATGAGCAATGGTGTAACGATCACGGAATATAACGAGAAAAATGTTTTTAAAAAATCAACAAGAACAAGCAAAATTATTTATAAAAGCCGTACTTTTATTTACAGTATCATATAGTATTTAACATTTAACCACACATATGGTTACTTGATTTTTTTAGGAAAAAGACGCTTGGCGCTGGTAAAAATACTCAGAATAATCAAACTTGGGCGATATTTATAATGAAAATTTGGGACATAGATTTTTTTGGGGGAAATATAACAGTACATTTGTTGTGGGGAAGACACTGACTATCACTACCAGTGCGGTATTTGGGAAAACCGAAATCTAACATTTACCGAAATCTAACTTCATAACCGAAATCTAACTGTTACAATAAA
This sequence comes from Lutraria lutraria, assembly GCA_964023205.1. NCBI lineage: Eukaryota > Metazoa > Mollusca > Bivalvia > Venerida > Mactridae > Lutraria > Lutraria lutraria. The sequence continues at coordinate 7,898,482 of OZ026849.1, forward strand.
ACCACACTAAGTTTCATACTTTTATCTTCAGATTATGTTATTATGGTATATTTGCGTATAGTATACGAAATTTGAGAACAAAAAAATCAAAATTAGTGATTTGAACGATCGATTTGTGTGTTCCCCGTGTGAATCGTATCAAACGAAAACAACTTACTAACATAAACGTGTAAAATTATAGACAAACACGATTTGTGGGTTGTCTTACTATTTTTAATTATCAAACATAATAATTCATAGATCATATGACAAAATTGCAAAGGATAGATTTGTCTTGAAAAAATGTTTTTTAACAAACAATGGATGACAACTAGACTGTCATAGATTCAGCTTTCCCAATATCATATTATTATCAATATTATCTAAACATATGTATAATTTCCCATAGACTCATTACTTTTTCATAGTAGCATATTTTTATGGATAAAATTAAATTTCGGCCTTTTTAAATGTTGATTTTATTAGGCTCATTAAATATTTTTGGACTGACAGTCAATATGGGGCACGTGTTTGATAATGACAATTTCCACCATTCGATTGGATTAACAAATACATGTCTAAAAAACAAACATCCTTTAATAATAGTTCAATTGGTATCTAACCGAAATCTAACTACATAACCGAAATCTAACTGTAATGTTAGACAGATACGCTTTTGTGGTGTGCGTGACTTGTTTTCTTTGTCAAATACAATAATCAATCATACTGCAAAATTTCAGAGGATAGTTTTGTCTTAAAATATATGATCTATGAATTAATATGTTTGATAATTAAAAATACCAGTAATAACTGATTTGAGTTATGTTCTCTTTTTTACCTTAATAATTAAAAATAGTAAGACAACCCACAAATCGTGTTTGTCTATAATTTTACACGTTTATGTTAGTAAGTTGTTTTCGTTTGATACGATTCACACGGGGAACACACAAATCGATCGTTCAAATCACTAATTTTGATTTTTTGTTCTCAAATTTCGTATACTATACGCAAATATACCATAATAACATAATCTGAAGATAAAAGTATGAAACTTAGTGTGGTTTTATTGTAACAGTTAGATTTCGGTTATTAATTTTGATTTCGGTTTGTCGAGTAAGGGAACTAAGGGAAGTAACTCTGTAACTAGGTTAATGAACATTTAAAAAAGTTGAATAAAATCATTTTAAGACAAAATCAGTGTGGGGAATCCACGTGACCTAGTGACGTCACAATGTTATTGTTACATGCGCGTTTTCTGTCGATTAAACTAGGAAAACATCACGTTAGTGCATTTTTTTTCGTTTTCTTCTAAAGCCACATAACTGTTGCAACTCCTTACATAAAGGGCTACCTCCGGTTCAGATTTTTGTGCCCTCTACTTTTTTGCTTTTCTTGTCCAAACCGTTTGACAGTGTTATGGAAATGAACGTTATTTTTACAAGAAAATTTTAGAAAAAGGTTTGGACATGAAAAGTAAAAAAGTAGAGGGCCTTCAGGGACAAAATTCTGAACCGGAGGTAGCCCTATATGTAAGGAGTTGCAACAGTTATGTGGCTTTAGAAGAAAACGAAAAAAAATGCACTTACGTGATGTTTTCCTAGTTCGGATGACAGAAAATGCGCTTGTAACGATAACATTGTGACGTCACTTGGTCACGTGGATTCCCCACACTGCATAACTATCCTCTGAAATTTTGCAGTATGATTGATTATTATATATATTTGACAAAGAAAACAAGTCACACACACCACATAAGCGTATCTGTTTAACTATCACAGTTAGATTTCGGTTTTCCCAAATACCCCTATCAGTGTCACATTCTTGTGCTCCGGGTTATCAGATCATTATTACTGTCATGTATATGGATGTGTCCACTATGTATGTAATGTTGTAATGTGCAATGTATATTCAGTCATATGAATAATCAAGGCGGCGTAAATATTAACAACTTTACATGCCACAAACAATCGGCAACTTTTCACATGTTATTAAATCTCGCTCTGGAAGATGGGCGGTGTGAAATTTTAACCTGGAACAAGATTTCGTAATAACTGCTCTAACCAAGGATTCAAAAGATAAGAGCTGATCAATGGTCGCACCAAGATATTTAACAGATGATTTTGACCATTACAACCAATATTAAGATTGGATTGAGATTTAAGCCTCCTATGAGAGCCAAAATCGACCAGGTCAGCAACGTCGGGATATGACGGTCCTTTCTGGATGTTGAGTGACCTCCCGCTAAATTTAAAACTTCGCACTATGTAAGCTGACCAGTAACTTTTTGTGCGTGAAAATTCATATTACAAGTTTATTTCGTAAATAAAGGCCATCGGCCCAAAATAATATTCTCCTGTATCAGTGTAAAGGATCCAAGGCGTGGATCTCGTATGACACGCTATATGTACATTGACGGTAAACCCTGCAACCATACTGTTGAATAGGTGTACGATGGGGGTAATCTTTCCATATTATTATTGAATGTGAACGGTTTGAACACTGACAAAAAGGAGTAGTGACGACTTCGTAAATATTGTAAAAAAGTATGAAATTGTATTCATGTATACGAATCATGGACAACCAAAAACAGTGGTACAAAAACTATTAATATAATTATGTGATCATCATTCTTTGAATTTTTACAAAAAGTAAACATTGAAATATCGTAATGCCAGGCTGCATGGCTCAGCGGGGGAATTGTATTATATTACAAGGACCGAGACTACCAAGGATGGTATTGATACTCTTTGATACTCTTTGATACTCTTATTTGGATAAGATTTGATGAACCATTTACAATTTTTCTGACGATATTTATATTTGTGGTGCATATGTTTGGTGCGAGGATTGACCTGCATACGATGTTGTAAATATAGATTTATTAGATATTTTAGAAAATGATATTGCTTTATATGAGCTATTTGGTTCTGTTTTTATTGTTGGTTTTCTCAATACAATGTAGTCGTGTTAGTAAAAAACCTGATTTTATTGTTCATGATCAATGTAGTTAGTTTTATTGATATAATAAAACTACATGATCTATGTAATTATCTGCGAGACCGCAGATATTTTGTAATGCGTGAAGCGAACTTTATATCGGGAGCATGTGACCTAGCATCAATACCTGATTGGCTAATATTTCAGACAGGCTTTCTTCTTCAAGTTTATAGAACCATTATGTAAGAATGTTGACAACCAGACTTATGCAGTATTTCGTAATTGAAAAAAAAACATTTTTAAGTATGGATTAGATATTTTTCATAAAAAGCAGTAGCTTGTAGATCTAATTTTTTTTAATCCTAAACAACAACAAAAAAAAAACATTACTCCTCTAGGAGTTATATTGTTTGATCTCGTCGACATAGACACAGCAGACTCTCAGACAAAACATCAGGCAGAAAAATCTGGATTGTGATCAATTTATTGAATATTTGTAGCTAGGCCTTTGAATATTTTGAAAAGAAATATACATTAAATGCTGATAGCTAAGCATTCCACATAGATGTATGAATGAGAATATGAGATAGAAATATACCGACCTTTCAAGTGTGCTGGATATCAAGGTCATCACCATCATCACATTGTATCACAATACGCAAAAGAGCAAATATAACAGCAGTAAGAATGTGATCAAAAGGGATAAGTAGCGCGACACACCGCGTTCGATCTCAGTCCTTTGCATGATTTTTTTACTGAATGTTGTGTTACCTTCACATTTTTTACAAATCATATTCCTTTGAGAAATGTGAGTAAGTACTGGTTTATGTGAAGCCAATATTCAATTATACATCATGTAACATGCTTAGCCTACCATCAAATATGACACCATCTGAATTTACCACACTTTCCACCCTACTGGTTCCATCTCAATATTCATCATGAGTGAATGCGTCCACAAACAACTAGTTTGACAAAGATACCTTACTTCATTCCCGCAGATCACAACCGTATATACTGTACCGATATGATGATCGATCCAATCGCTGCCTCCCTAGGTCATGAGCAAATGGGCCAACGAGGGTCATCGGCTTTGACTTGGATACAGGAAGATAACGAAACATATATACACTTTGATTTAAAGAACCTAAATATATAGTATAAATCTTTCATAGAAAGCAGACTCTCAGACAAAACATCAGGTAAAGATGCTCAGTCTGCCATCAAATAATTTATGCCACCTTTTGAATTCATCACACTTTCCAACCTACTAGTTACATCTCATTATTTATCATGAGTGAAAGCATCCACAAACGACTAGTTTGACCAAGATTCCTTACTTTATTCCCGCAGATCACAACCGTATATACTGTACCGATATAACGATCGATCCAATCGCTGCCTCCCTAATTCATGAGCAAATGGGCCAATGAGGGTCATCGTCTAGGACTGGGATACAGGAAGATAATGAAACAAATATCTACTTTGGTTCTAAATATGTAGGGTAATTACAATTTACCACATTTTCCACCCTACTGGTTCCATTTCAATATTCATCATGAGTGAATGCGTCCACAAACAACTACTTTGACAAAGATTACCTACTTCATTCCCGCTGATCACAAACGCATACACTGTACCGATATAACGATCGATCCAATCGCTGCCTGCCTAGGTCATGAGCAAATGGGCCAACGAGGGTCATCGGCTTTGACTGGGATACAGGAAGATAATGAAACATATATCCACTTTGGTTCTAAATATGTAGTGTAATTTGATTTTAACACACTTTCCAACCTACTGGTTCTATCTCCATATTGATCATGAGTGAATGCGTCTACAAACAACTAGTTTGACAAAGAAACCTTACTCTATACCCGCAGACCACAACCGTATATACTGTACCGATATAACGATCCATCCAATCGCTGCCTGCCTAGGTCATGTGCAAATAGGCCAACGAGGGCCATCGGCTTTGTCTGGGACACAGGAAGATAATGCAACATATATCTACTTTGATTCAAGTAACCTAAATATGTAGTGTAAGTCTTTCATAGAGACAAAACATCAGATAAAGATGCTCAAGTCTGCCATCAAATATGCCACCTTTTGAATTTTCCACACTTTCCAATCTACTAGTTCCATCTCAATATTCATCATGAGTGAATCCATCCACAAACAACTAGTTTTACAAAGATTCCTTACTTTATTCCCGCAGATCACAACCGTATATACTGTACCGATATAACGACCGTAAAATCTCAGCGGATCTAAGTTATGAGCAAATGGGCCAACGAGGGCCGTAGGCTTTGACTGGGGTACAGGTAGATAATGAAACATATATCCACATTGGTTCTAAATATGTAGTGTAAGCGCATAGTCTTTCGTACAAAGCAGACTCTCAAACTAAACATCAGGTAAAAACAAAGCTCGATTGGGATTAAAAGCGTTGAACATTTATTAGCGAGGTCTTTGATGACAAATGATGAAGAAAAGTGACGTATATTAAGGAATGAGAAAGATGAAGAATATTACAGATAAGTTAAATTGATTTATTACATAAATAAAAAAACTAGACTCAAGCCATCAGTTCAAGATTGTTGCGTTGCAAGTATTGTCAGAAGCAGTTTAGATGCAAAAATATAGATATACAGCACCACAAACATTCAGACTACTACCACATCTTCAAGAAAATACATCATCCGCGAAGAAAGAACAAAAAGTAACGGCACCTGACTTCCCTACTCTTCTCCTATAGTGGTACTAGTTCACATAGTCTGTACCACTTTCACCAAACAAGTGTCTAAATGCTACCAAACATCATACTAGCTGTTGAAACACTCGCCAAACCGAGGTAAACATGTATTAAACACAAATTTCATTGCATATTTTGCTGTATGATCAGACTCATTCATTGGATTATTTCATGTAGGAAGAAGATGCTGTGCCAGTCTGCTTCAATCAAACTCAAATGAAAAATGGGCATGCTTGATGCTAGATCACCTCCCTAGTAAGACAACCTCCGAGGCATTTCACATGTAGCAGCCGGACGTTACACAATCATCCTAATTGCACGAATATTCGGACAACTCAGACAATGTTGTCGCGATCCGAAGGATAGGTTTAATGTGAACATAGCCATAATAAAAATGTATGAATTGAGGGATTAGTTTCCCTCTTTGTAAATAAGCTATGATGTGATGTTTCATGTTTACTAGAAGAACTATTCATCTGGTTATTCTTTATTTTTGTTGAAAAATCTCAGCACCACTAAACTTGATAAGAAGAGAAGTTCGAATTGCTCTACTGCATCCATACCAACATATTATTTGAAAAAGAAATATACATTTAATGCTGGAAGGCTAATCTATCCACACATATAAATGGATGAGAAAATTACACTGAAGTATACTCATCTTCCCAGGGTGCTGGATATCAAGGTAATCGCCATCATCACATTGTATCAGTTTACCACGCAAAAAAAGAAAATAGAACAGCAGTAAGAATGTGATCAAAAGGGATTAGTAACGCGACACACCGCGTTCGATCCCAGTCCTTTTCATGATTTTTTTTATTAAATGTTGTGTTTCCTTCACATTTTTTAGGAATCATCCTTCCTTTGAGAAGTGTGAGTACTGGTTTATGTGAAGCCAATATTCAATAATGCATCATGTAACATGCTCAGCCTACCATCAAATAGCTGAATTTACCACCCTTTCCACCCGATTGGTTTCATCTCAATATTCATCATCAGTGAAAGCGTCCACAAACAACTAGTTTGACAAAGATTCCTTACTTTATTCCCGCGGATCACAACCGTGCATTAGTATACTGTACCGATATAACGATCGATCAAATCTCAGCTGATCTAGGTTATGAGCAAATGGGCCAACGAGGGTCATCGGCTTTGAATGGGGTACAGGAAGATAATGAAACATATATCCACTTTGGTTCTAAATATGTAGGGTAATTTGAATTTACCACACTTTCCACCCTACTGGTTCCATCTGAATATTCATCATGAGTGAATGCGTCCACAAACAACTAGTTTGACAAAGATTCCTGACTTTATTCCCGAAGATCACAACCGTAAATACTGTACCGATATAACGATCGATCCAATCTCTGCCTCCTAGGTTATGAGCAAATGGGCCAACGAGGGTCATCGGCTTTGACTGGGATACAGGAAGATAATGAAACATATATCCACTTTGATTTAAGGAACCTAAATATGTAGTGTAGGTCTTTCATAGAAAGCAGACTTTCAGACAAAAAACATCAGGTAAAGATGCTCAAGTCTGCCATCAAATATGCCACCTTTTGAATTTACCACACTTTCCAACCTACTAGTTCCATCTCAATATTCACCATGAGTGAATGCATTCACAAACAACTAGTTCGACCAAGATTCCTTACTTTATAACCGCAGATCACAACCGTTTATACTGTATCGATATAACGATCGATCCAATCGCTGCCTAACGAGGTCATGAGCAAATGGGCCAACGAGGGTCATCGGCTTTGACTGGGATACAGGAAGATAACTTTGGTTCTAAATATGTAGTGTAATTTGAATTTAACACACTTTCCACACTATACTGGTTTCATCTCAATATTCATCATGAGTGAATGCGTCCACAAACAACTAGTTCGACAAAGGTTCCTTACTTTATTCCCGCGGATCACAACCGTATTCTAGTATACTGTACCGATATAACGATCGATCAAATCTCAGCTGATCTAGGTTATGAGCAATTGCACCAACGAAGGCCGTCGGCTTTGACTGGAATAGAGGAAGATAATGAAACATATATCCACTTTGGTTCTAAATGGGAAGTGTAATTTGAATTTAACACACTTTCCAACCTACTAGTTCCATCTCAATATTCATCATGAGTGAATGCATCCACAAACAACTAGTTTGACAAAGATTCCTTACTTGCTTCCCGCACATACCAGCCGTATATACTGTACCGATATAACGATCCATCCAATCGCTGCCTGCCTAGGTCATGTGCAAAAAGGCCAACGAGGGCCATCGGCTTTGTCTGGGACACAGGAAGATAATGAAACATATATCCACTTTGATTTACGGAACCTAAATATGTAGCGTAAGTCTTTCATAGAAAGGCGACTATGAGACCAAACATCACGTAAAGATGCTCAAGTCTGCCATCAAATATGCCACCTTTTGAATTTACCACACTTTCCAATCTACTAGTTCCATCTCAAAATTCATCATGAGTGAATCCATCCAGAAACAACTAGTTTTACAAAGATTCCTTACTTTATTCCCGCGGATCACAATCGTATACTAATATAATGTACCGATATAACGATCGATCAAATCTCAGCTAATCTAGGTTATGAGCAAATGGACCAACGAGGGCCGTCGGCTTTGACTGGGATACAGGAAGATAATGAAACATATATCCACTTTGGTTCTAAATATGTAGTGTAATTTCAATTTAACACACTTTCCACCCTACTGGTTCCATCTTAATATTCATCATGTGTGAATGCGTCTACAAACAGCTACTTTGAAAAAGATTACTTACTTCATTCCCGCAGATCACAACCGTATATACTGTACCGATATAACGATCGATCAAATCTCAGCTGATCTAGGTTATGAGCAAATGGACCAACGAGGGCCGTCGGCTTTGACTGGCATACAGGAAGATAATGAAACATATATCCACTATGGTTCTAAATATGTAGTGTAATTTGAATTTAACACACTTTCCAACCTACTGGTTCTATCTCAATATTGATCATGAGTGAATGCGTCCACAAACAACTAGGTTGACAAAGATACCTTACTATATTTCCTGCAGATACCTGCCGTATATACTGTACCGATATAACGACCGTAAAATCTCAGCTGACCTAGGTCATGAGCAAATGGGCCAACGAAGGTCATCGGCTATGACTGGGATACAGGAAGATAATGAAACATATATCCACTTTGGTTCTAAATATGTAGGGTAATTACAATTTACCACACTTTCCACCCTACTGGTTCCATCTCAATATTCATGATGAGTTAATGCGTCCACAAACAACTACTTTGACAAAGATTATTTATTTCATTCCCGCTGATCACAACCGCATATACTGTACCGATATAACAATCGATCCAATCGCTGCCTAACTAGGTCATGAGCAAATGGGCCAACGAGGGTCATCGGCATTGACTGGGATACAGGAAGATAATGACACATATATCCACTTTGGTTCTAAATATGTAGGGTAATTACAATTTTCCACACGTTCCACCCTACTGGTTCCATCTCAATATTCATCATGAGTGAATGCGTCCACAAACAACTAGTTCGACAAAGGTTCCTTACTTTATTCCCGCGGATCACAACCGTATACTAGTATACTGTACCGATATAACGATCGATCAAATCTCAGCGGATCTAGGTTATGAGCAATTGCACCAACGGAGGCCGTCGGCTTTGATTGGGATAGAGGAAGATAATGAAACATATATCCACTTTGGTTCTAAATAGGTAGTGTAATTTGAATTTAACACACTTTCCAACCTACTAGTTCCATCTCAATATTCATCATGAGTGAATGCATCCACAAACAACTAGTTTGAAAAAGATTCCTTACTTGCTTCCTGCACATACCAGCCGTATATACTGTACCGATATAACGATCGATCTAATCGCTGCCTCCCTCAGTCATGAGCAAATGGGCCAACGAGGGTAATCGGCTATGATTGGGATACAGGAAGATAATGAAACATATATCCACTTTGATTCTAAATATGTAGGGTAATTTCAATTTAACACACTTTCCACCCTACTGGTTCCATCTTAATATTCATCATGTGTGAATGCGTCCACAAACAACTACTTTGACATAGATTACTTACTTCATTCCCGCTGAACACAACCGCATACACTGTACCGATATAACGATCGATCCAATCGCTGCCTGCCTAGGTCATGAGCAAATGGACCAACGAGGGCCGTCGGCTTTGACTGGGATACAGGAAGATAATGAAACATATATCCACTTTGATTTAAGGAACCTAAATATGCAGTGTAAATCTTTCATAGAAAGCTGACTCTCAGACAAAACATCAGGTAAACATGCTCACTCTGCCATCAAATATGCCACCATTTGAATTTACCACACTTTCCAACCTACTTGTTCCATCTCATTATTCATCATCAGTGAATGCGTCCACAAACAACTAGTTTGACAAAGATTTCTGACTTTATTCCCGCAGATCACAGCCGTATATACTGTACCGATATATGTATGCTGATCTAGGTTATGAGCAAATGGGCCAACGAGGGCCGTCGGCTTTGACTGAGGTACAGGAAGATAATGAAACATATATCCACTTTGGTTCCAAATATGTAGTGTAATTTGAATTTACCACACTTTCCACCCTACTGGTTTTATCTCAATATTGATCATGAGTGAATGCGTCCACAAACAACTAGTTTGACAAAGATACCTTACTTCATTCCCGCAGACCACAACCGTATATACTGTACCGATATAACGATCGATCCAATCGCTGCCTGCCTAGGTCATGTGCAAATAGGCCAACGAGGGCCATCGGCTTAGCCTGGGGGGCTCAGGAAGATAATGAAACATATATCCACTTTGATTTAAGGAACCTAAATATGTAGCGTGAGTCTTTAATAGAAAGGAGACTGTCAGACAAAACATCAGATTAAGATGCTCAGTCTGCCATCCAATATGCCACCATTTGAATTTATAACACTTTCCACCCTACTGGTTCCATCTCAATATACATCATGAGTGAATGCGTCCACAAACAACTAGTTTGACCAAGATTCCTTATTTTATTCCCGCAGATCACAATCGTATATACTGTACCGATATAACGATCGATAAAGTCGCTGCCTACCTAGGTTATGAGCAAATGGGCCAACGAGGGCCGTCGGCATTGACTGGGATACAGGAAGATAATGAAAGATATAACCACTTTGGTTCTAAATATGTAGTGTAATTTGAATTTACCACACGTTCCACCCTACTGGTTCCATCTCAATAGTCATCATGAGTGAATGCGTCCACAAAGAACTAGTTTGACAAAGATTCCTTACTTTATTCCCGCAGATCACAACCGTATATACTGTTCCGATATAACGACCGTAAAATCTGAGCTGATCTAAGTTATGGCAAATGGGCCAACGAGGGCCATCGGCTTTGACTGGGGTACAGGAAGATAATGAAACATATATCCACATTGATTCTAAATATGTAGTGTAAGCTCATAGTCTTTAATAGAAAGCAGACTCTCATACAAAACATCAGGTAAACAAATCTCGATTGTGATTAAAGCATTAAACATCTATAGCAAGGCCTTTGATGACAAAATCAGCGTTGCAAGTATCGTCAGAAGCAGTTTAGATGCAAAAATATAGATATACAGCACCACAAACATTTAGACTACTACCACATCTTCAAGAAAATACATCATCCGCAAAGAAAGAACAAAAAGTAACGGCACCTGCCTTTCCTACTCTCCTATTCAATTCATAGTGGCATCAGTTCACATATTGCACACCACTTCTAACAAACAAGTGTCAAAAAGCCACCTAACTTCATACCAGCTGTACCACCTAACATCATACCATACCATACTCGCCAAAGCAAGCTAAACATTTATTAAACACAAATTTCATTGCATATTTTTGCTATTATCAGACACATTCATTGGTTTATTTGCATAACACAATCATACTACTTGCACGAATGTTCGAACAACGCAGACAATGTTGTCGCGATCCGAAGGATAAGTTAATGTGAACATAGCCATACTAAAAAAATATGAATTCAGAGACTACTTTCCTTGTTTGCAAATTAGCTTTGATGTGATGTATCAAGTTTACTAGAAGAGCTATCTATCTGGTTATTCTTTATTTTTGTTAAATCATATACATGTAATGACAAAAATCTCAGTGCTACTAAACTTTTTTTTGTGTTTTTTTATTAAATGATAATCGTATACATAGTACATAATATGGACATAATAAAATCATTATATAACAACATTTTGAAAATCATTGACTTATGTAATAAGATTATCTTTTTTGGAAATGTATAAAGAAAGAACTAAGACTTGGGTCGGAGTTAGTTATGTACGAGGAACAATTAGAAAAAATAACTAAACAATAAAGAGAGGGGGAATGTGGAGCCTATGAAAAAACGTTAAATATCATTAAAAAGTTTAGAATATTACCTGCATTGTGTCTCTGTCAAAGCTGCCAATGGAGCCCAAAGTTTGTCACATTTGTGTGTACTAAAAGATTTAGTTGCATTATACTTTTCAATAGAATGTGGGATGTCTAATCATCTGATGGTTTTAATACTGGTTTTATTTTGTCATGGCACTGAGTTAAAACAAATCAAGCCGACAAGATTCAGACTTTGCGAATAATGGTGGATTGTCCGATAGACTGTGTTGGTCTGATAAAAAATCTTATCTCATCAGTTCATCCGCCTGGCAAATTTCCTTTCAGCCCAACAGAAGTTCAAGCTTGTCCGACCGAATGTCCGAAAAGTCTCAAGCAAAATGTAACACAAGACAAGAGTTATTAACAATTACATTTGTATTAGACATTTAATTACATCAATTCAGTAGGCTTACACACAAACAGCTATATATTTATGATAATATGAAAATTAACAACTTGACAATGTGTCATTACAATTTTTGTATAATCATTACATCAGTCACAAAAGTAAATCCACTTGAAAGTTCTTCAATTTATGTATTTATTGCCTTTTCCGCAATCTGACTAAAGTATTCGATCTTCCTTACGGCAAGATCTGATGACGGCCTATACCAATTTCTATTTTCAAAAGTCGGAATTTCCATTATCACTATTTATATCTATTTATAATTCAGCCAATCGTATAACTCGTTTCATCGGTACTTTGGCCGAATGAACTGTCTACCTGACGATGTTATTTAAACGTTAGTAAATATTAAATTACGCATAACATATTTGTCTGCAACCACTTTTTGATTTTTTTAGGAATCCTGATCGATTCGGCCATAGTCGTATAGAAAATTTAATAAACACGCATGTCACATGGGCGCTATCATTAAATTTAGTTGCGTAAGAATAGGTGTTCGTGATAACTACAAGTCAAATATTGTTTTTTACTGCGGTTAAAAATAGAATCAGATCACTTTCAGAATTATGAAAGTAAGGCGCTGATTGGCTAGTGGAAAAGGTCACATGAGGTGACCTTCTATAGGTTGTCTTCAGATCCTCATAGCGTAGCGGGTTTGAGGATATGATTTTAATCAGATTGCCTTTTCCGCATTATAAATTATTTCTGCAGCAATTCTTTGATTTTGTCTCACCTCATTTTCAGTCATTTCATCATAATGATACTGTCCTATGAATGTAGGAATGTTCAGTCGAACTCCTTTTGGACTTTCTTGTCTCTTTATTTTATTGGGCAAATCTAAGGCAGATCCATCTGACTTTTCAGGAGAACTTGCTATGAAAAATCTTGGTTGTATGTTATCTGGTTAAGAATACTCAATAGTCGTAATCAATCTCACTATACCCCATATGATCTGTAAAATAAATATGTAAAGAATGTATATGCAAAGCATTCACTTGATAAGTCTAAACATTGGCAACAGTACATGAACATTTTAAAGAATTGAAACTAACAAACAAACAAAAATCACACGCATGCTATTCATATTTTAAGCATTGCTTGTTGCCTGATCAATAATTTTACTGTATCATATAAACAGACTCGAGTTTGCAGTCCGTGCGGAACAAATACGCTAAAAACTAACATACAATTGAGATCGCGAAAATATGTGACAAAATCAATCTGAGGCTCGAATATTTAATATAAAACATATAAACGGAACAATTGTTCATTACAACAACCTTGCCATATATCTAAATAAAGTATCACCATTTTCGTAGTAAAATACCTTTCTTTGTCATAGTTTTTGACGATATTGATTTCCTGTTGATAAAATTGTCTTATCCGTCGGTATCCCCGTATGAGTCATTCAGGGGCGACAATTCAAATTACCGCTTAATTGAAACGGTGTATAAGTAAAGGATAATTTTTGTTTAAAAGACTCAATATTTGGGACAGACGTATTCATTTTACTTTGATATATGTCATGTTTTGCTATTAAAATAATTTTATTGAATATAGGTTTAATGTTTATATCACCAAGGTTTATTTCCTTTTTCTAAAGTTGATATTGAGATTGTTACAATGATTATTTATCAAAGACATACAATTCCTCCAAAATGTCTGTGTGTGTTCACAGTCATAGAATAAATGTGAAATAGTTTCGGGATGAGTGTGGCAGAAAGTACATAAATTGTCGGGTCGTAAACCCATCTTATATAGGTGATGATTAGTGCCTAATAAAATATCCTGTGATTTATTTTACACTGAAACCTTTGTAGATGTGAGTCTTTAGTATAAATAAAAGGTAACCTATAGACAATTTATTTGATCATCATTTAATTCGATTTCCCATTTACGTGCTGAGTTAGGAGTAATCTCGTTAAAAACAAGGGTATCATAGAATATTCTACAACCTTTTTTTTGATTTATTGATCAGCTTCGGTATCATTGGGAGAGAAGGAGTTTGCTCCCTTATTGCTAGATGTTGCATTCTTGGGTTATCTAGATAGGCTCTTAATGAGTGAATAATATTTGCATATTGTAAAAAGTTTGTATTCACAGAGTACTTAGCATTGAATTCGACATACGTGTACAAATTACCATTCATATTCATGAAGTCATTAACTAAAAATTAACTGTCAATTTGAAACAGATTATTATACCATACCGGTAAAGACAGGAATCATACCATGATTTAATTCTTAGCGATTCTGAGACATTAATATAACTATTCCATACATTTTCCAGAATTCATTGTTAATGTTATTTATTTTCTGTTTTACATAATCCGAGCCAAATGATGTAAAATAATGTGTAAAGTCACAACAAACTTGATAAGAAGACAAAATATTATCAGCTAAAGTTACAGATGGAACTAGATTTTATATTGTACTTTATTACATATCTATGGTGACTGATTTCTGCCATGTCGTGTATTCGCTAATTCGCCACCATAAAGCGAAAATGCGAAAAAGCGATATACGACACCAAAAAAATGTGTCGAATCTTCGCCGTACATCAGTCGTATCAAGTGGGATTTGTCGTGTTTTCGCATTTTTGCATTTTCGCCACGAAAAAGCAAAGTTACGACCACCATAGTGTACACCATGTACACTATACGCGGTATCGTTCAGTACGTTGCCAAAAGTATTGACACTGTCATCTATCAAAATAGCAGACTATAAATGTCGAATACGATTTTTTTTAACTGAGTAGTTACTAGAAATGCGAATTCGCCTAGATCGAGTTCGATTTATGTTGATTTTGGATCTTGCATAATTATTAAGAATATGTTCATAAAACATGTATACTTTTGATACACAATCGTCGGATGTAGACTCAGCAGCATACGTGGGTTGGTCGTATTTTCTGGTGATACATTTGCATCATCAGTTGGCAGTACCGTGTTAGTGTCCATTTGACTCTCAGAACTTGATGAGTGTCTGTGCAAAGCCTTGCTTAACATTTCGTCGCCCTAATTCCAGAATGTTGTAACTCCATTTTTTGAAGAAAAAAAATGAGTTTTTGGTATCAAAATGTTCGTCTTTTCAAGCTCTATCTGGTGGTATGAGCAGCAACACTCTGGAACCTACCTATATTGAGATATTGCCAGGGTCAGATTGTTCTATGTCCATAAATTGCAACAAAATTCAAGTCCAGAGTGTTGTAACTTTCGAGCCAATAGCTTTCCAGGATATTGGTCACGAGATACCATCTTTTCAATATGGCGGAGTATTGAGAATGTGCTGAACAATTTTTGGAAGTTGATTTTGGCTTCTAGCGTGTAAGTGTTTTATTTAAAATGGTATATAATTATAGAAATATGAATAATTTGTTGTACTGTTCCAAACATTGAGTAGAAGAAACTGCTACACTTAATCGTTAAATAAATTCAGAGCAACAAAGTTAGTGATATGATTCGGATACGACAATGTTCGGATAAGCTGGTTGTCTAGTCCATCAATTAATGCCATCTTTCAGTGTATATGCAGTGCTAACTTTTTATAACTAAGTGATCGGTTGTCCTGATCGTTACCTACTGAATGCGATTATTCTGTATTTAATATTATAACAGAATATAGCATAAACCAGTGATAGCTGTTGCACTTTTGCTTTTGAGGAGACCAAATCACATCCGATCACATCTTTTGACATAGTTGCACTATGTGTTTCCAAAGGATCTCTTTTCAGACTATATTAGACAATAGGTAAATTTTTCTGGCATAGTTACAAAGTCGGTGCTAGGGGCGTGAGTGTTGACAACTCATAAACAGACCCAATCAAACTGGGTATGGATTAAGTGTTGTTATACTGTCTGGTCCTTTGGGATCATGGAGTATACTCAATACTGGTATAATAGAGTTCAACTTAATCCGGTGCCAGGGGGCATGAGTGGTGTTGCACATTCCATTACCACTCACAGACCTTATCTAACTGGGTCTGCTATTATATTTCTTGGTAGTATTCAGAGTTTCCTAAGGATCTCCTTTCATATTATATAAACTATCGCAACAATAATCTTTAGGTGCTCGTGTAGCGGCCGTAAAAAGTCGCCCTGTACTTCAGTGTAGCTGGTGCTCGAGGCATGAGTGGTGTTGCACTTTTCACTAACACTCATGGAACTGGATCTGTGCTTCCAAAGGATCTCATTTCAGATTATATGCCATCATAGTGTCTTGTAAGCATCCAGTGCTTGCATAAGACCTCTTCAGATTATACTGATATCCTGTATTTATCATTAGGCCATGAAACTAATAGTGGCAAAACACAACACGTCTAGTGGCCGTCTTCATCCTCCAAATAAGAGAATGCATGTAAATCATTTCTACTTATTGTATGAGACACTTTTGGCAGTGCTCCACATGTATATCATTGAATAAAAATTTGTCACGAGATAATATCGACACTAATACGAAAGGACCGAAGGTAAAACGTACGCCTATTGATTCCTATGCGAGCCTGAATCGAGCGCCTTCCGAAATTCGAATTCGTTGCATTCGGCAATTTTTTGCGCATTTTGAATTAAAGCATTTATGCTAATTTGCACATTTTTTGTGTGGATTGTAAGTTTCAAAAAACGTTCATTTGTGTGAAATGTTATCTGCGTTCTTAAATTGAGAATCACTGAGCTTGCTGTAGAATATACCTTCTCATGAATGAATCTAACAAAAAATTCAAAGGGTTTAACATTTCATTTAATTGAAATTTTAGGAGACAATACAGATAATTAGAATTACAAAAAGTTAATTTATTTTAAAAAATAAGTTCAATTTCAATGTAGTTACGATATTTCCAAATTTTGTTTGTTGTTGTATATCAAAGTGTTACAATTCCACCATGTGGAATATATTGTTTTGTGGCTTATCCTCCATTTTGACCGGCACGGTTCACTGTGTCAAAGACAGTGTATGATCATTATACATAATAAAATAAAGTCTCAGATTTTATCATAATCCTGCAATGAATGTACAAGAAACTATTAAATTAAATATAAAACAATAAAATAGCTTCATTTTTTATTGCTGTAACTAAAAATATCCTGACATATTAAGGGTCAGATTGTCGTAACTCTTAAGAACGATCTGGTTCTTTCATTTTTTCGTAAAAATGTGAATTTTCTGTGAATTATAATACTTTTATTGTTACTTTATTTTAAAAGTATCCATAGCAACATCTTCATATTCTATATTGTAAAAAAAGAAATCAATCTGTAAAAGCAGATATATTTTATTTTAAATTCGGTTGAGTAGGTAAAAAGTTATAGCCTTTCAAAACTTTGAACTCGATTTTCTCGAAATGTACAAAATACGACTTACAACATTATGGAATTAGGGCGACGATTTGGTGCCAACTCTTGTAACAGGCGAGGGTGCTTAGAGACCCCCAGTATTCCCAAATTATCACGCATGGAGCGACAACGTAGATCAGTTATGTCATCATGTAGATCAACATTTCAAGGTACTCAAAGTTTTTATCTAACCCTGTATTGTATCTATAGTCTCTTTATTTACAAACGTGGATGTGTTCAAATCGTCATATTTGTCACTCACGATTTTATGACTGGATTTAAGTTCATGAAGTTTTGTATTAGCAGTATCAATAAGTTCCTTGTTATCGGATATTTTTGCTTCTATCATGTTCAATCTGGATACTATTGTTACCTGTTGTGCTTCAATTTGATCAAGCTTTGAAACTTCACAGAGAATAATGTCAATTTTTGCAGACAGATCTGCAGGTATGGTGTAAGCAGAGACACTGTTTATATTGTTAGATATGTTCACACGTTTATTATTTATGATGTTTCAAATGGAACTATTTTTGTACTCCTGAATAAAAAGCCTTAAATACACATATGTCACTCTTGTGTTATTAGTAGCAATATTAAACAGGTATGTTGGTTTTCGCCGTATTTTCAGGTTATGTGGTAAAGGGAATATTAAATTCTTGTAGATTCTGTCTTGAATTTATTGAACTCGTTCTATAAATTCAATGCGGAATCCATACTCATTTAATATCCTCTATCTATGGATAAGAAAATTTGTAAATCATCACCAATGTTTCCAAAAAGTCAGTCTTGTTTGAATTCATTCTACTGCAGTTATTCATATCCAAGCTTTCATATTTATCCATGAATTCTAAGGATTTTGTAAAATATATACGTCGTTACTTTCGTTTCCTTTACAACAAGTACGACTGTCCTGGATAACTGGCGTACCCTATAGGGATCCTTTCCAGGCGAAGAATAGCCATGATTCGATGTTAACAAACACTATCTCAGTATTTCCGTCCAATTATATACATATTCACATATCAAATTCCATCAACATATTTTGACTTTTCTGTTACTAAAGCTACAAAAGTTTTTACCAAGGAGAAAAAACAAAACGAACCAAAGACGTTCTAGGTGAAAAAAGAGAGTGCCTCGGCTTAATTTGTTTCTGGCTACGCCACAGCGTATACAGGTATATATAGGACTCAATGTTGTAATTATAACGCTGTCATTACATGTATAAGCAATATCATTACTGAAATTTCATGAACTGCATTAATATAAAGAGAATTATAGAATTATAGACTTATTTATCGATATATTCTTACGTGTGGGCGCGAGCGAGATAGAAATGCTTTCGGCTCTATTTTAGGAAAAGGAAAACCATAAGAGCTCGAAGTCGGAAATTCGTTTTTTGTTGTTGTTTTTTTCGGCAATTTTACCATTTTCACGCATTATGTTATCCAAACTTTATGAACTGGTTTGCATTTTGTCGAAATATTGACTTTTGTATATTACTCGTCAATATTTCAAAATACGACCCAGTTATTAAGTTTGGATGACATAATACATGTACAAACATTTCTTCGTCCAATTCCTCCTTATGTACTAAACAAAAATACTATGTATTGCCAGGTATATAACATCTAACTTTTCTATTATTGTATCATTGTTGTTTTTTCCAGAAGTTGGAAGCACCTGAAACCGAAAAAAAGATAATGCAGAACTGTATGTTGGTAAATCGGTAAATGAATGAAGATAATGCGGAACTGCATGTTGGTAAATCAGTAAATTAATGAAGATAATGCGGAACTGTATGTTGGTAAATCAGTAAATAAATGAAGATAATGCGGAACTGTATGTTGGTAAATCAGTAAATTAATGAAGATAATGCGGAACTGTATGTTGGTAAATCAGTAAATTAATGAAGATAATGCGGAACTGTATGTTGGTAAATCAGTAAATTAATGAAGATAATGCGGAACAGTATGTTGGTAAATCGGTAAATCAATGAAGATAATGCAGAACTGTATGTTGGTAAATCGGTAAATCAATGAAGATAAGACAGAACTGTATGTTGGTAAATCAGTAAATTAATGAAGATAATGCAGAACTGTATGTTGGTAAATCAGTAAATTAATGAAGATAATGCAGAACTGTATGTTGGTAAATCAGTAAATTAATGAAGATAATGCAGAACTGTATGTTGGTAAATCAGTAAATTAATGAAAATAATGCAGAACTGTATGTTGGTAAATCAGTAAATTAATGAAGATAATGCAGAACTGTATGTTGGTAAATCAGTAAATTAATGAAGATAATGCAGAACTGTATGTTGGTAAATCAGTAAATTAATGAAGATAATGCGGAACTGTATGTTGGTAAATCAGTAAATTAATGAAGATAATGCGGAACTGTATGTTGGTAAATCAGTAAATTAATGAAGATAATGAGGAACTGTATGTTGGTAAATCAGTAAATTAATGAAGATAATGCAGAACTGTATGTTGGTAAATCAGTAAATTAATGAAGATAATGCGGAACTGTATGTTGGTAAATCAGTAAATTAATGAAGATAATGCGGAACTGTATGTTGGTAAATCAGTAAATTAATGAAGATAACGCGGAACTGTATGTTGGTAAATCAGTAAATTAATGAAGATAATGCGGAACTGTATGTTGGTAAATCAGTAAATTAATGAAGATAATGCGGAACTGTATGTTGGTAAATCAGTAAATTAATGAAGATAATGCAGAACTGTATGTTGGTAAATCAGTAAATTAATGAAGATAATGCGGAACTGTATGTTGGTAAATCAGTAAATTAATGAAGATAATGCGGAACTGTATGTTGGTAAATCAGTAAATTAATGAAGATAACGCGGAACTGTATGTTGGTAAATCAGTAAATTAATGAAGATAATGCGGAACTGTATGTTGGTAAATCAGTAAATTAATGAAGATAATGCGGAACTGTATGTTGGTAAATCAGTAAATTAATGAAGATAATGCGGAACTGTATGTTGGTAAATCAGTAAATTAATGAAGATAATGCGGAACTGTATGTTGGTAAATCAGTAAATTAATGAAGATAATGCAGAACTGTATGTTGGTAAATCAGTAAATTAATGAAGATAATGCAGAACTGTATGTTGGTAAATCAGTAAATTAATGAAGATAATGCAGAACTGTATGTTGGTAAATCAGTAAATTAATGAAGATAATGCGGAACTGTATGTTGGTAAATCAGTAAATTAATGAAGATAATGCGGAACTGTATGTTGGTAAATCAGTAAAATAATGAAGATAATGCGGAACTGTATGTTGGTAAATCAGTAAATTAATGAAGATAATGCAGAACTGTTTGTTGGTAAATCAGTAAATTAATGAAGATAATGCAGAACTGTATGTTGGTAAATCAGTAAATGAATGAAGATAATGCAGAACTGTATGTTGTTAAATCAGTAAATTAATGAAGATAATGCAGAACTGTATGTTGGTAAATCAGTAAATTAATGAAGATAATGCAGAACTGTGTGTTGGTAAATCAGTAAATCAATGAAGATAATGCAGAACTGTATGTTGGTAAATCGGTAAATCAATGAAGATAATGCAGAACTATATGTTGGTAAATCAGTAAATTAATGAAGATAATGCAGAACTGTATGTTGGTAAATCAGTAAATTAATGAAGATAATGCAGAACTGTATGTTGGTAAATCGGTAAATCAATGAAGATAATGCAGAACTGTATGTTGGTAAATCAGTAAATTAATGAAGATAATGCAGAACTGTATGTTGGTAAATCGGTAAATTAATGAAGATAATGCGGAACTGTATGTTGGTAAATCAGTAAATGAATGAAGATAATGCAGAACTGTATGTTGGTAAATCAGTAAATTAATGAAGATAATGCAGAACTGTATGTTGTTAAATCAGTAAATTAATGAAGATAATGCAGAACTGTATGTTGGTAAATCAGTAAATTAATGAAGATAATGCAGAACTGTGTGTTGGTAAATCAGTAAATCAATGAAGATAATGCAGAACTGTATGTTGGTAAATCGGTAAATCATTGAAGTTAATGCAGAACTGTATGTTGGTAAATCAGTAAATTAATGAAGATAATGCAGAACTGTATGTTGGTAAATCAGTAAATTAATGAAGATAATGCAGAACTGTATGTTGGTAAATCGGTAAATCAATGAAGATAATGCAGAATTGTATGTTGGTAAATCAGTAAATCAATGAAGATAATGCAGAACTGTATGTTGGTAAATCAGTAAATTAATGAAGATAATGCAGAACTGTATGTTGGTAAATCAGTAAATCAATGAAGATAATGCAGAACTGTATGTTGAACAGCCACCAGGCTCATTTATTTAATCTAGAAGACATTTGCGTTAATGGACCAGTTGTGTTAACTATGACAATACGTAAAAGTTGTTTCTGTTATAAAAACTTTTATGTATATATTATACGTTTACACTGAGAATGCAACAGTACCCTATGTGGCTAAGTTCATAACTTGACTGAGTAGATCACTTAAACTTTTATGGATCACTGGGCATGGAAATTGTGTCTTTCACATCTGCATTTCCTAGTGATAATAGATTTCAAGTTTCAATTCAATCCCTTGAAAATGTGGAAGTAGTTTGCTCCACAAACATTCATGAGGAAAGAATGCCAAATTCTAGAATTCTATATTTTTTCTGTTTGTATTGCCTACTCAAAGATAACCCTATACAAACGTGCAATTACTATCATCCTACGACAAAGAATCTAAGAAATATTGAAGACACTGTTTTCAGATTACGGACAATAATGCATCCAATTACCCAAGCTCTACCCAGAGTTGTCGTTCCTTTCCAACTCTGGGTAGAGATTGCCAATTACCATACCACTACGTTCAAATTATCTCCCTTATTAAAAACCACAAAATGTGATTCTGGCTTTATATTCCTGTTTTTCTGCCTCGAATCATTAATTTAATATCCTTACTAATTTCTCTATCTAAAAGTCAAACATTAAGTCGATTATAATCACAAAAACGATATTATATAAAGATGTTTCTGAGGATCGTGGGAAAATTTATTTTGGATTCAAGTCAGTTCGAGTTGCTTCCCTTAGACATAAAGGCATCAGGAACAAGAATGACCTTTGTACCCAAGGAATGTTTATCCACGAACCCAACCCACTATATTGGGTAATTTATCTCTAACTGTTGATGTTATTACTTTTAGAATATTATTTAAGTAGAAGTTTATATAAGACTGTAAAAGTATTAATTTTAGTGAGAAAATGCGTCTAATTAACATTAAAATGTACATTTGTACTTGAATATTCTGAACACATATATGTCTGTAAGATTTGATAATTTATTTACATATTTCTTCCTCTTATCAGCATAACTACCTATTGTTTGTATCTGTTTAGTCTACAATAAAAAATATGTTTTGATAAATTTGTCTGAGGCTGTCAGGAGTGTAGCTTGCCCTATAATAATGTGTAGGCATCCTTCTAAGGGGGCATCGTTTCATAGTATATTGCCGGAGACCCATTCTGCAGCATTTTCTAGTGTGTTATAGCCTAAAATATTTTAATATGAAGCTTTTGCAGTTTTGCATGTACATTATTTAAACTTTGGGTACTCTGATGGTCCGTTCTTCCAGCCCCAACCATTCATTTTTATTGCGTTAAGGGGACACACTTTCTGACAATTATCTAAAGCGGGTGGGGTATGGTAAAAATTAAAAAGTAAGAATAGGCTTACATTTCAGTAAACGAAATAAATGTAATTTCATGTCATATTTGCACTGAAAGGAAAGTTGACAAGAATGGAGAAAAAAGAGATAAAATGTCAAAGCTAATGTGGATATAAGAATTTTCGCGTACATTCAAACACAAAAATAAATTTATATTTCAAAAACGTATTATGTACTACACAATGTCAAAACATTTATCGATGTTGTACGAGTGAAATTTATTTGAAATAATGAGAATTAACACTGCTACATTTTTGGTCGTTTCAGTAAACGCGATCATGTCAACCAAAAATAGATTCGTACAACGTTCAATGTTACTTCGTATTATTTAAAAACTATAATTTGGTTCGTTACATTTTGAGTTTGAATGTACTTTCATAAACCGTTTTTAACGGTATTGATTTCGTGATAAATCAGTGGTTGCAAGTCTATATCCTTCAAATAGCGAATATAACATGTCTACACTAATGTTTTAACAACTTACCAATACTTTTGTATAGACTCCCCAAGTAATCATTTCACCTGGCCATATGACTATTTTCTATGTTTTATTTTGAAAGTTGAGATTTGTGTCCCCTTAATGGCATTGTTATTTTTACTTGTCAGAAAAAGTGTAGGCACATACCAACAGTGCGGAAGCTACAACAGTGATGACTGGCATTACTCTTTCAAAATCTGAAATACCCCCTAAAAATATTAAGGGGTGAAATACTCCATGCTTAAAGAAAAAATATTTATCTGGAGTCCTGAAATAAGCATAGTTGATTTACATTTTTTTAAAAATATTTTTTTGTACAATTCAATTTCATATTCTTTAAGGTTTCTTACGTCCATGTATCGATATATCGGGAACATATTGTTTTTAGTCTGTCAGTTTCATTTGTCTATTTTTTTTGTACCAAACATTAACAAATCAAACGCCTAGATAATCGAACTTCATACTTCACTGGACCTGTATATTTTCATGTTAAATGTCAAGGTCATTAATGATTGAATGGGGGCATTGTGTTACAAAAACACATATTGGTTCATTATACCTCCACAAACGAGGTTTTGGGTGTATACTGGCATCACACCCGTGCGTGTGTGCGGACGTACTCACTGCAGTGACGTTGTGGGGTGCCGCCTTTGATCTTCTTTTGATCTTCTAAACCCAAAAGCAACATTTTTGCACCCCATAAGCACAAATTTTCCCCACAACGTCGGTTTGTACGTACTGGAACCCCATAACGACAACTTGTACTTACCCTAACCCCATAACGACATCCGGGTGCGTACGGACATACTAACGATAGGATACTTAAGTGACTTTCCCATGTTAAAATTTAGCCACATAAACCCCATTTTAGCCACATAAATCCACTTATGGACATTTTTTAAGTGACTCCGGTTGAACAGAGTCCTAACCCTAGAGTCACCCAAACCCAATTTGTTTGTACATCCGTCCGGATCTACAACCCGGTTGTCCATTGATGGATTTTAATACTATTTGGCAGAAATGTTCATTTATACGTGGGAATGTTTCCCGTGCAAAATTCAGTTCCATATCTCGAAGGCCAAGGTCACAATTAGAGTTTAAAGGTAAAATATCAGTACTTTTAGCTCGCTCAGGGTGGCGTACAGCAGCATTGAACTGTTCTAAGGTAGGAAGGGTAGGGATGTCTGGTGGTAGGTTATTCCAGTGGAATACTGTCCTAGGGAAAGAATACTTGTAGTAATATGTAGTGGCAGTGATTAACCTAAAGCAACAGGGATGTGAGTGTTGAGAGGTACGAGGAATGGGTATAAGGTGACTTGTTATGGGAATTTCCACTAAGTGGTTAGTAATTTTATATAGGAGGGACAGCCGTCAATGCGTCTGAGGTCTAGGCGCCTCATATGCAGGGATTTGAGCATCTCTGTTACACTGGATGTTTGTTTATAATCATTCTTGGTCTATCGAGCTGATCTTCTTTGAACAGATTCAATTTGATCAGTATGGACTTGGATATGGGGGACCATACCTCGGATCCATACTCCAGCTTGGGTCTGACTAATGTCTGATAAGCACTGGCCTTAACAGCTTTGGATTTGAACTTGATGTTTCATCGCAAGAAAACTAATGTGTGTTGGTCTTTTTTGCTGACCTCTTTATGTTTGATCTATGGCTGGATTTCAGAAATGTTCACCAATATGTTGTGTCTTTCATAGGCCGGGCCCGTACCTCAAGGTTCAAGGTCACACGTAGAGGTTAAGAGTTCATGAATTTAACAGATAACTGACTTGTCATATTCTCTGTATTCAAATACAGTCAAACCTATGTTAGCAACCACCTCCAAAAAGGCAACCCTGTGAATAAAGACCCATTATCGTTTTTTTAGAACAAAAGTAACTCTAAAGAAGGCCATCCGCCAATAAAGACCATTATGTATTACCAAAAGGTGGCCTTTGTTCACAGGTTTGACTGTATATAAAATGCTTTACCAATTCTATATGTTTTTGTTATTTTCATCTTATACACTTCCAATCTTCTGTTCTGTTTTAACAATATGTTTAGATTTTGAAAATGCAAATCAACTTTGTCCAGATGATAATTTTGTATATTTGGTTGATGTAAATATTTATAACATATTATATTGAATGACTGGTCATTTTTGTCTATATATTTTATACATTATGTATGATACTTGCCATCCATGACAGATATTCTCATTATGATTAACTTACTTCTGTTCCCTATCTATATTCCCTAGCTATGGCTAGTTCCATGTAAAGTGTTATTGGTGAACTTATAATTTGCTCTCTTCTAACTTTAAACAAGTTCAAAATATATTGTTGATACAAGTTTATGTATATACTTATAAAGTAACTACCGATATTTTTAACATTAAAAATCATCATTTTAAATACTGTGTTTCACTTTATTTAACATTAGTTCATTTTATTCTACATTTTTGTACCTTAGATATGAGTACTCTTGACATGCTTGTTATAGACATAACATCATAAGAAACTGCAAGTCAAATTTTTCTACAATTTTGTATGCATAATGTTTATTACATGTATCTGAAAATTCTTTAACTAATTTATTAATAACATTTGTATTACACGATATGAATAACAACATTTGTGATATATCTCTATTTTGCTATAATTTTAGTTTAAATCAAAGGCCTGAAATGAGATGAATTTTGTGATGCAGGGATATCACTGAGTCGATTCAAAGTTTAAAACTGTATCAATAATTCTGAACGAAACAAGGACCTAGTACTGTTTATTTAATCAAAAGTTCAAGGATCATATTGCCAGTTTAACACTTTACTTCATAGCCCATACTGTAACTTGGTACACTGTCTTCATACAGGTTGTTGGGAAATGGTACTGTTTTGACACATGTCTACTTTATCACTGGTTTATTATACTAAATATTAATCCCATCAAATTATAGTAAAAATTAAAGTTGTTCATACTTTAGTAACCTTTTTTATGGTGTAATTTTTGTAACTGTGGGATAAATATTAAAAAACATCAAGGGTAACAAAAATTGCAAAAAATTCTATAAGCTTATTTCTGCCTTTTCTGATTTTTTTTCTATTGACACCTGGTCATTTTATCACTTCATTGTAATGCTAAACTAGAACTGTCACAGAGGTGACTAATACCCCCGCCGCCGCTTTGACACTAAGAATGTGATAGTACACTATATGGCTAAGTTCAAGGGGACATAATTCTGCAATGAGTGGATCACTAGGTATGAAAATTATGTCTTGAACATCTACATTTAATATTGATAATATTATAATCTATAATGAGTGAATCGCTGGGAATGAATATTGTGTTTTGCACGAGTACACTTCATGGTGATAATATATTTCAAGTTTCAGTTCAATCCCTTGAAAAATGTGGAAGTAGTTTGCTCCACAAAGTAATAGTGCAATTTTACAGTATATGGTTATGTTCAAGGGCACATAACTCTGGAATGAGTGAATCGATGGGCAGGAAAATTGTGTCTTGCACGAGTACACTTCATGGTGATAAAATAGTTCAAGTTTCAATTCCATCCCTTGAAAAATGTGGAAGTAGTTCGCTCCACAAACTAAGAGTGCCATTCTACACTATATGGCTAAGTTCAAGGGGACATAACTCTGGAATGAGTGAATCGCTGGGAATGAAAATTGTGTCTTGCACATCTACACTTCATGGTGATAACATATTTCAAGTTTCATAGCAACTGCTTAAAGAATGTGAAAGTAGTTCGCTCCACAAACTTTTGATATTTTAAGCTGACGGACCGACCAACCGACCGACCGACAGAGTGACACCAATATACCCCCTCCCAAACTTCGTTTGTGGGGGTATAATAATGGTTTATGAATTAAGCCAAATTGATTGTATTTAATTTATCTTACTTGCTATGCAAACATATCTGATGTTAGGCAAATATTTAGGGCAATATAATGTGTACAAACTGACATAAAGTCCGTGTTTTTCCTCATCCTTTTTCCATTTGCTATTTACTATGAGACATACAACAATAAAAAATCTTGAAGTTATCAAGGTCATCGTGACCCAGACGGAGTGTCTGATAAATGTGGCAAGTTCAAAGGACGTTTTTAAAACAATCAGAGGATGTGAAAGTGTACCAAAATACAAAAAACTTTGACCTAGTTGATCATAATTTGGCATGTTAAATGTGATGGACTATGTTTTTGACTGATCTTCAATTGCAAGACCACTCACGTAGGTTAAATCTATGTTCAAATAATTAGCACGTGCTAGATAAAAAATATTGGAAGGGGGTCATAAAACAAGGTGACGCATTATTTTGATAATTATATACTGGAAGTGTTCTGCTGACTTAATTCCATTGATGTCTGCATCAATTAACACCGAATTCGTTATATATGTTTTAATTGTTTTTCACACGCATTCGTGGCGAGTCTTTGTGATTTGAATATTATTTTACATCAAAGACGAGTAAAGCGGTCGTATACATCAAATTTGTTTACCGATAAAGGATAATATTTACGTATGTTTCGACAAATCTCCTATCATAATTGATGTCAAAATGAACCGTGTGCTTGCAGACTTCTGTGTTCATGATACGTCGAGTGATCGGCGCATGACTCGTTTTGTGTTTACATGGTATTTACAACATTTACAGAATAATAGACGAAATATTTTTGTTCATGGAATATTGGAAATTATAATTTTTGGAATAAAACATCGGCGATATTTCGAAGGAAAAGGTATCTGTTTAGGTTGAACAACGAATTGATTTGATTGGTAGAGTCAAGGACTTATATGAGCTTTTTTCAAGATTTTTACCTAAGATTTGACCTGGTGACCCAGTTTCTGACCCCAGCTGACCCATGTTCTACCTTGACCCACATATCATTGAGGCAAACATTCTGACAAGGTTTTGTGATGATCCAATAAAAACTGTGACATCTACAGGGTTAACAAAGTTTTCCTAAGATTTGACCTGGTGACCTAGTTATCGACACCAGATGACCCATATTTGTACTTGACGTTTATATCAATAAAACAATTAATTTGACAAAGTTTGGTGAAGGTCCAATTATAACTGTGAAATCTACAGTTTAACATGGTTTTTCATAAGATTTGACCTAGGGACCTAGTTTTTGACGCAAGATGACCCATGTTCAAACTCGTCCAAGATAATTATATTTCATGATGATCCAATCAAAACAGTGACTTCTAGAGTGTTCACAAGGTTTTCCAGAAAATTTCCCTAGTGACCCTAGTTTTTTACCAGAAATAACACATTATCAAACTTGACTTACATATTAAAATATAAAATTACAATGTTTTCCCTTATTTGGCCCTGGTGACCTAGTTTTTGACCCCAAATGGCCCAATATCGAACTCGTCCGAGATTTTGTTGATATTAACTTTCTGACCCAGTTTTGCTAAAATTGGGCTAAAAATGTGGCCTCTTGTGTGTTCACAACATAAAGTTTGACGACGCCGGACAAAGACTGATCAAAAAAGCTCACCCTGTCACTTTGTGACGTGAGCTAAAAAACCTACGAGCATGTATGTAATATGTATGTACTTGTATTTACTGTACTGTAAAGTTCCATGTTGTGTACTCCTTACCATAATCCATCAATCCACCCCATAATACAAGTAAACTCCTATAATTATTCAGTATTACATATATTCAAACATTTTAATGACAACAAACTTTGATAATAGATGTATGTTTATAGTTATGTTACTGGTAAAAACTGAGAATCTTGAATTATTTTCACCATGTCTTGCAGTCTCATAAAAACACATTTCATGAATTTCTTATTCCAGCTTTCCAAACAAATGGACTTAAATAGGTACAAATGTAGATTTCTGTTTTATTATTGATACAATATCACATTGTCGAGTGAAATATTCAAAGTTTGATATTTTCAAGTCTAATCTTCTCCACGTATCTGGGTAGCTGGTTCTCTTTGTAGAATTTCTGTAGATATGTACAAGTTGGTTTCATGTATGTTCCTTTCTCAACGAAATGATCAAACACAGTCTGTAAATACAACAATGACAAAATTCAAGTATAACAATAATAATATAAACCAGACATAAACATAATGTGAGACAACAGACATAAACATAATGTGAGACTACAGACATAAACATACTATGATACAACAGACATAAACATACTATGATACAACAGACATAAACAAATGTAAGACAACAGACATTAACAAAATGTGAGACAACAAATAACTAGAACTGCCACAGAGTGACTTAAAATACCCCCACATACCGCCTTGTCACAGATGTATGGCTCGTAGTTGTACAAAATCCGTGCCATTTTTGAGAATTGATATTCAAATGTGACCTTGACCTTGGAGATATTGACGTAATTCTATTGCATGACACACCGTCCCATGATGGTGAACAAATGTACCAAGTGAGTTTAAAATCTCACAATGAATGACATAGTTATGGCCAGTACAAGCTAATTTGTGGCCATTTTTTACCTTTGAACTCCAAGTGTGAGATGACACACCGTCCCATGATGGTGAACAATGTACCAAGCAATTAAAAAATCTCACAATGAATGACATAATTATGGCCCGTACAAGCTCATTTTTTACCTTTGACCTCCAAGTGTGACCTTGACGATATTGACGTAATTCTTTCGGGACCGACCGACCAACAAAGTGACTTCTATATAGCCCCCCTACCAATGGTAGTGGGGGTATAATGATGAACATAATGTAAGACAACAGACATTAACAAATGTAAGAAAACTGACATAAACATAATGTGAGACAACAGACAATGATGAACTTAATGCGAGAAAACAGACATAAACATAATATGAGACAACAGACAATAAAATACTGGTTAAAAACATGCATCATTTACTGATCATAAACCTACAACATCTTTATCAACATTCCTGTATTCAACAATCAGAGCTGATAAAACAGTTGACTTTTTCTTGTTCTGTAAAGTGAATATTAAAATAACATATGAAGAAAGATGACCTGAGCAAGAACTCTAGCTATTCCATGTCCTCTGTATGATGGTGGTACAACAGTATGTTCTAGGTCAACATAATCAGGTCTGATGTAACTGTATTGTAAATAAGCCATGCTGTCTTCATCCACATTATCTGAAACAAATACAACACAAAAATTTGAGTATCTATGAATTTTATTGTACTTTTTAGTTCCAGACCAACATGTCTGTAGTCTTTTTTGAATAAACTAGATGCCCAAGGGCAACATGTCGAGCCCGCCGTTTAGACAGCTTGTGACCTTGACCCTCAAGTATGGGTGATGTTCATGACAAATCATTTCATTGAATTAAACTTTTACACCAATTTATTTCAAAATCCTTGAATGCAAACAGAAGGCACAGCCCTGCAGACAAAGAAAATATATTTGACCAAATGTGTAATCTTGACCTTTGACCTATGGATCTGGGTGTTGCCAAGGACATATGATCTCATTGTATTATGACAAGTCATTTTTAAATAAGTCAATGCATAAGGGAGATACAGCCCGGACAAGGTCTATATAACACTTTTGATGTTTGACACCCATGGTGTTTAACAATTATGCCAAGTTGTGTTGAAAAATGTCAATGCATAAAGGAGATACAGCCCGTACAAGGTCTATAATGCTCATTTTTGACGTT
Source organism: Lutraria lutraria (assembly GCA_964023205.1). Classification (NCBI taxonomy): domain Eukaryota; kingdom Metazoa; phylum Mollusca; class Bivalvia; order Venerida; family Mactridae; genus Lutraria; species Lutraria lutraria. Next base: position 7,930,269 of record OZ026849.1, read on the forward strand.
TGACCTCTATGTGTGACCTTGACCTTTGAGCTAGAGACCTGGAATTTGCGCACTGCACACCGACTCATGGTATTTATCAATTATGCCAAGTTATTTTAACAAGAGGGCCATGATGGCCCTATATCGCTCACCTGATCATTGTAATACTAAGGGATAATTTGATCAAGGAAAGGTTGTTTGACATGGTAAAGAATTATCTACAAAAACTCTTAAGTAGGTGTTGAAATCAACTGACCCCAGGGGCTGGGCCATATTGACCATGGGGACATGATTTGAACAAACTTGGTAGAGTTCAACAAGAAAATGCTACATCCGAAATATCTAAGCCCTAGGCCTCGTGGTTTTGGACAACAATTTTTTTAAATTTTCCTATATGGGCCTTTATAAATCTAGTGACCCCGGGGCAGTGCCGATTTTGACCCCCCAACCATAATTAGAACTAACTTAATAGAGGTCTGCTAGACAATGCTACATTGTCCAAATATCTAAGCTCTAGGCCTAGTGGTTTCAGAGAAGAAGATTTTTGTAATTTTCCTATATAAAATAGAGTAAACCCTGGAGTGGGGCCAATTTTGACCCCGGGGCAATAATTTGAACAAGCTTGGTAGATGTCCACTAGACGAGGCTACATACAAAATATTGAAGCTCTAGGCCTTGTAGTTTTGGACTAGAAGATTTTTTAAATTCTCGTATATAAGTCTATATAAATCAAATGAGCCCCGGGGTGGGGCCAATTTTGACCCTAGGGCAATAATTTGAACAGACGTGGTAGAGGTCCACTAGACAATGCCACATACAAAATATTGAAGCTCTAGGTCTGAAAGTTTTAGACAAGAAGATTTTTTAAAACTTTCCTATATAAGTCTATATAACTCAAGTGACCCCCCAGGGCGGGGCCAATTTTAACCCTAGGGCAATAATTTGAACAAATTTGGTAGAGATCCACTAGGCAATGCTACACACCAAATATCAAAGCTCTAGGTCCTCTGGTTTTTGAGAAGAAGATTTTTGAAGATATTTAAATAAATTCTTCCGGTTGCTATGGCAACCAGAGTTCTTCATGGAATGGAATTCTTTAAACAACTTTGGTAGAGCTTCAAGCAAGGAACACACCTGTGAAGTTTTGTTGAAATTGACACAGTGGTTTAGGAGGAGATATTGTTTAAAGAAATTGTTGACGAAGGACGACGGACATAGCTTGATCCTAAAAGCTCACCTTGGCACTGTGTGCCACGTGAGCTTAAAAGTGTCCATGCATAAGGGAGATACAGCCCAGACAATGATACGGACAGACACAATAACTAACTAACTCGCTAACTAACGTACAGACACGCAACCCCCATTGTGGCGACTATGTCGAGCTCACCGCAAGCGGGCTCGACAAAAAATCATGTAAAAATAGCTTAAGATTTTACCATTATTTTGATGAAGGTTTCTAAATACACTGTATGGGCAAAATTGTTTTTATATCCTTAAGAGCTTGTCTTATCATTGGATTTAATAAACAGGTCGAAAAATGGGTATTGTAGTATGACACAAAGTCAGGTGATACGAAGCTGTACATATTTTATTCTGATTTCGATTTTTACGACACATAGCGCATTCATAGATGAAAAATGTGCATGTATAGTTGTCTGTACAGTTTTCTGTAAAATTCATGCCAAATACTTAAGGTACAGCGGAAGTCAGTGTATATTTCATTTGCATGAATGTGACAGAAAACTGTACCAGGGCCCTAGCTGCAATTTAAGGGAGGAGGCCCGAAGCCCACAGGTAGGGGAATATTGCGTCATTTTGAAGACAACTAGTAAGATGACTAGTAAATACTGGATAAATACCCCATCCTTTCATTTCCAGTAAGCAAATAATTATGTTAACAAACAAAAATTGGAAATACCTAGCATGAGTGAAACTAATGGGTAAGTGATGGTTATATAATTATATTCAATAACATGGTGTGATAAATTGTTCTACATTTTTCCACCTTTCAGCTTGACAGCACGCATCCTCCAAAAGATAGTGATTGTAATCTACCCATGAAAATTTTGTTGATTAATCCGAGGCAAAAGTCAGTGTTTAGATTGAAACTGGTTAAATAAGAAATGATCAAATATGTTACTATTGCATGAATTTACGTCCCTTACACCGATCGAATAGCACAAAATCAGTAAGAATTGAAATATTAAATAATTTAACATTATTAAGATGTTTGAGTAAACATCACATCAACATAAACTGAGTATTACACTACACTGGGCCAAAATTATGCTGCATTTACAGTTAAGCTTGAACAGCATCATCTTTAAAGTAAAACCGAGTAAGGTCTGCAGTACTATAGTCCAGAACGACAACTATGTACAGAAATCAACAATCTGTTGACGAAATGGGAGCATCGTCATCATCACGTCAAAGACCATTCGTCAATGATTCGTTGAATAAAGGATTAATCAGAACATCACTACCGAAAGATAGAAAGAGATAATGAATGCCTTTAGAAATCTATTGGCTATTGTACAGGGATAACGAGCTATTTTGGATGCTCAAAATGCCATTTTTTGAATGCGAAATAGTAGAAGGAACATGAGGCAACCTAAATCATGTTGAGTTTGTCTCTGGTTTTCAGTTTCAACGGAAAGAAGACTAATGTTCTACCATCATGTCCAGTTAAAATAAATCCAGTGAGGATGTTATTAGCACCTAGAAAGAGTGTAGTATAAATACAATGGACCTGGTGACAACGGGAAGCTGCACATGTAATAAACCTGGCAAGGACGTAGTGAGAACCTGGCAAGGACGAAGCGAGAACCTGGTAAGGACGTAGTGAGAACTTGGTAAGGACGTAGTGAGAACCTGGTATGGAGGTAGTGAGAACCTGGCAAGGACGAAGAGAGAACCTGGTAAGGACGTAGTGAGAACTTGGTAAGGACGTAGTGAGAACATGGCAAGGACGTAGTGAGAACCTGGTAAGGAGGTAGTGAGAACATGGCAAGGACGTAGTGAGAACCTGGTAAGGACATAGTGAGAACTTGGTAAGGACGTAGTGAGAACCTGGTAAGGAGGTAGTGAGAACATGGCAAGGACGTAGTGATAACCTGATAAGGAGGTAGTGAGAACATGGCAAGGTCGTACTGAGAACTTGGTAAGGAGGTAGTGAGAACATGGCAAGGACGTAGTGAGAACTTGGCAAGGACATAGTGAGAACTTGGCAAGGACGTAGTGAGAACCTGGTAAGGACGTAGTGAGAACTTGGTAAGGACGTAGTGAGAACCTGGTAAGGAGGTAGTGAGAACATGGCAAGGACGTAGTGAGAACCTGGTAAGGACGTAGTGAGAACTTGGTAAGGACGTAGTGAGAACCTGGTAAGGAGGTAGTGAGAACATGGCAAGGACGTAGTGAGAACCTGATAAGGAGGTAGTGAGAACATGGCAAGGACGTATTGAGAACTTGGTAAGGAGGTAGTGAGAACATGGCAAGGACGTAGTGAGAACTTGGTAAGGACATAGTGAGAACTTGGCAAGGACGGAGTGAGAACCTGGTAAGGACGTAGTGAGAACTTGGTAAGGACGTAGTGAGAACCTGGTAAGGAGGTAGTGAGAACATGGCAAGGACGTAGTGAGAACTTGGTAAGGACGTAGTGAGAATTTGGTAAGGACGTATTGAGAACTTGGTAAGGACGTAGTGAGAACTTGGTAAGGAGGTAGTGAGAACCTGGTAAGGACGTAGTGAGAACCTGAGTCAGGCTCAGTGAATGCATCATGTTTTCGAGTCTGACCCCATCCCCTCCACATCAATCAACATTTTCAGGATGTGATTGAAACTTCGCAAGCATGTTGCACACATGCTCTGGTGTGATGGTGGCATTACTGGGTGATGTATGCCACAAGACATTCTTACACAAGGTGACACATTATGTTGACCTGTCAAACATCAGTATGAAATGGCAAAACATTTAAGGCTATGAAATTTTATATTAGAATTAGATCTACTATTTTTTTATTAGGGAAAAATATGTATAAACACGAGGACCAAGATGATCCTATATCGCTCACATGACAATCATTGTTTACTCATTAGAACATTGTTTTAAACCTGTGTCATGAGGTCTGCTGATATCAAAGTTTTCATGTGATTTGACCTGATGACCTAGTTTTTTACCGTAGCTGACCAATGTTTGATCTTGTTTTACATATAATTAAGACAAACATTCTGACAAGGTTTCGTGAAGATCCAATCAAAACAGTGACATTTAGAGTGTTAATAAGGTTTTCCTAAGATTTTACATGGTGATCTAGTAATAACCTCATATTACCCATATTCGTACTTTACCTACATATCATTATAATAAACAGTTTGACAATTACTGAGGGTCAACAAAGTATCACGAGAAGAGGTTCCCATCAACATGTATAATGTTAATATGCAACGACAAGTGACCCATGTTATGTGCACTGATAATGTGGTTGAAAAGCTAAGGACGACATTTTTCATTGTCGTGACATTGTATTTTGTTGGAATATCATATTCCAAGTACAAAACATGGTGAGTAGAAATGCTTAATTCTATTAAACAGTTGTATGTAGTTAACTTAGTATCATTTACGTATGAATTAAGCTCCAAAGTAAGGGATGTTCGTAGACAGTCTTGTTTCAGTAGATTTTTCATTAAAATATTTTCCGTGAGTATCATTTCTTATACTTATTGGGTATGGTATACTTATTCTATCATTTTGTCTTCATTAGAAGTGTTCTGTATGTGAAATAAGCACATTGGAACGGGTTTTTTTGCATACTACGACTGTGTTAGTTTCTCACAGAGTGTGTGAATGGTGCTAAACGAAGGTCACTCTTCATGTGTATGTTGCTCATTGAAGTCAAACTCAATTTCAGGATACAGATTACGCGGTGTGTATGTAGTGTCGGGCGCCCTTTGCCAACATTTTAGAAGCGACGTGGCACTGTGCAAACTCCAGCATATAATGCGTTACGTTCATAAGGGACGCAAATGATAGAGGTGCAAATAAATACTGCCATATAACTTAAAATGACGGGCCATTACATTATCGACAACAAACACAGAAACTGGAAAAATTCATCCCTACAAATAATGTGACAGACCAATAAGGAAATTTCTAAAAGTGAAAACACCAACTAACTTTACTAAGTCTGTCCATTGCCAATTGTTCCTGAAACAAGCAGAATCGAGAATTACAGAAGTTTCTCAACCAGATGGTGCTGAATTGACTGAACAATTGGACACAACGCAGAGAACTTTGAAAAGGTAGATAACGTTACCGATGAAACAATAAAAGAGACCGTAGTACAATTACTAAAGCTTCTTCTGTCCATTACATCTACTCTAACTGACTGTAGACGTTTTCAAGACTGGGTCACCTTTTTTCAAATGGTGGATATTGGCGAATTTGGTGCAAATCACGCTTGGATTGATGGGCACAGTACAACGTTGCTATGGAGACTAGTTTGAATACTAATGAATAGGGCAATGGTGGTAATGAATTGGAGAAATGTAATCAAACATTTTAGATAACAACAGATTTCAAAATTGTTCAAACTCATAAATAAATAACAACAACAAAAGAGTGAAGCGGAACAAACTCGTTAATTATATAATTATGTGCCTAAATCATAATGCAGTTACAAAATAATAACTTAAATAAGACCATCTGACAATTTTAAACTGTTCTCTTCATATCATCATACATACCGAGGGTTCAGCGCAACAGTGTCGTAACTCATATTGAAATAAGAACAAGTTAGGACAGTGTTGCGCTGAACCCTCGATACATAGATAACTGTCAACTGCAAAATAGTAATCAATAGACACAATTGACTTCAGTGCGAAACATCCACACATTCTGTTAGTAATATATATATCAAAAAGAGACTTCAGTTGACACCATACACACTTGTCTCGTGAGAAAAGTCTTGTAGTATAAGCGTATGAAAATTCTATTCAATCTGATAAGTGGTGGAGTGATGTTAAGTTTTGTTCACAGACTTGATGCCAGTATCATGGGTGCTAAGGTAAAGGGTCAGAAAGGCCCACTTCCAGAAAGGCCCACACCGAAAAGGCCCAACCAGAAAGGCCCACTTTATAAAGGTACCAGAAAGGCCCAATTTTGTTACTGAAAAGGCCCACTTTTTTATTTTAATTGTAATATAGACTGAAATTATAATATATTTACGATAAAAAAGAAGGAATTTATAGTTTGTTTTCAGTGTGTTTTTAAATTAAAACCTGAATTAAATCATTGTTATATTGTTAACACGGTCAGTACCGGAAAGCGGGAATTTATACATAATTCCGATATCGGATAAAGATTTTAAAGACAAAGTCATCCCGAATGCGAAGTAGTTAATGTATCAGACAAAAAATATATATAATTATATTTATCATCTGTAATAATAATCATTATGTGGGCCTTTTAGGTATGGGCCTTTCTGGTATGGGCCTTTCTTGTACTGGGCCTTTTCGGTATTGGGCCTTTCTGGAAGTGGGCCTTTTTTACCCCCATTCGATGCTAAATATTATACAAATGGGTTTCATTGTCACAATATTTTTTAGGAAAACTGCTTTTTACACAAAATAACGGACTAATCTGGCATAAAGGGATGAACGACGACGCAATTATTGTACAAAAAAACGCATTTTACAACGGCAAATACAAACTGTAAACAAATTTGACCTAGTGACCTAGTTCTTGAACCCAGATGACCCATCTTCGAACTTGTCCATTCTGACAAACTTTCATGAAGTTCCAATCAAAACAGTGATTTCTAAAGTGTTCACATGGTTGCCTGGTGACCTAGTTTCGACCCTAAGTGACCAATTATCGTACTAATTATTATTTATACTTTAATATACATGTACTAAAATATTAGTATCATTACAAGAGTTACCTCCTAACTGGATGTAAAATTCATTTCGCTCAGATGCATGTTCTACTTTCATTTTCGAGGGATCAAAATTCCATGTTGAACACATCTTAGTGTTGTGTAGTAAAACACGGCGACTTGCTATCAAATGATTATATGGACATTTTTTAGTCAATGACGTAAAAAACAATCTAGAAACGATTTTATACATGGACCTTACAAATATAGCCAAAATACGTTCGATTTATTACAGTAGATCAACCACTCATTGGACGGGTTCATAATGTAAGTCGGTGAATCATAAGAAAAACACAGCGTGACGATAGATTTTAACACTGAACTGGAACTTTGTACGGAAACCAGTTTAACGAATCTCTACCTAGAGTGGTCGTTCGTTATCACTTACATACAGTCATGTTAATATCTAAACTGGTTTCCGTTGTCTTGTCTGTAAAAGCCTGGTTTCTTGTATCCGGATAATACGAATGCCCTTGGATAAAAGCCATCATGAAAATACATAGTTAAAAAAGAACGCACCAGCTGGTCACAGCTGGCTTTTATTTTTCTTATTTTTTATAATAAATCACGTAAAGTATATATAGTAGAATATCTCAGTATCATTGAGTCTTTTTTATTAATTAGGGTAAGCTTTCTCCAGTGCATCTGTTACTGAATAAATGATTATTACGTAGATCTATATGCGGTGTGTGCGGGAGTGCCATTCTTTTTATGCATGCATGTACACAACTTTTATCGATAAAAGCTAGGTTTGTTATTGACTCAAAAACATGTTTTAATAAAAGAGGCCTACGTTCCGCCAGAGCCATAGAACTATACATGTAATAATGTGTACTATAACATATACATGTATGCAGTAGAGAAGGAGATGGACTCTTTAGTGATATAAAAAACTTCTAGCGACGAGGAGACTCAGACACGGCGAGTGAATGCGATAATGCATGTTGAATTTACATGTTTGAATTGTTTTGAAATGATATAATAAAAAAAAGTAATAATAATAATAAAAAAAACAATAGAAAATAAACAGATGTAAAATAATCAAGAGAAAAACAAAAGATAGTTATAAAATGACATTAACTAGGTTCAAACCAATGGTTAGAATGATGTATGATCTCATCAGCACTAACCTTTACGCTAGTTTTCTCTACATTAACACATAAATCTTTATCTAATGGTTACCTGGCTAACCTGTTGCACATAAATATCGAAATGAGACTAATCCCTCATTAGCATGCCTCTTTAAATCGACTATAGATAATGGATTTTTTTCGGATTGAGTTAAACAATCATATTATCGATCAGCAGTTTTAATGCATGCACCTATTGTACATGTGCCCCCCGGGGTTTACTCTATTTCATATTGGAAAATTAAAAAGATCTTCTTGTCTGAAACCACAAGGTGTAGAGCCAAGATATTTGGTATGTAGCATAAAAATTGGCCCACTTAATTTTACTTGGATTCGTGTAGACAATTTTTATAATGTTCGTCTCCAAATGACCCTTTTTCCTGGTGAGCATTTACAGGGCCACCATCGCCGTCTTGTTATTTCAAGTTTAGTGTGTTCTATTTTCAATTGTGTTATAGTTTTTTGCAGTTGTTGGAACTTTTCTTTACAGTGAATAGTTACATTTGGAGATCCTTTGGAGAATAAAATAAAAAGTTTTAATACAAATGTAAATGCAATCATATAAATGCAATATGTAAATTCAGCATGTTCTTTATCAAGCAATTGATCTACATGTATATTTTATAGGACAAAAAAGACAATTTTTTACATTATACATTTTAATTTCATTATATTATTATATACATGTATGTCTACAATAAAGCATTGTATGATAGCATTGTTCTTTGTTACGATTGTTGATATTTTATACATTATTTAAGTTTTTCATTCCGTCTTTTTTAACAAGATTCGCTTGGTGGCGTAAATATTTTGTCGTTAACAGTGCCATTGATAATCCACCATAATATAACTGAGAACAAGAAGTGGTGTGTGTGAAACACGGATGCCTCCTATAAAAGACCAACTAGATAGTAAGACAATGCATGACCTTTGACCTACTGCCCTTAAATCATTAGATGTCATCTAAATGCAATGACCAACTTTCAAACCAAGTCTGAAGACATTGGCCAAATCGTAGAATGTTTATGTGTTAAATGTCGCTGTGACCTTGACCTTTGACGTACTGACATTGAAATCAATAAGGGACATTAAAATGTTATGACTAAACTCCCAACCAAGTGTGATAATCTAGGGCCAATCGTTCTCTAGTTATTGGTCGGACAAGATTGGATTTTAAAATAAATTGGCACAAATGTTCATCACATCAGGACGACGTGTCATGCGCAAAAACTGTGTCACTTGCTGAAAGGTCAATGTCACAGTGGGCACTTAAATTTGTTCGTGCATTCCTGACATTGAAATAGTGAAAGTACATATATGTAGTTTGTGTGTCTACCACCCTTAGGTGATGTTTACCTCCCACTTTGGACAGCATTCTCAAGCAACCTGCTTTATATTGTATTCACATATTTGTCACATAACACCCATTTCTGTGTCTAGTGTGAAATAGCGGGGGGCATCCGTGTCCTAGCGACACATTTCTAGTTTGACATTCTGAGGTTAAGATTTTAGTGCACGTATCTAACCAATCTCTACCAAGAGTTGTCGTTCCTTTCCAATCCACACATACCTCTGTCAACGTCTCAATGCCAAGAATCTTGGCAAACTACACTCTGATCAATAAACATGCTTTTGTGTATATTTTATAATTATTTGTTAGATGTCATAATGAAATATGTCATGTCGTTTTAGAAAAACGCTTCAGGTTGCTCCGTTATAAGCTGTGCCATTAGGGATTATTTAACCTTGTAACTCTAAAACTAATTTAGCGGAATAATTGCGAAGTAAACAATTCAAAACATGAACAATACAACGAAGGGATACCAGGCTTGGATGTCAGTTTCCTATTATTTTGTTTAAGTATGTCATTCTTTTCAGATAAACAAAACAACACAATCTATGTTAGTTTCTTTTTGAGGTGTTGTCACCATTTTTAAATCACGCATCTTTCATTGTGAAGCCGGACTACTTTTTAGACGTTGACAGAGGTTAGTGTGAGCGTAGCGGGAACGACAACTCTGGGTAGAGATTGGTATCTAACAAGTCAAGCTACATGACTCTATCAACAAAAAATGCATTTTATTGATTTTTACCAGTTACGTCTCTATAGTTATAAAAAACAGTTAATTTGCACGTGCAGCTTGTGGTAAGTATGATTCTTCAAAAATGATTTCTGGAAACATTTTTTCTTGCTATAAAGTAAGCGGATGTTGCGATTTTAACATCATTGATTTGTACATAAATACCGCAGTTGATTCATGAAAAAGTGAATATTTGTGTTATCCGACGGAGAAATTGTGAAAATCACGGTGACAATTTATGTTTTGCTGATATAGATATCCTTCTATTACACTAGTTCTTCTGTTAAACACGTTCGTTATATGACTACAAATGCAAACAATCATCATCTGTTATGGAAAGTTGAACCGATCGATGCCCTGGTGAAATATGTGTTTTACCTGTATGTAGAATATAATATAGTTCGTGTTTATTTCTAAAAACATGATAAAATTATCGATTTATGGTAAAAGGCCTGTTATTTTCCCAAGGTACCTTTATAAAAGACAAAGTACCATATGATGTTAGGCCATGTGTAAAATTTTAAACTGTACGACTTATTGCAAGTTGACATGTGATGATTGAACGCCTTGTTGTGGTTGGACTGTACACTTATTGCGATTTAGCAATGGTGATTTCCATGATTCTTTTTCGTAGCACTGAAATAAACTTATTAAATTATTAACATTTTAGGAAAATAAAAGCTGCCTTTATCTAAAATTACGGAACTAATGGTAAAAATCTCCCCGAGACTGCAAGCTATTTATAAGATCAGCAATGCAACGGTTGCACCAAACTTTCGTATATTTTTACCTTATTTATCAATAGCATAGGACACCATCTTGGACAACGTTACATGACGTTACACTTTGTTATCAAACCCATGATGGGAAACATAAATCAAAGTACTGAAAGCACATGGAACGGGAACAACTTTAACAACTGCATAGCGGGTGTAGAAAAGCGTTAGTAGTACTTTAATCAATAGTCAGCATCAAAATTTATGCGCGAACTATCGTTCGGTTTCCAAAACTCAGCCCAATATCCCACTCTATAAAGAAATATAACTTTTGACTGCTTTATAGTTCCGAACAACAGCAGAACCTTCGGAGCTTTGATTTATCGTCAATTCACTAAATATTGGACGACGATTCAGACTGTTCACGTAGACATATCATATATTTTAGTAAAAAACATGTATAAAACTAAACCACAGCTACTCGAGCCTACTCCATATGTTAGCGTAGTGGTTGGTTTTAATTTGATGTGTTATAAGTAGTAAATAATAAGTACATTAAAATATTTATCGAAATCTTGATGTACCTACAAGTACGGGACCCCTCCCTGAATAAGGCCGACGGTGCGGTCCTTTCCTCAATGGACATCCGTCCCATTTTGTGCTTTTCTGTGATGTGGCTTAACATTCTATCGATTTCAAAAAAATATTTCGAATAATCATAATTACCGCGAGCTGCATGAGCAAATTAACTGTGTTATAACTAAAGAGACGTAACGGGTAAACATCAATAAAATGCACCTTTGTTGATAGAGTCATGTCGTTTGACTTGTTAGATATGTGCACGAAAATTTAATCTCAGAATACAAACAAAAATACAAAAGGCATATTTTACGAAGGGGACGTTAGCCTATGCATAGGTTTTGTTAAGTGTGTGTGTGTATACTCTTTCATTTTAGCTACAAAAGACCAGAAGTATTATTTAGTCAAAATTTTGCTATAAAAATATTAATAAATCGTATAAACAAAACAGGGTCTTTCAATTGAATGGTCTGGACTCGTGCTCTTCAGGCGCTTATCTCTGTATAAACATCAAGTTGTGCTGTCGATACATATCGGAGAGCTTTTTTTCACGTGTGTATAGAGAACACACAAATTTTCTATTTCCATTTAGTAAAAAACAAGAAATCGAAAATTTAAAATAAAATCATGAATTAACGGAGTATTGACCTTTCTAAAATGTGTTGCAAGCATTTCAGCGATAGATGATTATTAAAGACGGAATCACTTACTAAAATAGTAAAATTGGTCAAACTCAAAATGGCGACTTCGTCAAAAAGGGTCAAATTCATGTATTATTATTTCTTAGCATCGGAATCAATATGAAAAAGTAACTGCATGATTTACTTCAACAACCTTTAAAAGACATGAAATTAATTCCGACTACATCACTCTATAAACTTAAAAGGGTTATATTTACTTACGAAAAATACACGCTTTGCGACAACAATCTAGATCTGGGCTTAAAACGAGTTTTCGTTCATTTATGTACCGTCGGATTTCAACATAAATAAATGGATTTTGTCCTAAGAAATTGGTCAAATTAGAAGGAGATACTTACGATCTAACTTTTTGTGGAGCTCTACACCAATAAAATGATTAGTAATTTGTGAATATTTGGGTATCTATTTCAATGCAATCTTCACCGTTTCACAATGACGGCCATCTTGCGCGCGATCACGTGATCGCTACACAACGCTTTAATTTACGGAGTCCAGACCCTTCTATTTGAGTGACCCTGAACAAAATCGCAGTAAGTCGTATAATCTTTTTTTTACAAAATCACAAAAAGTCGTACAGATCATTTCAGTAAATCGTACAGTTTATTAGATTATACATAGGGTTAATTTCTTTAGATTTTGGGTAGTTAACAGTCTATCAAATTCAATTTTTATATCATGTTGAAAAGATGAGGTCCTAAATATCAGTATAATGTAAAACAACTTTTGTAAACATGTCATTTATTTTGAGAAAATAGATTGATATGTCATGTATTTCCCCCACATTTTCAGTCAACGGACTGATTTGTAGTGATTATAGCTCATAAACGACATTTTTAAACTCATGTTGCTCACGAATATTGAACATGCTCTTTACAACAAAATTTGTGAATATATGCATTCATTTCCATGAAGTTTAAACGTACAAGTGACATATTTTTTAACACAACAGCGTGTTTACATCTGTTATCGTGATTATCAAAATCGCAACATCCGGTTTGACGTACATGTCGTTTATACACCGTGATCATGGTAATTCAACATTTATATTTGATCTTCATAATCATTAATTGCCAACATCACAATCCACTCAACGATCAAAACACCCAAACCAACTAAATGTATTTTGCAAAATACAGATGTATGCGACATGTACATGCATAACTAAATACAGTATTTTCGAATATTTCGATGCTTCAGTGCTATAAAGGCATAAGTGTATTATCATTTTCACATCTTTTCAGGAATAGAACTTGACTGCCATTACATTTTTTATGAATATTAGTCAAATTAGAAGAAAATCAATGATTTTTTTGTGATAATTATTTGGCAATCATTTACTTAATGTTGTCAGATAATTCGATGTTTTCAGTTACAACCGTATTATATTAATACCATCAATTGCGTTTCTTTACATGAAAACGTCGTATGTACCAGATAAGACATATAAAGTAGTAGAAAAATGTTTACAAAAGGTTATATGTAATTATTTTTTGTAGCTTTCTGGTAGTTAGATTTAGATGGATTATAAATTTTATTTGTATACTGTAATTGATTGAAATAAAATAAAAATACATTTCGTATCAGCTCATCTATATTCAGGTTAACAGGAACCTGTCTTTGATTTTGGTATCATGTATCTGGAGTAGTTCTTCAAAATCACTGTGGAAAAATAAAGCAGTTGAATTAATTCTGTAATAACAGTCGTATGTCAATTTTTTTTTTATAATTAAAAACTTGAGACAATAAAATCAATAAAAAATCTGAAAATAAGAGCCATACAGCCACGGTTTCTATTTCAATGACTGGGGGTAAAAACTTCACGTGTAATGGGGTCATTATTTAACGGCATGGGTCAATTTTAACCAAATACCTATACATTTATGTATGTATATAGGTCTTTGTTTTAACGTTGAAAATTGATCAATATTAAATCCGGGGTCAAAATGTTATGCTACAACGGCGGTGTTTATCAAAGTCCCGTACATCAGGAAAGTCTTGATGTCTGTAGTGTCCTTATGTTAACTATATCTGTAGCGTTTACACTGTATCATATTACAACGCCTGCATGCTGTCTTTATCTCATATATACTTTAGTTGCTTCCCAGCCTTCGTAGCAATAATTAAAACGTACCGTCGAGTAACCCTAAATCGTGATACCTTCGTTTTCGTTATACCAGAAATATTTACAAAAAGCTCGCGCTATAGTTTGTTGAATGACGTCATACCCTGGGGCCAACTGCAGAGACGACAAACCGCTGTCGGCAATAAAAAAATACTCCGAATAGCTCTTGAAAGCATAAGAAAATAGTTTCCTTTCGTATACTATGATAAAACCATGTAAAAAAGATAATTCAATTAGTAAACCTACATCTTACATTTATTTTTCAAAATATATCAATCTTTCTCCAAAAATTTCTTTAGCAGCCGATTGTTTACATTTTTGACAGTTACGTCATGACTTTGGATGACTGGTTCCGAGGCTGATATTTAAATAACGAAATGGAAGGAAAGGTTACCTCCTTATACGGTTGGAGACTCATAAATTAAATGTTTTGTCACTTGTTTAAAAAGTCATCTTGTAATATGTTGTCCCAAATACAATAAGTTATCAATAAAAATATATTTCCCCCATTCATATCAGAAGAATGTTCGAGCCACATCAAACCTAAATCTGGCATACAAATTTAGATATATACGGTATACTAGCCCACATCAAGCAAAACGCAAACATATGTTGTAGGCAGTATTCGCCAACAATTCTAACATAGGCTAGATCTATAACTGTTGATGAATTATGCCGAAAGAAAAGATAAAAAAACTACAAAATGTATATAATTTTAAAAACGGATCCAAAATAAACCTTTAAATACATAAACTACGTATTAAAAGGTATCTCTTATTGCAATATCGCCAATTTCGTTTAATTCAACTATTTCGCTAAACCTCACGAAAACTGTTCTACCATACTTAATGGAAGTCTGGTTTTGTACATGTTTGAAACTGGCTGCGTCCATGAGTTAGCAAGTGGATAATATTTTCAAAAATATTGCGAGATTATACATAATAAGTTGTGTTATTGAAACGTTGTTTTTAAATTTTGTTGGAAACAATATTGTTCTTGAGTGCCCTCGATGTTTCCTTATCCTCACGGAAACTGGTTACTCGAGGGTATACATGTAGTATTCATGGTGTTCTTCAATGTGTAAATAAACATAATATATATATAGAAACAGTACAATGTCTAATTCCCGGTGTATCCCCCCCCCCCTCTGGTGCATTAGTAGACTCCTATAATTCAAAGACTGAATTTGTTAATTTTATTTGTTTTGTAAATATTTTTATATGAAAATACTTAAATGTACATAAATAAATACGTCCATAGCTTCTGGTGAGAGATGTTATTGTATTTTGAACTATTTTGATAAAAAAAATGCAATTAAGACTGAACATTATTATGAATAACAATAATCACGTATGTGTACGTGATGACGGTTTTAGCTAGGATGTGTGACGACTAATTATAAAGACGAGTGACGACAGCTGCCAACTGTTAATTGAGTTTGGTCAATATTTTAGACATTGTGAAACTAAGTGGACTAATCCAGATTTTTTTGGGTGTGAATTACAAAAAATGACATTGCGAACAACAAAATTATTCGAAATAATGAACAAACACGAAAGATTGACGCTTTTACCGATATTTTAGCATGATTAGACTAACACCGTTTATACTCGTAAAATAGGGTGAATGGTGTCACCCCTAACAACCAAAGTGGATACGTCCGTATACAGTGGTAGCCATTTTTCAAAACATCAAACACTACCAGGACTTAAAACTGATTAACTGCATCAGGATAGAATAAAAATCAAAGATGGTAGGTTTTTGTAATCAGTATCACCTCATGCAATACTATTGATGGTTAAGTTATTTAAATGTTTTATACATAAGACAATTTTACTCTGGGTGGGTGGGGTGGTGATGAACGAGTCATTCAATTAAGAACACCAAACTTAGGCTATCTGCTGAGAATTATTCAGGGCGTTTATACATTATTTCCACTTATGCATTATGATTTTATGAAAGAGCTAGAATCATTTTTTTTTATTTTGAACCATGCCTGACATTTGAATTTATCATTACAGTAGGATTAAGATAATTGATCGAATGTTTTGCACTTGTTATCACTTGTGTACATAATGTTGTGTGTAAGAAAATTTATGATTATTATCTGATTTTTACTTAATGTTTATTGTCCAGTGTATGTCATCATCAGATGTAATCCGTATGATTTTTAGGCCACCATCAGGAGGGCTCCACCACAGACTGTTGCCCAGCGGGAACGGCAGTTGGAGAATACTCGTAGACAAGAAAATATGCGTGAAGAAACAGTCCGCTCACTGGCAAGAGAAAAGGTTTTAGAATCAAATATGAATCGTGAAGACAGATTAGATAATAAAAGATTCATACGTATGAATATGCAGGAACAGAAAGAGAGAGAAATGGAAGAAACTATAATGAAGGTTACCATTAATTATAATATTAAAGTTACAATGTAAACATTTAATGATTTATTTGTTGATACACATTTTTTTTAAGGAAACTAATCTAGAATAAAACACTATGGTCTATAGCAGGAAGAGAAATGCATTTTTGTGGGTTAAGGTTGGATCTGTTATCTTAAATTATGAATATGATATTTTATGTGTGAACAATGTGGTTGTGTGGATGACATATGATTAAAATAACATACAGGCTAGCAATTCAGAAGATAGCCACTACATGAAATAGTTTGAAGTTGTATTTAACCGCTTATATTAGTATGAAATCAACATTATTCAATACTGTTTGAGTGTTCCTACTAAGGTAAAATATCAGTCTGTGAAATTAGCACTTGTCTGGTTTTCCGGGACAAGTAATTGTTGATTCAGGCAAGTAACTTCTGCAGTATTTATGCATAGAGTATATTGGAAAACGATTCAATCTTGCCGATTCAGGCAAGTAGTTTAAAATCCTTAATTCACAGACTGACTGAAATATTACATAAATCATGCAATTATCTAAAATAAAATCAACTATCACATAACAAAATTTTACAAGCTACGAGATCTCACATACAAACATTTTGGGTACCAACTGCTATTGGAATGACGCAGATGTGTAAACAATTGGGATTTTCCGAAAATCGAAAAAAGTAAAAATAAACACTGTGTCATAGGCATATCTTTTAATATGATGTTTAACCACTAGCAAGGACTTATATACATACATGGATTCGCAACTTCCGTATTAACAGTAATCAAATCCCGCAGTAATAACACATGAATTAACAGGATTTCATGCTCTTGTTTACAGAAGCGAAAATACGAAATTATCCGTGATTTATCCGAATGTTAATAACAGCGAAAATATCCGTGGTATTCCGAATGTTTAATCTTGGAGACAAAAGAATTATGATAGATGTCCGCCATCTTGGAATTTAAAATGTTTGACTGATGGCTTTTTCAAAGCTTACACTTAGACTTTATGGATTATAAATGTATCTCAATATCTTTAAGGAGTTTGTTGCATCCTTTAAAAATTTCCCCTGCCCAATTGCCAAGTTCGTAAACACCCGATTACAGCTGTCGGACGTTGCCGAGTGTATAGCAATGCATTGTGGGATCGTCTAACGATATCGTTTGAGCTATTTTTAGGGGTTGCGAATGCATGTATGTATATAAGTCCTTGCCATTAGGCTAGATGGGTTTCATTTAATGCAGGTATCTATAATATTTCATACTCAAAATGTGCATAAACCATTCTGTGTAAGAAGTGCACATGTTTTATGCATCATCTGAAATTATGTAACAGTCAACCTAAAATAGTTTGGCTATACTTCAGACTCAAAGGAGGCTTCAGGCAGTGAGTTATTTAATGTAAAGTAAATGTAAAACAAATAAAAAGTTAATTTGGTACTTCCATTTATTTTGTACGTAGTTTTGTCTAGCAGACCTCTACCAAGTTTGTCCAAATTATGGCCTGGGGTCAAAATTGGCCCTGTCCCGGGTTTTATTCTACATTATATAGGAAATTTTGAAAAAATTTCTTCTCTAAAACCACAAGGCTTAGAGCTAAGATATTTGGTATGAAGCATTGTCTAGTGGACCTCTACCATGACGTTTGTTCAAATTATTGCCCTAGGGTCAAAATTGGCCCCGCCCCAAGGGTCACTTCATTTATATAGGTTTATATAGGAAAATTTAATGAATCTTCTTCTCCGAAACCACATAGCCTAGAGCTAAGATATTTTGTATGTGGTATTGTCTAGCAGACCTCTACAAGTTTGTTCAAATTATGGCCCCAGGGTCAAAATTGGCCCTGCCCCAGGGGTCACTTGATTTTACTTGAACTTGTGTAGAAAATTTTTAACAATATTCGTCTCAGATGACCTTTTTTCCTGGTGAGCATTTACAGGGCCATCATGGCCCTCTTGTTTAATGTGCCATTTGGTCAAAATGAACCTTGATTTTACCTCCATGCAGGGATTGCTTGGGAACTGTATAATTACGTTTCAATATTTGTCATTTTTTGCTAGGCTCAGAGAGATAAGATACAACGTGAGGATCAAATGGCACAAGAGGAGCGCCTTGCTCGTGAACTCGAACATAGGAAGTTAGATTCTGTCAGGGATGAAAAGATGAGGCAACAGATCCGAGAAACAAGGTAGCTTATAGTCCTGTGTATAACTCTTTTAAATACTTCATGCAGTGTTTGGTCATAATCAATCACATTAACTACACATGTTTAAAACTGATCTACAACAACTTAACAAATGTTAAGACTTAATTTTGCAGTCTTCGAATTTAGCTGTCACACGCCTGTTTAACTCATAACGGGTGTAATTTATCCTTTGGCAAAAATGTTGTGAGGAACTTCCGTCCTCATTGTGAGTACCCATATTGTTTGTCAATAAGTAAGTTTTTCCCAAATTTTGAAGAATTCAGGCCTATGTGTAAAAATATTGAAATGCAGTTAGCTAGCTATGGATTTTCCGAGTACACACATGTAAAGATAATAACCAGTATTGATGTATTGGATGTTTTATTTGGTCAAATGAGAAGTTCATTCCCATTTCAAGCCACCCGGAGTGACTGCATTGTACGGTTTTACCATCAGATTGTCCACCAACAGGCAATATCTACACACGGCCATACTCGGAAAACCCATGGCTATAGCTAATTGCATTTCGATATTTTTACACAAAGGCCTGTATTCTTTATAATTTTGGAAAAGTTAATAAAATGCTTCATTGAAATAACATTTTTTTCTACAGTCTCGAGTTGCGTGAACTTGAAGCCAAGCTGAAGTCTGCCTATATGAATAAAGAGAGAATGGCTCAGATGGCAGAGAAAGAGGCTATCAAGTTTGATATAATGGTGACTACACTTTATTTTCTTGTGTACTGCTTTCATTAAGTTATTAAGGTCTTCCCAGCATAATATGATACTTTTCTGACATATCTGCTGAAAAGCTACACAAAATGTTATTATTATTACAAAAATAGTACAGCTCAATTATCACTATTTCTATGAAAGTTGTCTTAGATACTTCAATTTATTTTACAACTATTTTTTTATTAAAAGTTGCAAGAGGTGTTGCCCTTATTGAAAAATAGAAAAAATATTAATTTCAGTAGATATTGCATAGTGGCCTATATTTTTCTTTATCAAATTAGGTTGATAATGTGTTAAAGCATCTTTTTACCATGAGTTTTCATTGAAATGAATGTTCTTTTTTCTTTAGTCTTTGAAAAATGGACTACTCCCATTAACTTCAATGCAAATTTATAGGGCCAATAACTCAAATTATTATCATTGGTTTTAAAAAATCTTATGGTAAATCATTTTTATGCCCCCGCCATGAAATGGCAAATGGCATATAGTGTTTACCCTGTCCATTGGTGTGTGTGTGTGTGTGTTACGGATTTTCGTGTCCGGCTCATAACTTTGTCATGCATGATTGGATTTTGAAATAATTTGGCACAAATATTCATCATATCAAGACGACGTGTCATGAGCAATAACTGTGTCGCTTGCTCAAAGGTCACAGTGGACACTTAAAGCATTGTGTGTATATGTTTGTGTCCGGCTTATAACTCTGTCATGCATGATTGGATTTTGAAATAAACTGGCACAAATATTCATCATATCTACATGAGGTGTCCTGCTCATCAACTGCGTCACTTGCTCAAAGGTCAAGGTCACAGTGGACGTTAAAAGTTTGTGCATATTATTATGTATATAGTGAAAGTGTATGTTCGTGTCGGGCTTATAAGTTTGTCATGCATGACAGGATTTTGAAATAAATTGGCACAAATGTTCATCATATTAAGACGACGTGTCATGCCCAAAAACTGTGTCACTTACTCAAAGGTCAAGGTCACTTATATATTTATGTTCATTCCTTACATTGAAATAGTGAATGTACATGTAGTTGTGTGTTTACCACCCTTAGGTGATCTTTACCTCCCACTATAGGCAGCATTCCCAAGCAACCTGCTCTATGTTGTATTCACATATTTGCCACACAACACTCATTTCTGTGTCCAGTGTGAAATGGCGGGGGCATTCCGTGTCCTATGGACACATTTCTAGTTTATCATCGAAATCAGAGACATAGATAACAGAGATAGGCAACATAAAATATCATGTATGACAGCATTTCATAAATTCTGTAACAGGTAAAACTCAAAAACCAAGTAACATACATATATGAATTATACATTTTCTGAATATTTTAAATATTTGACTTCTGCTATGATATTTTGTTATGTTTTCTCAGTTAAATTTTAGCTATACCCACGAGAATGTAATTGGCCTGAAAAAAATTGATACCAGGAGATATTTTTTTTTAAAAATGGCATAATTAGGTAGTATTAACAGGGGTGTAATAAAACAATCGGTCAAAATTGATATTTGAAAAACTCATCAGCAATAGTTTAAATAAAACTTTCAGAAAATGTAAACTTTATGCATGTGATATCGGTAGGTAAGAAGTTATACTTGCTCCAAAATCAGCAATTTTTGAGAAAAGTAATTGTCACACACTATTACATACTAGGTAATAACTGAAGTTGATTATCTCTGTAATCTATGTCTTGATGGAAACATTTAAGGATAAATATTTCCTAAATCTGCCTGCTGCATTTTGAGATAATAATTTTGGGCATCAGACTGGGAAGACTTTAGATGAAAAAGACTATTTTAAAGATAAAATATTAAAATCTGAAGCTTTTAAATATAGAATGATTTTTAAATCATTAGTTGATTTAAAACAAATTACAAAGCATATATTATTAATGATTAGTGTCCATAATACACATACAATATTAGGAAGTTGTTACACAGTCAATGTTAAGCACACTTTGAATCTAAGATTCTTCTTTAAAGTGCATTTTCAATATGTGTTGATTAGAAACGTGATTCTGAGATTGCTCGTGAAATGATGGATGAGCATAATCGTGCAGAGGAAGCTGAACGTAGGAGAGAGATGGAGCGTTACAAGGAAAGTATCAGATACCAGCAGGAACTGGAGAGACAACTTGAAGAACAAGAAGAGAAGAAACAACAGGCTTATGAAGAGTTCCTTAAGGAGAAACTCATGATTGATGAAATAGTTCGTAAAATCTATGAAGAAGACCAAAGGTATGGGAAATATTTTACCTCTATTTACAGACTGTCTCTGAAAGAAAATTTTAGTAGAACAGAACAGATGCTTTATAATTATTGTCGAGCTCGTCTGCGGTGAGCTCGACATAGTCGCCACAATGGTGGTTGCGTGAGTGAGTGAGTTAGTGTGTCTGTCCGGATCCTTGTCCAGGCTGTATATCCCTTATGCATTGACACTTTTTAAAATAACTTGGCATCATTGTTAAACACCATGAGGCGGTGTGAAGTGCACAGAATCCAGGTCTCTAGCTCAAAAGTCAATGTCACACTTAGAGGTCAAACGTCAAAAATGAGCATTATAGACCTTGTCCGGGCTGTATCTCCCTTATGCATAGAAACCTTTAAGATAACTTGGTTTAATTGTTAAACACCATGAGACGGTGTGCAGTGCGTAAGATTAAGGTCTCCAGCTCAAAGGTCAAGGTCACATTTAGAGGTCAAACATAAAAAATGAGCATTATACACCTTATCACTTATGCATTGCATTATTTGAAAATGACTTGCCATAATACAATGAGACCATGTGTCTTGGGCAACACCCAGATTTTCATAGGTCAAAGGTCAAGATTACACATTCAGTCAAATATAGTTTCCTTGTCTGGGCTGTGACTTCTGTTTGCATTCAAGGATTTTGAAATAAATTGGTATAAAAGTTTACTCCAGTGAAATGATGTGTTATGAATATCACCCATACTTGTAGTTCAAAGGTCAAGATCACAAGCTGGCTATACAGGGGCTCGACATGTTGCCCTTGGGCTTCTAGTTACATGACTAGATCCTTTGCATATACATATATAATTAACATGCGACATGAGGGTCAAGGTAAATTTGTAAGTTACAAAACAGAGGGTAGGAGAATCCTAATTGCTAAATTAACATTTTATAAGTAAGCTAAATAATGTGCAGACATGTAGATATTACATAAATAACACATCAAAATGAAATAAACAATTCATATACGAGGGCTGTCCTGGAATTTTGCGGAATTTTGCTATAACTCAATACGGCGGATACTACTATAAAAACAAAGTACATCATGTGAAACTTGAATGTTTTACCTCTTGAATAGTGAAACATCAGAAACGTACAGTAACTATCAATAACATACATGAAACAACAAAACCATCATTGACCATCATCCTGAGCACGTTGTCGCATTGTATGTTGTCAGACAACGTCAAACCACTTCAACGTTATCAATGTTAAGAGAATGATTAGCCTTTTGATGTAATCTCCACGTATTGCTACACATGTACGGTGCCTATGGATCCATTTCTTAACAATGTCATTATACCATTTGTTACCAAATATCACTATAACTTTCTGTGCACATATCTGAAGTTCTGTAAATTATTCAAAGTGTTGTCCATGCAACATTTTCTTGACCTCAGGAAAAACAGCAAAATCCATTTGTTCCAGTTGAGGACTATCATGGATGGGCAGTTTAAACACTGGTAGATCATAAAAAAATTATATGCCATAGGAATGTCGTAGAGCATTCAGCTCTGCGTTGTTTTTCTTGTTCAGCGAGGGACCCTACTTGCGCTACCTTTTGACATTCCTAGGTTAGTTAATCATATTTGATGAACAACAGTACGCGAAATGTCAAGTATTTCTGCTCTTACTCTGTCATTCGTCTATCCGTGTCTATCAAATCTTTCACTTTATCCTTGTTATGCACCGGTACTACTGATGGGCAACCCGCTCTTTCTTCATCATTAATTGATTTTCTGTTTCATGCCACTTAAAAACAAAAATGTCTTGCTACTTGGTGGTAATGTACTAGATGATGTAATTATTTTCAATGTCTCTGCCGGTGATTTTCCAAGTCCAACACAAAACTTCATAACGCTCCATAACTCAACGTTGTCTGTTCATGTCATTGTTTTTAACGCTCTGAAGTTTTTGACGTTGAAAATAAACAAGTGTACTGACAGAAGTAAAATTTGATAAAAATGACGTCACTATAACTTGCTATTACAGAAACCACGAAACTGGACATAATTTAATAAAATTTTAAAATTACACTTTTAAAAACTATGACTAATTTTCGCATGCATCGCTTATATGTCTGGTTGCTACTATGGATACTGCTATTTATAACGAGGAATGAAATAATAAAAAAAATATGTTGTGTTTCTATTCTGTTTAGTTGTGACTTTCCTTGTTTACAGTTTTAACTCATAAGACCTGTAAATAGTCGTGCTATCTAGAAATTCCGCGAACTTCCAGGACAGCCCTCGTATATATGAAAATCATACCTAGAAGGCTTCTTTTACAGATTTTGCTAATTTAAATAATATGTTTTATTATCAGATTTGAAAAGTTAAAAAAAGTTGTAGAAATATGAACATAGTACTAACACAGCATATATTATTGATGATTAGTGTCCATGATACACATACCTAACATAGAATTATCTTTTAATATATTTTTTACATAATGATAAATATCTTGGACAAGTACAAATAAAATGAAAGTCATCTTCTAAAACTAACTTGACAAAAACATTCAAACTCTTCTTTCATGAGATATGAAATTCTTTGACAAGTAAGACTGGGAGATGAACATTTCAGCTTACTTCAATATCTCTGTACAATAACTTGATTTGACCATTTGCTTAAAATACCAACTGTTAAACTTTTGCATACATTTATCAGGGAACGAGAATTGGCATTACAGAAACAAAAAGCAACTCAGCAATTCATTGCGGACTTCAAACGTGCACGTGATCAATGGAAGGTGTTGGAGAGACAGAGGATGGAGGAAGAAAACAAACGTATTCTGGAATTTGCTAATGTTCAACAGGAGAGAGAAGCAGATAGAATGTCAAAGAAAAAAGAGAAAGAAAGTTCCATGGCTAGAGTCCAACAAGCGGTGAGAGGAATATTATATTTATTGCAGTTAACACTTAAATTATGGATGACTTTCTTCCAATAGTAGATCTCTGCTTTTACTTCTGGCTTAATTAACTAGGTGAAAAAATCCAAAATATTTGTTTTTTATTTCGATATTCTTTATATATTTAGATATGATAAAATAAATCCTATATAATTAATTTATGAAAAATTATGTACAGTCAAACCTGTGTTAGCAACTGGCACCGAATAAAGGCCACCCTGAAAATAAAGACAACATTATGTCTTTCCCAAAGGGGGGTCCTCGTTCGCAGGTTTCACTGTAGTTACTGTCAATAAATGACTATAATAATGATTCATAGGATAAACCAATATCCTTTTATATATTATTTTATTTATGATATGATATAAATGATGTTTGTCACATTTTTGGATAATTTTTGTATTTAATGTTATTAGTAATAATTTTGATTGATATTTTATGATATTTATGATATTTTTTTATATTGAATAGTTGGCTGAGGAAATATCTAGACAAGAAGGAGAAAGAGAAGAAATGGAACGTGTTAGAATGGAACTCCATCTTGAGGAACAAGAAGAGAGAGAACGTCAGAAGGAGAGGGTAAGCTCAACTTCTTCTTCATCAATGTTAATATTATCATCACAGTACAAGATCACGTTCATCTAATATCGTCACTTGTCTGTTAGTCATTCCTGAATTTTACAGTAAATTAGACTTCTGTCTCTGAATCCTGAATGAAGTCATGCCGATGTTGAATTTTCAGTCTGTGCTCAAGATCAACCAATCAGTGGATTATAGAAATTAACTCAGGCATCTTTTGTCATGTTTTAAGTCATGAAAAATTTAATATCGTAAGAATTAAGGTCTTACCTTAGATGCATAAAAATGTTTTATGCTAGTCTAAGATTTGTTGCTGTTGTCATAGAGATATTTCGTATATTTCTTCAGGATCTCATGGAGCGACGTATTAGACAGAGAATTGAGTTACAAGATCAACATGCACAACAAATGCATTTCAAACAACTTAAACAAACAGCTGAGAAGGAAGAGGAGGAACAGTTCAGACAACAGGTGGGTGGGGAATGTAGAACACAATATCTGACATGTTTACCTGATAAGTTATCTCCTTTGTTTGTCTCCATACAGCAGTTTGGTTTTATATACATTTCTAAGTAACTGAATTCATGTTTGACCTGAGACACTGCCCAGATCCTGGCATTTAATGGAAGTTAAACGTTATATGCAAAAACGCAAAATGCAAAAAATAGATATATTCTAATACATACTGTAAAGATTTGTTTCACCATGTGGTATGATAAATACTAATACATACTATAAAGATTTGTTTCACCATGTGGTATGATAAATACTAATACATAAGTAGTACTATAAAGATTTGTTTCACCATGTGGTATGATAAATACTAATACATAAGTAGTACTATAAAGATTTGTTTCACCATGTGGTATGATAAATACTAATACATAAGTAGTACTATAAAGATTTGTTTCACCATGTGGTATGATAAATACTAATACATACTATAAAGATTTGTTTCACCATGTGGTATGATAAATACTAATACATACTATAAAGATTTGTTTCACCATGTGGTATGATAAATACTAATACATACTATAAAGATTTGTTTCACCATGTGGTATGATAAATACTAATACATACTATAAAGATTTGTTTCACCATGTGGTATGATAAATACTAATACATACTATAAAGATTTGTTTCACCATGTGGTATGTACTGATTTATCTCTATTATCAGATGATGGCTAAATTTGCGGAAGACGACAGAATTGAACAAATGAATGCTCAGAAACGTAGAATGAAACAATTAGAGCACAAGCGAGCTGTTGAGAATCTTATTGAAGATCGTCGATCTCAGTTTGCTGCTGATAGAGAACGTGAGCTGGATGAAAGACGTGAGGTAGAGAGAATGGAAGCTTTCAGACGACAGATCATTGAAGAAGAGAGGCAGAAGTTATTGCAGGAACATGCTATGAGATTGTTAGGCTATTTACCCAAGGTATGAGAAACACTTATAAATGTCCAATATGTCTAGCCTGTTGTCTGATACTGAATCACCTGATTTTACCTCATTATAAAATTGAGTTTTGATCTTAATTCTCAAAAACTTTATTGGTGAATAATTCATTCCTACATGATACTGGTGACTGTATCCTAACACTTGGCATCATACTTAGTTGTATTATACTTTTACTGTAAAATAGTGGGGGCAATCAAGTTTTTGAAAAAAATTCTCCCTGAACTGAAAACAGTTTAAAAATCAAGGTAAAACACCCACCAGCCATTACCTGCCTTTTATATCCCTGTTGGAGGTTTGAACATCAATTGCTAAAGGGAAAGTAGACTTTCGGAAAATCATGAGGTCATCTCTCATTTTCATTTACCCGTTGTTCATGAGATAAACTGAACAGATCAACGGTATAATATGAACAAACACTCGCTTAATTGTGGTGAAAAAATAAGAGTCAGACCTTGAACAATCTATGACTCTCGAAAATCTCGTTAGATGATGCAAAATCATTTGAAAATGTGATCGGGATCAACAATGGGTCATTATGGGGTCGTATTTGACGCTCGACTACAGTTTGATTGTTGTTTTCCACAACTGATATCTGAATGATTCAGGACTAGTTTGGGTATGGTGTTAGACAAAAAATATGCTTGTTTTGTCACTTGAATGGCAGCAGAAACCGGATTCAGCATGTACATGTAATACAAAAATGTTTTATGAATTAAAAAACTTGAATAGCAAAGAAAGGGTCGGAATAAGAGTATTAGTAAGACTGGTATGTGTTCAGATTGAAAAAAAACCATGTATCTCAGTTTTAACTCTTGGAAAACTGGAGATATACAAACTTATTATAATGGTTAAATTAAATACAGTTAAATGATACTAGGTCAGTATGGTCTTAAGTTACAAAATGAGTATTTACTACTCTAAAATGCTAAAATCCAGGATCGTCCGGGGGGCT
The DNA here is from genome assembly GCA_964023205.1 of Lutraria lutraria. Classification (NCBI taxonomy): domain Eukaryota; kingdom Metazoa; phylum Mollusca; class Bivalvia; order Venerida; family Mactridae; genus Lutraria; species Lutraria lutraria. Next base: position 7,957,991 of record OZ026849.1, read on the forward strand.
TTGCCCCCCAGGACCCCCTACAAGGGCTTTATCCTTGACCCACCGGGGGCACTAGTGGCTCCCTGGACCCCCAGCTTATTTGTCAGGAATTTCAAAATTATCAACTTTCCCCCATGCATTATAAATAGCAATTTATACCAGGCATTCAAAATTTTGAAATAAATCAATAAAGCATGTACAGGTATTCATGACGTAAAACCTAACAACATCCTGTGTCAAAGCAGCTTTTCACCAGGATACCTGTAATAAATACTGTGAGTTAAATTGTATACAGTCATTTTATGATTTTAGTTGTTTTATGAAAATGACAAAAATCGTTGTTGAGTTTTTCAAGTTTTTTAAAAACATGTTTGCTATTCATGTTGTATGTTCTACTTCCAGGGGGTTATAAAGGATCAACAAGATTTAGAACGACTTGGTCCGGAATTTCAACAAGCATATCAAAAACGTCAGATTGACCCATTTGATGATGAAGCCTGGGGATCGTAGATAGAGATTCCTTCTTACTTTAAGATTCATGCTAGAAACATGTTCAACTTTGTGATATGTTCAACTTGGACAATATTGAACAAAATGTATCTTATAGTTTCTTTATAAGAAACATGTAAAAAAAAAATAATTTAAGATTGTTACAATAAAGTGAGTTTTCAAGTCTATGATTTCTTTGTGAATTGTCAAGTTGTTACAAATCAAGATCAGAGACGTCAGACAGATCCTGTACATGTTCATTCCAGCCTTCAGTATTTTATTAATCTATTAACATACTGACCTTATTTTGTAAGTCAGTATGTTCAACAGAATTTATTAATGATCCTGAGTGCAACTGTTTCTTCTTTACTGTATATTTTATTTTATGTAGTTTTTCACTCAACAGCAGCACTGCCAGTTATAATAATATATCAACTGTTTGATTCAGTTATAATATATCAACTGTTTGATTCAGTTATAATATATCAACTGGTTGATTCAGTTATATCAACTATTTGATTCAGAACTAAATATTCAGCTTTTACAGGCTATTAGATTTTATAGCACAAACTTTTGTTGTAGTAACATATTAGAATATTTAAAAAAAATTCTATTATATTTGTTAACTGAAGTAGCCATCTATTGACATCTAATCATTCAAATGATATCAAGGTATGCTGCAACAATTTTACCAAGAACTCATTCACTGACCTTCATTCATGACCAGAAAGCAAGCTGAATGCTTTATGATATATTCTTTGTTGTAAGGAGTATGTAGGACTAAGTCTATTTTTATATGTGTATACACGATGTATGTTATTAAGTTCACTTATAATTTTATGTACCTTAATTTCTCATCAGACAGGGTTATTGTTCTCTCTGTATTTCTACATGAAGAAAAAATATACAGACTGCTAGATGTTAGTGTTGTCTGTTTTATTTGTGGCCACCATAATTTCAAACCTGGTTAGATAAGGCATTTTAACATAGACTTGATTGTTTCTATTTGGAAAAAATAGAAAATTGTATAAAAATAATCCTAAAATAATGTGCGAGTTATTATATGATTATATGAGTAAGGTTATGGTATCCATATGATACATTGACACATTCCTCCTTATCAAAATACAATGCTTGTACATTTCCCAACTTGTGTGAGATCTATAAGCAGCTGTCTAAAAATATGAACAAGAGAGCCATGATGGCCCTGAATCGCTCACCTGAAGATCGTAACGATAAAGGATAATTTAATCAAGGGAAGTTATTTGTCTTGGTAAAAAGTTATCTACCCAAACCGTCAAATAGTTGTTGAAATCAACTGACCCCCTGGGCAGGGCCAATATTGACCCATGGGCCATGATTTGCACAATCTTGGTAGAAGTCTACAAGACAATGCTACTTACAAAATATCTAAGCTCTAGGCCTTGTGGTTTTGCACAAGAAGATTTTTTAAATTTTCCTATATAGGACTATCCTAGAAGCCCAAGGGCAACATGTCGAACCCCTGTATAGCCAGCTTGTGATCTTGACCTTTGAAATACAAGTATGGGTGATATTCATAACACATGATTTCACTGAAGTAAACTTTTATACCAATTTATTTCAAAATCCTTGAATGCAAACAGAAGTCACAGCCCAGACAAGGAAAACATATTTGACCGAATGTGTAACCTTGACCTTTGAGCTAGAGACCTGGATCTTACGCACTGCACACTGTCTCATGGTGTTTAACAATTATGCCAAGTTATTTTAACAAGAGGGCCAAGATGGCCCTTAATTGCTCACCTGAGAACAAAGGCCAATAATTAATGACCAGGTAATCTAGTTTCCATCTCGTAAAAATCATTTTTACGTAGATTTTGAGATCAAAACCAACAATGAAGGTATAATACTGTTAAACAAGCTAAAACGTAGCAAATTTTCAAAGTCAAGGGCCCATAACTCTTGAAGTTCTGGTCTGATTCCGCCCATAATCGAACTTGTCCAAGATCTTTTGGTTATACACATTTACTGAAAATATGATTAGGATTGGTGAATAAATGAATGCGCTAGAGTGTAAACAAACTCAAATATAGCAAATTTTCTACGTCAAGGGCCCATAACTCTTGAAGTTCTATTCCGATTTTGCCCATAATCGAACTTGTCCCAGATCTTTTGGTTATACACATTTACTGAAAATATGATTAGGATTGGTGAATAAATGAAGGCGCTTGAGTGTAAACAAGCTAAAAATAGCAAATTTTGTAATTCAAGGGCCCATAACTCTAGAAGTTATTGTCCGATTTTGCCCATAATCGAACTTAGCCAAGACATTGTGGCCATATACATTGTGAGCAAGCTTAATCACCATTCGTTAAGAGCTGCGGATGCTCAAGAGTAAACGAACTAATTGTGGCCAGACGCCGGACATTCATTGATCCTTAAAGCTCACCTGATGAAATACACTATGTTAGTGATCACTAGATGATATATGACTGTGTGTAAGTGTATGATAAAGACAGTCAGAAATATCTCATGATTTTATTCAACATGATGGTAAAATATAGGTACATGTATCTTAATGACATGAAGAATCAAAACATGTGGACTTTTATACAAAATAAATTCATCACTCATAAACAAATACAATATTGCAAAAGGGTAAGTAGGTCATATGTGACCTAATCAAAGGGAAGTAAGTCATATAAGGGGGTAACCTAATATGGGTAACAAAGATACAAATATAAAGGTTAGTTACTTCTTAAAATAAAATGTCACTGGATAAACCTTAATCACACAAAGGATTTTTGTTTCAGTGGATTTATCATGGATTTTTCAATGACATTTAAGTTATGCACATATTTATGGTTTGTCTAATCAATTTTTCTGGATTTTATCCTAGTCAGTACTAGAGCTGGGACGAGTACTCGAGTACCCGGGTATCGGGTCGAGTAATGCTACTACCCGGGTACAAAATTATTACCCGGGTACCCTTGAAGTAGAACACTCCATAATAAACTCGTTTTGATTTTTTAGCAAAAAAAACTTATTTGATTAGACCTAATTATATGTTTTTGTCAACCTTACCGAGCAATACTTAAGACATCTGTGGCCGATTTCAATATAATATTTAACTTACCAACGAATACTCATCCCGTATTCATTTTTATGCTTAAGTGCTGCTCCAACGAGTATGAATTATTGTTCTAATGGTCAAAATATTAACACAGATTTTTCTATCCATTTGTTTGCAAATACAGTCTAAAACTTTTAATTAACTCCATCAGTATTTATATATGTAACTAGCAGTTTACCGCAAGTAAAATCTTCGCACGTACAAGTATATTTACCGTTATTTAACCCAATTTTCATTAGTAACGGTTGGCAAATTTGGGAGCCTGGGATGGGGAGGCTAGTAAAGTAAGGGACTAGAATCCTGGACGTTTCCAGTAACGCGAGGCTCTGACTTTACGAACACAGGTGGTGGCACACGTACATTGGAAGACTTGGAGTCGGACACATGTAACTTTGTTCTGCTATATATGTATTTATTCAACTCAAGGTCGCAGATATTGCATTTTGTCATCTGTTTATCGCTAAGGAGCGTGAGTTATTGCCGAACTTTGCCGGCTTTTTGTGCAGTTTGGTTGTTTGCCAATCTATTTAAGTAATATATAGTGACAGGATGCAGGAATGATAACTCTTTTGAGATGAATAGGGGTACTCGGGTACTCGCGGGTAATATGGTCACAGGTACCCGGGTACAAATTTTCTACCCGTCCCAGCTCTAGTCAGTACTAATTTACCCTTCTATAATGGGCTGGGAACTTAAAACATACAGAGGAAAATCTATAATTTTGTCAAATTTTCATAGAAGTGTATGACCTGCTGTGACCGACATTCAAACAGAGATTGCTGGGTCCAGCTCACTGGAAAGACTGTCATATGGGAAATTTACTCAAAATCTAACTTCAATGACACAAGGGAAGTTACTCTATCATTCAGTCAACAAATCAAATTGGGATTATAAAACAATGCAGAATAAAACACAAATGTACATGTATGAAGTATAGATGAACTTATAACCAGTTTCTATGGAAGTATGAATCAGTTTGGAAGATAAAGTTGAGTAATAATTCATTGTTAACAGATACAAAGACTATATTACACATCAATTCCACATGGATGAGACTTTGGTAGTGATTTCCAGGTACTGGGTACCAGTCTAATGATAAAAGTTTGAGTACCAGTCTATTAATAGAAGCTTGAATACTAGTCTATTAATAGAAGCTTGAGTACCAGTCTATTAATAGAAGCTTGAGTACCGGAGACATTTCAAATTTTCATAGAACAGTTCTGGATGAACACTAATATACTTAGTGGGCCAATGTTAAAGGTTATTCGAAGCATGTGAAAAATATCAATTACACCATGTGCACCATCTAGTATACAATGTACACAATCTAGTACATAATATAAACTATCTGGTATACAATGTACACCATCTAGTACACAATGTACACTATCTAGTACACGATGCAAATCATCTAGTATACAATGTACACCATCTAGTACACAATGCAAACCATCTAGTACACAATGTGCACCATCTAGTACACAATGAACACAATCTAGTACACAATATAAACTATCTAGTATACAATGTACACCATCTAGTACACAATGTACACTATCTAGTACACAGTACAAACCATCTAGTATACAATGTACACCATCTAGTACACAATGCAAACCATCTAGTACACAATGCAAACCATCTAGTACACAACGTGCACCATCTAGTATACAATGTACACCATCTACACTTGGAGACTTTTCTAACGCAACACTTTTACAACTCTAATATCTCAGTTATGAGTAAAGATATGGATTTGAAATTGCACATGTGGTCATTTGTCTACATTCTGTGCAAACTAATGATAAAATTATTCATCCGTGACAATCGGACGCTTTAGCACGTGGGGTAGGTACGGTTTCAATTTTTAGCACGAGGAAATCGAGAAACGCGATATGATTCAAATTTCTATTTAATCATTCTAGATGGGATCTTACACCAGGAAAACATAAAATTAATTAAAAAAACAACATGGCTCGTATGAATATTCACAAGCGCAACCGCGCAATTGGCATGTTGCAGGCCGGTCAGTCATTAAGACGTGTAAGTTTATGCATTTTATTAATACTTTATAAAATATAAAGTTAAATTCCATATTATTATATGCATCATAACTGTACTAGATATAACTAATTAAGAACGTATGTATGTTTAATTTAGAAAGTTGAGCATCGTATGTTTTTTTTTTTTAGGTAGCATGTGTCTTTGGCAGGCATGTATCATCCATAGCTAGGCTTTGGCAGACGTTCCAGCATACTGGCAGAGTTGAAGATGTGCTAAGGCAACCTCGTAGGTAGGTTACAACAGCGTTACAAGATGCCCAGATTGTTCAAAACCGCTACAAGACCGCTGCAGATACCTCGAGGGTGACTCTTGGAACGCACCGTAGACCGGTATGTAGTAAAACTGTTGCTAGGCGGCTCCGCGCTCAGGGACTGCGAGCAAGGCGGCCTTTCCAAGGCCTCATTCTTACACCACGCCACCGGCAGCTGCGTGACCGATGGGCTCGTCAGCACCAGCGTATGACACGAGCAGACTGGGCAGACGTCCTGTTCACTGATGAGAGCCGCTTTAACCTGTACCACAACGATGGAAGGATGTGCGTGTACAGACATCGAGGTGAACGCCTAAACGATGATTGTGTGTTTCAGCGTGAGCATTATAGCGGCGGCTCTGTTATGGGGTGGGCTGGAGTGTCGTTACACACCAGGACAGATTTGGTAATCATCCACGGGAACCTTAACGCTGCTAGATATCAGCATGAAATTTCACTCCCAGTTGCAATCCCGCACCTACGGGCCGGCGGACACGGCATGGTTTTGTTGCCGGACGGAGCACCTGCTCATACAGCACGCGCGGCGCAGACGTTACTACAACAACAGAACATACGTCAGCTTCCTTTCCCTCCACAGTCACCCGATCTTAATCTTATTGAACACCTGTGGGACGAACTGGACAGAAAGGTACGGAGAAGACCAGTAGCCCCCCTTACTCTGCGTGAATTGGAACAGGCCCTTGTGCAAGAGTGGCGAAACATCCCTCAACGTTTCATTCTAAACTACGTGGTTTCAATGAGGCAGAGATGTGTACATGTTGTTAGAGCTATGGGAGGACACACAAGGTATTAGCCACTTGAATTTGTGATACTCAGTGACTTTTCACATTGTTAATATTTTACGTTGTACGATTTTGCGAATTTGACTTTTGCAGTGATGTTTTTAATTTGTTACGTTTTGTATTTTTTGTTGTTAATCAATTTCTATTAAATTAACAGGAAGTATTAGATATGTGTTGAATTATTCTTAGTCCAAATTTCAACAAAATCCATTCACAATAATGGAGCTATATCGATTTGAAGAGGTGTTGCGTTAGAAAAGTCTCCAAGTGTAGTACACAATGTACATCTACTAGTACACAATGTACACTGCAATATAGTAGAATATACACCATCTAGTAAACAAATACCAGTATATATAAGTATATAACAGCAATTACAGACCATCAATTGAACTTTTCTACAAATTTCATTCATTATCAACAAGAATAACATCAAAAGCTGTTGTTTGTTATATAGAAGCACATATTGTTTAAGAGAATAAAACACACAGCAAGCAAAGAACAAAGCTTTATTACAGAGGATCCTGAGTAAACTAAACAAAGTTATATCTGAACAATCTCTCAGTACTGTACAGGATTTCCTGAGAGTCTTTCAGGTTGTACATTGTATCATAATTTCTGGAGACTGATTCAGTATGACACATGTTTAACTTATTAGTGCTGACATTTCATGATAAATATAAATATAACAACATCTACAAGCACTTGTTTATAAACCAACTATAAACTAATAACAAAGAAATGTGCATCATTGTTAAATATTCAAGTAAATTCATTAATGATTAGTAAGTTAAGACAATTATAATTATAATTGATTAAGGTACCATGGCAGGTTTCCATGAAAACATAAAATATTGCAATTATTATGAATTAACAAATAGAATAATATCTGTTTGAGTAAACAAATATATAATTTGTAAATAAGCATGCCTTTAATAACAATTTACAATTTAAATAATTAAAAATAAAACACATTGTTATAGTGACATGACCATGTTTACATAAAAAATAAATATCATTTTATTTCATTTCTTAAATAAAAAGAGAGAATTTGTATAGAGCCATCTATATATCGTCTTATCACATTTTTTTAACCAACATCTATATAACTAATATAAATCACTCATTATTTCCAAGGTCCCAACACAGGTTTAGAACAGGTCTCAAGAGTTTCATATTTTATCATTAATATTGACAACATAAGAAAACTTAGGATGACAGATAGTAATATAGTTTCTCTAAGTGAACATGTCACCTGGACTCTGGCGTATTCTTCACAAACAAACATTCCCAAAACAAAATGATCAAAAGCTTCAGATATATTGTTTAAAGATTCTTATATAAGAATAGTTTCCTTTCAATGAACAAATAACTCATTGAGATTGAAATTATTGAGCAAAATCAACCTATCAGTCTATTTAACTTCTACCTGACTGTATTTGAAAAGAAAATTATAATAACAATTATTTTCTAATAAAAAAATCTGACATAAATGTGTTGACAGAATGACTGGAAAATGATTCTTACAATGATAAACAAACATATCAAGGTATCAAAGCATGATATGACTTCACACTGTGTCATGAATACATTTACAAAACAAACATAGATAACAGTAATCTATAATTTATTAACTGAGGACAAACTTTCTATTTTGATTGAACATCCAATGAGGCATAAATACAAATCAAAGATAAAAGATATAAATAGAAGATAAAGCACCCTACTATAAACTATTTGGAACATTTACATTAAAGTAATAGGATCCTAAACTCCCAAAATTATATTCTCAAAACAGGCGGACAGATTTTGTAAATTTTAAAGATAGAAAATGATTTATAATGAGACTGAAACAATGACATTCCTTAGAGTTATTTCCCTTTTAATTTGCATTGAAGTCTATGGGAGTAACCCATTTTTCAAAGATTAAATACAATAAAGATGATCAATTTCAATGAAATCTCATGGTAAAATGATGTAATTACACAATATCTATATAATTTGATAAAGAAAAATATAGGTCACCTTGCAATATGTAAAGAAATTGATTACATGATGATGATATAACTAGTGATGAAGATTTATACTCTGAATCATACAGTAATTCTAGTAAAGAAGCTGAAGCAGACATTAGTGGTAACAATAAAGATGTTCATGACTAAATCATTTATTGTATAATGAATTATAGTGTCCGAGGTAACTATCAAAGAAATAATTACTATCGGGCAATACCATTATTGTAATATTAACAATTTTGTGTAGCATGACGCAGATAAATCAGAAAAATTGGGATTTAACATCCTAATACCTTAATCTAATGTGGTCGGCAAACATTTATCTTGGTGTACAAAGATGTAAGAAGAACACAATATGTTTATGTTTTAAAATTCCAATAATAAACACAACTCATTTTGGCTATAACATGCAGATATGTTAACAAAAATCACAAAATGAAATTATTTTTACACAAAAATCGTCACCTATACCAAATAATTTTTCCCCACCATACAGAAATTCTGACCTACAAAGAATTAAATGCATCAGGCAAAATAAAAACCATGGTTTAGTAAGAAGTATCCATCATATAACAATACAATACAATGTACATGTGTATCATAAACAATGTGAAGAACTCTAACACAGGAAGATAATCAATGAAGTTTTTATCTAACAATCAATATAAACAATTAAAACAAATACCTTGGTACTCATACTATGTCACAAGGGGCTTAGACTTTATCTCAGCTTTAAATTAGAACAAATATTCAGAACTCAAATAAACATCATTAACAAACTAGAGTCTTGCTTAAGGGATATAAGTTTGCACAGTTATTTTTCACCAACTGAGGCTTTGAACACTAAACAAGAGGGCCAAGATGGCCCTAGATCGCTCAACACTATAATTAATGACCATGTAATATAGTTTTCATCTCGTATAACCCGTTCTTACATAGATTTTGATCAAAACCAACTCTAATTTTCATGAATACTGGATGCAGGGAAATGTACATTCTGTGTAAATACGATTATGATTATATGTTCAGGATTGGTAAAGAATTGAAGGCGCTAGAGTGTAAACAAGCTGAAATATAGTAAATTTTCTATTCCAAGGGCCCATAACTCTTTAAGTTGTGGTCAGATTTCACACATAACTGGACTTGTCCAAGATCTTTTGGTTATACACATTTACTGTAAATATGATTAGGATTGGTGAATAAATGAAGGCGCTAGAGTGTAAACAAGCTAAATATAGCAAATTTTCTAAGTCAATGGCACATAACTGTTGAAGTCCTTGTCCGATTTTGCCCATAATCAAACTTAGCTGAGACAATGCAGCCATATACATTGTGACCAAGATTATTTACGATTGGTTAGGACCTGTGGATGCTAGAGTGTAAACAAACTAAGTGTGGCTGGACGCCGGACATTCAACAACATTAATTGAGCTAAAAATTCTTAGAAATTTTATCAATTATTTCAGATTTCTGAGCAACTGTAAATTTAGACTGTTGAGAATTATAATCAGATACAACAAACATCTGATAAAAAATATTTAGCAAACATTTAGTGAAGTAATCCAATTAGAATCTTCAATGCAGATCCATCCTTGTAAATATCTGGAGTTGACATGTCAGAGTTGAGTATTGTATATTACTTCAGACCATGTTCTCCATAATTGTAAACAGTTTCAAACTCAACAAAGTCAGACCAGTTTTTCTGTCAATATAGCATGGTAAGCAGATAGCAGAAACATAAGAATAGATTGTTTTTTAAAAGACCTAAGATCTCAAAACAAAAAGAAAAGAAAGAACTGATTATATTTTATACTTCAGTGTAGAGTACAACAGGACATGATGACACTCAGGTCAGGGGTAACATTAAGAGATCAGACCTGCATTCTCTCAAACCTTGGCAAAGGTTAAATGTAAGCACAGACAATCATGAACCTTAAACCTTGGCAAAGGTTAAATGTAAGCATGGACAATTATGAACCTTAAACCTTGGCAAAGGTTAAATGTAAGCATGGACAATTATGAACCTTAAACCTTGGCAAAGGTTAAATGTAAGCATGGACAATTATGAACCTTAAACCTTGGCAAAGGTTAAATGTAAGCACACACAATCATGAACCTTAAACCTTGGCAAAGGTTAAATGTAAGCATGGACAATTATGAAGGGGTTTGTCACTATGATGACAAGATTTAAATATTTACAGGTTTCTTCCGTAACCTCTGAGACCGTGACAAGAAAATGTGCATAAAAACTAGGTAAAGTTTGATCAAGATGAGTATGAAAAGTAGAACAGACATCTAATACAAGAGATTAGCTTGTAGCAACAATGTAGTTAATTCATACCATCCTGATATCATCACACAGATCTACATGAATTAACTTATCAAATCTCTACATTCTTTAGCAATATGACTGAAATCTGAAGCACCAGTTTCTTCATTATCTTTAGGTCGATCTACTTGGTCACTAAAATGTAACGTCTGTGCTTCTTTCACCCACGAACGAGTTCTAAATTCTTTCAAATCTTTATCTACTTCAGGTTTAGTTTTTAATGCCAATGAATTCACCTTTTCTGCACTTTTTGTATCCATAATTTTACCAACTTTGTCTACAGTCAGACTACTACCATCACCTAATGTTCGTGAGGAGTGTGTGGTTTTAGACGAGTGGGTTGACATGACGTCTTCTCCATTTTCCATGGTTTTTGAAGAATGTTGGGATAAAATTTCACTAAATGGGTCAAAATTATGAACTGAATCAATAAATGTAGGCAGTTCCTCCACAGTGTCCTCACCCTCCTGTCTCTGATCAGCTTCACTGATTTCATGATTACTGGAATCAGAATCTTTATTAAGACCATCATCTTCATCACTAGTTATATCATCATCATTATCATCTTCATAATCATCAATGTCACTTTCATCATCACAATTAATATTTTTTGTCTTTCCATCATTTATATCTGTATTTTTACTTGAACCAGATGGCATTTTGTGTACAACATTATCACCTTTGCCATCAACATCATGAACATCTTTATTGTTACCACTAATGTCTGCTTCAGCTTCTTTACTAGAATTACTGTATGATTCAGAGTATAAATGTGTCACATTACGTCTTGTGTTGTAACCACCTTCATCATCAGCTTCATAAGGGTCTTTCCCATCATCATTTTCACCATCTTCATCATCATCCTTCTCTATTTCATAGCCACGATTATCTGTTTCTGGTTCTGAATGAGGATAATTCTCAGAAATCGGTTCAGACAAAATACTGGACGTGAAAGAAATAACACTACAGCCACTGGGTGTTCGGGAATGGCCCATGTGTGCAAATATATGAGGGACGCCAGGTACACTGGCTCTAGGGGGATGTTCTGCAATCTCTTTTTCTATTTGCGCTATCATTTCTCTATAAGCATCCCTTGCCTTCTCTGTCAGATTTACAAGAGACCTGAAGTTTTCCTATAAAACAAGAAAAGAAATAAAAACCAATTATTAACACTGTCTCTAAATCCAGTCTTAAGACATCTGTTTCCACAGAGTTTAGTTGACTTACAATTGTTCCTGATGTAATAAACATATCAGATTCCAAAACCTGAATGTGAAGAATTGCATATAAACAAAATTTTGGTGTATATCAAAGGAATTTACTGTTGAGATTTCAATTTAAATTATCCAACTAAAGCAGATGTTAATAATTTAATGATACCAATGAACCTGACTCACCTCTGATCCCTCGTAATTAAAGACACCAACAACACTGACAGGAACTAGTTTAGCACATGCTCTGCCTAATGCCCGTCTTCCAAGTGCAAATATAAATGGCACTTTTTGATCATTACATAATTCTAGTATAGTATTCAATGCATCATCTAGACCACCTGTAAACATAGGAAGAAAACTTAACAATGTTTCTTTTCAATACACCTTTAATGGAAACTTACATATCTGGCTTGGTTGAAATCGCTAAAATAACGAAAAATAATATTTTACGTTATTTACAAAGATTAAATATCATACTTTAATACCAAGCAACAAAAACTTCTAACCGACCGCTCAAAAATGGTGTTTTATTGTGGTAAATACTGCACCCCTTTATCGAGTTTACCTTATCAGCGCTAAACATCTCTAACGTAATGTGCATTGTATTGGTACGATATGATACTATTAATTTATTAATGACAAAAATTTGTTATAAAATCTAGACATCAAACCTGGGCGTGGTTTCAATTATTGAACCATAAACATAAGCGATTTTGATTTGCTATCAAAATTGAATGGGGTGCGTCAAATTTGTTGATTTCATGAGACGATAATGATCGGACACTTTAATTGTTAATTGCTCAGCTTAAATAAAACACAGTAGGTGTCATTTTCGAATTAACATTGCCGTCTTTTTTGATGACAGATTTCAAAGCGGTTTCCTGTATTTTGTAGCGGAAATGTTAATCTAGGGAACCATGCCTCAGAATTTTGATACTTGTTTTCATTTTTTATCTATGGAGTATTACTTAATAAACAGGGGGGTTCTGGGTACGGAATTTCATTAAAGTCAAATATCTAACAAACAGAGTACTTTATCAAACAAGAGTCCATGATGGCCCTACATCGCTCACCAGATAAAAAGACTCTTCGAAAAATTATCATGAGCCTTTGTAAAATTGAGTGACCCTGGGGCGGGGCCAATTTTTAATTTAAACAATCTTGGTAGATGTCCAACGGACAATGCTACATACAAAATATGTAAGCTCTAGGCCTTGAGGTTTAGGACAAGAAGATTTTGTTTTCCTATATAAGCCTATATAAATCATACAAATCATATTTCACTCTGGGCAATACTTTTAACAGACTTGGTAGAGGTCCACTAGACAATGCTACATACCAAATATCCTAGCTCTAGGTCTTGTGGTTTCGGACAAGAAGATTTTTTCAATTTTCCTAAATAAATTAGAGTAAACCCCAGGGCAGGGCCAATATTGACCCCAGGGCAATAATTTTAACAAACTTGATAGAGGTCAACTAGACAATGCTACACACCAAATATCTAAACTCTAGGCATTGTAGTTTTTGACAAGAAGATTTTCAAAATATCCCTAAATAAGTCTATGTAAAATCAAGTGACCCCTGGGGCGGGGCCAATTTTTACCCTAGGGCAATAATTTGAACAAACTAGGTAGAGGTCCACTAGACAATGCTACACACCAAATATCTAAGCTGTAGGCCCTGTGGTTTTGGACAATAATATTTTTAAAGTTTTCCCTATTGGTTGCCATGGCAACCAGAGTTTTTAATGAAATAATTTTTTTTAACAACTTTGGTAGAGCTTCATGCAAGGAACATCCATATAAAGTTTTGTTGAAATTGGCCAACTGGTTAAGAAAGAGATGTTGTTAAAAGCAATTGTTGATGCACGAACGCACGCGCACACACACGGACATCACACGATCACAATAGCTCACCATAAGCACTTTGTGCTCTGGTGAGCTAAAAACCAAGGCACGGTTCCCTGCTTTATACAGTGTAACTTCTGAAATCCGGACCCTCTGAAATCCGGAAACTTCTAAAATCCGGACGATTTCCTTGGTCCCGAAATTTCTCCCTCTATTTCAATGTAAATTAGACTTCTGAATTCCGGAACTTCTGAATTCTGAATTCCGGACGATATTTTCATAAATTTTGGTTTATGTAAGTGCAATTTTACTTCCAAAATCCGGACAGTGCAGAAAGTGATATCCTTAATTAGTCCTGCGATTTTTAACCTTGAGGCAAAATGTCATTGTTCTCTTTTGCAATTGTTTACCAATCAGTGGTGTTAGTATATTTTGACATGTGTTAGAATCACAATATGTCAGTTTGCATTTGTAAAATGAACCACTTTTACTAAAATATATTTCCAAATCTTTACACTCATTAACAATTTTGACTGGTTCATTTTTGTAATTAAAATGTATTGTCGGTATCTTCCTTTCGAGAAAATATCAGATTTGATTAATAAATCTTATTAATGTTTATCTTTTATTTCTGCATCATGTCTTAGTAATAATAACACCATATTGTAGTATGCATAAATAACAATGTTCCTATTTTCACCATTAAAAAACTCTAACATTTAACATCTGTACTTGTTCAGATATTTTTATAGACTTCTGAATTCCGGAAACTTCCAAAATCCGGACATTTTGGCCGGTCCCATGGATGTCCGGATTTCAGAAGTTACTCTGTACATTTATAGTCATTGTTGTAATATATTCCTATATACAGAGCAGTTATCGTTGTTCAAAAATTTGTAAATTACGTGCGACATTGATTTATAGACCAATAAAATGTAATACTTGTTTAAAATCACTTGCAATGCACTTTATACAGTGAGTTAATTTAGTATATAATTATGGTTTAGTTTTTAAATCTATAAATTGGTGAAACTAACAATCCAGCTAACATCAAGGACTTATATACATACACATAAGTCCTTGCTAACATGTACTTTCCTGTTACCTGAACTCCACAATCATTTCACAAGTAATTCAGTTTACACAGTAAATATAATTAAACCACTTACCTTTTGATTGGATTTTTTCTAAATTAGGGGAGATAACTACACATTTAACTTTCCTCAGTTTCAAATGTTTGGTTACCTCCCTTAGCCCCAATACAAATCTTCGTTTTGATTTGGCCTACAAAAAAGTATAGGAGGTGAATAAGATTTTTAAGATAAAAATTACTTCAATCCTTTCATAATAATAAATGTAGTTTTATTAGCTTATGTAGTTCAGAGAACATTGAAGGAGTCACTATTTCTGTTTATTTTATCATGATAATGATCATCCATACTATGATAGTATCATTATTGGCATTATGCCATACAGAATTGTAAGGCAGGTTCTAGATGTGATGTTATACAAAGGCAGAAAACAACAGTGGATATTGTAGTTTGAAACAAGAGTGCAAAATTTCACAAAATACGCCCGTCTAAAGGTTTGGGATACCATGAGTGGCAAATTATATATCTTTTTTTTTTTAAATAATCAACATTTTATAAATATAACATGTAGCACCATTCACATTTTTCACCGAATCCAGATAGCCTTGTGATCTGAGAAATATAAACACCTCCAGCACACTTCATTTTTAGTCAATTTTCAATGTATCAAGGGGCATAACTGACAAGTTCCTGGGGCAATTATGCTGGTTATTGAACTTGACCAATATCTTGTGCCCAGAAATATAATAACATTTTCAGTAAGTTTGATGAAGATTGATAGATAATTGGTTGACTTAGAGGGTGGACACTGCATTTTTGGTCAATTTTCAATGTATCAAAGGGCATAAGTCAGAAAAGCCAGGGACGATCAGGCTGCATCAAATTTGAACGAGATTTCATGCTCATAAACATTTCAATCAAGTTTGGTGAGGATCCGAATAAAACTGTTTGAATTAGTTCAAACTATTAACAAGCCAACACCTTGAGAATGGTTTGTTAAGACAAAAAAATACAATGCAATTTTAAAGGTTTACTGCAGATGACATATTGGACCTCTTGAACAAAAGTGAAGGTCAAATGTTTTGACCTGAAACACATACCTTTACTGGATCTTTATGAAATTGTTTGTCTTGGAAACGTACAAGATCTTGTAACAGAAGTGTAACATGATTATCTATCTCCTTATCTAACACTTGATTACAGTATCTGAAATAATAAATATATGTATGTCATTGTACATAAGTCTGAAATAATAAATATATGCATGTCATTGTACATACCTGTATGTCTGAAATAATATATATACACATGTCATTGTACATACTGGTATGTCTGAAATAATATATATACACATGTCATTGTACAAACCGGTATGTCTGAAATAATATATATACACATGTCATTGTACATACCGGTATGTCTGAAATAATATATATACACATCATTGTACATACCGGTATGTCTGAAATAATATATATACATGTCATTGTACATACCGGTATGTCTGAAATAATATATATACACATGTCATTGTACATACCGGTAAGTCTGAAATAATATATATACACATGTCATTGTACAAACTGGTAAGTCTCAAATAATAAATATACACATGTTATTGTACATACCGGTAAGTCTGAAATAATAAATATACACATGTCATCATACAAACTGGTAAGTCTCAAATAATAAATATACACATGTTATTGTACATACCGGTATGTCTCAAATAATAAATATACACATGTCATTGTACATACCGGTATGTCTCAAATAATAAATATACACATGTCATTGTACATACCGGTATGTCTGAAAGAATATATATACACATCATTGTACATACCGGTAAGTCTGAAATAATAAATATACACATGTCATTGTACATACCGGTATGTCTGAAATAATAAATATACACATGTCATTGTACATACCGGTATGTCTGAAATAATAAATATACACATGTCATTGTACAAACTGGTATGTCTCAAATAATAAATATACACATGTCATCGTACAAACTGGTATATCTCAAATAATAAATATACACATGTCATTGTACATACCGGTATGTCTCAAATAATAAATATACACATGTCATTGTACATAACGGTATGTCTCAAATAATAAATATACACATGTCATTGTACATACCGGAATGTCTCAAATAATAAATATACACATGTCATTGTACATACCGGTATGTCTCAAATAATAAATATACACATGTCATTGTACATACCGGTATGTCTCAAATAATAAATATACACATGTCATTGTACATAACGGTATGTCTCAAATAATAAATATACACATGTCATTGTACATACCGGTATGTCTCAAATAATAAATATACACATGTCATTGTACATAACGGTATGTCTCAAATAATAAATATACACATGTCATTGTACATACCGGTATGTCTCAAATAATAAATATACACATGTCATTGTACAAACTGGTATGTCTCAAATAATAAATATACACATGTCATCGTACAAACTGGTATGTCTCAAATAATAAATATACACATGTCATTGTACATACCCGTATGTCTCAAATAATAAATATACACATGTCATTGTACATACCAGTATGTCTCAAATAATAAATATACACGTCATTGTACATAACGGTATGTCTCAAATAATAAATATACACATGTCATTGTACATACCGGTATGTCTCAAATAATAAATATACACATGTCATTGTACATAACGGTATGTCTCAAATAATAAATATACACATGTCATTGTACATAGGAAATTAAAAAAAAAGTTGTAGAGGTCCACTAGCTAATGCTAGATGTCAAATATCTAAGTCTTCTAGTTTTTTTTTAGAAAATGTTTGAAGATTTTTCTATGTACAATCAAGTGACCACTGGGGCGGGTTTTGGCCTTCTGGTTTTGAGAAGATCTTGAAGAACTTCATATAGAAATCAATGTAAATGAAGTGACCCCTGGGACGGGGTCAATTTTGACCCCAGAGTCATGATCTGAACAAACTTGGTAGAAGTCCAGCAGATGAAACCTCATACCAAATGTCTAAGCTCTAGGCCTTACAGAGGTGTTGTTTAAAGAAATTGTTGATGACTGACAACAGACACAGCCTGATCCTTTTAAAAGCTCACAGTGGCAGTGGTCAAGGACTTACATATACACATGGATTCACAACTGCTAGATATAGCTATAATGATATTGAGAGAATCTCACAATCCATTGCAATATTTGAAAATTTCGGACTTTTTCTGACAGTTGTAAGTGATGTTTATAAACTTGAATATACTAGAAAATCTGGTCACTTTGGGCACAGGAAATAAATATGGAAATCATGGATATCTTCCTGTCAAAAACATGTTGATTCTTGTCACACTGCGGGATTCGATTACTTCAGACTGTAAATACGGAAGTTACGAATCCATGTACTATTATAAGTCCTTGTAATGGTTTCCTCAGAATATAATATCACGAAATGAACAGGATATAGTATACATCTTTAAATACTTACTCTCTAAATCTACGACTGTGGATTTTCAACTTGACAGTTTGTTGTATGGTTCCAGTGCTTGGACTGTTCACACCAGATGACATAGGGCTGGCCCCGGGACTTATGGGGCTCATACAGCTTGGGGATGGTTGACTGATAGGGGACAGCTCAGCACTGACTGGGGTACCAATACCAACATCAATAGATCCCTTAAAACTTGCTGGAAATAAAAAGTCAAGAAGTTATCAGGGTGTTTTTGAGGATATTTATCAAAATTTCAAACACTTTCATCTGAAATTAGATCTACAAAGAACATGCATTCAGTAGATTTATTTTTGAGACAACCAAGACTCAACACACCAATTCTTAAAGTCCAAGATTTACAATAATTGGTAAGACTTAGTATTGCTAAAAACCTCACCGTCTTGTGATAGATCTGATTCTCCACCACTGACCACACCAATACCAACAGGAGCACTGTGAATATAAAACATCATCTTTATAATACAATGTGTCACCTAGCAACAAGATGTCACTTAGCAACAATATGTAATCTACAGGGGTGTGACTGCTCCAAGGGCAAAAAGGCTGAAATACCATACCCCCACCCCCATCATGCTAGCAAGAACATCATTTTTGAGTAGGTCAGTCTGAATCTGGACCTTTTTGTTTCAAAGATTTAAGACAAAAAAGAGGAAATCAGCTGAAAGGAGGAAGAATCACACCCCTGAATCTAGCAAAAAGAGATCACCTAGCAAGAAAATGTCATCTAGTAACAAGAGATCACCTAGCAACAGTAATGTTATATTATATCCTATAACACATATCATATACAAAATGTACAACTGTAAGAAACATAGGTACTAGTGTACAAACTATGAACTTGTCTTTAAGTATTACATAACTTGTACATTAAGAAACAGATGACATTGATTTTTTATCAATATAACAACAGTATTGTTGACAAATATATGAGAGCACTATAATTCAAATATTACACATATTACTAGGCAACCAATTTACATTTCAATCTGAAATGTTGATCTACCAGTAAAAAAATTATGTACAAAAAATGAAGAAAGTAGCAACACAGGATAAATACATTTTGGTTCAATTTATAACTATCATAATTATAATGGTTTCAGACAAAAAAAAAAACAAAAAAAAAACAAGAAATGTGTCACAGACACAAATGCCCCTGGAAAAAAGCAATCAAAACAGTCCTATTAGCTTATACCGTAAGTTGGATGGAAAGTGCAAAATAAATGTAAGAGAAGCAATGTAAGTTAAAATTAAACAAATGGTAAAAATTCTGCCAAATAATGACTGAATCGCCAAAGCTTGAAAAAAGGAACTACTGCACTTGATAATGATTAAAATGTAAAACTAAGAACAAAAATTTACAGATATTATAGTGGAGTAGTGCACAGAAACTTTACCCCACCCAATATCTACGGACATTGTAGTGGAGTGGTACATAGAAACTTTACCCCACCCACAATCTAAGGACATTGTAGTGGAGTAGTGCACAGAAACTTTACCCACCCCACCCACAATCTAAGTACATTGCAGTGGAGTAGTGCACAGAAACTTTACCCACCCCACCCACAATCTAAGTACATTGCAGTGGAGTAGTGCACAGCAACTTTACCCACCCCACTCACAATCTAAGTACATTGCAATGGAGTAGTGCACAGAAACTTTACCCATCCCACCCACAATCTAAGTACATTGCAGTGGAGTAGTGCACAGAAACTTTACCCACCCCACCCACAATCTAAGTACATTGCAGTGGAGTAGTGCACAGAAACTTTACCCACCCCACCCACAATCTAAGTACATTGCAATGGAGTAGTGCACAGAAACTTTACCCATCCCACCCACAATCTAAGTACATTGCAGTGGAGTAGTGCACAGAAACTTTACCCATCCCACCCACAATCTAAGTACATTGCAGTGGAGTAGTGCACAGAAACTTTACCCACCCCACCCACAATCTAAGTACATTGCAGTGGAGTAGTGCACAGAAACTTTACCCACCCCACCCACAATGGTAGACACATGATTTCTTGAAAATGTAGCAAATGTAAAATTTTCTTGGCTAAAATCTATTTGGCACTTTTTCATCAGTTAAATATGAAGTTTTGAATTTATTAGTTAATATAATAATAATTATGTTCCCCTTGAAAGGCTGTTCAGCAATATTGCCCAACATGCTGCTCTTTCTTTAGAGATTGTTGACATAGGTTATTTATATTCTTGAAGACAAATGTCAGCTTGAATAAGTAAGTCAGCTATCAGAATGACTTATCATTGGGGTATTTGACATTTGTTCAAATTTGTTCCAACTATTAGTCTTAAACTCTTTAATATTTTTGTATCTTATTTTCTGTTTTCAATGAAATTATATTTGTCACCCTGTATAAATTATGTGATATGTATCATATTCACCACCAAGTGTAGTCACTACAGCCCTACTTATTACGGACAGAAATTGACCAATGAACATGTTTCTGTCAGAGACTGGTCTATCATCATACAATGTACTGTTTTAAATTCATGACCTAATTAAATACACTGAAAGCCAATTTATTTCATGATAAATTTTGAACAGCATGCAGTAAAACCTCGATTATCCGAAGTCGTCGGGACCGAAAAATTACTTTGGATAATCCGGGGTTTCGGATAATCCAGGGTAAGGGAGAGCTATCACTAAAGGTGATGAATACCCCCAGATGCCACCTTGACACAGTTATTGGTACATTTTACGAAGGATAATATAGCGCATTTTCAGTTCTTTAATACCTGCAAATTGTTGCTTATAATTTATCCTGACCAATTTCTAAATATTCATTATATAAAAAATATCAAAGTGTCATAACTCATTAAAATTTACTTGGACAAAACCTATTGTGGACATGCACAACATGGCAAACAACTTATCATTCTAAGAAGTTTCACTGAATTCCTGCATGTAGTTGCTGAGAAATAGATTGGACAAAATTTACCAATTGTATAAAAGAAATGGCCATAACTCCGTGAAAATTAATCCAAACAAAACCTGGTTATTGCATACACAACTTGGCTTACTTTTAATAACTTCTGTGAAGTTTCATTGAATTTCTATGAGCAGTTGCTGAGATATTGTGTATAAACTGTATAAATACAACAAAGGGTCATATCTCAGTGAAAATTCAACAAAACAAGACAAGTTTCATGCATGCACAACTAGGTTTTACTACTTATCACTTCTGTGAAGTTTCACTGAATTCATGTAGGTAGTTAATAAGTAATAGTTTGGTCAAAATTTGCCTATTGCATATACTGTATAAAAAAACAAAGGGCTATGACTCGGTGAATATTGATCCAAATGAAAAATTGTTTCAGCATGCACAACTAGACCAAGTACCAATCACTTCTGTGAAGTTTCATTGAAATCCTGTAAGTAGTTGCTGAGAAATTGTCCTGACAAAATTGCGTCTACATACGCACGGACCGACCGTTAAGCGTGAATCCAATATAGCCCCCATATATTTCACATCTGGGGGTATAATAAAGGGAGATAACTCCCATATATATGGCGTATACACGTACAGATATAATAACAACAAAATGAATGTGTTTTAAATCATATTTTATTTACGAAAAAATACATTTTAAGATAAACATGTGTATGTTTAACGTAAAAACAAATGTATGAGTAGTTTGTACCATTATTAATTCGTCAAAGCCAAGAGGATCCCTAAGTGAAAGAACGAATACAAATGAATACCCAAACGGTAGCACATGTCATATTACACATTAATCCATAGATAAAAAGGTTTGATAATTTGTTGTTCACACCTTTTGACACGTTAAAGAAATCCTAAAATGATCGGTCAGAGTTAATAGTCGACTTCGGATAACAGGAGTGAAAATATGCTTTCGGATGATTGTGGGGATCTGTTTTTCACTACAGATAAGCCATGGTATTCAGATTAGACGATTCTGATAATCAAGGTTTATTTACATTGAAATAGGAAAATTCGGGACCAATATTTCATTTTGGATAAGACCAGGTTTTCGCATAATCCGAGTTCAGATAATCGGGGTTTTACTGTATTTGAATTCTGTAAGATTTTGTACACAATTATGTTTGCCCTCAAACTATCGGAAGTGTATATTTCATGTAATGTCAATAATTTTTGTTGTCAAAACTCTCATTTTCCATAATACAGACGTTTTTCTCGAAGAAAGTGAAGTGACATCAAACCTGGCATAAAACGATGTACTTCAATAAACAAGATGGCCCTATATTGCTCACATGACAATCATTGTTTACTCATTAAAACATTGTTTTAAACCTGTGATGTAGTTTTGATCCAAGATGACCCATGTTACAACTTGTCCTACATATAAATAAGACAAACATTCTGATAAGGTTTGATGAAGATCCAACCATGACAACTACAGCATAGAAGAGTTTTTCTTAAGATTTGACCTTGTGACCTAGTTTTTGATCCCAGATGACCCATGTTCGAAGTTGTCTTCTTTAGCATTAAGAAAAACATTCTGACATGGTTTGGTGAAGATCCAAACAAAATTTTACATCTACAGTGTTAATATGGTTTACCTAAGATTTGACCTCGTAACCTAGATTTTAACCCCAGATGACCCATATTTATTCTTGTCCTTAATATGATTAAGACAAACAATCTGACAAGGTTTGGCGAAGATCCAACCAAAACTGTATAAAACAACAAAGGGCCATATCTCAGTGTTAACAAACTTTTCTTAAGATTTGACCTAGTGACCTAGTTATTGATCCCAGATGACCCATATTTGTACTTGACCTTTATATTATTTAAACAAACAATTTGACAAAGTTATGTAAAGATCCAACTATAACCGTGAAATCTACAGTGTTAACATGGTTTTTCATAAGATTTGACCTTGCAGCCCAGATGACCCATGTTCAAACTCCTCCAAGATATTATAAAGACAAACACTTGACAAGGTTTCATGATGACCAAATCAAAGCAGTCACTTCTAGAGTGTTCACAAGGTTTTCCAGCAATTTGCCCTAATGACCTAGTTATTGACTGCAGGTGACCCATTATCAAACTTGAGCTACATATCATTAAAATAAACATTTTGACAAAGTTTCATGCAGATCCAATCAAAACACTAATTTTTTAGAGTGTTCACAAGGTTTTCCCTTATTTGGCCCTGATGACCTAGTTCTTGACCCCAAATGGCCCATTATCGTTGATTAACGTTCTGACCCAGTTTTGCAAAAATTGAGCTAAAAATGTGGTCCCTAGTGTGTTCGCAAGGTAAAAGTTTGACAACACATGCCGGACGAAGACTGATCACAAAAGCTTACCCTGAGTTCAAGTGCTCATATGACCTAAACACACAAATAGGACCATGTTCAAACTTCACGCCTCTTTATTCACAAAAAAGTTGTTTTCAAAATACAAGCGGCTTTCTTGAAAAAAGAAAACATCAGCTATATTCGTGAACGTCCAAATTGTGTATTTATGATGATCATGTGTTTTAATCCAAAAATGCCATACAGACCAACTACGATGGTAAAGCAAAGTAAAAATGAATGCTGAGAGTCAGTTGGCATATTGCGAGCAGGTATGTTCAAGGCAGATATGTGGCAAAGATCTTACATTGTTCTGGAAGAACCATACACTAACTTGAGAAATCAAGGGGTTCGTCCTGTGATTGTTCCTTTCATGTGATGTCATTTACCTGGTGGAACTTTACAGCAAGTCAACAATACACAGCAGCATACTGCTTAGCAAGTAAGTAAAGAGCACACATTGAAGTATTGGATTGGCCATCCTATTCCCCAGACCTCAATCCTACTGAGAACATTTGCAGTCACTTAGGTAGTGTTGTACGGAGTAGAAACCCACCATCTCAGAACGTCGCTCAACTTCAACAAATGCTGATTCAAGAATGGAACAATGTTCCGCAACAATGGTTACACAGTGTTATTTGCTCCTTAGCAAACGCTGTGTTTGTTACAGTTCAGCGTATGGTGGACACACTAGATTTTGATTTGACATTCTAAATTTGGAGGGCAATATGTAAAGTCTACTTGTAACAATATTTTTGGATAATCAGGGATCTCAATAAGTTTGTGGCCAACAGCTAGGGCCTGCTAGGGGGGATCCGGTCATTTTCTAAACTTTTGAGATTTCCAACTGGCCCAAACACATTTCTAAGCAGCTAAATTGGCCTGCAGCCTGCTGTTATTGAGAACCCTGGATAATGATAATTTATATTTGCTAAAGAAATGAAAAGAAAGCTGCCTTTATGTGTGCAAAGGATTTTGTCAATCTAATGAAATATTATGTTCAATAAACCTTGTTGAGGTAGTGTAATAATTCTTGTAGCGTTTAGTGTATATGCGTCAGATATTTCACACCTCTGGGATTAACAACAGATTGAACCAGTTTAATTCATGATGGAAACATATCTAGACATAGGGGGTGTCAGGATACATTTATCATTAACAGTGAAATAAGCCTCATATAAATATCACAATTGATATAATTATTACAGTAAAGAATTTGCAACAAAAACATAAAAGCAGAGATAGATGTAAAATGACTTACAGAAAACTTGAGCTTTGTCACAGAGGTGACTAATACCCCAGCTGCTACTTTGACACTAAGAACATGATAGTACACTATATGGCTACGTTTAAGGGCATATAACTCTGGAATGAGTGGATCACTGGGCATGAAAATTGTGTTTTGCACATCTACAATTCATACTGATAATATATTTCAAGTTTCAATTCAATCCCTTGAAAAATGTGGAAGTAGTTGCGGACCGACCAACTGACTGACAAAAGTGACTCCAATATACCCCCTCTCAAACTTCTTTAGCAGGTATAAAAATCAATATTAAACAAACTACTTACGGAACAAGGTACCACAGAAATAAAATATTAAAAAAATAAAAATGTTAGACCTTTTGAATACTTCATTAAGACTTCTACATGAGATTCAAACACACCAAAGTTAAAACAACATTGTCCTATGAACAAAATATTATATTAAGTAGACTCAGCAGTTAAGCAATAAGCTATTACCAAGCAGATTTTACACCATAACATCACCATACTGTAAAGTTAACTTAGCCGAGAGTACATGTACATGGCATAAACTATCAACAAATGATGAAGTTCATAATGATTATTCTTAGGAGGATTTTTTTTTTCAACAAATTTCAAGTTATGCAATTAAAATGTAAGTAGGAGACAGGGTCTTGATTTTTGTCTTAAATGACCAAGTTCCAAATATAATTTACATTTTGACCTCACATGACCTAGTTTTAAATATAATCTATATTTGACCTCAAATGTCCAAATTACAAACAAGACCACAATCTCAAGCATGGACTTCCCGTCTAAGCTGACAGATTTAATCGCATCACCAGCTTGGAAGGATTTTGTAGAATTTGAGTAGATGACCCTGTATAAGTTAACCAATTTAAACATTAGAATACAGTACAACCTCTCCAGAGCAGCCCTCTGTAGAACAACAACCTCTCCAGAGCAGCCCTCTGTAGAACAACAACCTCTCTATAACAGCACCTTCAAAATTTCCCTAAGCTGATAATTACTATGAGTTTAACCTCTGTAGAGCAACAACCTCTAAACAACAACCAATGTTTGCAGCTCCCACAGGGTGTTGCTCTACAGAGGTTGTAATGCACAACAAGCATGTTCTTATAGAGATCTGCAGATGTCCAACCAAGAAATAAACAACAAACTAAAAGTTCTACATGGTATCTAAACAGAAGCAAAGATAAGCAGCCTGCATGTACACGCTATATACACTGAATAAGAAATATACAATTAGGGTTACACACGACATGTTAGTGAGTACCTTATAGGAGAATTAGGGAATGCAGATGCTGGCATCATGCCAAATCTGAAAAGTTACACAAATCTAGAGATGACATACAGGAGGAATATAGAGTCAAATATATTGTTATGTTATAAATTAATGCTTTTTACTGGCTCTCTGTCAACACTAGCAAGCATGATTTGATTATTGACACATATTTTCATCACATGACTAAATACGAAATCATTGGCTGAGTGTCAAATAAAGTCACTTTCAAATAATGAATTTTAAGAAGACAAGTACTGGATACATACATCACACAATGAACATTTTATTAAATCATTGAACATTTTATTAAATCATTAAGTCTGTTGAATTAAAAAATATTGTTATCATAAAAAGCATTCCCATGTTATTATACATGCAATTTTATCTTCATATAGCACTTAAATAAACATCTTAACTCTACTGAAACATTTAGTAAAGTACAAAACATGATCATTCAACCAAGTTCAGGTAATGTTCGATTGCAGTTTTAGGTGAATGAACATTTTATATGATGATATCCATTAGATGTTTGAGAGTCAATATTTTACATCATTGAGTTGCTTGAAGAAAATTATAGTTTTAGTAATAAGGTAAATGGAGTCATTTCTGAATTACAGAATTCTAACAAAGCTTTTCTAATGGATATTTATAAGAAAATATCTTATTTAAATCTTTTTAAGATTTGTAGATACACAGAATACTCGACTACTATTGTATTTATGAAATGGCCCATCTTGTTTATTAGCCTGAAGAACAAAAAACATTCTGTCATTTTCATACTAAAATTTAAATCAGCCAAACAAAATGCATTGTACAAGACAACTGACCAATCAAATGATAGATATTAAATTACCCAGAAGCCACTTCATCTTCATCCAACATTCTTAACCTCTTTTTCTCTTCACGCTCCTTAAGAATGACCTACAGTAGAAAAAATAGAAGACATTTCATTTATCTATAGCAACTAAAAAGAGTCTATGTTATTTATAGCAAGTAAAAATAATAAATGTGTAAGTCAGTGAAAGTGAAATAAAAGACATGCAGATCTGTTAATCATATCTAATGTGAGTGTTAATCATACATTATTTCACCTGTAGGAAGAGATAACATTATTTCACCTGTAGGAAGAGATAACATTATTTCACCTGCAGGAAGAGGTAACATTATTTCACCTGCAGGAAGAGATAACATTATTTCACCTGCAGGAAGAGGTAACATTATTTCACCTGTAGGAAGAGATAACATTATTTCACCTGCAGGAAGAGGTAACATTATTTCACCTGCAGGAAGAGATAACATTATTTCACCTGTAGGAAGAGATAACATTATTTCACCTGTAGGAAGAGGTAACATTATTTCACCTGTAGGTAGAGATAACATTATTTCACCTGTAGGAAGTAGGTAGAGATTACATTATAGAATAGAATACAAACCTTCTTTAATGGACTCGGTTTCTTAGTTTTTGGATTTTCGCGTTCTTTTCCTCTCTTTAATGTTGGAGCACTGGAGTCTAATATATTATGCTGAAAAAAAAATATACAGTTAACAATATCTGAACAAGCATATAAATATTATGTAAGTTACTTCTTGTAACATTTAACAAGAGGGCCAAGATGGCCCTTTAACGAACACCTGAGAACCAAGGCACTATAATTAATGACCAGATAATATACTAGTACCTAGTTTCCATCTCGTATAACCCATTTATGCGTAGATTTTGAGATCAAAACCAAAGATGAAGGTATAATACTGTTAAACAAGCTAAAACGTAGCAAATTTTCTAATCCAAGGACCCATAACTCTTGAAGTTGTGGTCCGATTCCACCCATAACTGAACTAGTTCAAGACCGTAAGGTCATACACATTCATTCTAAATATGATTAGGATCGGTGAATAAATGAAGGCGATAGAGTGTAAACAAGCTAAAATATAGCAAATTTTCTAAGTCAAGGGCCCATAACTCTTGAAGTTTTGGTCCGATTCCGCCCATAATCGAACTTGTCCAAGATCTTTTGGTTTTACACATTTACTGAAAATATGATTAGGATTGGTGAATAAATGAAGGCGCTAGAGTGTAAACAAACTCAAATATAGCAATTTTTCAAAGTCAAGGGCCCATAACTCTTGAAGTTCTGGTAGGATTCCACCCATAATCAAACTTGTCCAAGATCTTTTGGTTATACACATTTACTGAAAATATGATTAGGATTGGTGAATAAATGAATGCGCTAGAGTGTAAACAAAATCAAATATAGCACATTTTCAAAGTCAAGGGCCCATAACTCTTGAAGTTCTGGTCCGATTCCGTCCCTTAATCAATCTTGTCCGAGGTCTTTTGGTTATACACATTTACTCAAAATATGATTAGGATTGGTGAATATATGAAGGCGCTAGAGTGTAAACAAGCAAAATACAAATGTATAGCAAATTTTGTAATTCAAGGGCCCATAACTCTAGAAGATATTGTCCAATTATGTCCATAATCGAACTTAGCCAAGAACTGTGGTCATATACATTGTGAGCAAGTTTGATCACGATTTGTTAAAGGGGCATGCCCTGGAACTGCTGTGTCTTGGGTTTTATACACCAAAAATGCGTTTATCACTCGTAAAAACAATTATTACCGAAAAGTCAAAGAAGAATGTGCCTTCAAAAATGGCCCTATAACACGCGCGTGGGTATTTATATGCCGGTTAAAATAAAAGGCTTACAGCCTTTTAATGACGACAATGATATTTCCGATTCGTCTAAGAATTTAACTTAGCATGCGCGCTGCCTTTCAAGCAGCAAAACAATGATATTTACCTATAATTGATCGATAGATAAGCTTTATGTCGCAAACAATGAGCATGACATGAGCAAAACTTACCCTTTCACAGTTTGTTGACATTTCTTTCCGCTTTTGACAGATCCCGAAAGGGTTGAGTTATGAAAATGACGAATATTTTCTAAGGCGTAATTGGCAGGTTTGGTAAATATTGAAATGTGTATTTTGAGTCAACTAGCGGGATATTTCATAAATATTTTACAGGACTTTCATTAATTGATTTAGGCATTCAATTTGATTTATATTCGAGACGCTTCAGTTCCAGGGCATGCCCCTTTAAGAGCTGTGGATGCTAGAGTGTAAACAAATTAATTGTGGACGGATGACGGCCGACGGACATTCAACGATCCTAAAAGCTTGTAACATTTAAAAACATGTAAGGTACTTCTTGTAACATTTAAAAACATGTTTTGTACTTCTTGTAATATTTTAGAACATGTAAGGTACTTCTTGTAACATTTAAAAACATGTTTTGTACTTCTTGCTTAATGGTACATCCTGTATCATTCTGACTAAAGATATTGCATCAAAAGTCCAGCCTCCATGTTTCACAAGGGAAAGTTTGCATTCAGTAACAGATATAGGATACAGGTTTATATAGTAAGCAATACTTACAGGTTTCAAGTCATCTCTTTTAATAACAACAGCCTTAGCATCTTTCTTGGTTGAGGGTTGTTCCTTCTTTGTCTAGAAAAAAAGTATGAGAATTCTATACTTTCTGAATAAAGCACTGAGAGGACTATTGTTGACTGGTTTTGAGGTTTTCTAAATAATCCACAAACACATAGCCTTAACGTTCATGTAGAAAATGTAACATTTATACACCAGTCAGCTAGAAATGCTGACAAGTATATAAAAGACAAAACTTAGAAAAGCCAGTCCACAAAACGTCACTCCTTTATTTGATATATTCTACTCAGTAAAAACATGATTCTGTTCCAATGTCTATACATGTATACTCATTCTATTGTACTCAAAATTCATTCATAACAAGGAGTCAATAAGAAAGAAAAACAAAATATTTGAACAAAAAGAATTTGAACAAAAACATAAAATAACAAGAGGTAAACAAATCAAGAAGATTTTCATCACCAATACCTCTGCGGCATCTATTAATGCACTAAGATCATAAGTGATTGGTTGTTTAGATTTCTTGCCCCCGCCCCCTGCTCCGCCTCCTCCTCCACTAGTTCCACTTGATGTGTTTACTGGTTGTGATGTCTTTAAAATACCTGAATAGTTAAATACCTTCAATATACTATAACAGTCGTATCCTGGGACACGACCAGTAGACAAATTTATAGCAACAAAACTCTATATTACTAACATTACATACATAGGAATACAAATTTAAATAAATCAAATTTACCAGGTTTATGCATGTTGTCAACAACAATAATCCTCCATTATATACTGAAGGGATAATTATATAATAGAGGGCAATTAACCGAACCAGCATTCTTGTTTCTTTTTTGTTGTTGTTTTATTTTAGTTTTACGCCCCTTTTCAACAATCAGAGTCAGATGAGGCAGACAGTTAATCTAACCATTGTTCCTAGGAAGAACCAGTACTAGTTTCTCACATAAAGGCATGGCCAGTAGCTGGGCTAAAACCCACAGCCCTCTACCAGTGAGAGGTTACAGTGATTTGAAGTCAGCAGCATTCTTCGATTCTGTGCTGGTAGCATGTTCATTGTAAGTACCAGGAAAGTCAGAAGTGGAGGACAAATGATGTCCTGAGATGTAAGGTGTTGTGTCAACTTTTCACAAAAAATGTATGCTGTTCAAACTCACACACCGCATGAAAACTTTAGCTCAGCTGGAAGGCTAAATGTAACATTCTAAAACTGAGAACTAAAGCCAAGTAAAGCTTTACCTGGTTGTTTTACAGCAGCAGTGTTTGGTTGATGTGGTGTAGAATTATGTGCTGGTTCTGGAGCAACTGTTCCTGGTAATAAGAGTGAAACTTTCTTTCCTGTTGATGATGGCGTGGATGTTGTACTAGATGGTGTTAACTACAATATAATATTACTAGATGAAAAGTTTCCAATTTTTTTTACATGATAGGTGGTAGAGCAAAACAAGCACATAATTTGTAAACATTCTAAACTGTGATGATCTATATTGACAGACATCTCAATATATCTATACATTTGTATATGATATTTACAAACAGTCATCATTAATAAATATGTCTCAACAGAAATTCCTTTTCCTTCAAACAGCTACCACAATTGAAATATAAAGAAAATTATACAAGTTTTTGAAATTCTGAGTACTATAACTCCAGTAAGATTTGTACGACACTGCCTCCTGAAAATACTGGTAACCATAGCAACAATGATCTTACCTTCCAGACTCCCTGTGTTGTTGTATTACGAACAGGAGAGACTGATTTCTTAGCAGCTAATGGTAGTTTCTGTTTCATTTTAAGTTCCAGCATGTGTTGTTCTAGACCTATCTCTGCCATCTCAGCATCAGCAGCTTTGTTAGCCACTTCTCTACGTTTACGACGTTTACGAGATGTACGACTTTCTTTTACTGGAGAAGCACCTACAAACAGTAATATAAATCATGGCTTTGGGTATCTTACGAAAATCGGAGGCACAGTCCACAGCAAGATGCAATTATTGTCATTTTAATACTAACTGTTGTATAAAACTCCTGTATACGGAGTAGATAATATTATACGAGGGATGATCCAAAACAAGTGACAACCTAAACAACGTCAATATGTCGACGTCGCACCACACTGAAATTAGATCTGTGATCAAAGATTGCAAATAATTAGATAACAGGCCTACACAGACATATAATATGATACAAGAAACTTGTTTGAGAAACCATGTCAGTCAGACACAGGCATTCAATTGACATAAAAGGTATGTTGTCAGAAGAAGATCAATGAAATTTGATGTGGGTAGGGTCCCGAAAGAGAAAACAGTCGCAACGTCAATGACGTTGGTTGTGGATGCGCTGGCCAAGGATCGACGGCAGATGGTTAGGTGTTTGTCAAAATGATATGTATAATATAGGTTATGACAGGAATAAATAATTTTAATTAAAGACCTTCAAATTAGAATAATATCATAGATGCATCGTTTTTAAATGTGATCCACTTCCACTGTTCAACTGTTCTCTGTAGAAACCTACTGCGCGCATTGCAGAAGAGGACACCTGGAACCCCCGCCCCACCCCGAAAACTTTATTCTTCAAATGGACAATGTCTTTTCCCACACTGCCTGCAGAAAAAATCATGTTGAAATGGCCATCCAAGCATTATGCAAATTAACGCATGCAGCAAACTCACCAGATTAGCCCCGATTGATTTTACTATTTCCCGATTTGAGAACAGCAACCACACAAATTATAAACGAATATGATTCTGAGAGGTATAAGGATGTCTTTCATACGCAGGTATATCGTCACAATCGTTGCATTCAGCTTAATGAGGAGTATTTTGAGAAAAACTAACTTTCAGTACCGATGTGAAATACGTGACGTCGTTGACGTCAATGTCGTTGTTTTTACCGTGCGCCGGACAGCCATTAGTGTTGGTAAAGAAATATCTGTATAATTTGTTTTAGTTGTTCATTTTAGTTGATATTGATACAGAACGTAGCAGAAAGTTTCAGCATTATATGTTATTTTCTGTCGGTTTTATTGAACAATTTTCACGCAGCAACAAAAGTCCTGTTTATTTTGGATCACCCCTCGTAGTAATTAGAAAATATGTAAATTATGTCTGACATTGGTTGATGAATAATATTGATTTCAAATCACCTACAATGAACTCTTTATAGTGGGTTTATAGTACCAGTACACAGTTGTGGTCAAGCTTTTTAATCACTAAATTAGCGAAACTTAAGGTTCTCAAAAGGTTTGGTGAAGATCCAATCCAAACTGTGACCTCTAGAGTCTGCACTATGTACTCAGGTGAGCTAAAACAAATGTTGTTACCTGTGATGTATTTTGATGTACACAGTTGTTATAACTACCTGTGATGTATTTTGATGTACACAGTTGTTATAACTTACCTGTAATGTATTTTGATGTACACAGTTGATGTAACTTACCTGTAATGTATTTTGATGTACACAGTTGATGTAACTTACCTGTAATGTATTTTGATGTACACAGTTGTTGTAACTTACCTGTAATGTATTTTGATGTACACAGTTGATGTAACTTACCTGTAATGTATTTTGATGTACACAGTTGATGTAACTTACCTGTAATGTATTTTGATGTACACAGTTGATGTAATTTACCTGTATAGTATTTTGATGTACACAGGTGTTGTAACTTACCTGTGATGTATGTGGGACATTGTTCATCTTGTGATGATTTCCTGGATTGCACTGTATTCTACAATATAAATAAATACACTCATTGCAGTAACATGTAACATAACTTTCACTGTCTCTGTTAAAATCTGATTAATTTATGACATATATTAAGCACTTAAGGAAAAACAAATCAGTACACTAAATAGATGTGATGATCTGATAAAGTCATATGTTTTATGATCACTATATATATATGAAATATTATGTAAATTTGACCACAAACTAATATTTGTATATTTGTTTCAAATCACTTCCAATGTACTTCATACAGTGGGTTTATTTCAGTGCATGATTATGGTTTAGTTTTTATATCTATAAATTTGTGAAACTTAATATATCCAGACATCCAGTCCTGTTACCTTAAGTGGGAATACTATCTATATATGTGTGTATATATTATGTTAGTTAAAGTAGGACCACTTTTTATGTATGTGTGTATATATTATGTTAGTTAAAGTAGGAATACTATTTATGTATGTGTGTATATATTATGTTAGTTAAAGTAGGAATACTATTTATGTATGTGTGTATATATTATGTTAGTTAAAGTAGGAATACTATTTATGTATGTGTGTGTGTGTATATTATGTTAGTTAAAGTAGGAATACTATTTATGTATGAATGTGTGTATATTATGTTAGTTAAAGTAGGAATACTATTTATGTATGTGTGTATATATTATGTTAGTTAAAGTAGGAATATTATTTATATATGTGTGTATATATTATGTTAGCTTAAGTAGAACCACTATTTATGTATGTGTGTATATATTATGTTAGTTAAAGTAGGAATACTATTTATGTATGTGTGTATATATTATCTTAGTTAAAGTAGGAATACTATTTATGTATGTGTGTATGTGTATATTATGTTAGTTAAAGTAGGAATACTATTTATGTATGTGTGTGTGTATATTATGTTAGTTAAAGCAGGAATACTATTTATGTATGTGTGTGTGTATATTATGTTAGTTAAAGTAGGAATTCTATTTATGTATGTGTGTGTGTATATTATGTTAGTTAAAGCAGGAATACTATTTATGTATGTGTGTGTGTATATTATGTTAGTTAAAGCAGGAATACTAATTATGTATGTGTGTGTGTGTATAGTATGTTAGTTAAAGCAGGAATACCATTTATGTATGTGTGTGTGTATATTATGTTAGTTAAAGCAGGAATACCATTTATGTATGTGTGTGTGTATATTATGTTAGTTAAAGCAGGAATACCATTTATGTATGTGTGTGTATATATTATGTTAGTTAAAGCAGGAATACCATTTATGTATGTGTGTGTGTATATTATGTTAGTTAAAGCAGGAATACTATTTATGTATATGTGTATATATCATGTTAGTTTAAGTAGGAAAGATGGTTTTCATCAGTAATCAGTTCATAATGAAAACCCTGATTGTGTTTATATATCATGTTAGTTTTGATGTAAGTTTAGATCAGATATGTCTAGGATTCTATAAATCATAAAATGTGAATAAATTGTGAATTCTGAACAAGTAGCACAGACATAATATACACCTGGAAATAAGTTAAGCACACCCGGCATTTTGCCTCGAATTTGACATGACCACAACTGAAATTTTAAATTTTATTTGAGCAATGGTAAGAACGACCTTCCGTACTAATCATGTGTATCTCCGATAGAGTTGCACGCACGAAAAGCTTGTGTACTTCGCCATTTCGACAATATATTCATGAATTGTTAAACTACACTTTCAATTAACACAAAGTACATGTACAAAATTTGATTTTGTTCTAACATATTGTCATTATTTTGACCTCTTGTCAACAAAATGGTTAGGAGAAGATTATCGGATGGTGATAGGTGGCAGATAATAGGCATGATTAATGCTGGCATGTCCTACAGTGCTGTTGGTCGTCAGCTTGCCTATAATCACTCTGTCATTAGCAGACTAGCTCAGAAGTATCGGCAGACGCATGACGTAAGGGACCGTCCAAGAGCTGGACGGCCATATGTAACAACGGCACGCGAGGACCGAAATCTTTTACGTCTCGTTAGACGTTTTCCGTTTGCAACAAGCACCTATCTAAAGCGAAACTGGTTGCCGCACAGGCATTTGTCGTCACGTACTCTGCGCAATCGGCTCAGATCTGCAGGTTTAAAGTCGAGAAGGGTAATAAAACGTCCCTTGTTGACACCTGTTCATCCCAGGAACCGTCTGACATGGTGCTTGGCAAGGCGTGGTTGGAACCTGAGATCATGGAGAAAGATCCATTGGTCAGATGAAAGCAGGTTCCTTCTGCATGTCATAGACGGGCGCATTCGAGTGTGGAGGCAACGAAATACAGCCTACACACCAAGAAACATTCTTCCTACGGTTCCCTTTGGTGGTGGATCAGTTATGATATGGGGTTGCTTGTCCCATGACTGTAAGTTGGACATTGTAACTGTCCAAGGAAATCTGACAGGTGATACTTATGTACGAGACATCCTACATCCAGTCGTCGTGGACCATTTTGATAATCCCGACCTGTTTACATGGACGATAATGCCAGACCGCACCGAGCCCATGCTGTAACACAGTTTTTGCAACGGAATGCCATCACCACCATTCCCTGGCCTGCCATGAGTCCTGATTTAAACCCACTGGAACACGTGTGGGAGATCCTGGGCCGGAAAATACAGAATTTGGACCCACCTATAGTCAACCTGCAACAACTGGAACAAGCTCTGCACCAAGAATGGCAAAATTTATCTCAAAATCGCATTAGACACCTTACTGGTAGTAAGAGGAGAAAGGTTGAGGCTGTCATCCGGGCACGTGGCGGTTACACACGTTATTAAAAATTTGGCTACATAATGTCATTTAAGGTTAAGTAATCGTCAACATTTACCAAAAATATCCACCAGTAAATGTTTTGTAAACGCTCCAACACCATACTTATAAACACCTACATTTTTGGTAAAAAACAACACATTTGCTTATGCTTCAATAATTTGGATAAGAATAAACTAAACTCATAAATTTACTGGTTTATGAATACTAAATTGCTATCAATTGCTACTTATCAAATTACTATTTCTTAGCTCAATTAAGTCGTCATCTCATGACAGTGCTTTCAATCACAACCAATTTTAAATTTCCGGGGTGTGCTTAACTTATTTCCAGGTGTATATTATACCTTTAAAGACATTATCATCATAAATCATCAATTTTGGTATGAAATCCTAAACCTATTGTACTATGACCTTATTTCTACCATCACACAAAATCTACTGTTGTACATTCATACTTACATTATTTCTAAGTATATCACTGTAGGACACTGAAGAAAGACCAGTCGGACTAGATTTTGTATCACCGTTACATACACCTGATAAATCAGGAAATTCCTCATCATCTTCAAAGTGTAATGTCACATCTTCTGCTCCCAAATTTTCATCCTCCTCCTCGTTTGTGTCACCAGATTTCTTCTTTCTTCGACGCCTTCTTCTGCGTTTCTTTTTCACTTCACCACTTTCACCCTGATTGTTATTATTATCACTTTGTGATTGACCTTTCTTTTCAAGGTTCTTTTCAAGGTCAAGGTCTGACTTATAACTATCACTTTGTGTCTGAAGACCTTGACCTTTGACCTGTGATGACTGAATACCTCGAGAACTAAATGAAGCCTGTTTTGTATTTTCCACAACTTTAGAATATAATGACTGACTTGTGGTGTTAACACTATTATTTGTTCCCGACACTTTCTCCTGTTTATTTTCTAGTCTAGCATTGTTCAGTGGCTTACCAACCTGTTTCACCTCGATTTGATCATAGTAAGCACTGAGCACTTTCTGCAGTGGCTCAGACTTCTTTTTGTTTACATTGGTTTTATTTTTATCAGCACGTTCTAAATCTTCCATTATTTCAGCTACATTTACATTTTCTAATCTACCACCGGTCCTGCTGCCTTTTAACATTTTAGTGTTCTCATTTTTCTTCAATGAAACATTATTATCACAGCTTTCAGCAGTTACCGTGTTAACCTGGCTATGTTTCTTATTCTGACTAGTCTGACTTTTACCTTGAGCAATACTTGCATAAGTGAGTGTAGGGGGATTTACGGGAGTGTTTTCTGTCAGTGAAGGCACCTTGGTAACAGAATCATGCATAGATACTAAACTTTCACCTTTGACCTTTAATCCAGATTTATAAGTTAATGCACTAGATGATAAAGCGCTAGGTGACCTCATACATCTGGTCACATGATCTGTAACCAGGTCAACAACTTCATTATTAAAATCAATAGCAGGATTGGTACCATTGGATACTGTATTATATCCAATTGCTACTGAACCAACGTCTTTTTCATAACTTCCATCATTCATAGTACTAGATGTAGCAGATGGTTGTTTATGAGAGCTAGATGGCTTGTGATGGTCTTTGTAGGCAACTTGACCCTCATTACTGTACAGAGTGTTTGGTACATCTTCCAGTGTTGCATTAGCAATTGTCTCCGGAAAGTCTAAAATAAATCATAAATGTTTCTGTTTAAAAATTGTGTCAACAGTTAGAGCATACTTTATATTTCCAGGACCAAAAATCAATGAATTATTTCAAATAAAACATAAACAAGTCTCTGGTGTTGCTCACAACCCATAAGTCCCCTACTGGTCGGGCCTTGTAAATGAATAGTGGGGACTAAGTCACAACATCAATGATCTTACCTAACATTTGGAACTCTCCAACACAACACCAGTGATATTTCTTAAAGTTTGAAACTGTCCAGGCATTGAATATCCATGATTAGGTGTCAACATACAATATCTCAACAATATCATCTATTTAAGTGCATACTCACAAACAAAATTTCATCAACCTTGCTTGAATAGTATTTAAGTTAACACAATTTGAAACTTTTGTAACCATATTTTGATTATTTCTGTGACCAAAACAACCACAATTTTGACCTGAGGGAAATAAAAATAATGTGCAAAATCTATACATTGCAATCAATGCACACACCAAGTTTCTTTAACCTTGTTGAATAGTGTTTAAGTTATCGCAGGATCCAGTTTTCACACAGACAAACAGACAGACAGACGGTAGGGGACTAATAAATTATTACAAATGGTAGAATCTAAAGTTATAAATCTAGGGAGTAACATGTTCCAACACTGAGTACAGAAGTCTGAACATGACGGGGTCTGAACATGATGGGGTCTGAACATGATGGGGTATGCAAGTGATGGGGTCTGAACATGACGGGGTCTGAACATGACGGGGTCTGAACATGATGGGGTATGCAAGTGATGGGGTCTGAACATGACGGGGTCTGAACATGACGGGGTCTGAACATGATGGGGTATGTAAGTGATGGGGTCTGAACATGACGGGGTCTGAACATGACGGGGTCTGAACATGATGGGGTATGCAAGTGATGGGGTCTGAACATGACGGGGTCTGAACATGACGGGGTCTGAACATGATGGGGTATGTAAGTGATGGGGTCTGAACATGACAGGGTCTGAACATGATGGGGTCTGAACATGATGGGGTATGTAAGTGATGGGGTCTGAACATGACGGGGTCTGAACATGATGGGGTATGTAAGTGATGGGGTCTGAACATGACGGGGTCTGAACATGACGGGGTCTGAACATGATGGGGTCTGAACATGATGGGGTCTGAACATGACGGGGTCTGAACATGACGGGGTCTGAACATGATGGGGTATGTAAGTGATGGGGTCTGAACATGACTGGGTCTGAACATGACGGGGTCTGAACATGATGGGGTATGTAAGTGGTGGGGTCTGAACATGACAGGGTCTGAACATGATGGGGTCTGAACATGATGGGGTATGTAAGTGATGGGGTCTGAACATGACGGGGTCTGAACATGATGGGGTATGTAAGTGATGGGGTCTGAACATGACGGGGTCTGAACATGATGGGGTCTGAACATGACGGGTCTGAACATGATGGGGTCTGAACATGACGGGGTCTGAACATGATGGGGTATGTAAGTGATGGGGTCTGAACATGATGGGGTATGTAAGTGATGGGGTCTGAACATGGTGGGGTATGTAAGTGATGGGGTCTGAACATGACAGGGTCTGAACATGGTGGGGTATGTAAGTGACGGGGTCTGAACATGATGGGGTATGTAAGTGATGGGGTCTGAACATGACGGGGTCTGAACATGATGGGGTATGCAAGTGATGGGGTCTGAACATGACGGGGTCTGAACATGACGGGGTCTGAACATGATGGGGTATGTAAGTGATGGGGTCTGAACATGACGGGGTCTGAACATGATGGGGTCTGAACATGATGGGGTATGTAAGTGATGGGGTCTGAACATGACGGGGTCTGAACATGATGGGGTATGTAAGTGATGGGGTCTGAACATGACGGGGTCTGAACATGACGGGGTCTGAACATGATGGGGTCTGAACATGACGGGGTCTGAACATGATGGGGTATGTAAGTGATGGGGTCTGAACATGATGGGGTATGTAAGTGATGGGGTCTGAACATGATGGGGTCTGAACATGACGGGTCTGAACATGATGGGGTCTGAACATGACGGGGTCTGAACATGATGGGGTATGTAAGTGATGGGGTCTGAACATGATGGGGTATGTAAGTGATGGGGT
Organism: Lutraria lutraria; assembly: GCA_964023205.1. Taxonomy (NCBI): domain Eukaryota; kingdom Metazoa; phylum Mollusca; class Bivalvia; order Venerida; family Mactridae; genus Lutraria; species Lutraria lutraria. The sequence goes on from OZ026849.1 coordinate 7,998,377, forward strand.
CTGAACATTGTGGGGTATGTAAGTGATGGGGTCTGAACATGACAGGGTCTGAACATGGTGGGGTATGTAAGTGACGGGGTCTGAACATGATGGGGTATGTAAGTGATGGGGTCTGAACATGACGGGGTCTGAACATGGTGGGGTATGTAAGTGATGGGGTCTGAACATGATGGTGTATGTAAGTGATGGGGTCTGAACATGACGGGGTCTGAACATGGTGGGGTATGTAAGTGACGGGGTCTGAACATGACGGGGTCTGAACATGATGGGGTATGTAAGTGATGGGGTATGTAAGTGATAAGATTTGGAAGTGATGGGGTTAGGATAATACAGAGTCTAGAAGTTGATTCAAAAGAACTAAAAATAGAAGAAAACATACAAATGTTACAACAGTAGATATCTAAATAACCAATACAAGTTGTAAATAATGAGGGAGGGAGAAAGGACATAAATGACAAATAGAACATAATAATCAGGACTAAGAAACATACAAAATGAAAGACGTAATAATCAGGACTGAGAAATGTACAAAATGAAAGACGTAATAATCAGGACTGAGAAACGTACAAAATCAGGACTGAGAAACGTACAAAATGAAAGAAGAAATCTAACAATTTTCAAGAAGAAACATTAAAGAGAACTCACAATCTGAGGTGCTTTTAATATTTTAAAGGTTTATCACAGAAAACTTGAATTCCATGCTAACTTTGAAGGTTCCAAAAGCATAATACATAGCTCCTGTATTTTATAACTAATGCTTCAGGTTTTATGCATTTATTCAAGTAAAGACAGTAAAATCCATGGTAAAACTCATATATTTAGTTAAAACATGTTCTCAATAATACATTTCAATCTTCTCCATATACTAGTTTATATTTGTTTCAAACATAAGCTCCCACAATACAGTAAAACCCTGATCATACAAATTCCTAAAGTTTGAAACATCCACAGTTTCAAATAATCCATTTCAGAATGATGTACTTTTTAGAAACAATATTACATACTGTCCATGCATTACAAGGGACTTAACTTATGCACTCAAACATGATGTTATGTGAGTGAAAATACATGTAACAATAAAAGAAATGAATAACAAAGAATGCTTGTCATTTATCCTTGTTTAATATAATCGCTAGAGTAAATGAATGAGACAATAACACTCTAAGCATATATGCAGATTACACAGACCATAATTCTATACTATAATATGTCATTCTAACTTCAATTACCAACAACTAGACATCACTGTTGTCACATTTTTAATCAATAAATTTTGGAAGGAAGACATGATTTATTCTGTTTGTTATATTTTACTTGATCATCTTTTTCTAGTGAGTCTTACTGAATTCATGTTTCATGTGAGAATGACACTGTAGTAGTTCAAACAATAAACTTAAATATGCAAAACTGTTGAAACGTTTCTTTTATGAATAAATGTTACACACTGTTTGTCACATGCCAGTTGATTCTCAAACAGCCAATGTTATCAATTAACAATCTTGAATAATAAGTGCGAATATATGCACATTAAGTGGCTTTAGGGACCAAATAATGTTTTTGGATTACACCTGGTATTTATAATATCCAATTTGTACAGCCGAGGTTTGTTGTACTTAAGATTTATAGAGACAAAATTGTGACGCTCAATCTTATTCAGATAATTAGTTGTCATATAATCATGGTTTTACTGTATTTGTTTCAAACATGTTCTTCAATTATATACAATCAATTTTCCTCTTCTATATAAATGAATGAACACGTCTCTAAATAGATGAATATACTTCACAGAGACTCAGTCCATAAAATATCTACATCATTCTGTGATATAACATCAATATTAGGCCAAGTAAAATATCTACATCATTCTGTGATATAACATCAATATTGGGCCAAGAAATCATACATAATACATGTCATTAGGTCTCATAACTACTTTCTCACATAAAGAGACAAGGTAGGTAGCTGGGCTCGAACCCACGACCCTCTATCAGTGAGAGGTTACAGTGATTTGAAGTCAGCGACCTTAACCACTTGACCACGGAGGCAGGTCCTTCCAACACTTTCCAGCAAATGAATATAGCATGACTTGTACATTTATATCAATTACAGTTTCTCATCCTACAAGAGGATCCCTAGCACTGTTACAGGCAGACAGTCAACTAGACAAAATCAAACAAAATTAAAACATGGCAATAGAATTAACAAGACATGAAAACTTGTAACTATGAAAACAGATAACCCAGAAAACATGTCACCTTGACAACACATATTCTTGACAACATGTCACCTTGACAACATGACTTCATGACAATGTGTCACCATTTCATGTAGAAATCTTGATGATTTTTTAACCATGTGTTTATACGAAATAATCAAAAATAGGATTAAAACTAAATTTACTCAGCTTTATAGTGTGAATGATGATTAAATGCATTAAACTGATTAATTGATGATACGCCAGAGCGAGTGTAGCCACGCCCCCTCAATTTCAGGGGGAGTAACTCTTGTTTAGTCCGTCAGCAAAGAATTAAACAATACACGGCATGTATAAAAAGAAAACAACTTCCCTAACAAAATAGAAATTCATGTTTGTCTATGAAATGCCAAGTTATGTTAATTAGAAAACAATATAATCATGCAATTTATTCTAAACTCTCCATCATTATAATGATGCACAATAGAAATATGACTACTTTCATAAATGTCACATCAGTTGTATATATCTTATAGATCTGTTAATAATTGATACGAATTAATATTCCTAGTAGAAAAAACGAATTCCATTTCATATATATGTATTTAAATTATTCTAGTGTCTGTCTTGTATATAAACTTGAACACACTTCTTGTCGACTGTAGGGCCTTAATTCTTATTTAAAAATATCCAACAAAAATATTAACGTAACTATGTTAATATACGTCCCTAAGTATTCAATACTAAACACAAGTCGAAATAACAAGAATATAATTGAAGAATGAAATATAAAACCTTAGGGCTGTGGAATTATTATTTTTTTATTAATCTATATATGAATATTATTTATGAGACGTATAATATGTATTATACGTCTCTGGTCTGTATGAATGTCTGTATTAAAAAACACCAATTTTCATTGTGACAACGCATTTGTATTATATTGAATGATTTTACTTTCATACAATATCATCAAAAATCAATGGGTTTGGGCTGTGGAATTCAAACCCTAAAATGAGTATACTACATGAATATCGCATAATAAAAGCATAATGACAGTAAAGATCCAACAAAAAATAGCCGTGCTAAGAAATATATGATGAAGTCAGAGTCCCCATGTCGTTAACATTGATGTCAACTGAGACCAATTTACACATGTATATTGGTTTGTGTACATTTTTTGTTAAGTCACACACACAAGTATACTGGTCTTAGATGTCATTATGTCAGGGAAGAGAATTAGCGATGCGTTAAAGACATTGAACCAGGAATGCGAGACATGTGACTTATGGACCACCAAGACCCCGGTTTCAACAGAAGGGGGTCATAAAACAGACAGGGGGTCATTGATAGACTAACTCCTGTTTACATAATTATATTCTATGCTTATAAAAACAACAGGAATTTATTTGTAGACTTATCATCACCATAAATGAAAAAATACCCTACTGGGTGACAAGTCTACAGACCATTACATGACCAGAAATGATAAATCTGACCAGGGGCAATAAAACAATTAAAGAGATTAGACCTCATGTGGATTTAGGGGATCATGCACTTATATAGTACTTAGCTATTTGATGTCTTTAAATATATAAGTAAATAAGTTAAAACATAGACTAAGGTCATACTTGTATCATCATTACGTATCCGTACATGATCTATTTATTTATATATTTCATTAGAAATGATACAATAACTGTATTTAAATAAATGTATATATAATTCATGTATTCATAAAGTGTTGTTTTTTTAAATTAAATCTAAGATATATGGGAGTTATACTCGTGTAAGCAATTTAATAATTACAATTGGTCATGGCGTTTAAATCTGAACGATCGACTTATTCTGACTTCATACACTTTCGGAAAAGAAATAAAAGCGTAAGAAATAATTTAATAACACCCCTTATTATGTCTGGATACCGCATATATATCGGTTTTTAAAGTTCCCCGGCAACACAGTTTACCGTTTTAGGTCGTTTAAATCATAATAATTATAAAACCTATCATGCGTATTCATCGTGGACCGACAGAAGTTTGACAGACAAAATTATTGTCAGCAGTTTGGCTTCTGATTAGTTGATTTGACCTGTCAATCAAAATCTGGCGTATCATCAATTGTATTGCAACCATCAAGATAATGAAGATCAACAGATATAGAAAACTGAACTTACCAGTTTGTACTGTTGTGTGTTTACAGCAGGTTTTAGAACTCAATGCTGAATTCTTCTTGCCACCAGGACCCTGTAATGATCAAAATATTCAGAAATTTAAACCTAAAATCAACAAGATGCTGCATCAATAGCCCCCAGTGTCATGCTTGTCAAGCAATAGCCCATTTGAACAAGGTTAATGTCAAACTAAACAAATCTAACTACAATACTGGCATGATAAAACCTCAAAACATATGATATTTCACACATGATAGAAGTGTACTCATTACTGATGAAAGTATTATCATAAAAACATATGATGACATGTGATAGAAGTGAACTCATTACTGATGAAAGTATTATCATATAAAAATATGATGACATGTGATAGAAGTGTACTCATTACTGATGAATGTATTATCCTATAAACATATGATGACATATGATAGAAGAGTACTCATTACTGATGAATGTATTATCATATAAACATATGATGACATATGATAGAAGTGTACTCATTACTGATGAATGTATTATCATATAAACATATGATGACATATGATAGAAGAGTACTCATTACTGATGAATGTATTATCATATAAACATATGATGACATATGATAGAAGTGTACTCATTACTGATGAATGTATTATCATATAAACATATGATGACATGTGATAGAAGTGTACTCATTACTGATGAATGTATTATCATATAAACATATGATGACATATGATAGAAGTGTACTCATTACTGATGAATGTATTATCATATAAACATATGATGACATATGATAGAAGAGTACTCATTACTGATGAATGTATTATCATATAAACATATGATGACATATGATAGAAGTGTACTCATTACTGATGAATGTATTATCATATAAACATATGATGACATGTGATAGAAGTGTACTCATTACTGATGAATGTATTATCATATAAACATATGATGACATATGATAGAAGTGTACTCATTACTGATGAATGTATTATCATATAAACATATGATGACATATGATAGAAGTGTACTCATTACTGATGAATGTATTATTATATAAACATATGATGACATATGATAGAAGTGTACTCATTACTGATGAATGTATTATCATATAAACATATGATGACATGTGATAGAAGTGTACTCATTACTGATGAAAGTATTATCATATAAACATATGATAACACATGATAAAAGTGTACTCATTACTGATGAATGTATTATCATATAAACATATGATGACATATGATAGAAGTGTACTCATTACTGATGAATGTATTATCATATAAATATATGATGACATGTGATAGAAGTGTACTCATTACTGATGAAAGTATTATCATATAAACATATGATAACACATGATAAAAGTGTACTCATTACTGATGAATGTATTATCATATAAACATATGATGACATATGATAGAAGTGTACTCATTACTGATGAATGTATTATCATATAAACATATGATGACATGTGATAGAAGTGTACTCATTACTGATGAAAGTATTATCATATAAACATATGATGACATATGATAGAAGTGTACTCATTACTGATGAAAGTATTATCATATAAACATATGATGACATGTGATAGAAGTGTACTCATTACTGATGAAAGTATTATCATATAAACATATGATAACACATGATAAAAGTGTACTCATTACTGATGAAAGTATTATCATATAAACATATGATGACATATGATAGAAGTGTACTCATTACTGATGAATGTATTATCATATAAACATATGATGACATGTGATAGAAGTGTACTCATTACTGATGAAAGTATTATCATATAAACATATGATGACATATGATAGAAGTGTACTCATTACTGATGAATGTATTATTATATAAACATATGATGACATATGATAGAAGTGTACTCATTACTGATGAATGTATTATCATATAAACATATGATGACATGTGATAGAAGTGTACTCATTACTGATGAAAGTATTATCATATAAACATATGATAACACATGATAAAAGTGTACTCATTACTGATGAATGTATTATCATATAAACATATGATGACATATGATAGAAGTGTACTCATTACTGATGAATGTATTATCATATAAATATATGATGACATGTGATAGAAGTGTACTCATTACTGATGAAAGTATTATCATATAAACATATGATAACACATGATAAAAGTGTACTCATTACTGATGAATGTATTATCATATAAACATATGATGACATATGATAGAAGTGTACTCATTACTGATGAAAGTATTATCATATAAACATATGATGACATGTGATAGAAGTGTACTCATTACTGATGAAAGTATTATCATATAAACATATGATAACACATGATAAAAGTGTACTCATTACTGATGAAAGTATTATCATATAAACATATGATGACATATGATAGAAGTGTACTCATTACTGATGAAAGTATTATCATATAAACATATGATGACATGTGATAGAAGTGTACTCATTACTGATAAAAGTATCATCATAATGTTTTATAAACAACGAGTATTCTAATAAGGAGGGTCAGATGTTATTATTTGTATAAAGTGTACTGCTGTCTGCAAAAAAGAATTTTAATTTAAGTACTTCATTAACTGATCTTATAGCACCACATAACTGGGACATATATCAGTACAAGCCTGACCCCCCCCCCCCCCCCCCTCCCACTACATACTCTCTCCCCCTTGAGGGATAATTTGTCATGTATTTGTAATGTCAGTATTAAATTTTGTAAGCAATAAACTAGTTTTTTAACACTTTTATATTTTATACACTGTTTAAAACAGTTTACTGTAAGGATATAAATATATGACCAGGGCTGTCCTATAGGGTTTAGACTAGTAGCAAATTCTTACTCGCCCTTTAGAGGATACAACTTGCCCTTAAGAAAATTAAGTATCATTAGTAGTATTTGTATAATCTAAGAATGTAAGTTATGATTAAAACATTAAAAGATGTTTAATTCTGTTATTAGGGACATCAAATTTGCTTCCACCACGTTTTAGGACTATTTATCAGACAGAAATCTTTAATCGCCAAGGATGATTCATGTACATCTACAGCCGACTCTTAAGTAGCAACATTGGTATTTATTGTGAATGCTTTTTCTATCTATTCTTCTATCACTTTCTGTCGTCTGTTCATTGAGTCAGTCGGTACAATACCGTCAGAAAGCAAGGCATCCAATTAATTTGTCAAGTAGGAAATACCATTCTAGAAATACATACAAGAGGGCCAAGATGGCCCTTTATCGCTCACCTGAGAACAAAGTCACAATAATTAATGACTAGATAATATAGTTTCCAACTCATATAACCCATTTTTATGTAGATTTTGAGATCAAAACCAACAATGAAGGTATAATACTGTTAAACAAGCTAAAACATAGCAAATTTTCTAATCCAAGGGCCCATAAATCTTGAAGTTTTGGTCCGATTCCACCCATAACTGAACTTGTCCAATACCATAAGGTCATAAACATTCATTGTAAATATGATTAGGATCGGTGAATAAATGAATGCGCTAGAGTGTAAACAAGCTAAAATATAGCAAATTTTCTAAGTCAAGGGCCCATAACTCTTGAAGTTGTGGTCCGATTCGGCCCATAATTGAACTTGTCCAAGATCTTTTGGTTATACTCATTTTGTTATTCAAGGGCCCATAACTCTAGAAGTTATTTCCGATTTTGCCCATAATCGAACTTAACCGAGACATTGCGGCCATATACATTGTGAGCAAGTTTAATCACGATTCGTTAAGAGCTGCGGATGCTAGAGTGTAAACAAACTAATTGTGGCCGGACGCCGGACATTCAACGATCCTAAAAGCTCACCTGATGAAACTTTACATGATTTTATGTGAACGTTATCAATATTTACTTATTGGCGTATATAGAGTACACCGATACAAGATTTCGTGCAATTGTACCGTGCAAGGGCTAGCATGCTTTTCACTTTCGGATTTGACCACTTATCTCATGTTGACCTATCCCAGGTTGATTTCTATTGCTTTTTTTACACAGTCACACATACCGGTACTCTTTATCACTAACATGAAAGACAAAATTGTTTACAATTTTTGACTGAAAACGGAAATGCCATGGCTATCTGAAAATCAGGGAAATCAGGCTGTCAGTATGCTTAGAGCCGGCACGTCTGTAAATGACGTTTGGTTGCTCTAGGCAAACAATTTTCAACCTGACAACTCAGTTTGCAACTACTGGGTCTGTTACAGATAGGCCAAGAACAGGTAGGCCCCGAGTGTCGTCACATAGAGTCACGCTTCAGGGTCAGCTTTGTTGACAGCAGGGTAAGAGTTTACAAGCGACGGAACGAGAGATTTGCCCAATGTTGCATGCAGGAACGAGACAGGTTTGGCGGTGGCAGTGTCATGGTTTGGGGGGGCATAATGGACAATCAGGAAACAGATTTGGTCATCGTTCCAGGCAATCTTAATGCAGTAGGGTATGTCTCCCCTCATTTATGCAAAATCGTAGTTCAGGAGTGATTCTGCAGCAGGACAATGCGAGGCCCCACACAGGTCATGTTACGATTAAGTTTTTAGCTCAGAACAGCGTCAATGTGTTGCCGTGGTTGGCGGTTTCGCCTGACCAAAACCCCATAGAACGCATGTGGGACGAGATTGGGTGTCGGGTATGCAATTTAATCATCCAATCAACAATGTCAATGACATGTGTCATGCCCTTCTAGTTGAATGGCAGAACATAACCAATGACGTCATTCGCTGTCTCACAAATTCCATGAGGAGGAGAATAGCAATCTGCATTAGGGCCAACGACGGTCACACACAATATTAATGCAACTGAATGCACATTTGCATTTAGACTGATACTCAAAAAGTCACTGAAATATTTCTTCACATTTTTGTGATTTTTGAAATTGACCCATATGTCCTTTGACCTCAAATTTGACCTTCATTTTGAAGGAACCATTTACCGAAGCTGTTACAATCTCACAGATATTGCTTCAAAGTTTCATGTGACATTTACATACATACACTATATTGTTTCAAAGTGACGTTATGACCATCAGTACCCCATGTAAAGTTTCTTTTTTTTGTTAAGTAAACATTCTTTTACCAGATAAATTCAACTGATAATAAGATAAAGACATACCATTGACATACAATACAGGCCATTAACAGACGGTGACCGAGACCATTAACATACCATACAGGCCATTAACAGGCAGTGACCGAGACCATTAACATACCATACAGGCCATTAACAGCTGGTGACTGAGACCATTAACATATCATACAGGCCATTAACAGATGGTGACTAAGACCATTAACAGAATCATGATATAAGCATACAAAAATCAATTTTGTATTTTGAGAAAAAAACATAAGCTGAAAAACTAATAAATTCATCAGGCCAGTACTCGAGAAGGTCCCAGGACTTGGCAAACACTAACATGGGCAGTGAGATGTTCCATCTTGGCAAACACTAACATGGGCAGTGAGATGTTCCATCTTGGCAAACACTAACATGGGCAGTGATATGTTCCATCTTGGCAAACACTAACATGGGCACTGAGATGTTCCATCTTGGCAAACACTAACATGGGCAGTGAGATGTTCCATCTTGGCAAACACTAACATGGGCAGTGAGATGTTCCATCTTGGCAAACACTAACATGGGCAGTGAGATGTTCCATCTTGGCAAGCACTAACATGGGCAGTGAGATGTTCCATCTTGGCAAACACTAACATGGGCAGTGATATGTTCCATCTTGGCAAACACTAACATGGGCACTGAGATGTTCCATCTTGGCAAACACTAACATGGGCAGTGAGATGTTCCATCTTGGCAAACACTAACATGGGCAGTGAGATGTTCCATCTTGGCAAACACTAACATGGGCAGTGAGATGTTCCATCTTGGCAAACACTAACATGGGCAGTGAGATGTTCCATCTTGGCAAACACTAACATGGGCAGTGAGATGTTCCATCTTGGCAAACACTAACATGGGCACTGAGATGTTCCATCTTGGCAAACACTAACATGGGCACTGAGATGTTCCATCTTTTTCATGTATAAAGCAGCTTTAACAGCCCAGTGTAATGACATAGATAACAGAAGTAGGCCAAGTAGTACGTTGCAAGGGTGAATGAAAATGTTTTTATAGGTTTTTAACATTTCACATTTTTACAAATTTTCCTAGGAGAAACATATAAACAACAGTACATACACAATCATTAATCATGCCAAATGATGGTTACATCTTACATTGGCTGATAGGGCTGTCCCGATATGGCCGTGTACCGGTACGTACCGGTACAGTGCTGAACGATATGCGTATCGTATAGGATGGTCGCGTATCGGCCGTATCGCGTTTTATTTACTTTTACATTAAAAACTCTTAGAATGTTCAACAACTGAAATAGATTTAAGAATTTACTCTCATTTAATCGTCGACAATGCTTACTCAATTAATATCTGGGGTTCTACATATTTATAGACATTAGCAGCTATTTGTAGACATTATAGCAGCATGAGGTAAAGCTAGACCACAAATTCGATTTGAATATTCAGATTTTGGCGAGTAGATATTGACTTATAAATTATATTATTACGTTTTTATTACTTTGAAGTACTTTTATATCGTATCGTAGATATCGCATATCGTCAGTACCGTATCGCAATACGTATCGTATCGGCTGAGATCTGTATCGGGACAGCCCTATTGGCTGACAATAAACATGCTCAAGTATTAATTTTTCAATTAATACAAACATGGGAGACATTACTCCAGATTGACAGCAAAAATTAAATAGATGTCCAAGGGCAACATGTTGAGCCCAGGGTGTTGCCCGGGACAAATTGTCTTATTGAAGTAAACATAATATGCCTAGTTATTTCAAATCCTTCAATTCATACAGAAGGTACAGTCTGGAGACAGAAAACACATTTGACTTCTAAGTTTGATCTTGATTTTGAACTAGGTCTTGCCTATGACACATCTCTCACACTGAGAGAACATTTGTGCCCAGTAATTTCAAAATCCTTCAATGCATACAGAAGATGCAACATGTACAGGAAAAATACATTTGACCACTAAGTGTGACCTTGACCTTGGAGCTACAGACCTGGGTCTTTCGCATAACACACTGCCTCATTGTGTTCAACAATTCTGCCTAAGTTATTATCAAATATGTGAATGCATAAGGGAGATGGAAAACTCGGACAGACTAACTATTTTTTTACACATTGGTTAAATTAACGAATGATAAAGGAGACTTTGAACAGAGCTAATGACAAACAACCTGCACTTGTAATTGTAAGATTAATCAAAGGGGTTTGTCACTAAAAAAAATCCTAAAAAAAAAATTTTCCATGTAACCCATATATATACAGAAGGGAAAGAACTTTGACAATTCGAATTTTCCAAAGCATGTTATATAAAACTTCAATGTTATTGCAATGCAGTACAAAATATTTAACTCATATATAGTGCAACGTATGGGCAACTCAACACCCTAACAGAAAATGTATACTTTTACTACCTTAAGAGTTATTTTAAACTCGCTATTTATGATTTTTCAATCGCAAATTGGTCAAATTTTACAAAAAGGCACCCAGTCATAAAACCGCAGCGTTGTATACCAGTATACATGTACAGAGTGGAACTGTTAAATTATTGACAAAACTTCCTAGAAAGGGTCTTAATTCATAATAAAACACTATAATATACTAACTGCCAATGATTTAGCATCTCGGAAAGCTCTTTTAGCGAAGAATTTGCATGTTTTTTTTTGCTCAATTAGCGGACTTCTTGGAAGTTTACTTCCATGAGAGGTCACATGACAATCGCCTAACTCGTGATGAAAGCTTAATTCTGATTGGATGAGCGATACTCTGTAGTATTTGAGGCATGGTTCCAGATAGCATAGTAAAAAGGTAAGAAAGCACAGGGTACATGTAAATTGTAAACATAACTACCATTACTGTTCAGTTAGGATAATGTGATAGTGCATGCCGTTTCATTTCATGTGTACACAAAAGTTTACAACCATTGCCTGAATGGGTAAAATGGGTTTATAAGAAACAAATATAATATCATAGTTTAGCAAAGAAATTGTAGGTGTCTGGTTGGCGCAGTTGGTAAAGCCTTAAGAATTGCTCTGGAGCGAAATTTTCATCTCAAGTTCGAACCTCACGCGTTGTCTCTTTTTTCGTTTTCTTTTTCAATTTTACCTCAGACGCAAATGAATTGTCGTACATAAGTAGGTTTGTTATTATATTGTAGTAGTAAACTGTAAAAAAAGAATGCATTATTGTCCTGTGTAACGCGAAGTGTGTAGTGCACAAGTACTTGAAGTATTAGTACCGTGCACAAGCATTTCGTGCAATATGACTGAAAATAGATAGACTTTTAATAGCGAAACAATCGTAATTACCAGAATTGCGACAAAATATCTTAACACTATTCTTCATCATGTTTATTACATGTAAAAATATATTTAAACAAGAGGGCCACATTGGCCCTTTATCGCTCACCTGAGAACAAAGGCCAATAATCCATCTCGTAAAACTCATTTTTACGTAGATTTTGAGAACAAAACCAACAATGAAGGTATAATACTGTTAAACAAGCTAAAACATAGCAAATTTTCTAATCCAAGGGTCCATAACTCTTGAAGTTGTGGTCCAATTCCACCCATAACTTAACTTGTCCAAAACCATAAGGTCGTACACATTCATTGTAAATATGATTAGGATTGGTGAATAAATGAATGCGCTAGAGTGTAAACAAACGCAAATATAGCAAATTTTCTAAGTCAAGGGCACATAACTCTTGAAGTTCTGGTCCGAGTTTGCCCATAATCGAACTTGTCCAAGATCTTTTGGTTATACTCATTTACTGAAAATATTATTAGGATCGGTGAATAAATGAAGGTGCTAGAGTGTAAACAAGCTAAAATATAGCAAATTTTCAAAGTCAAGGGCCCATAACTCTTGAAGTTCTGGTCCAATTCTGCCCATAATCAAACTTGTTTAAGATCTTTTGGTTATACACATTTACTGAAAATATGATTAGGATTGGTGAATAAATGAAGGCGCTAGAGTGTAAACAAGCTAAATATAGCAAATTTTGTAATTCAAGGGCCCATAACTCTAGAAGTTATTTTCTGATTTTGCCCATAATCGAACTTAGCCAAGACATTGTGGCCATATACATTGTGAGCAAGTTTAATCATGATTTGTTAAGAGTTGCGGTTGGTAGAGTGTAAACAAACTAATTGTGGACGGACGACGGACATTCAACGATCCAAAAGCTCACCTGATGAATCAGGTGAGCTAAAAATCTTAAAGCAAGAATTGTTATTGCGAACTCCACTAAATTATGCTTTGGGATGTAAAAATCAACACTTTACACTCAAGATTAAATAAATGTGCAACAGTGAAACTTGGCTCAGTGCCTGTGATTGAGGAGCAGTTCAGGAATTTATGTCCAGCAATCAAGGTCATCGTGACCCAGACAGAGTGTCTGATAAATGTGTCAAGTTCAAAGGATGTTTTTAAAACAATCAGAAATTGTACCATAGTACAAAAACTTTGACCTAGTTGATCATAATTTGGCATGTTAAATGTGGTGGACTATGTTTTTGACTGATCTTCAATTGCAAGACCACCCACGTAGATTAAATCTATGTTCAAATACGTAGCACGTGTCAGGTAAAAAAATATTGGAAGGGGGTTACCAAGGTGACGCATTATTTTGATAATTATACACTGGAAGTGTTCTGCCGACTTAATTCCATTGATGTCTGCATCTATTAACACTGATATCGTTATGTTTTCAATTGTCTATCACACGCATTCGCGGCGAGTCTTTGTGACTTGAATATTGTTTTACATCAAAGACAAGTAAAGCGGTCGTATATGACTGGATAATATTTACGTATGTTTCGACAAATCTCCTAGCATAACTGATGTAAAAAATTAACCGCGTGCTTGCAGACTTCTGTGTTCATGATACGTCGAGTGATTGGCGCATAACTCGTTTTGTGTTTACATTCACTGAATAATAGATGAAATATTTTTGTTCATGGAATATTGGAAATAATAATTTTTGGAATAAAAAATTGCCGATATTTCGAAGGGAAAGGTATTTGTTTAGGTTGAACAACGAATTGAATTGGTTGGTAGAGTCATATATTGTTCGTCAATAAATAAGTCCAGTCCACTAGAAGATAAAATCTGATATGGAAATTTGTCACTAGTGTTCGCTGTAAAAACAATGCGGCACCATAAAAACTCCGGGTGACATTAAAATTGTATAATAATTAGGGACCCATACTGTTAGCCAACTTAATCCCATTGATGACCGCATAAATTAGCATTATTAACAGCTTTGATGGTATTTGCTTGGTGACTGTGTGTGGATTAGTATTTGGACTGCGTGCAGTATCGCTCTATTAGATTAGAGTAACGCAAAAGACCGAAAAAAATGTAGTACGAAGCGTTCCCTAAGATTACTGTATAGAGCAGTGCAGTGTTGAAATTCATAGTCCACGTGATTGCTATAGGAGAAGAATTTACAAGTAAATTCATTTCATAAAAACCATTGTAATATATAATGTTTTTTGGGGGCAAATGTCCACTTAGAAATAAGCATTGGGGGACAAACGCCCTACCTAACATTTATACTGGGGGGAAATGTCCACATGACCATTTTTTTAATTCGGGGGCAAATGTCTGTATTCCTTTGTACATAAAACATATATCTGATCTGATAGAGATTGTCATGAGGAACCTACATATGAAGTTTGATGAATGTAGGTACAAGCGTTTTGATTTGATAGGCAAGGTTAAAGTTTGGTACAAACAGACAAACAGAGAGACCAAAAACAATATGCCCCTCGACTTATCGATACCATAAAAAATTATAGAAATAAGTACATGTACATGTATAATTCTAACAAACACATGTGCTACTGTTTTATCATCTGACAAACATAGGCCAATAAATTAGTATTGTAACTAACTAACTAACTAACTAACTACAGGTAACTAACATACAGACATGCAACTGCCATCATGGCAACTTTGTTGAGCTGACTCAAGCAGGCTCATAAAAACTTCCATTCCTGGACCCTCACTCAATGGGACATAAATCCACATTCATAACTTTCAATGTGATTTATAACTGATTTATATGAAATTTGTTTTAAAGACATACTGGTAAATATTCTCTGAATAAAGTTGAAATAGGTTTAAGTCACACAGCATTCAGTACAGCATTACAATCAACCCCAAATTAACAATTATTCAATAGTGTCCTAGTAAAATAAAGATAATCACAAATCTGGCTAATCTAGAACACTGCTGACATTGATAATAACCCTATTTTAACTACACAGTTTAACAACTACAACATACTGTACTTCTTATAACTGAGTCTGATACTGGACTATAACTGAAGATGGAAGTTGAAAAAGAATAATTGTCACATGCAATATAAGTGATAAAATACTGAAGACCTTGCTTTATAATGCTATCAGCCCATCACATCTCAGAAATAATTAAAAGGCATCTCAGGCATATGTATATAAGTATATTCTATATTGACATGTATATTCTATATTGACATGTATATTCTATTCATGTACATGTATATTCTATTTGTGTATATTTTATATTGACATGTATTTTATATTGACATGTATATTCTATTCGTGTATATTTTATATTGACATGTATTTTATATTGACATGTATATTCTATACATGTATATTCTATATATAGTATTATATGATGCACATTTAATCCTTGTATATGTTTAATCCAGGTTCATCTATAATTGTATCAATTTACCAGCTGATATATTCTACCAGCATCTTCAATGTATACTCAACAAAAAAAGAAACTTTACACATTTTACACAAAAGCTCACCCCAAGTGCTCATGTGAGCTAAAAACGAGTCTCCTTCAATTTCATGGTTATTGCTTCAGATCCTTTCTATAGTTTAGCCAACACTGTCCTCTTGTTTCTCATTTCATATACACGTAGATAACAAAGTCCAACAAGAATTCAAAAATTGATCTTTTCTTTAAAAGTCTATATTTGTTAAAAACTACAACATTCCTAAACTGTGTTGGATTTGTTTAGTATTTAGGCAGAGCACTTTAAATTAATGATACAGGTTTTCAAAAATAATTTATCATTACTATTACTCAGACATTTAGAAATGTAGGTTTCATTGTGAATTGTCACAAGCTTCAATTAAGTGGAATGATTATTCCTAAACTGATGTCAACCAGTAAATCTCACTATGATACACAAAATCTATTATGTTTTAGATTTATATTGATTTTTAATCAATAAATTTTTGTATTTCAACAAATTATGATAACTTTAAACCTTTGTGGAATCAATACATATTGATACATGTAGGCAGATAAACAGCTAGGTCTTGTTTTAACTGTCACACAGTAATCTCTAAAATCCTATAATGTGAAAATCCCAGTAAGCAGTCAGAATCTAAACCTGTTACTATTCAACAAGAACAACAACTAGAGCTTTGTCACAGAGGTGACTAATACCCCTGCCACAGCTTTAACACTAAGTTCAAGGGGACATAACTCTGGATTGAGTGGATCACTGGGCATGAAAATTGTGTCTTGCACATCTACATTTCATACAGGCCTGCCCGGCTAGCTCTCAGTGGTTAGAGCGTTTGCCTACTGATCGAGAGGTTGTGAGTTCAAACCCCGGGCGCGGCTCACACTGTCCATGACAAATTTGACTGAAGATATTACATCCTATGTTAAATTGTCCTCCACCTCTGAATGTGGGGTAGCTTGGCAGGGGCTTATGGATAGAATGCGGTTAGTACTGGTTAAGGTCTAAATGAAGTCCAGGAAAGCTGGTTAGGATAACTGACAGCCACGATATGACTGAAATAATGTTGAAAATGTTTTTTTAATTCAATCCCTTAAAAAATGTGGAAGTAGTTTGCTCTACAAACGTTCATGAACTAAGAATGCCATTATACACTACATGTCTATGTTCAAGGGGACATAACTCTGGAATGAGTGAATCGCTGGGCATGAAAATTGTGTCTTGCACATCTACTTAAATCGCTTAAAGAATGTGGAAGTAGTTTGCTCCACAAACTTGTGATATTGTTTGCGGAAGGACAGATCAACCGACCGACAGAGTGACTCCAATATACCCCCTCTCAAACTTTGTTTGCGGGGGGGGGGGGGTTAATGATGATGATAATGGCAAGAGGGGAGATTTTTGCTGACAGTCAACATAACTGATATACACAGGTACATATAAGTATAACCAAATCACCGCATATTCACACACTTCATGTAAACAACCTATTTCATCTCTGTAACTTGTCTGTAGATTCAAAACATCAAACTTCTACTTGTATGAATTTCTGGATCGACCCTCGTACATATGAATTTATTGCATGTACATGTACTTTAATTTGAATTTCAAACAGGAATTTTTTTTTGTTTTCTGACGTAAAATATGCAAAACTTTGAGGTAGATGTCTGATTATTTTGTTGATTATAAAACAGTCATTAACATTATTAACAATATGCCCCCGATCTATTAATACGGGGGCATAAACATAAATGTAAAAAATGATATTGTAAAAGTAAATGATAGAAACATTTACCAAATCAAGATTTATGAGTTTAAACAAAAAGCTGCATTCAATATACCAATATGCCCTCGATTGCATGAAAAAGTAGAAGCAAAATTTCAAATATACATAACTGCCCTACATACAGTTGAATCTCGTTATCTCAAATTCCAAGGGACCATGGATATAAGTTTAAGATTAACACAGAGTGTATAATTTGTATTTTGAAATATTTCTGATTCTAACCTTTGTAACAATATAATATTTGTTACGTTTTGTTTGAATAGACATTAGAGTCTAAATAGCATACAAGTTGTAACTTCCAGCAAGCATGCTATCACTATCAACAAGCATGGTGAAAGTGTTACCATGGATTCTGACTATACCAGTAAGTACAATAGCAGTGTCAATGAGTAAATTGTAAATATGTCCATGAAACTGATCCTATGTTTCTAGAAATGTTGTCTTCTGATTGGTTGTTACAAATTATAGCCAAACAAATATCAGATGAAATGATTCACAGAACTCCTCAAAACAATTACTGGAGAATCAAAATATCAACAACAAGAGGGCCATGATGGCCCTGTAAATGCTCACCAGGAAAAAGGTCATTTGGAAACGAACATTGTTAAATTTTTTCTACATGAGTCCAAGTAAAATCAAGTGACCATAAGGTGAGGGCCAATTTTTACCCCAGGGCCATAATTTGAACACATTTGGAAGAGGTCCACTAGACAATGCCACATATAAAATATCTAATTTTTTACATTTTCTTATATTAGTCTATATAAATCAAGTGACCCCCGGGGCGGGGCCAATTTTGATCCCAGGGGAATAATTTGAACAAGCTTTGTAGAGTTTCATTAGACAATGCTACATACCAAATGTCTCTACTCTAGGCCCAGTGGTTTCGAACAAGAAGATTTTTAAAGTTTTTTCTATTTGTTGCCATAGAGTTTTTAATGAAATTTACTTTTTTTAACAACTTTGAAAGGGGACCACCCAAGGATCATTCCAACAAAGTTTGCTTGCAATCTGCATAGCAGTGTAGGAGGAGATGTTGTTTTAAGTAAATATGGACGCCACTTCATGACGAACGACGGATGCTGAGTGATCACAAAAGCTCACCTTCAGCACATTGTGCTCTGTAGAGTAAACACTTCCTCAATGATATAAAACTTTTAAAACTTATATTTACTTAAAACAAGCAAACAAATAATCAAAGTACATCCTGTCATGTTTACTGTTTAAAGCAACATATTAAATCACAAAAATATTATAATATATACACCAAATACTACTTAATTAACTTACCACAATATTATAGATAATAGACATCAAATTTACATTAATCATTGACCCTAGGAGTGTTACATCAGGTCTTATGTAAAACTATGTTAGTTTGTAGTTAAGCAACCCAAACATTTAACTGTAGATGGGTAAATGGTTGAGTTAGTCAGGCATTAAACCTTTTTTGAGGAACATTAAATGTTTACAAGTACTGAAGATCTGGAATAAATATACACCAACTCCTTCGTTAACATGTCTGAGGACTGAAGGCCAAATTGATCTCTAGTCGTCTACGGACAAAGTTTTTGTGTTAGGGTCACTGTGATCTAGACCTTTAATGTACTGACTTCCAATCAATAGGAGTCTACATGTGATGACCACCACAGGGCCCTCATTTAACGTTATCAGGGGCCGAATTCCCCTCCTCAAATAATATACTTTTTCCCTCATTCTAAACAAAATTTCCCTCCAGAGCAATCTTTATCTCTTTGTTGATTTGAAAAAAAAAATCGTATTAAATGGTTGGTACGAAGTTATCAATCTTCAATTAATTGTATATTAATGAACATTATATTGAAATACAGCTATTTTAAGCTTTAAATGTTTAGTGCATGGTTATAAGACAGTATTTAAACAAGAGGGCCAAGATGGCCCTAGGTCGCTCACCTGAGAACAAAAACACTACAATTGATGACAAGGTAATACAGATTCATCTCGTATAACCCGTTTTTACATAGATTTTGATCAAAACCAACAATGAAGGTGCTATAATACTGTTAAACAAGCTAAAACGTAGCAAATTTTCTATTCAAAGGGCCCATAACTCTTAAAGTTGTAGTCTGATTTCACCCATAACTTTTATTTCTTCACCAATCCCAATCATATTTTCAGAATTTGCTATATTTGAGTTTGTTTACACTCTATAGAGTATTGTGTCAGTGTACCTAGCTTTTCTGTCTAAGAGCAGACAGGATACAACTCATGTTCTGTGTTATCTATTGAATATTAACATACAATAATCCATAAACAAATCCCAATCAGGACCATAAATAATTCACATGTAAAGAAGATGGCTGGTCTAATAATGATCTATGCTTCCATCCAGGTGCATGCTTTCCATTATTTTACAAGCTGACAATGAAGCTGAGAGTTTTAATCATGTTAAAAAAGTCACAAACTTAATTTCCACTAGAAGCCCAAGGGAACATGTCGAGCCCTGTGTGATTTTCATGACACATCATTAAATTTTGATTTTGGCCTTTAACTGTGACCTTGACCTTGGAGCTACTACCTGGGTTTTGTGTGCTGCCCACTGCCTCAAGGTGTTTAACATGTAATAACAATTATGCCAAATTCAAATATGTCAATGCATATGGGAGATACAGCCCAGACAAGGAAAATCCAGATGGACTAACTAACTAACATACAGACACACAACTTCCATTGTGGCGACTATGTCGAGCTGACCGCATGCAGACTTGACGATAATAACCAAACACATACATTAAGTCATGAAGTGTTACTAACCTGAGTGTGTGACTTCTGCTGTATAAATCCATTCTGATAGGTACCACCATCAAACGGCATCCCATTTGACATGTTGCCAAACTGCTGAAACATTTCACTCATATTTCCCCATGCAGTGGTTGCTGGGTAACCATTAGGGGAGTTAGGAAATCTGTTACGTGTTATGCCTGTAAAAATGTCAGTTGTAAAGTGTATAAAACCTTCACTAAATCACCAAAATTATAACATAAAAGTGGACACCAATAGTCTTAATTTTTATAAATTTCACATTCATTTGAGTGAAGTACGAATAACTATCAATACAAGAACATACCATCTTCACATTGAGGTAACTATCAGTGACAAAATATACATATGGTATTAGTTTAGAATTCAAGTTTGTGGTAGTATAGTTTTCTATGAGAGTGATATCACCATACCTGGCTGCATGGCATGAAAGTGCTGCATAAACATGGCTTGTTGTGGATACTTTCCTCGCAATCTTCCTCGTCCACTGATTCTGAAACATATACATGACTTGTTTATCTTAAACCAAACACACACATAGAAAGAGGGATTTTTGTGAACTTTTATACTAATTAGCCATTTCAGATTGGGGTGGGACTAAATTTCAGATTTCAGCTGACAACAGTCTGGGTTCCTACAGCCCTGGAATCCTCAGACAGGTGGTTGTTTTTGATGGACGCATTAAGGTTTTTTACACAAGTCTTAACAGGTATAAGAATGGACTTGCAAGGTTTATACTAGCAGACTCACATGAGTTTTTCTGCCCGACACAAATCAAACTAGCAGCAAGATTTTTGTACAATAAAATCAGGGGCACCATTTTAATGAAAACTGTGAACATTTTGTATAAATATGTTGTATTTAACAAATTTATTTTCTTCCTAAAATTTATACAATGTACTTAATTTCCAGGTTTAACAAGAACAAGAGGGCCAAGATTGCCCTATATCGCTTTCATGACAATCATTCTTTACTCATTGAAACATTTTTTTGAATCTGTGACCTGGTTTTTGACCCCAGATGACCCATGTTAGAACTTGTCCTACATATAAATGAGACAAACATTCTGACAAGGTTTGGTGAACATCCAATTAAAATTTTACATCTACAATGTTAATAAGGTTTGCCTAAGATTTCACCTCATGACCTGGTTTTATGACCCTAGGTGACCCATATTTGAACTTGTCCTTAATATCATTAAGATGAACAACCTGACAAGGTTTGGTGAAGATCCAATTAAAATTCTGACATCTAGAGCTTCAACAATGTTTTTACCTAAGATTTGACCTGGTGACCTAGTTTTTGACCCCAGCTGACCCATGTTCGATCTTGACCCACATATCATTGAGGCAAACATTCTGACAAGGATTTGGTGAAGATCCAATCAAAACTGACACATATACAGTGTTAACAAACTTTTCCTAAAATTTAACCTAGAGACCTAGTTATTACCCCAGATGACCCATATTTGTACTTGACCGTTATATCATTAAAACAAACAATTTGACAAAGTTTGGTGAAGATCCAATTATAATTGTGAAATCTTTTGTTACATGTAACATGGTTTTTCATAAGATTTGACCTACAGTACCGTTCAGGTGATTTGTCCGAAAATCGCATTCCCCGCGTTCATAATCGGCAATTTATCACCCGTAGTGGCGGTTTTCTTCGCGGCATCGATCTTGAAAAAAACGCGAATCACCGCAATTACCGCAATGTTACTATTCACCGCGTTTTATGACTTTTTATTAGAGGGTAATCTTTGATCGCTAAGGATCACTGATTCGCGAACGTCTAATGCCGACTCTAAAGCTAAAATGATATTTATTGTGAATCTTTCTTCTACTTTCGCTTTCTCTTGACCATTCATTTTTCGAAAACAGTCACATGGTAAGATAATTCAGGAGTTAACACTTACTACCGACCAACAGAAATCCAGGCATCTGATTAAATTTTTTCAAGTAGGAGATCCCATTCTTGAAGTAAATATGTAGAAAAACAGGCGAATTGCTAAGCAAATTTGTAAACTGTGTAGCCATGTTTTACATATATATGCAGTGTACAGGGCGAGAATTATTATTTAGACTGAGTCACTTTTTCTCATTTTACCTGTGTAGCTAGGAGCTCTAATCAATAAAACCAGTCCACTGTTTACATGTAATATTATTTCGCGCAATAATATACGAAAGCTGACAGATTAATTAAAGCTACTATTAAGTACTCAACACTCGTTGATTATAATTTATGTCAACCCTAATTTTTCACACTTATCAGGTAACAATTTATTAACAAAAGTGCAATTAAAATAATGTGTGAATAACACTGTTATTAACAAGAAATTTGTAAGTTTGAGTAAACTAAAGTGGCAACATTGCGTATCACCGGGTTGAGCGATCGTCGCCACAATCCACCGCGAATTATTGTCCTTCAGTGATGACGGTCCCCGTCGATCATCGTCGCTCTGAACAAGACGGCCAAAATTCAAATCGCCGCGTTGAAGCGATCTACCTGCGGCTTAGCGCAATTTTAATTCCACAGCGATTAGTGATTTTCGGACAAATCACCTGAACCCTACTGTATCGACCTAGTTTTTTACCCCAAATCGCCCATTATTGATAATAACATTCTGACCCAGTTTTGAGAAAATTGAGCTAAAAATGACGAATTACCAGAAGCATTGGTTTAGGTTTTTTGTATGAAGTTACCCTTAATACTATCAAATTCACTAAAATCTGCTATGATACAACCACAATGAATTACTTCAAATTACATTTCCAATTTTATGCCACAACAACTTATCTTGGTCAACATCACATGACCCATGAGTGTAGCCTACATGACAAAAGAGCAGACAAACAGATTCAGTCAAACACGACAGGTTACACGACGAATAGCCAGTCCAATGATTGACCCATCAAAATGACCGACATCACCATTAGCCAATCAAATGGCCAGGATTACCCAAACTTGTAATAGACACTATATATACCCACAAACAACTAGAATAAACTCATACTCATGACTAAAATTTGTCTAGAAAATATACATACCTTGCTTCTCCACCAGGGACAAATGGGTAACAAGTTGTCATATAACTAGGTAACCCATTGACTGGTTCTTGTTGTGTTATACAATTTTCTTCAGTAACCAGTCCACTGGACCCAGCACCTAGTAATCCTGTTCCAGGATCAGATGTACTGGTACCATCAGAGAAATGTCGTGGTATAAACTCTTTTGCTTCTGGTGAAAGAAGCATACTGGACAAGCTTTCCTAAAATCATAAGATAATTGAATTACTTGAATCATTTAACACATGACAGCACTTCTTTGTTATGTTCTGAAATATACCTCATATATGCAAATGAAAATACTGACATGGATCAAAGTTGGCTGAGACCAAAAAAAGGCTAACTAACTAACTAGTGTCAGTCACCTTCAGTACACAGTGACAGAAGGATCTATCTATCTTTCTATCGATTTTTTTATACTGCATCACACCCTTTCGAGTATTTTGTGCAGGTTCGCGTCAGTGCTAGATATTTTTAAAAGAAATGTACAGGAGAAGTATATACATAATGTATGTGTGAGAATGGAAACAAAGCTGATAGTGTTAATAAAAGATGAAATGTACAGCTGAAAGATTAAAAACAGCCTAACCACTCAGAAATGATGGCACAGTTTAGTTACCCCCTGTCTAAATCTGTCCAGGGTATGATTGTAGTTAGGTAAAAGGAAAACATACAGCCACTACACCCATAAGTTTGTGCCCATTAATATTGGAAGTCCGCGCATGCGCATATTATACTACCGTGGTTGAACAAGATCTCCATAAAATATCAACTTACAAGTTAATTTCCTGTACATGTAACGAAATGTAACAAAACAGTAAATAAACATGCATTGCTCGCCTCAAAGTAAACATAACCTTGACTATTTTGATCATCTAGAAGCTTTCTCACAACTTTGTGCTCATAAACTGATGACGTCATGCGGAAGCCTCACTGCTATTTTCTTATTATATTTTATCATTAATTGTAAGTATTGGGTATGCTCTTTAAGAATAAAGACTTAGACACTTGATAACATAGCAACGAAGATAAAGTCAGTGAGTGTCAAATAATTGGAAATTTGAACTTCTTAACAGTTGAATTTCTTTTTAAAAAGTTTTACGTATCTTTCACTTCTTTTGCACAGCAATATGTCTTCATCCACAACTAGCATACACTTGGACATGGGAAACAATGTCATTCATCACTAAAATCGGTTATAAATAGCCTCGCGCACGAACTTGGGATAAGGCACGAACTTGTGAGAATAGAGGATAATAGTTACATCATCATGGAGTTAGAATTTGTTGAAAAGAAGAGGTGCATGTGTCTAGTGGTAGTAAGCCGGTTTGGTGGTAGGACACATGAAGGCACTGGTACAGCAACCAGTCTAGGGCTGTCCCGATACAGATCTCAGCCGATACGATACGTATTGCGATACGGTACTAGCGATATGCGATATCTACGATACGATATAAAAGTATTTCGAAGTAATGAACTACGTTATAATATTAGTGGGTTTTTACTCTGCACACTTGTTTGGTGATAGAAAGTCCTAATTAACTGTTTAAAAGGTATAAAACTAAAATTGTCTAGCACTTAAAGTCATCAATTCGATTCACAAATGTTTAGTTGATTTTGGTTAAATTATATTTCTTTTTTTTAAATTTCTCCTGTTACTCGCAATGCGTTGTATCCCCTGACGAAAAACACGGTCAATGCCGGAAAATTGGAATTCATACGGAATTCCGACTATTAGCCAGATAAAATTGTTTAAACAATACTAAATTAACCTTCAACTTGGATGTAATGATTACGAGATATATGTGTTCTAAGTTTGCTGGTCCAACCACTATACAGATCGCAGTGACATTTCTTACAGACTGCTACGTGAATCTTTGTTCCATCCATCAGCAAACCAAAATGCTGCCGTATTTTTAAGTAAATTACTTGGTGGCGTTTTAAAGTTACTTGGTGCCTTAGCCATTTTTTCAGTAATTACAGATTGTTAGTGCAGACGATGACAATGTTTACACACTTTATAGGTAAAGCTGGCTGGCATTCAAACTTGAATATTCGTACATGTGTTTGAAAATTTAAATGCCGGATCTATGTTTCGGAAAATTAGAAAATCTGTTCCTCATTTGTCAAAAGAAAAGTTCTAAAATATCCTTTCCTAATAAAATTATTATAATTTATTGGTCAATATCTACTTGGCAAAATCTGAATATTCGAATCAAATCCATTGTCTAGCTTTACTTCACGCAGCTAATGTCTTTAAATATAGAATATGGAGTTGAGAAAGCATTGTCGACGATTAAATAAGAGAAAATTCGTAAATCTAGTTCAGTTGCAAAACATTCTAGGAGTTTTTAATGTAAAAGTAAAGAAACCGCGATACGGCCAATACGGGGCCTTCCGATACGATACGCATATCGTTCAGCACTGTACCGGTACACGGCCATATCGGGACAGCCCTAAACCAGTCCATGAACAATTTTGTAAAATATCAGTAGTCTGGCAATAGATCTTTTGTTTCCAAGGGGATGCCACTTTAACTGTTCTAATTTGTTTGTAACACTGTTATAGGGGGAGTAATCATTTGTAACCCATCTAGCATACATGTATTAGTGTAGTGTACAACTGGACACACCGTGTTACATGTAACAACATTACAACTACCATTCACAGTCTGCAGTGATTAACACAGTGTATCTAATTTATCAATATCAGATGGAGGCATTCGATGCTGTCCACGTGATTATTTGGAGAAAACTAATATGCTAATATAAACACAGATATTTGACATACACACAGTGACACTTGAGTATCCAAGGAATTAGGTGAAGTCAGTCCGTTATATCGTAATTTATAATGAAAACACGCGTCAGTTATCAAATAAATATTCACACCTGATTGTTAGATGAATGGACGTTCGTCATCCTGTCCAAAAAAAGGTTACAAACCGATAATCACACCAAATTTTCGTTAAATACATTCTACGTTGACTAAGGCAGCCATTACAGGAAATACACATTTAATGGGCGGAGCTTATGTGACGTCATCCGAAACTGAGCAATTATATGGACGAAACTCGGTCACATGCCAAGAGCTCGTACGCAGCTACGATACAACCAAAACATGTTTACGTTTTGCTATCACATAGTCGGTCTTGCTTGGACAAATCTTTCGTTTATACTTCCGCATATCGACCAAAAGAATAAAATCGGTAACTTTCGATCACGACAGTCGGTCTCTGATATACTCAATATCGCTTGTAAATGTAATGATAAAATTTTCAAACCAGGGGCGGTTTGGATAGTCTTTTGGTTGTAGTACGTACAGTTGAGGATGAGCTTTTGAATTTAAAAATAAAAAAAACTCAATGATCCATAATTATACTAGTATATTAAAAAAAACACGAGCCCAATAACAGCTATAGCATCTTAATTTAGAATATTAATGAATTGGAGACTGAATGAATAAAAACACCGTCTTATTCATTCAAGAAGTCTATACCTACACTGGAGTACGTGGGACTCTACACGTACCCTAGGCTACTACAAAGTTAATATATGAACACATGCATTGTAACATATATTGCATAAAACCAACTTTGCTTACCCAATGAATAGCTGTAAAACTCGGCAAAAAAGAACTAAGATAAGTAACTGTTATAAAATGAGTCGCTATCATCGCTGCAGTTATTCTTCTTGGTGGAATGAGTTTTTACCGCGGATTTTAATCGTCTGCTTGTCGTTTTATATTATACAGTTATTGACTAGCGAGCCATTAAATATGATGTGATATTCACCGGCAGAATATCATATTGACCGAGGCGTAGCTGGTTAGAGATCTATTTTTAGAATTGGAAATTGAATTGAGTATTCCGAAATATCCATTAAATATCAAGTTCCACCGTTAAATATGACATTTATGTTATATGATGGATCAGGCTTTAAACCAATCAAAATGTGTATATCTTATAGGTCATATAATAAACAGAGTTATTAAATATCATGCGCGCAGTAGTCATTATTATTTTATCTTCAAATGTCTCTATTATCAATCAACATCTGAATACCGATCTTTTAATGACTTAATTATGCATGAAACGGGCGTTAAATGTATTTCTTATTTAATTGAACTAAATAAAAATAATCTAATCCGTTTATTCCATCAAGAAGAATAACTGCAGAAGTGACAATATATTTTATAACAGTTACTTTCCTTTGTTCGACCAGACTTTTTTGCTCTGACTTTTGCCTGAATTTTACACCTACTCCAATGAACAACAGACGCTTGTTTAGAAAAAATTACCCCACCCACCACGTTCGCTCTTATGACCAATGTACATACATACATAGAAGATAACAAGCTCTAAACGAAAGCAGAACATATTTTTGGGGTTTTTCAAACAAATATTGCACTTGCGTCATAATTTCTGGCTTCTATGCATCTTTTTTAATTCTATCGACGCCGCTCTCACACTCAAACTTGCAAATACAAGTGTAAATTCCGACGATTTCCAATTATTTTGTATCGGGGGCTGCTGCGATCGAGAAAATGCTATTTTTAGACATTTTAAAGCGTTTCCGCCTGACCTACGGTCACGTATATGGTCAATATAAACTGGTTCCCGTTCCATGATGCAGTGCACCAAAGGAACAGGTACGGTCTAAATTTTCCAGCGTTCTAATTGGTCAACCCGTTTTAGCTATTTCATTGGTTGTCGTTCATTCGAGAAACATCGGGGATTTCCGTACATCTGATAATGTACGCGGAGATAATAGTGCTAATGTTTGAATACCTCATGGATACCCTTTATTCAAAATAAAAAATATAGATACTAGAAAACACTATGTGAATATTCGTTATAGTATAGTCATATAACATATCAAAGATACATATCTTGAAAATATCAAGTAATGCCTTGATTTATTTTTTTATTGTTGTTAAATGATTTTCTTTTTTAAAAATCATATGTATGAATATATGCATAGTTCGGTCTAATATGTATTAATTCCTTTAAAACATATTTTTCTTTATTTACAATTAAAATATATATCTTATATACAAAGTGTATATCAGTATATGTCAAGTGACGTTTTAAGTAATTCTTTTGTTACTTAATTTCTTTTCGTTAACATCTGACTACGTATGTATATAAGTCCTTGACAGAACTGAATTAAATTTGGAGTAATTAAGATTATTATCTATGCTGTATGTAGTAAATTTAACATGGTATCAGGCACAAGTGCTAAAGAACATATTGACCCCCTTCGGTGAAATGATGCATAAAATATTTCTCGCTTATAAGGGTACAGGAAGTGAGACGGTCGTGTTACGTAATATTGCATAACAACTTCTTAATTGGCTACTTATCTTGATTTTATCAATGCATATATTGAAATTGAGACAATGATATATACTGGTCAATTGATTATCAACTATACTGTTTGCATTAATTAATTTTAAAACACGGAGTCCAGAATCAGATTGGGCTCGACTTTTAAATTTATTATTAGCATCGCATATTTATATGAATTTTATAAGAATATAAAATGAGGTTGTAACACTCAAAAAGTTGCAACGGTGTACGGTGATTAATGTTATTTGACAGTTCAACGAATAATAATAAAAATTATAAAATCTATGTAAGTGAAAAAAATTCTCCCACACCGACCGTGATCGAGTACTCGATTTTAGAAATATTTCTTAAATATATATATTTTTTAAGGGTCGGTATTCTATTTCAAAATACATTTAAGTACGCTGTGTGTATTTAAATGCTGCTTAATTAAGTGTTTCAACGACCAAGATCAGAAAATAACTACCCAGTTCCATAATATTTATCTATTATTTAAATTACGCGCGAAATGTGCATCGATAATGCAAAGTCTCGCGAGATCCTCCGGGCAGAATTCTGCCCGGATTCCGATCGAAATTGACCAATCAGCGTCCTGGAAATTTTAGGCCGTACCTGTTGGCTTTGTACACACAAGTCAACGGGAACCAGTTTAATGGTCAATATCCACACAGAGTTGTCGTTCCTGTGCAATATACACATACATCAGTTTGGTACCCAAATCGAATTTTAGTTTCGGACAAATTTTGTGCAATATGTGGAATTCAAAGCATTGTGCGTCTTGGTAAGTATTTTATAAAATTCTTTAGTTACTTATTAAATTTAAATACCTATAAATATTAATTACGAGTTATATTAGTAATAAAATTAAACAGGTTGGTGTCATATACACATTGTTTGGTTCATATGTTATTTAAAGAAAAACATTACACCTTAATCGAGAAGTTGTGTTTTACCATAAATTAATTTTACTTAGTTAGGGGGATATGTTAATAATTAAGGTTCCACTATAAAGTCTGTCATCGCTGGTGTGACAATCATCTTTTATTGACATTAATTGCAATTAATTTTATTTTTGCAGTTATTTCCTTTCATTTTATGTTCTTTTTGTTTCTCTATTATTGCTTAACGATTTGGACTACCGGTTTAAATAGATTATCTTAACAGTATATGCATCAAAAAATTTATGTTTTACATTTCAATTATTACTTGTTATTTAAAAGTGTCTATGAACATTTGTTAAAGTGTCTGGACAAATTTATTGTTATATAGTATTAGTGTGTGTGACAGTGAGTCATTTGTGGAATTTATGAATTAGTGTTTTATTATTCAAAGTATCATTGTCTGATTCGTGTTTAGAGTGGAGAAACTGGGCGTCCCAGGCAGTACAGAGTATCTTGTGGTGTCTGTGATATGTGGCAATACAGATCACGCAACACCGGTGATTAAGTGTTTTTTTTTTTATTTCGGTTTATATATTATTATATATAATGTCTATATTTACTCCTTATTCTTGATACTAAATATAATGGCTCACTTTATAGCCATATATAAAATATGTATACAGTGTACTTATGATTTAAAACTCGTACAAATAAATATGCACACACTTTTTCTTCATATATATATAGAAAAATTGCGTTTTACACAAATTTTCATTTCGTTTTATCATTACTATTGTTGACCAAATACCAATTTTGAATTGATTTTTAGACATCATCACCGGAACATGTAAATGACACTCGATTTAAGTGTTTATAGGGAGATCACGGTATGATCATTGAGTGTGAGTTAGCCAAAAATAACTTGGCAATCGTACTAAATGGCAATAAACTTTCAAAATATTCACCCTACAAATGACGGCAAAATATCAATAATTATATAACACATAGTTTAAAATGTCCTTGTATTCATATTCTGTATTTTCCTTACGCCATTCTTCTATTGCAAGGAGCAATCGATCGATTTTTATGTTAATTTTCATTGTAGCGTTTGTATACTTTTCCATTTGATTAAATATTTGATCAAGTACTGCCTTAAAGTACAATGTTGTTGGTAAATGTGACATGATAAGCACCTTTTTGTTAATGTAAATAATAATTATCTCGAGTGTAATATATGCTTTATGTTTATATTCATATTATCTGCAGCAAGGTAAATACTTCATCAATTCATTAAAGTCCTCATTATCATACTTTTCAGAATTTTCATATTGTTCTTCACCCTCAATGAATAATGTTTATCTTTATAGATCTATGTAATCTGCGTTTTTTCTTCCTTTTTTCTCTTCACGTTTTTGTCATTGTTATGTTTGTAACAAGATAATTTGTGTATAAATTACTTAATAAAATTGTGTTTTGTTCTGTTCTGTTCTGCTCTTGTTCCCAAATCATTGGGCAAAGACACAGACATTTGTTTAGAAAAACACCCCACCCACCACGGTCGCACTTACCACTATAAATGCATATACTATCTATACTATAATACTATATATGCATTGGACATGTTACTACATTATCTAATCTGCACTATACGTTGTGTCGTGTGCAACTCCCATCGTTCTGCAAGGTCAATGTCACACGCATGCTTAAAAGTTAAAAGTAATAATTTTGGTATTTTTGGTGTGTCCGCTCTGTAAATTTGCCATTCATTGAACGATTCTTACATAAGTCAATACATTTGTTCAAAAGGTCATCATTTAGTTATTTTTGGCGTGTCCGTTTTGTAACTTTGCTATTCTTATAAATATTTGATATTATTACATAACATGCATTATACGCTGTGTCGCGCGCAACTCTCATTGCTCTAACTCCAACGCCAATGTCATAAGTAGGGTTAAAAGATAATAATTTTTGTGTTTTGGGCGTGTCCGCTCTGCAACTTCGTAATTCATTCAAATATTTTTACATAAATGTATACATGTGTTAGCTGTCATTATACAAAATGTCGCGCTTAACTCTAAAGGTGAAGGTCACACTTTGAGGTTACAGGCAAAGCATGGATATTTTATCTTATGTGTGTGTGGGGGGGGGGGGGGTATTCGTCAATCCTGTGACAAAACAATAATAACTTTTATTTTTTCTTCAATTTAATTACACATGTATATACAATGAAATTGAATGATATGAATGATATATTTTTTTGTAATATAATTTTATTTCCTCCACACAGGTTACAAGAAATATACGAATTCACATCTTCAATTAAGCAGTACTCTTCTCAAAAACAGTAAAAATGTCACTGATATAATACCATCCCCCTATTTTGTCAGTTCTCAATGTAATGATGAAGTGCATGTTTCAATGTTACTAAACATAGTGAAATATTACAAAGAAAAGGAGAAAAATACTTACAAATGTGTATATTAAAGTCCAAAACACCTTGTCAAAATTACAAATAATAAAATACTTACAAATGTGAAATATTTAAATGTCCAAAACACCCGAAATTCAGCCGACACACCGTTTCAACACAACACCAATATGTCCAGGTAATCGGCCCCTTACACTGCGTTATCGTAGTTACGAAATGCAGGGAACCAGACAAACCGCGGTACGAGCTAATAGTCTAATTGTCGCCTGCTTACGTTTTTGTGACAAATGTTCGATCGCAACAGCCCCCACAGTGCAAAACGTGAAAAAGTTGGAATTCTACGATATTTAGTTTAGTAGACCGTGGAAAGCGTGTCAGTTAATAAAGAAAAGCCGTTTTAAATAAGCAAAACAGGATTCCAATGTAAGTTTACCTTTCGTTTGTTAATAAAACCCAAAAATGTGTTCTGCTTTCGTTTAGAGCTTGTTATCTTCTATGTATGTATGTACATTGGTCATAAGAGCGAACGTGGTGGGTGGGGTAATTTTTTCTAAACAAGCGTCTGTGCAATGAACGAGATAACTTACGTACACGTGTTGGTCATTATAAATTACGTACGTTGGCCATTATAAATTTTGAACAATTATATAATATATGTGCGCATTCCTCGTTTAGGACTTCACGTGCGGTTTCAGTGGATGGCATGCACGTGCAATAACACGTGTTTGGTGTGGTGTATGGTCATTAACTTACAAGTACATTTCACCAGGGACTATGATCGTGTAAGGCCAAACAAGAAATATCTTTTAAAAAAGATAATCGGCGTGTATACAGTAGAAAATTAGTACTTATAGAAAACTAACACAACAGATTATCTCGTGTATTCAAATAACTGGAGTTTAAACTTATATAGTGCGATTTTATTAAACTGTCAAAGCTGCATTATTATACGGTCAATGATTGCATTTATGTTAAGGTGGAACCAAACGATTGAAATTACGTCGTTTTCGACGTCAAAACGGTCATTTTTACAGTATTTATAGTGCCTCTCTGAAAATAATTATCGCTCTATCAATTAATGTAGATATTTAATGAAATAAAATTTTAATAGCGGAGAATAAAATTACCTACGCGTAGGTATAAATTTGATGATCATGATTTAATTATAAGTACAAATAAAACGATTTTAAATGTAAAGTTTAGTGTTTTTTTCTTCTCACTTTCAAACTTAAATTAGTTTTATTAAAATTCTGCCCGAGGGAATTTTTTTATTTTTGTCTAGAATAAAGTTTGTTGTGTCACCTGTTGTTCTTATAAATTCTAAGAAAATCTATCGAGCCGTTTTTATTTTATTAAAGCTTTAAATGATAGCATTACCTTATAATGCGCTCATTCGCTGTCAAGAACGTCGCTTCAAACACATCTATTTTACTTACCTAAAACGATTTGTTGGAATTAATGATACATTGTCTGCCAGTAACCCTAATCACATTGCCATTCTTTTCAGATAACAATAAATATGTTACATTATCATTTTAGCGTGCTTAATTTTGTGTACATATGCGTATATAAATAATGTGACAAAATTGCAAAACTTGATCGCTCTGGGAACTAAAATGGAAGATAATTGTGATTATTATTTCCATTTTTTGTATAAAAAACAAGGTTCCATGATTTACATAATATATAATTATTATGTTATGATTGAGATGTGTTAAAGTTAGATGTGTTGTTTATATGATATGCATTCTATGTATATTTATTTTTTAGGGTAAATATTAAGATTTACGACCCCGTTGTGATTGCGCATTTATTATATATTATACTACTCAAAATTTGATAAGGATCACTTTTTATTCTGTATGGCATTATCGTCAATTTTGGATTACATACATAAAATAAGATTTTTGGTTATTTTCAAAGATATCTGCATATCATGAGTGCAATATGTAATCCATACATTGAATCATTCGAGCGTAACGAACGTCGAAATGAGGACAGGGTCAAAATTAGACACTTTATGGGTAACTCTGGGGAATATAAACTTTGAGGAAAATGCGCAAAACTTTTGTTTTTAGTATTGAAACTGATGTCCTCGTGCGTCAAAAACAGTCTGACATCGACTCCTCATGCTTCTAATGAGCCGTCCAATCTTAAATTGTGGGATTTGAGCCCGTTCCTCCGGAGGTTCCTCTCTGAGCTGTCTGGTGGATGTTGGCTGGACAGGACGCCCAGATATCGCTCTCTGTAGCATATCCCAGACGTGATCCTTATTAAATTTTGAGTAGTATAGATTCTTAATATAAGCGAAGATGATAACTACAGTATGTGAAAAATACATACATGATTAAAACAAACGAGTCCGTTGTTTCAGATTTGATTGAAATGCGTAAAATGCATGTTGTCATCAGAACGTTCGAATTCAAGTGTAAGCCCGATTCTCACTGCCACAGTGCTGGTCCTGGTGACTCCCGGTGGCAAATAACCGGTATACCGACCTTAAATACCTACCGCGCATGTAGTGCTCACCAATAATCCGGAACCCTAATACCTAGTGTATATCATTGTACAGCCAGGGTACAACAACGGACCTACCTCGGTTCTGCCCCGGAATTTCAATGATTAAGCCGGTTCTTAATATTTTCCCGGTAACCCCCCGGTTATAGTATGTACTAAACATTTTAACAAATACGGATATGTTCGCCTGATAGGGCCGGATCAACAAGGTCCATCAAGGACTGCCGTGGATGACTACAGTGCCACCAGGGTTGTACTCCTGGGCCGGTATTCAACAAACATTTTAAGTATTTTTTTAACTTAAGTTGTATTTTTCCTTAAATTCGACGTTTTCCTTAACTCTTTTGTACTAATATAAAGGAGGAAATCACAATAATATGACTTTATCTTTGTTCTAAAGATGCCAATTATGAAAATGATAATTAATTTTCACACTTTTGATGATTGGTTTACAAACTTTTACCATGATAAAAAATTACACTTAAGTAAAAAATTCGACTTAAGTTAAAGAAAATCTTAACCGAGAGTCAATCCGTCATTCATTCATTTTAATATGTATTAGTTAAATGTTATTTTGCTTGTTTCCAGAAGGCCGCATTGAAAATGAGTCAAATGTTTTGTATATTTTACTTAATGTGTACACCTTCTATAAATAAAGATATTATTATTATTATAAACGACGTTTTTGAAGGCGAATTAGCGTTTTGTAAGGTGACGCTACATAGTGAAGCTTGGATAAAATAAAAACAGCTCGATAGATTTTCTTAAAATTTATGAGAACAGTAGATGACACATGAAACTTTATTCTAGACAAAAATAAAAAAAATCCCTCGGGCAGATTTTTAATAAAAATAATTTAAGTTTGGAAGTGAGAAGAAAAAACACTAAACTTTTACATTTAAAATCGTTTTATTTGCACTTATAAGTAAGTCATGACCATCAAATTTATACCTACATGTAGATAATTTAATTCTCCGCTATTAAAATTTTATTTCATTAAATTTTTCCATAAACTGATAGAGTGATAAATATTTTCAGAGAGGCACTATAAATACCGTAAAAATGACCGTTTTGACGTCGAAAACGACGTAATTTCAATCGTTTGGTTCCACCTTAAGCTCCGATGAGGTTCGATTACTTTCGTAAGTCATACGATAATGTCCGTTTTACCGTTATATCAACACGTTGATTGGAACATTTCATAATGGTAAAATAATCGAACATTATTGACCACGGTGGTTATAACCGGCTCGGACTTTTTTGGATCAAATGAGCGTCCCCGGACTATTTTTGATCGAGCAAAGGACTTTTATTGAATATGAAGTAGAAAGTATTGACAGGTGTGTACACAATATTAGATATTTTATATGTTTTACTTATTTTATTTTAATTATGTATGTGCGACGGAACCGTACAAATGTATATCAACCAGAAAATAATTTTAAATCAACATTACAGAGAACAGAGTCAATGCACAAATGTAATCAAATTGCATTAGCCCTCGCAGGATTTGGCGGAACTGTCGATTGACTGAATTAAAATATTAATTTCTGCTAAGTTATCATGTTTTTCAATCGATATAGTTACTGAACTGAATAATAACAATTCATCAAAGGTTAGTTCTATTGTATTTATCCAGTCAAATTAGAATCATTGTTGTTAAAGAGAGAAAACATAAAATTTAGCAGCGAAGGACTTCTAGTGATCATGGAACCGGACTAATTATGATCAGTTGTTTTGCATTAAAGCAGGAGTCACTCCCATTTATATCTGAAACGCCATTTGTTCTACTTGTTTATGGATATCTAATACGAAGCAATTTATTGTAAGTTTATATATTTATCTAGACGTCTGTGATGTGGAAACTACTGGTTTTAAAACAGATCTATTTCAAAGACCCAGGATGCGAGCACTATTTATCAGCAATGCCAATCTAATGCGTAATATTTGTTATAAGGGTGTGGTATATTTTATTATAAATTGGCTGGGAGATTCACCGATTAGCTCAGTTGGTAAAGCATCTGACTTGCAAGCAGGAGGTCGCGGGTTCGAGCCCCGCATTGGGTACATTATTTTCCTCCTCCTATCACATTTGGTGCCGCGTGTGACTAACCTTGGAATCCTAGAGCTAGGGTGAAGCAAATGGCTGGGTTGGTTTAAAGAGCATGTGGTTGTCGCGATTAATTTACTTTGTAGTATATTGACCTACTAGTATATACAATCTTGATAAAGACTATATAGTTTACGATGCTCTTTCCTGTAATTGTATACATGTACTCACTTCTTGGATAGACAAATAAAGAGTAAGATCACACATTGTATTCGTCTCATTTGAGAACTTTATTTATCATCGATTATTAATATACACAAGTTTATTAGTAAAACATAAACGTACAACACTTTGAATGAAAAGGAAGGAGGAATGTAGCGGTGTGGTATATATTGTATTATGAATTGGCTGGGATATTCACCAGCCGATTAGCTCAGTTGGTAGAGCATCTGACTTGCAAGCATGAGGTCGCAGGTTTGAGCCCTGCATCGGGTACATTATGTTCCTCCTATTACCAGTCCAGTTAATCAAATGAAAAGAATTTGGGAGGCTTCGTACCATGCAGACCTCGTACCAAAAGACTTCGTGTCACTTATACCTTCATGGTGACTTCATACCACATATATATATTGCTTATGCACAGAAATTGTCAGAATGTAAACTTTTTTAAGCAAGTTCAACAAAATCATATTGAGTAAGTTAGTCTTCCATGCATACATCACTTTCCAAAATTTCATACATTCATCATTATAAGTCATCTGAGAAGTGGTCTCTTGTTTATACCACCGAACAACATCAAATAGTAACAAAAGACAAATGTTTGTCATCGGGAATACTCCTGAAGTTACTAGTTTGATAAAATCAACAAAATCATACACCAGACCAGCATTTTGAAACTCTACCAGTATCAGTGGTACTAACTGAACTATTTCTTCCGTCATTTTATCAAACTGTCCATCACCAAAGAGCTTTCTTGTGCTATTTTTGGGGAGTAACATTCAATTTTGCTTTCTTTGGTGCTGCAGTCAACAGTGATGGCGACGGAAATACCGTTTCTTCATTTGGAATTGTAGGAGTTGAAATATCAATATCACTTGAAATATCCTCTGAAAATATACATAATATCCAATTATCCATCAACATTATTTTCATTTCTCAGCTATGGGATTTATATCATAATTTTGTAATTCTTTTTGCAAATTAGGGACCAAAATGAGGCCCTATCCATATGAAAAAAAAATAAGAAAAATATGAGAAATGAAAATAATGTTATGTATGATTTTGATGATTTTATCACAAAAACAACATTTTCATTGTCAAAATTAGCAACTTAATGTGGCATAATGTTTTATTTAAAATGAATTGCCCGGTCTCATTCTAAAAACACAGCACTGCTGCTGAGTTAAAATCAACAAATTGAAAATATAATAGGCTATCAGTAAAAACATGCTTAAAATCATCTTTTACAAAAGAGGTCCCTTCGCCACTTCTGTTACGCTTTTTAGGTTTGTGTAACCACAGCCTCGATGTAGATTTCCTTTTTTTTCTTCATCAGAAAAGAAGAAAAAAAACATAAATATTAAAGATATCAATAAAAGCCCCGTGCCTGTTGATCAAAATTATTCCGGTGCCAGAAAATTCGATGAAACGTGAAGAGCATAAATAGTCCGTTCCTTCATAAATTTATGGATCGTTAAAAAATTGATTATACGATTATATGATATATGAAAGACGTACGTTTTTAAAAGTAAAACACATTGGCAACGTACTATACATATATTTTAGAGCATTAAATAAGTATGAAGTCTGAAAAATCGGTGTATTTTCATAGTAATTTCAGGTAAATGTTGATGCGCCTTTCACTTTCACTGAGGAACTTCAGACTTTTTCTTGATGTAAAGAATAAATTTAAAAGAAATAGATCAGGATATTGATTGTATGGAAAGAAAAGACATGTAAGAGTTCCGTGGTGATAGAACATTTAAAATTCTTACGTGTTTTTAAGCCGTAATCCGTCGGAATCAGGATGTGTGTCCATTGTTTTTAACACATTAATCAAGAAAAGTCCTTTGCTCGATCAAAAATAGCCCGGGGACGCTAGCGCTGATTTGATCCAAAAAAGTCCGAGCCGGTTAACCACCGTGTTGACTGTGGTACGAAGCTAAAGTTAATCGTATTCAGCGACCGTGTAATTATTCAGCTTTGACAGGTTGATAAAATCGCACTATACAAATGATCCGTCCGTGTATACAATAACATTGCTGCTATAGACAAAAATGCCAAAAGTGTAGTACTGTCATGTATTAGTAATGTAAGGGACACAACTTGTATTGTCTTCTTGTATCATGTATGAATGTACCTGTATAGTTGTCGGTACTTATCTGAGTATGTCTATGAATAAAGTCAGTTACCCACCAACAGGCGTTGAGTTCATTACATGGTGTCAGAATGGTTAAAATTGTTTAGCTGGAATAACCGAATTATTTTTGAATAATTTGTAGTAATATTATATTTTAAACATTTTTGTGGACTGATTAAGAGAATAAATATACGGCTGCTATAAAGGTATAAGAAATTTACCTGAATTTAATCCGTCAGATGCTGGTGCAACGGAATGGGAACTTTATAAACGTGATTTTTTAATTCACCTGGATGCGCTTGGATTAGATGACAAACCTGGTCGTCGGAAGGTTGGCGTGTTATTGTCCAACATGGGACGCGAGTGCGTCAAAATTTACGATTAATTCGTATGGACCCAGAGATCTTAGCAGATGAAAACAGAGGTATAGCGCATAGGGCAGCTGATGACCAGTACAACTTGGATACTGTACTTATAAAATTTTACCATCATTTTGGAGTCCACAACTTCAGAAATATAAAACGGCAAGAGTTTCTCAACACAAAAAGAGGAATATGTCAGTGATGGATTTCATTGCTGAGTTACAGAGGAAGGCAGAGTACTGCCAATATGGGGAACACAAAGATGGTTTTATTTGTGATATGATTATCAATGGAATTAATGATAAAAAGTGTTCTGAGAAACTAATGGAGATTACAGCAGACCAGCTTACGTTAGATAGGGTAATTAAAACATACTGGCATATTGAACTCACAAATGCTCACATAAAGACATTGGAAAGTCCAGTAGTTAACATGGCAAGTACGGGTAAACGTGGTCAACGTTGGGGACGACAAAATTCTTCTAAGGTTGGTGGTGCGTCGTTTTGTCATAAATGTTGTCGTGTTCATGCATTTAGAAACTGTCCTGCATTTAATAAAAGTTGCCGCACATGTGGACAAAGAGGTCATTTCAAAGCTTCAAAGTTTTGTAGAGGTGGTACGACATCACGTGGTCGTGGTCAGTTTAACAGTCGCTTTAGGACTAGTCGTGGACGTGGCAGAGGTGGTGCTAGGGTGCACTACACAGAAGAAGATGAAGAATTGACCGATATGTTTGAGAGATATACATCAACGCATGATGTATATACGGCAAATTTGGGGAAAGAAACCAGTAATCAGGACTGGACAGTGAAAATGAAGATCCAAAACAAAGATCTATTTCTTGAGTAGACAGTGGTGCGCAATGTAATGTACTTTCGAGGCAGGTTGCAGAGAAATTCAAGTCAGTAACTCCAATCAAGAAGAGTGATGTACGTATAAACGGTGTTAGTGGGAGTCAAATAAAGGCATTTGGAAAAATAACTTTGCCATGCGAATATAAGAACACTAGACATACTTTAACGTTCCAAGTGATTGATACCCCAAGGAACATAAATTTGTTAGGCAGGGAAGATTCCGTGAAACTAGGGCTTATAATGAGAGTTGACAGTGCAAAGACTGAAACAGAGCAACTAATTAACGACTTCAGTGACGTACTGGGAGATCAAATTGGTTGTTTGCCAGGGGAATACGAAATAAAAATCGATCAGTCATTAACACCCGTCGTACATGCGCCTCGTCCTGTACCCGTGGCAATACGGGATGAACTAAAAGAGCAAGTAGGTCATCTGGAGCGGTGTAGAATAATTGCAAAACAAACTGAGCCAACAGGAGGGGTGAACAGTATACAT
Source organism: Lutraria lutraria (assembly GCA_964023205.1). Classification (NCBI taxonomy): domain Eukaryota; kingdom Metazoa; phylum Mollusca; class Bivalvia; order Venerida; family Mactridae; genus Lutraria; species Lutraria lutraria. The sequence continues at coordinate 8,039,573 of OZ026849.1, forward strand.
ATGGTGTGTGTTAGAAAAAAGAATGGTAAAGTTCGCATATGTATAGATCCGACTGATTTGAACAAAGCAATCATGCGAGAACACTATCCTATGAACACTATTGATGAAGTTGCAACAAGGCTGCATGGAAGCAAGTATTTTACTATACTCTAGATGCGAATTAACATGGGTTGTTACCAAGTGAAATTGTCAGAAAAGAGTTCCAAGTCAACAACATTCAACACTCCATACGGTCGTTACAGATACTTAAGAATGCCTATGGGTGCGCGATGTTCCAGTGAAGTGTTCCAGAGAGAAATGGAAAAGCATTTTGGACATTTTGATTCATGGTAAATCTAGAAGAGCATAATAAGAGACTGAAAGCAGTACTTGAAAAGGCGAGAAGTATCAATCTGAAGCTAAATAAAGAGAAATGCGTATTTGCGAAGCATGAAGTTAACTATGTGGGTCATAAGTTAACAGGAGAAGGGCTTAAGCCAACAGATGAGCGGATAGCAGCAATACTGAAAATTAAAGAGCCCGAAAACCAGAGTGAGTTATTAACAGTGCTAGGAATGCTATCTATCATACGTTGCCAAGTTTATACCTGATTTAAGTGAACTTAATGCTCCTCTGAGAGACCTGAAGAACCAAGAACAGTGGCAATGGACGCCAGCAGCAAGCGGTGCATTTGAAAAAATTTAGGAAACACTGACGTCAACAAAGGTACTAAGGTATTTTGATGTCTCAAAACCAGTTACGTTAACTGTGGATGCATCAATGAGAGGCCTAGGAGCAGCAATCATTCAAAGCAATGGGTTGTGGCATACGCATCTCGTGCGTTAACGTCAGCAGAACAGAAGTATGCACAAAAAGAGAAAGAGATGTTGGCAGTAGTGTTTGGATGTGAGAGGTTCCATAAGTTACTGTATCGAATCGGATCACAAGCCTCTTGAGAATATAATGAAAAAGCCAATCCATGCAGCGCCATTAAGAATACAAAGAATGATGTTGAAACTTCAGCCATATGAGTTTAAATTGGTTCTTAAGAAAGGAAAAGACATGGGTCTTGCAGACAGTCTTAGCAGAATGCCATTGAGCGAAAGTGCCAAACAAACTATGGATGATGAACTAATGGTTTTTGTTGCAGAAACACTGTCGTGCACACATCATGATAAAATTGCGAAGCAACGGCAAATGATGAACAATTTAAAATTGTGAAGCAGTTAGTTATAACAGGTTGGCCAGTATCACGAAATGAAGTTCAAGAGGGAGCCAAGCCATTTTGGGAGTTCAGAGATGAATTGTCTGTTTACAATGGTGTGTTATATAGAGGACAAAGGGTCTGTATACCAGTCAGTTTGAGAGCAGAAACATTGAAGGCTATTCACAAAGCACATCTTGGAATTGTCAATTGTAAGAAACGGGCAAAGGAATTGGTATATTGGCCAGGCATGAATAAACAAATAGAGGACAACGGGCGTGAATATCGTAGAAACACGTCTATGTTAATGAAAACAAGGGAAGTTCCACATAACATTGAGACTCGTGACGAGATCATACCATATCCAGTGTCACAGGGTCCCATACCGAATGCCGCGGAAATGTAGTACAAGGCGAAAGGCATAACGAACCGCCGAAAACGCAAGCACCTGCTGAGCAAGGAAACAATGGTGGAACAACGGTGATTAGGTCAAGATATGGTAGAGAAATAAGAAAACCGAGTTACTTAAAAAGATTATGTGAATTAAAATTAACAATGAGATGGGCATAATAACCCCGCAATCAGTTGTGTAAAAAAAACATAGAATTTCAGTAATATTAATTCTTTAGTATCTGTTAATTAAATGTGGTTAAATACAAACACAATCATTGCTAATCGTGTATTAGAATATATTTTATAGGATGAAAACTGAAAAGTGTTATTTTTGTACTTTCATGAAGCTAGTCTAGCTATTCGTATACAACTGTGAAGTCTAATTTGAAGATAAATGACATTGCGTATTTTGTATTTACCGAAATTGACATTTTTATATTGAAGAACATTATTTGATCTACTTTAATTTGATATGGACTATTAGTTATTTCATGGTGTGATTGATACATTATTTCTTAAAATATGTTCAACTATCATTAGATCTGTGTTAAATGCGAAGCAAAATATTTTTCTCCTAGAGATACAATTTGGTCATAAAATTGGTATGTGCTTGAAACGTATAGTTTCATTGTTTTCTCTGTAGCTAAATATCAACTTAATAACCTGTGATCAGAGTATTTATCATTTCCTAGCCGAGAACTTGACACATGTAGTATCTGTTATTTGTTAGAATAACATTTAGTCCAGCACAAAGCTTGAATTTGAGATAACAGCGACTATTTTGTGGAACCTTAGGGAACATGTATTTCAGTGTATTATTTTTGGTTTAACAGTTAAACATTGAATTTGTATAAACTTATGCATTAAATTAAAGTTGTTATTTTGTAACTCATAATTAATAATGATCAGTTAAAGGGGCATACCCTACAACTTGGTGCATCTAGAATCAAGGCAAAATAATGATAAATTAGAAGCTTATAAAGAAAAAGCCGACAAAGAAAGTTTCACCCAATTAAAAAATAAAATCACAAAAAATATTAGTTTCCATAAAAGATCGGAAACTCTTTGGAATTTGTTGTACAATTTTTGGGTGGAAGTGATTTATTATTCATAGCTATGGTTTTTGCGGCTAGTACCTAAACTAGTCATTTTATGACCCAGGTTCTTCTTGCAATTATCCATTAAATATTGTTTTACATATACATGTACATCTAACACATTTTTACACTTTCACAGAATGTTTGTCAGTTGTAGGATATGCCCCTTTAAGTATTTAGAAAAAAATAATGATGTAAATCAAGTTGAATCCCTGATATTTTCTTGAGTTGTCTTTAATGTATTGTTGGCATTAATTTTATTATATGAAATTAGATTTTTTTCTTATATATGACTTTTATTAAAGTAGATTTAGTCTGTGTATTCCTGTGATTTAATTTATGAATGTACCTGTATAGTTATCTGTACTTATCTGAGTAAGTCTATGAATAAAGTCAGTTACCCACCAACAGGCGTTGAGTTCATTACAAATACTATTTTTCATTAAATTAAATTAGATTATAACGTGGCACGTATATAAATTCCACATAGTGTAATTTTTCATGGTTTAAACGTTTTGATATTTAATGTGTGGTTGTATTGATGTTTGTTTTGGCTTTTATTATTGCGATATGTTCAGAGGCAGTAAAACAAATAAAATGGTTTCTGCCCTAAACATTTGCAACAAAATAGCCTTTAACCAATGAGAAAACTCCTACTTCAGCTGAAGATTTTGTATCTAACAATTTCATTGGTTATACAATAGTAGGTCAAAATCAATTTTAATACAGCTGCGCCGAAAAAAACAACAAAAAAAACCTTTTCTCTTCGCGGCATATTTACCACACAGTCTATGTGTATAGCGCAACATGCCAAATGCTCGAGGGAATTATGTACCAAGTTTCATTGCAATAACACAAATGCTAATGATCTTATACTTTATGTAAGTGGGATGTGCTATAATGGGACAACGCACCTGTTTCCTGTATAGCACCCATTTGACTTCATAACGCGCGGGGGTATAAAGACATTTCACAATATGAGTTTACTTAAAAATAAAGTAGTTCATTATGAATTGCCAATTGGCAACTCATGCCTGCTGTACGTGGCTGTTTTCTTCTTCCAGGTAAGTGCAGGGCTCACTCGGGAGCATCAATGTACAATATGTACAGGTTATTGTCACGGTGAGGTGTGAACAAAATGTGATAATCCGTGAAGCTGTCAAGTGTTAATTGGAACAGATGTGAGTACAGTGCGTTGGTTCTAGAGGCAAACAATGACTGGGAAGGAGTTTTATACAGACCAGCATTGTGGGACATTTCAGATGCTTCCCGCGAACAATGTAGACCCTGATTGGGCTGTTCAATGCCAACAATGGTCGCAGAGCGAACTTCTTTGTTTTGTCGCTGAAAACTTCATAATGGGTGTACTTGTGTTTTTGACTACCAAATCCAATATAAACCTACATAAAATTGGCATAAATTTTTAAGTCCATGTACCTGCGCTATACATTCTATAACAAGTACATTAATTTTAGAGTATTTTTTAACCAGAACTGATGCCATAAACCTGAAATGACCTAGCAACACTGGCCACAAATATTCACACAGAGGTTCACCAGCATCATCACTCCACTGGACTGTTAATGGGTTTATATGCCTATTACGCAGATAGTGTTAATTATGATATCTGCCAATCATTAAAATGTTGTCTAATGTAAGCAAAGTCGTAATTTTTACCCTCACTATGAAAAACCTCTTTGAAAGAAAAAAACTTCTAGGGTCGGTGGAATTTGACCAGTCGCCAACTGTCAATCAAACCAATCGATTATCCAATCAGATATCGGCTTTTTCTCACACCCCCTAGCAACACTTATCGCCGCCATTTTCCTTCGACAAGCTGTCGTGTCGAAGGTTATCTGATACGCTATGTAGAAGCTCAAAGACAATGTTTTTTTTACTAAAATGGATTGAATAAACATTTTAAATGGTTAGAATATGTCAGTAGGAACCATGCAACTCGGACGATCGCGATGAAGATCGACTGGAAGGAGATATTCTTAAGGTTTAATCCTTTTCCCAAAATGAAAATTAAGGAATCTTGGAAAAATGTAAGCGTGCGGTCATCCTTAATGTCCACAAAATTAAGGGAATTACCATATGCTTGATTGCACCAAGTTAGGGCAACAGTTTTACAAGTTTAATTATAACAATTAGTCACTGTTACAGGAAGCTTAATATTTAATTTCAATAGCGCTGTCGTACTAAAATTACACGTACGGTCTCTCTGTAGAAGCCGAATGAAAAATTTGATTGATACGAAGTCTTGTTAATTTAAATGCTATAATTTGGCACAAGTATTGAACGGCTCATATATAGTACAAGTGACCCCCAAAGTCCACATGAGGTCTAAATTCTTAATTGTTTTATCGCCATTATATCGGTCTAATTGATCCCCTCTGATCACGATCAGCTTATAAAATATAGTGTATGTATATATACTTGACACCCAGTGAAAAGCTAGGGTCATACAATTTTATTGATAAATAGAGATAATTAGTTTATGAATAATTTCCTGTTGTTTTTATAAGCATGTATTAACTGATTATGTAAACAAAAGCATGTCTAGCAATGACCCTTTCAGTTTTATTACCCCCTTAGCACTGTGGAATACAGAGGACTGCTGGTCCGTAAAGCACATGCCTCGCATTCCTGGTTCAATGTCTTTAAATAAGTCATAGATGTTTGATATTATAAGTTTTGTTGGTATATTATAAGGTATATGTAAAGACTTATATTTATCCATATGAATTTACAATATTCATACTTCTGACGTACACATTCGTATTTCGTGTCACTCTCATATCTCCATTTTTCAACGCAGCGTCAAGAGGGTTTATTGGTAATTTCCCTGGCTGTATTGATATAATTTAACACTATGGCATGTAAGTCTTTATCATTTTCTTTGAAATATTATTTTTATTATCATAAAGTATTATTACTGTCGCATTACATGCTTATATTGTCGCGGTCGTGTATGAGTGTACGTATTTACAAAATGTATACTATATGTAATGAATACTATAATATTTTATACATATAGTGTTCCTGTACATGGGCATAAATCAAAATAATGAAGACAATTTTTCTTTACAAGATTTAAAGAATACCACACAACACAGGAATGACATTTAATGTTCTGATGGTGTGTCTTGGTGTTGTTAAAAATGTTGCAAAATTTCAGCTTGATTGTGTTACTCGTTCAAAAGTTACATTAGAAAAACAGGCAAAAGATGTCCCGAGTGTAACACTTTTAGCGTGACATTTTTTCTTTACACATTTTTCAATCTTTTATATTTTGTTCAGTTTTTGGGTAAGTAATCAATGGTTGTTTTTAATTTCATTGTACATGTGTTATATTTAAAATTTAATGCATTTTGTTCAAATATTTCAATTATAAGTATCATTTAGAAATCACCTTTCAAGTGCACATGTAAACTATTTTGTTCAAGGAAAAAATGGAAATTCAAATTGATGATATAGCTATAAGTAAACTGATGCTTGAAAAGAACATGCAGTTTAACATATTGATAGGCATATGTGTCCATGTTGTTTAAAAAAAAGAAATGATCAAAAAAATCATTTGGTTTTTATGTTATTCCATCATGAATAAAGCTGATTGGAAATGTCCCGAGTGTAACATTTTGCATTTAGATAAGAATTTTTTTATCATTCTTTGAATTTGATATGTTTTTTCTCTATTCCTCAAACAGAAGCGTACCCAGAAGCTCACAAAACTAAAACAAATTCATGTAGTGCAATTCATTTTTTGTCTACATGGTTTTATGTGTTGTCTCGAGTGTAACGCTATATATTCATCATCTTAATTTTGATATGCAACTTATAGAACAGTAGTCCATGTTAATTGTTTTTCACATTTATATCAAATAACTGACTAAATAAATACTTTAAAGTCTGAAACAGTGAAATGGAGCATGTTTAAAAAGTTTGAAAGTTGTAATAAAAATAGTTCTATTCAGATATATATACCAAGTAGATTTGTTCAGTATACTGAAGATAAAAAGTAATTTATCTTTTATTTTGATGAAGAAACATTCTCAGATGAAAACGGTATAGAATTTATCGATTTATTTCATGATTTCTAAACATATTTTACATGTTACATTATTTATATATAACAATTGAAAATGTTGCACTCGGGACACAAACACATCTTCATGCAATATTATACACAAATTCGGTTTGCTATTACAGGAACTATACCGGTAACAAAATACTAACTCTGCAGGGTCATGAAGTTACAAAATGCCTAAATTAGTGGTAAAACTCCCATTTATAGAGGACTGAGAAGAAGCACATTCTGAGTAGAAAGACTTGAAATTGACGTTTTATTATTAAACATTTTCTAGAGGGTTGTCCTTTAAGTATGTAGACTTTTCTCATAACTCGGTTATTTTTCAAAATTTTGAAATCTAATTTCAGTGACGCATAATTGAAATCTTCCTTGACCTATGTTGCAAATACATAGTTCATGTTCAAAACATTTCAAAACCTTTAAGTATTGTTTTACTTAAAATAAACAAAGAAGAAATTGTGACCATACGCTTTAGAAGTTCGTCCCGAGTGTATTTTCTATATGTCTGTTTATATGACTTAATTCATATTTAAGATATTTGTTCAACATAGTTTGAAATAGTTTGACTTTGTTGAGAAATCATTTCTTTAATTTGATAAGTGGCAAAAGTAGTAGGTAAATGTTTTCTTGTAAATATATGATAATGCAATATTAATCGTTACAACTTGACAAATCTACAGTTTTAAATGTTTTCTAATTCCTCCCCTCCCTCCAACAACATTTTCAACCAACAACATATCAAACAGTACAGATGTTTGTGTATCTTTTTATTATCTTAAAAATCATAGAATAAATTGCAACGCAATGATCATAGCACTTTCATAATTATTTGTATGCGTAACCTTTACTTAGTCTGTATATATATAAATTAATAATTCATGTTCAGTAACGCATTTGAATTACCAAATTGGAAATAGTTTTGAGTTGTTCAAAAAAAACATTCTTATTTAATGAATTGCAAAATACATTTGACTAATGTTGTTATAAATCAATTTTATGATACTCCTTATCATAACAGTTTTGTATATTTACGTTACAGTTTTAGAACGTCCCCTGGTGTTGTTGTTTTCACCATTTAAAACTAAAACATTATCAAATAGATTATCTGTTTGTATTTTATAAGAAAATAATGGAACAAATTAATTGTATTACAATGAAACAAATTGTATAACAATAGATTAATAATACTGTCATTATCATAAGACCATACACAAAGAATATCTGTCCTGAGTGTAACGGTGACAGAATATATATACTAGTTTTGGGGGCATTGTTTAGTTACCCAAGAATAGTACCAATTAAGTGAAATTCACATGTATCTTTGAATATACCTGAAAATTGATAAAAATTGTATTAGCTAATTTGTATCTGCAGCAAAATGCCAAAAATATTTTTTTTTGTGGAAATTTATGGTTGTATGTATATTTTTTTGGTATTAAAAAGTTGTTTTCATGAAAGTTTGCTGAAAAAATCACAAAAATGCATTATTCTTTCCATAGTTTAACCCATAAGATTGTTTGAATTTTAAGGCTTGCTATTGAAAATATAATATTTATTTGATTAAAATGTTGTAAATTTGAAAAAGACTTTAATCCTATACTTTAGCCATTGTCAATTTTTCACAATATAATATATTTCCAAGCTATTTTTAGCAATATTATGAACACAAGTATCATTCTAAATTTGACCCCCCATGTCACGCGTTGTCTTCATTATTTTGATTTATGCCCACATGTCAAGAAGGTTAATTGATCAGTTTTATTATCATGGTCGAAATGAATATGATTATAACGCCTATTTATGAAGTCCACGTTATCAGTTATACTTGTCGCTCTTAGATAAAAAAAACGCGCGTTACGGATAATTTTTCTTTAATTTTAATTTCTACCGGAAAATTCATGTGATATATAAGCATTGTCAAACTGCATTTAAGTTATCATCAACATGAATCAGTCATCATAATTTTAAGTATCCCAGGGACTGTAATATACAGAATCCCTGAAATACTTTATTTCTCGGTTACCGTATATATACAAGTATAGTCTGTGTATTTCTTGTCGCTTTCTGAAATTCAAATTTGTATCCATGGCAGATACGAAGCGTCAGGAATGTTTATTGATTGTATAATCTGTTATAATCAACCGAAATAGCCAATAAATATTCTAAAAATCGGTGTATTTTACACCTGCCTGAGGGAGTTATACGTTAATCTGTCCGCCATCTTGGATTTAGCTTGTCGAAGGTTTCGCGTTGCCACACAACGTGATTGAGTGGGCGGAGCATTCCTGTATATGGCGACTGGTCAACTAGGGGGGGGGGGGGGGAGCGGAAACAAACCACTTTTTTACGCTTAATGCATAATGTAAAAGATTAATAGATACAATACGACTTTGTCTTGTTACGCTTAATGCATAATGTAATAGATTAATAGATACAATACGAGTTTGTCTAGTTACACTTAATGCATAATGTAATAGATTAATAGATACAATTAATACAAGTTTGCCTTGTTACGATTAATGTATAATGTAATATGTTAATAGATACAATACGTTTTGCCTTGTTACGATCAATGTATAATGTAATAGATCAATACATACAATACGAGTTTGTCTAGTTACGATTAATTTATATCCTGTATGTAATACATACAATACGAGTTTGTCTTGTTACGATTAATGTATATCCTGTATGTAATAGATACAATACGAGTTTGTCTTGTTACGATTAATGTTTATCCTGTATGTAATACATACAATACGAGTTTGTCTAGTTACGATTAATGTATATCCTGTAAGTAAAACATACAATACGAGTTTATCTAGTTACGATTAATGTATATCCTGTATGTAATACATACAATACGAGTTTGTCTTGTTACGATTAATGTATATCCTGTATGTAATACATACAATACGAGTTTATCTAGTTACGATTAATGTATATCCTGTATGTAATACATACAATACGAGTTTGTCTTGTTACGATCAATGTATATCCTGTATGTAATACATACAATACGAGTTTGTCTAGTTACGATTAATGTATATCCTGTATGTAATAGATACAATACGAGTTTGTCTAGTTACGATTCATGTATATCCTGTATGTAATAGATACAATACGAGTTTGTCTAGTTACGATTAATGTATATCCTGTATGTAATAGATACAATACGAGTTTATCTAGTTACGATTAATGTATATCCTGTATGTAATAGATACAATACGAGTTTGTCTTGTTACGATTAATGCATAATGTAATAGATTAATACATACAATACGAGTTTGTCTTGTTACGATTAATGCATGATGTAATAGATTAATACATACAATACGAGTTTGTCTTGTTACGATTAATGCATAATGTAATAGATTAATACATACAATACGAGTTTGTCTTGACACTGATGGTCCTTTATACTCGCTCACCTGAGTGAAGACTGCGATTTTTTATGGGTATGAGTTTATTCTAGTTGTTTGCGAGTATATAGTATACTAGTAGTGTCTATTACTAGTTTGTGTAAAACTGGCCATTTGATTGGCTAATGGTGATGTCGGTCATTTTGACTGGTCAGTCATTAGACTGGCTATTCGTCGCGTCTGAATGTGTTCGTCTGCTCTTTTGTTAATACATGTTATGTATGCTCTAGATAAATTGTTGTGGCTTAATACCGGAAATGCTATTTGAAGTAAGTTCAATGTGGTTGTATAATAGCAGATTATGGTGAACTAGGGTAGGGTATATTTTATTTGATTGATGTATGGTATGGCATTACTATGTATTTTGAACTAAGTACATGAATTTATTCATTTGTCGAATAGATCTACACATAATCGTCAATATATGTGTATAATAACTTGTAAGTTAGTTATACTCTCCATAATGGAGGATTAAATAAAATATACTCTCAATATCCTTCATGAAAACTTCATACAAAAAAACCCTAAGCCAATGCTTCTTGTAATTCGTCTACCTATCACGTTTCGTAATTGTTTATCATCCTGATAATATTGCATCTTCTTTCATATCAATGTTTAACTAGGAGAGCCTAACAATTACATAGAAATCATTCAGTAAGACATTCTAAGCAATTTTCATCAAGACTTGATAAATTAAAGAAGAAAAACTTACGTTAAAAGGAAGTTTTTACTTATAGAGAAAACCCACAGCCCACCGAGCCGGGGCCTACTTCGACCCCCGGTCCATCATTTCAACAATCAAAGTAGAGGTCCAGTACAAGCTCTTGCAAATAGTCACTTTCAAGGACAGATAACTCAAAAACTAGCACAGCGACTCCCATTTTTCTCGTTTAATTTGTTTCTATTATCATACGCTATGATTATGCGAAGTTAAACATTCTCAATGCGTTTTCATTTTGCCTATATGTCTAATAGTAAAATTGTAGAAACTGTCAGACATGTCCTTAAGGGGACACAATTCTCAACTTTCAAAATAATACATAGAAAAAAGTCACATGGCCAATTGAAATAATTACTTGGGGAGTCTATACAGAAGTATTGGTAAGTTGTTAAAACATTAGTGTAGACATGTTATATTCATTATTTGAAGGATATAGACCAGCTACCACTGATTAATCAAGAAAACAACACCGTTAAAAACGGTTTATGAAAGTACATTCAAACTCAAAATGTAACGAACAGTTCGTGAACCAAATTAGTACTTAAACAATACGAAGTAACACTGAACGTTGTACGAATCCATTTTTTGGTTGACATAATCGCGTTTACTGAAACGACCAAACAAACATTCGACATGTGACATAAATTTCGACAGGACGCCATTTTTCCATTCGTTAAAATGTAAACAAAACAAATGTCTGTGCGATTAGACATTTAAAGCTGTGGCAACACATGGTAAGTAATGCATAATGTACCTAAGACATATGGGATTCTCCATTAAGATGGTAAGTCTAAAACACTTCTTTGATTTCTGGTTCTTTCTATTTGAATTATGGTTAATTGTAGAATGTTTACGACAACTTTCATTCTCCCACGGCTTCTGACCGATTCACTGAAAATAATTCGTTCGCGATAGGAACGGTTACTCGAATTATACTAAACAGGTGGTGGCACGTGCTTTTTTTTTATTAAATGACAAGGATTTTTGAAAGAATATCGTTTATTTACCAACATTAGAAAATATATATCCGTGTAAAGATTAGAAGTTTTATTCGCTTAGGGGGAAAAATAATTAAATATTGGACTATGTTTCCGATCGAAGACATTTCCGTTTTCAGTTGTGAAGCAATTCCGCTATAAATTTCGAAAAGTAAACAAAACAAATAAGGAGACCAAAATTGCGATAATGAGTAATCAGTACGCAGATCAAAGTATTATAAGTATTAATGCCAAAACATTATGCTTTCATTTATTTACTTTTTGTCGTAGGCACATGACATGTCTTCAACTTTATAAAGATAAGTGCATGAAATATATGGTTTTACTATCGCACTGACCCAATTTATCGAAATCCCGTGCAAAGCGTCCTTGAGATATCAGTAAATAGTATGGTGTCTGTGAAGGGATACTGTAGGAAATAATAATATGCGTAAAGTTCAGTATTAATTGCTATCATAATGTATAAAGTGTCTTGTTATCTCTGGTAACCTTTTTTATTTTTTATATGTTTAACCAGGTTTTCCAAGACAAAGACTATTTTATTGGCGAATGTCGGCGCACGGACAGGCGGGCGGGTTGCAGGGCGAGCTTTCACAATTTCTTCTGGACGCAACTTCTCCTACAATTCTGAATGGATTTCAACCAAACTTTTACACATAACTATTTTGTAGTACCCCTATGCATTTTAGGGATTTTGTGATATGATCCCTTTTGGCCGATCTATGACCTCGTGTTTTATTGTGTGCATAACCTATGTGATATATACAGTATATATGGGGAAATACTCTACTGGACGCAACTCCTTCTATTCTGAAGGGACTTCGACCAAATTTTCACAGAACTACTATGATCAAGTATCAAATCGTTTTTAAACTTCTTTTTTTCTAGTAAACGATAACATGGCCATTTCGCCCCTCTTGTTTATTGTTATTTTATTGATCCTTAATATATAAATTGATTAATAAATACTATGAACGAATATTGAATTTGTGATTATTGTAACTGACATGTATTTTGATAAGTCACAGAACTGGCTCAATAAGCTTAACATGAAAATTATCAGAAAATATGGTACACTTTAAATGGCAAGGGGAAATTCTAACTATTGACTGTTTTGTTCCATGGCACTTTTGACCACCATACCTTTTTATCGACCATTACTAAAACACGGAACGGAACAGTACGGAACGGAACAAAACGGAACGGAACAGTACGGAACAAAACGGAACAGTAAGGAACGGAACGATACGGAACGGAACAAAACGGAACAGTTTCTGGTTCGTTGTTCATTGTTGAAAAATAAAGTCTTTATTATTATTATTTATTATGTTCACACTTGATGGTATTATACCACGGAACACACAAGAAAACACGGAACAGTGGTATTAGTCATGTTACTTAGCTGCCAATTTAGATTACCAAAGGCACGAAAAACTCTTCATTCAAATTTTTAATCGGAGTCCAAAATCATCAGGAACTCATTGGCTAACAGTAAGTAACATAAACTGCCTTGAAGATGAAATTACCATATACGATTCAGCATACTCAGATTTACCACACATAGAAGAACTGGTGGTTGCGAGTCTTGTAAAAACAGACAAACAAACACTTAAAGTAAAATTTTCAAACACGTACACGCAATCAAACGGAAATGACTGTGGTCTGTACGCAATAGCAAACGCTGTTGCCCTCGCATTTGGGCGAGACCCGGCGCGTGAGCCATACATTCAACGATAAATGCGTGGCCATTTAATAAAATGTTTGGAAGACAAAGAATTCAGACCATTTCCGATTGCGTAAAAAAACAACAGAAGGAAATTAATTAAGAAGTGTCTAGATGTAAAACTTTTTTGCCTTTGCAACATGCCAGATACAAGAACAACGTACGTACTGTGTGACAATTGTAACGACGAGTATCATCCTGAATGCATGAATATTTACAATTCAATTCATCAATCTACAGAATTCTTATGCCCCAAGTGCAATAACAAGTTGTGATTTTAACGAATAAAAAGAGTGTTCCGTTATTTTGTTGTTCCGTGTTTTAGTATATTTGTAGATATTGCATGTTCCGTAGTGTTCCGTACTTTAGCATTTTTCGTATATGGCCTGTTCCGTCTTTTAGTACTTATCACATTTCAGTGTTCCGTTCCGTTCCGTGTTTTAGTAGTGACCTTTTTATCTGTACTACTTTATGAGCAAAACAGATCGTGTTTTACCTGGTAGTGTGTGTAATAAAAGTTAGCAGTGTTAATTCTCATTATTTCAAATAAATTTCACACGTACAATATTGATAAATGTTTTGACATTGTGTAGTGCATAATACTTTTTTGAAATATGAATTAATATTTGTGTTTGAATGTACGCGAGATTTTGTTCTTATATCCACATTAGCTTTGCCATTTTATCCTTTTTTTCTCTATTCTTGTCAACATTCCTTTCAGTGCAAATATGACTTGAAATTACATTGATTTCTTTTACTTAAATACAAGCCTATTCTTAATTTTTAATTCTTACCATACCCCACCCGCTTTAGATAATTGTCAGAAATTGTATCCCTTAAGAAATGTTGCAATAAAATTCAGTGGGTAGTCACATGTATCTAGCATGATTGGTAACAAAGGGTCATGTCACAAAAAAAACATCCTACAAGAAAACAATCTTTAAAAAAAAATAAAAATCATATTTATATAGACAAGGGGTGGAACTCTTCAAATACGCTATACAATTTGGTCCAACACGGCCGTGTAACCCACTATTACCATACTAAATCACATTAAATAACAAGCGTGACATCGAAATTACGATTTTGTATACTAACTGAATATAAGTTACGTCTATCCGCCACAAGATATTAATCGCCTGTCATTTATTTATTAATTATGCGAAGATTTTATATTAATTGCCGAAATTTATTTCAATTGGCAGCCATTTTGTTGTTTTGTAACGAGGCATTTCATTAGTCATTCGTGGTTCCCGTTTTACAATCATCTAACATCCACACGGCGGGGTAAGCCGGAAACAATTTACCGCCGGAAAGCTGTCTATTAATAAACATTATAAACATTGAAGCGTGCAAATTGATAACCTTTTCAGAAAGGCAAAAATAAACGCACTGTACAGATAGCACAAAAATAACGCACGAAATTCATGATTTTTAATTTTCGGTGTTAACAAACAAATATCTGTAACCCAGTTTTGATTGCGCAAACGTGCCTCAATTAGTCTCAAGCCGGGAACAAGGGGGTATCGTCCAATCGAATCGTTTGATACAACGTCGCACACCGAGACAAAATGTCGGTACGGATTTTGATATTTAACCGCTACTCAATCAGTAATTGACCAGTGATTGAATGTTTGTTGCAAGTTAGTATATTTTTGTGTCGGTTATTGTATGCGCCATAAATTATATGCAGGTGCTCGTCTTGTTTTGCAATTTAGCATGTATTCTTCTAGATTCCTTCGGTTACACGGTCGTGTAAAACCGCTTCTTTTTTATGCGAGTAGACGTAATGTTAAGTCTGCTATATAACTAAAATACTTCATTTGGAAATTTTTTTTTTGGTCAGTTGAGAGGGTATATAATTGTCGTCAATTGGATATATATATCAGAACTGTGCGTCGTTTCTACATTTGAACAGAACAATATTCTGCGAATTTTGACAAATTTTCATTTCAAGGGAGTTCCACCCCTTGTCTATATAAATATGAAATAATTTTTATAATTTTTTTTTGATATTTTTTTTTAGGATATTTTTATGTGACATGACCCTTTGATTCGTAAGTGTTCATCAGAGCATCCAAGTAGGTTCGTGTATTTCAATTTTGACAAATTGTCATTACATGAGTGCCAGCAATTTGTTTAATTTCTCGCAATATTTTTGTTTGTATGACTGACGACAAATCTCAGTATATGTGCAAGTAAATAGTACATGCATAACAGTGCTATTGCGCAATGAACAGCACAGTCAATGTGTACACTACGGTAGCGCTATGCACTGACCTGTGTTATTCTGCTCGGGGCATTATGGGTATTTGCAGGAACTACTTACAAAATGGAAATTATAAACATTTAACAATAACATAGCGTGACGTCACCGTATGGTACACATTGGAGCCAAGCGTTCTTCAACATTGCGTTTCATTGAATAATTAGTGCTTTTGACGAAAGCACAAGAATAGAAATGGTACAACGTATTCATTTTACATAACTACACAAATTTTTGTTAAAAACATACAACCGATATGGTTGTTTTGACATTTTTAATCCTTCCGCGGAACTATACTTTTAGCGTATGTATAACTATCTAAATGTAGATAGTAATCAGTTTTATGTATAGAGGTTAGACAAACGTAGTGACGTCACGCTATGTATGTAGGTTTGTAAAACCAAGGAAGAGTCACTCAATAATTTAATTAAGCTATAATTATAATAGACATTGCGCTTGGTAATGTTGGGTCTTGTAGAGCATCACACAAAATACTGGCATAGGTCAAAGCTGGCTGAATGCCGCCAAATAATTTAAAGTCATCTGAATGGGACAAATGTCACACACTGTATACTAGTAATCAGTTTATCATTTATACAGCGGGGAACCAGTCTGTTTTTCATTTCATTTTTACAGCATGGAACCATTTGGTATCACATACAGCAAGAACATAATTTATTATTTTTTATATTATGAAATCAGTTTGTCATTCATTCACTGACTGCAACCAGATCATCATTTATACATGACAGGATACTTATACAGCTGGGAACCAGTTGATTTTCTATGAGCGAGTTCGATTAATAACTATAGTTACAATAGTTCAACTAAACATAGATCAAACCAACCCTAGTCTAGTCTGGAGTTCCTTCCCATCACACTATGTTATCGGGTCAGGCAAAGCGCAATAATGGCGGCGTCCTCTGTACATTCTAAACTGTGGGTATTTTCTTATATCAAGTGATCAAGTGCTTATGAGGGTTGGTAATGAATCCTATTTATATAATATATATCATAGATGTCCGTTTTTTAGATGATCACAAAATATTTTTTTTGAAACTATAAACTATATAAAAACTCACGTCCGAAATTATAGCTACTTCATGAAAGTATATATATCAACAAATAAGAATGATCATTAAACTATCTCAACGCTGTTACAATATTAGTACATAAATAATTAAAATTAGGCAAAACATCACAAATTGTCAGTCAAAATAAGAATATTCCGTTGCCTGTGCATTACCACTGAAGGTCGCCATTATTGAGCTTTGCCTGACGTAATTGTAGAGCACGTCCGAAAACCAGACTAACCCTAGTCGTGCTCTAGTCTGGTTAGTCTAGCTACTCTCGTTCAACCAACGGTAATACGCTAGTTTATCTCGTACCAAGATGGCGGCTATAGGAAATTTATAAGTTATTAATGACGTATTTCAATTGAATACATCGTATTTCTTTAATTAATATCATGATGCTGTAAAGGTGCAAACGATCGTTAGATTTAGGGTTAGGTAAGCATGTTTTGACCAACATAATTGAATGTTACCTAGTTAGGAAGTATTTATCATATGAATTCGCGATTCAACGTAAACATTGTCACTAGTCACTGGAATATTATTCAAACAACATTCATTTGAATGAACACGAATACATAGTGTTTTACATCCTGGGATCAAAAAGTCTTGATATTCGGCTTGGGGTCGAAAAGTGTCTGGGTCGAAAAGACTCGCTTCTGTTTTGTTTTACTTTAGTACGACTAGACTCAGTTCAATTAAGGACATGCGCAGTTTAACTTCCGGAGAGCTACTAAGGTTGTACTATAGTTGTTTATCGAACTAGCTCTATACGACAGGGAACTATTGTTCATCTTGTATTTCGTAGATAATCTGTGTTAGTCATAGCTTCTAAATACACGAACTGAAGTTTTCTGTTTGGGTTCATTCAATGCTGCACTAAGTGAAAGTCCAAGTACATTACGTGTATCCACAGGGTCAATAACACCATCATCCCATAACCTAGAAAATAACAAATATAATAACACCATCATCTCATAACCTAGAAAATAACAATACTATAATAACATCATCATCACATAACCTAGAAAATAACAACAATATAATAACACCATCATCCACTAACCTAGAAAATAACAAAAATATAATAACATCATCATCTCATAACCTAAAAGATAACAACAATATAATTACATAATAACACCATCATCTCATAACCTAGAAGATAACAACAATATAATAACACCACCATCTCATAACCTAGAAGATAACAACAATATAATAACACCATCATCTCATAACCTAGAAGATAACAACAATATAATTACACCATCATCTCATAACCTAGAAGATAACAACAATATAATAACACCATCATCTCATAACATAGAAGATAACAGCAATATAATAACACCATCATCTCATAACCTAGAAGATAACAACAATATAATTACACCATCATCTCATAACCTAGAAGATAATAACAATATAATTACCTCATCATCTCATAACCTAGAAGATAACAACAATATAATAACACCATCATCTCATAGCCTAGAAGATAACAACAATATAATTACCTCATCATCTCATAACCTAGAAGATAACAACAATATAATAACACCATCATCTCATAACCTAGAAGATAACAACAATGTAATTATACCATCACATCATAACCTAGAAAATAACAACAATATGATAACACCATTATCACATAATCTAGAAAATAACAACAGTATAACACCACGTATGTGTAACTGTCTGGGCACATATGACTCTGTGGTTTAGACATAGAAAAGTTTCTATATTTTTGGAAACGATGTATGATGCATTGAAACCCATTTATATCGAAGTTGTGTCTGTTTTAAATTTCCTTCTCTAGGTTCTTGTCATTAAATCTATATATTCTCCTTGTATTACAAGCAACTTCAGAATATTTTGTTTATGTCAGTATAAAAGGAACATTTTACATTATTTTACTGACAGTCTGGTTATAAAAATATATCATTTTGTTGCCAACATTACGCAGATCAGGTAAAGTTCAACCATAGTATTTACTAGTATTAAGTAGTTTAATTTAGCGTTAGATAAAAGCTTTCCTTCTGATTCTATGATAAAACTGAACAAGAACACTTGCAAAAATCTGTAATTTTAACATTCAATCATTACGCTATACATGTGCAAGTAAACAATATGTTTAGCATGTTGCCGATATGTCATCAATGTAGACTTTGATAAAAACAAACCTAGCACTGGAGAAGTATGGGCTTCCTTCCAGCTCGTATTTATTCATTTCTGGTTCTTTTAAAGCATTTTCTTCCTCGTCCGTCAACTATAAACACACAAAATACACTTTTTATTAAATATTTGAGCTAAAATAAGTACCTGAACAAGTAGATGAATTTAATGTACCATATATACATGTTACGTTGTACTTCAGTACCACGTACTGTACTGTATGTACAGCGGTGTACTAGCGGTGTTGCCAAGGCAGTCTTAGAGAAATTACAACGTACAAAATGATTTAAGAACTATTTCAGATCTGTAGTTTTATTTGTTGGTCATTGGATGTAATCATAGAGTCATCCTAGTTAGAAGCTGGTAGTTTATAAATAGAGATCATTTCTTGTCCCTGAAATGAACTGATATAAACTTATACAATGTAGAATACAAAAGTTATATTTGACCAACATACAAGCAGTAACATGTGAATTTATAACAAAATTGCAGTGAGCAAACCTTTTCACCCAAACCAACTATATGTATCAACTTACTGGTTTTCCTTCACGTTTTCTTTGTTCTCTAGTTATTTGTGCGAGTACATTAGCTGCCTGTTTCCCACCCATTACAGAGATTCTTGCATTTGGCCACATGTATAAAAATCTTGGACTGAAAAAATGTAGACTAATGAATACCTACAAGTCACTTCGTCAATTTGATATAGTGAAAAATTTCCAATGGTACACGACATGCTATTTTTTGTAGTATTCTTTAACCATTCATGCACTGGTAGGCGTGGCTTTAATAGTAACTTAAGCAAACATGACATGTATAGCTCGACCATGTGTTTTGAGCCGTGACGGAAGAATACACTAAATCAACTGGGTATATGTAGTACTTGAGCATGATAAATTTGATCTCATCAATACATTCAGTCAGATTTGATCCGAATATCTATATACCCTATTTGACTAAGTGAATTATTCTGAATAATTTCGTCACGGTTCAAAAAACATGGTCGGGCTATACCAGATCAGGGAGTCTACTTCGAGTAGAATCTACGCAGAACGAGAAATAATAAAATAAAAAAAACTGTTTCTCATATGGTCTTCAAATATAATGCACCGACATTTCACTATTATAATTTAAAGTACCCAAATGCTCGTCCACACATTCCATAGTTACCGGCCCCGTAAGAACCGCCAATCAGCACCGTGAATTTAGGGACTCGAGCACATGCTACTGTTGTGATCATTTTTGCAGCATGTTTAGCCATTCCCCCAGCTTCAGAATCTTGACCGACCATATAACCTGATCGTGAAGAAAATATGATGTTATTGTAATAAAAATACGATGTTGCTGCTACTGTAATGAAAATACGTTGTAGATAATAATATTATGAACTACATTGTTGATGTAAGTAAATTACATGTACGGTGTTTATGTAATTTAAATACGGTGTTTATCTTATCAGAATACGATGTTAATGTACACGCCAACTTCCCAAAAGTGATACTCCTTGTGAGCAGCAAAATATGTTCTTGTTAAGGTTGTTGCTAAAAGATGTTAAGTCGTGCAATGGGAAAAGTCATACTGTTGTTGAAGGGAGGTTGTTTAATGTAATTAAAATATGGTGCTGATAAAATAAAACTAGAAAAGCGGCAGTGCCACGAAACCAGGTTTTCCAAGGCTTTAATACCACAGTACTCTGGAATTCTGCACTGAGGATTCATCAGTGGTTCAGTTTCCAGAGCGGCTAATAAGTTAACAGTGACCTTTACCCTGTTGGTATATAGAATGCAATCACAAGCTTGGTTTCCATGTAAGCTACCTACACACAGAATTTCATCGCAATATCTTTATCCTTAATTAAGTTATTCACCGGAAACTGATTTTCTATTTTTAGTAACAGTGACCTTGACCAAACTGACCCCAAATACAATTCAAAGCTAAGCTTTCATGCAAGGTTGCTAAATACCCAGTTTAGTCAAGATTAATCATTCCAAAATTAAGTAATTGACCGGAAACTGATTTCTATATTTGGTAACAGTGACCTTGACCCAACTGGCCCTTGATGAAATACAAAAGCATGCACCTACACACAAAATTCATCGCAATATCTCAATCCTTACTAAAGTTATTGACCACAAACTGATTTTCTATTTTCAGTAACAGTGACCTTGACCCCACTGACCATTGAAGCAATTCAAAAGCACGGAGTGTATGTAAGCTACATACACACAAAATTTCATCGCAATATATCTTAATGCTTAATTAAGTTATTCACCGAAAACTGATTTTCTATTTTAGTAATATTGACATTGACCCGAATGCCATCCCAAGCAAAGCTTTCATGCAAGGATGCAAAATACCCTGTTAAGTCAAGATTAGTAATTCCAAACTTGAGTTATTGACCGGAAACTGATTTTCTATTTTAGTAACAGCGACCTTGACCTTAACCTGACTGACCCCAAATACAATTCCAAGCTAGATTTTGATTCAGGGATGCTAAATATTAAGTTTAGTCATCATTGGTCTTTCCAAACTTAAGTTATTGACCGGAAACTGATTTTCTATTTTTAGTAACAGTGTAATTGTCCTTGACCCCACATATCCCAAATCTAATCCCAAGGTAAGTTTTTATTCAAGGATCCTACATACCAAGTTTAGTCAAGATTGGTCAATCCGAACTTAAGTTATTGACCTGACACCGCCTGTTTGACGCCCGCCCACCCGGCCGCCATATTTGGCATTCTAATAACCAGGTTTCACTTTGTGAAAACCTGTTTAAATATGATACTTATGTAATTAAAATACGGTGTTGATAAGATAAAAAATACGGTGATAATGTAATAAAAATACGATGTAGAGAAAATGAAAATATCATGCAAAACAAATGTAGAACGTTAGTTTATCTCACAGTTGTATGAGTTTCGTATTTTATTCCTGATGATTGAATTCAGGGAGAGGAAACAAGATGTTGACGGAGATGGCGAAATCAATGGATATGATTCGAACCTTTATTTATCGAATCTTTCCTGAATCTTATGTTCACAACACTGCATATAAATATGATTTACAAAACGATATTCACTATGATATGACACGGATTGTAATAATTATTTATGCAGAAGTTTCTCTGAGTAGCTGTATGCAAACATAAACATAGGGTGCATGTAAATGTTGATATAAACATATAATACAGAGACAGTTAAATGTTGATATAAATATATAATACAGAGACAGTTAAATGTTGATATAAACATATAATACAGAGACAGTTAAATGTTGATATAAACATATAATACAGAGACAGTTAAATGTTGATATAAACATATAATACAGAGACAGTTAAATGTTTATATAAACATAGAGTACAGAGACAGTTAAATGTTGATATAAACATATAATACAGAGACAGTTAAATGTTGATATAAACATATAATACAGAGACAGTTAAATGTTTATATAAACATAGAGTACAGAGTTCAGGTAGATGTTTACATTATGACAGTGAACTGAGTGTAGTTTAATATCAGAGGTCAGTGATATAAACTTACCAGTAATATTCTGTAAGAAGATTAGTGGTATATCTCGTTGAATACATAGTTCTACGAATTGTGTTCCCTGTAGAAGTAAAACATATAAGTATGATAACAAATTTGAATTTTCACATATTGAAAAACATATATTATCATACATGTTTCAATAATTGTCTATGATATATGTATGTTTGGACTTACAATTCAATTAATGATGTTATATTTTACCAATTTTGTTTGTTTTTGACTCTTCAGTTTTGTTTGTATACAATGTACAGTTAATCCATTAAAGTGATTTCAAAATACACCAAACTATTGTGATAATCTGACTGGAACACAACAATAACAACATGTTTAGAAAACATAAAACAGAAGAGTATACCTTTAAAGCAGAGTCTGAAAACAAGACTCCATTATTTCCTATAATACCAACTGGATATCCCCATAACCGTGCAAAACCTGAATGTTGACAATAAGATTATAATCCATGCTTTAGTTAACGTGTATATCCTAGCAAGGGGCACAGCGTACAGAAACTGTTTATGTACTGTAAGCGAGAGAAATTGCTGTTTATTTCAAATATGGCCGATTTATGTGTAATTTTGGAAGAATGTGACAACTTTTTAGCTGGTAAGTAACTTTATTTATAGTTTCACACTTTAGAAATATGCGCATGATGTGGTTCAATCATTTCTTGACAATTTTGAGTGACAATGACAGGATTTACATTGTTCATATTTACAATGTACATGCTATGAGTCACCAAATGACATTTAATGATGCAAATAGCTCTTGTGTTTAATACATGCATTGATAATAAAATAATTTCAGTTTTATGTTTCTGTTTATGTTGTTTGTCAATTTATTTACTTAAATTATAACATTGGTGTGTTTGAATCATAAATGACAATCACCAATAAAATACAGTCTGAGTACAGGTCAGGGGACCATGAAATCATTCATTGACAAATGCTCATAAATTAGTATTTTTTATCTTGAACTCTCAAAACAAACTCAGCTTTCTGTAATTAATGCATATTTAAAATAAACAATATGAAGAAAACACATGCAAAAAATACAAATAAGCACACAATCAAGGAACAGAATGTATGTCAAGTGGCTTGTATAGTTGAACTACATATTACTATTGTTATCATCATCAACACCTGAGTTCCGCTATTAAGACCGACTTCAAATTAAGACCACTTCATGGCGGTCCGAAGGGTGGTCTTAATAACGGAACTTTACTGTACAATATTTCAGCAACGTCAATTTTCATTTATAAATTTAGTTCTATTTTAATCATACTAAATACATTCTATCGAAACGATCTCTCGTTTGAAACTACATGTTATAGTAATAAGCCAATATTATTTTAAAAAACATGTGCTGAAAGCATTGCTGTTAGATTGGTCGCAATATCTATTATTGACAAATTATCTACTCTCTTTATAAAATAATAAATAAAAGATAAATTTTATGTTTGCAATTTTTATCTGTTATGACGATGACATTTTCTGAAAAAAATAGAGTGTAATAATGCTTTGTGAAAAAGTCGGCTACAACTTTGGGAAGAAAATTGACAAGGGAAACCAACGATACTAAAGATAATTGGGCTGACCCCCTTAAGGTCCTCCCTCACACGCGCACGCACGTACTCTCACAAGCACACAAGCACGCACGCAATGACTGTATAGTACCTATAAAAACAACACAGCCGACTCCTAAATATCTTAAAATTAGAGGAGGCACAGAAGAATTGATGGCTATGCCAAAGAAAAAGGACGTAATTAATGCAAGAAGTTTTGGTAAAAAGTTTAGTCCCATAAATAAGATATCACATACGTGACAGGTTAACCTTACGTTATGGATTGGGCTAGTAAAAAGCCCACTCGTACGAGATATTTTTTGTAATTAACAGATCTAGTTATAAATCTAAAACAAAGAGCATGATCTCACAGACATGACCAGTAGCAGTATTGATAAGATATAGCCTCATTAACAATTCCCACTTTTATGGGATACTTACGAAAAAAACAAAGGTTTGAACAACGGTGAATTTCGACAATATTTATACAATTTTGTACATGTAATGGGGCAGGGAAACTCTTGTCACTCCAATTGTCAACAAAACCTCTGAGTGTTCTAAGAAACTACAAAATATTCACAATCGAGCTTTTAACATTGGATAAAGAAATGATTGCGCCAGAGCATGCGCATATTTCTAAAGTGTGAAATAAAGTTACTTACCAGCTAAAATTTCTTCCAAAATTACACATAAATCCGCCATATTTGAAATAAACAACAATTTCTCTCACTTACAGTACATAAACAGTTTCTGTACGCTGTGCACCTTATAAATACATGTATATCCCTACCTAAACAGCGTGTGCCGCAATACATCTAGTCACATCATGGATGATTGCATTCATTTTAAATACTGCACCAATCTTACTTTTGAGCAATTATATGGGTACACTTCAAAACAAAAGGCCTAAAATGGCGTGGCGATACATCAGTTTTCTCTTAAATGTGTGGATTCGTGAATCGGGCGTGCTGACATAGCGATACATCAGTGGATCAATAAATCGTCACAAACACAAACATTTACATTATGTTACTTTAAAGACGTTCGTCGATCATTAAACAAGGTTTGACTGATATCTAGATTAAATGTCTTTGAAATAATGTAGTCATCTATAAAATTTTATTTGGAAACTTGAAAGTTAGATAATCTAATTTAAAGTGGGCTGTGGGTCTCACCCAGTGCCGGTATACCCGCTGCTGTGCACCATCCAAAACGTAAACAAAAAGCCGCCATCTTGGATGAAAAAGGTAATATTTTGCTTATTTCTTCGATTTCGCTTTTCTTTCAAATTTCTGCTATAGCAAAGAACATGCTACACAATTTTCTGGACACGTTGATTCCCATAGTATTTACTAGGTACCTCTGGTATAAAAGTTACCTTGGACAAGAAAATCGAATCGAGAGAAAAATTCCGTGGTGCACAGCAGCGCATTTAGTATTTTTCGATCTTTTTGTCCAGAAAATTGACTTGTTCGCATGTCGACGCACATTTTTATCCTTAAGTTGAAAAACAGAAGCTTAAAATTAGACTTTTGGTACATATAGCGACGTATTTTCTAGTATAACGAATTTCTGAGTTATTTGGTGGACAGCAGCGTGGGAATAAGAAGGGTGGACAGCAGCGCAAACGGGTGCACAGCAGGAGCTTTTTTGCGTACTTGAGACTGTTTCTGAATAACCATTCGTTAAATACTTGTAACTCTTTACAACATCAAAACTTTGTTTACTTTTCGTGAAATGGATGTATGCAGGCTCTCATAATTACTCGTTTATATGAACTGAATTTCTGGAATTTGTTGATGAAATTCATTTTCTAGTGATGAAGAATTAAATGATCTTTTTTGTGCACTTTTAGAAAGATGAACACGTGCGGCCTCTTAGGAGCCGCAGACTAGACATATAGCGGTGGTGCACGAACGCCCATGGTTTCAGAGACCGGACACAGCCAAGCAGATGCAGGTATTAATAAAAAAAAATTCAATCTTCTATTTTTTTCTTGTGATAGATCTGTTATGTAAGACCAATACATTATGTAAGAAACATACATATAACTAAGTCTTTTCATAAAATATCAAATAATGGTACGAGTATACTTTAAATAACATCATTTATTAGTTATAAATAATCAATTTTAACTATCATGCTTAACAAATTTACATTATCAACGTTGTATCAATAATAAAACATAACTTTAAAACTACAAATCTTATGACAGGTAACCATCATGGTGACGTAAAACATGCAACTAGTTTAGCACAGGGCACGACCACGACCTTGCTCAGTATGTGAAAATCGGTTGCACAAGGAAAAACAGTTCAAGTGTGATACTTGCGACAGAGAATTTGCTTATGTATGCCACCTCCGCAAACACATGGAACTGTTAAAAGCATTAAAAAAATTCGGTTAGATAACTCAATTATTATTTCTGTGATTTTAGTCATTATTTTGAAATAATGATGTTTATTTATTACTGTCTTTGGGTTCTATTGCTGTTCTAAAAACATTGTGCTGAATAATTATTGACTGAGTTGTTTTATTTTGATTATTGAAATGTGATGCTAAATGATAATTGTCTATGATTTTATGGTTACTGAAATATGATGGTGAGCTGTAATAATGATACTTATATAAATGTGATTCTTTGAAATTTGACCAAGTTGTCTAGTATGTTTTTGATGATTCAGCATTCTAATATTGTTTTACAAATTCTATTGCATAAAGCAAATAAACATACATTTGTACATGATTTTATTTTTCCTTTTCTACACGATCCATCGACAGAGGGTTAACATGATGTAAAATTATAAACAGATACATGAACATAATAAAGTAAAAACACTTCCAAATCATGCACATAAACATTAATGTTATAACTGTACAAACTATCCTCAGTAGGAATATGCAGCTATCCAAGGGGTCAAATATTGTCATTTGAAACTACTTCAAAAACCCGAGAGCCATGCATATGCTATAAAAACTTGTTGCCTATATTTCTCATCACGTAAGTTGTATTGTAAACTACATTTTGTACTTCTTATTAAAATACTTATAAAGTCAATATACAAAGATATCAAAAAAACAAAACATTTCATACAACAACTACATGTACAATATTCGACAATTTGATGCAAGGAAGTCCGTATACTGTACTTCACAATGTTTTATCAATATTCTAAACACTAGATACTGTTCTCCAATTGATGTCACATAGTCAAACATAACAATCATCGGATATTCCCATCTGTTGGCAAGGTAGCATCTTGGACATGTTGCATCTTGCTCTTCCCCAGCAAACTCCCAAAGACCCTTTGAGCGCTGCATTCTTCTCAAGCGTAACATGGTCGTATTTCCATCGCCCAGCAAGTCGCTTCCTTTGGCTCGTGTCGAACTGGTGATTACTGATTGAATAAAAAACATATAGTTATTGAAACATATCCGATACTTATAATTGCAAATGTGTATGCTATACTTTGTGTTTATTGATACATGTAGTGTTATACAGGAGCAGTCTTGATTTTGGGGAAACAGATTTATGATTCTCAAGTACGCAAAAAAGCTCCTGCTGTGCACCCGTTTGCGCTGCTGTCCACCCTTCTTATTCCCACGCTGCTGTCCACCAAATAACTCAGAAATTCATTATACTAGAAAATACGTTGCTATATGTACCAAAAGTCTAATTTTAAGCTTCTGTTTTACAACTTAAGGATAAAAATGTGCGTCGACATGCGAACAAGTCAATTTTCTGGACAAAAAGATCGAAAAATACTAAATGCGCTGCTGTGCACCACGGAATTTTTCTCTCGATTCGATTTTCTTGTCCAAGGTAACTTTTATACCAGAGGTACCTAGTAAATACTATGGGTATCAACGTGTCCAGAAAAGTGTGTAGCATGTTCTTTGCTATAGCAGAAATTTGAAAGAAAAGCGAAATCGAAGAAATAAACAAAATATTACCTTTTTCATCCAAGATGGCGGCTTTTTGTTTACGTTTTGGATGGTGCACAGCAGCGGGTATACCGGCACTGCTCACCTGTCACTAGAGTTTTACCAAACATTGATTTATATTCATCAAATCTACTGCCATCAACGATCCTCGCAATCACCTGGAATGATAGCACGTGCTACTTATAGTGTTTGGTTTTATTTTTTGTTCCTCGGAACGAACACAAGGTTAAGAACTTCAGAACAATTCTCAACAATCGATCGGGAAAATTTTCCTACACATTTAATCATGCTACCCTGGAAAATTGGATCATCATAACTTGTGTGATATTGGATGTAAGTACTTTGTTTTTAACATACTTAGTCCTTTTCGTGTCTGGTGACGCATGGGACGATATATCAAAGATATTAATTTGTTTAGCGGTTTTGAATGAAGGAAACAATAAATAAATAGGTTATAATTTATATTCCTAACATCTTGTTGTGTATATCAGATACCATGGAAACTTTACCTCTCTAACATCAAACGTTTTCATTAGGTTTCCACCAACAATACCATATAAATCATCAGCTGGGAACAATGGTTCTTCTGGTTCAACAATAGACACCTGGAACAATTCTATGCTTTATAGCATGGTACTAGTAACTCTAGTTAACTGTGGTTAAATGTGTACTGTTACAATACTGTTGATTGTTACTATATCATTGTACTATAATACTGTTGATTGTTACTATATCATTGTACTAAAACATTGTTGTTTGTTACTACATTGTATATTATTGTACTACAATACTGTTGATTGTTACTATATCATTGTACTATAATATTGTTGTTCGTTTCCATATAATTCTACCAAAATATTGTTGTTTGTTTCCATATGATTCTACTATAATATTGTTGTTGGTGTCCATATAATTATACTATAATATTGTTGTTTGTTTCCATATAATTATACTATAATATTGTTGTTTGTTTCCATATAATTATACTATAATATTGTTGTTTGTGTCCATATCATTATACTATAATATTGTTGTTTGTTTCCATATAATTATATTATAATATTGTTGTTTGTGTCCATATAATTATACTATAATATTGTTGTTTGTTTCCATATAATTATACTATAATATTGTTGTTTGTGTCCATATAATTATACTATAATATTGTTGTTTGTTTCCATATAATTATACTATAATATTGTTGTTTGTTTCCATATAATTATACTATAATATTGTTGTTTGTGTCCATATAATTATACTATAATATTGTTGTTTGTTTCCATATAATTATACTATAATATTGTTGTTTGTGTCCATATAATTATACTATAATATTGTTGTTTGTGTCCATATAATTATACTATAATATTGTTGTTTGTGTCCATATAATTATACTATAATATTGTTGTTTGTTTCCATATAATTATACTATAATATTGTTGTTTGTTTCCATATAATTATACTATAATATTGTTGTTTGTTTCCATATAATTATACTATAATATTGTTGTTTGTGTCCATATAATTATACTATAATATTGTTGTTTGTTTCCATATAATTATACTATAATATTGTTGTTTGTTTCCATATAATTATACTATAATATTGTTGTTTGTTTCCATATAATTATACTATAATATTGTTGTTTGTTTCCATATAATTATACTATAATATTGTTGTTTGTTTCCATATAATTATACTATAATATTGTTGTTTGTGTCCATATAATTATACTATAATATTGTTGTTTGTGTCCATATAATTATACTATAATATTGTTGTTTGTGTCCATATAATTATACTATAATATTGTTGTTTGTTTCCATATAATTATACTATAATATTGTTGTTTGTGTCCATATAATTATATTATAATATTGTTGTTTGTTTCCATATAATTACACTATAATATTGTTGTTTGTGTCCATATAATTATATTATAATATTGTTGTTTGTTTCCATATAATTATACTATAATATTGTTGTTTGTTTCCATATAATTCTATTATAATATTGCTGATTGTTATTACATGTATATTTTTCTCCTATAATATTGTTTATTGTGACTTATTTTTACCCTGGACTCTGTTCTATAGTTAATGTTTTTCATGATGTTTCTAGCAAGATGAAGGGCGTGGTCCTCGTCTTCAGCGTAGTAATCTGTGACACCAGATATACTGTAAAATGTCAAACACACATTGAGATTATTCTGTACAAACCTGCTCTTCTTTCAAATAAAATATCTCCCATGCTTTACAGAGATTTCTAAAATGATTGGAGATTTCTTGAACGTTTTGTGCTTCAAGCAGTTTAAAAAATGAAAGAACGATATTAGTTTTAACATCTTTCATCAACATTATTTCAGTTATCGACATAAACATTTTCCTGAGTTCCCCATCGTCTACCCCAACATAATTTCTACAAGTAATTGACAACTTATACAAGTGACATTAGAGTCTTTTGTTTGACTTTATATGACCTCATATCCAACTTATTCAAATATTACGGAGCTGTTTCATCATTGACAAAATATACATTTATCAATATCTTACCCACAATGCAGATCTGCTCCACCTAATTCCTCAGCTGACACTTCTTCACCAGTTGCAGCTTTTACCTGATTTTATGGAATACATATTTGTTAATATGCTTTCATATGATACATGTATTTAATGTTCTTACGAAACACAGTTTCTAAACTATAAACGTGTTTCCGATACCAAGGACAGAATTGAAGTTTAAAGTCACATTGTTCCACACACGAACTTAAGATAGCGAAAAGCCCAACATTTCTTCGGGCAAGTTGCCAACATGTCTAGTGAAGTCACGAGTGACCAAGTTTACAAGTTGAAGTTGATTAGTAAAGCATTTACCAGAGGTGGACCACCAAGAAATAAAGTCCCTTGCTTCTTTACAATTATCTTTTCATCACACATTGCTGGAACGAACGCTCCACCAGCTGTACACGACCCCAGCACCACCGCCACCTGTTGTATACGGTCACATATTGTATATGGTCACATGTTGTATACGGTCACATGATGTATATGGTCACATGTTGTATATGGTCACATGTTGTAATATAAATATTATGGTCACATGTTGTAATATATGGTCGCATGTTGTATATGATCACATGTTGTATATGGTCACATGTTGTATACGGTCACATATTGTATATGGTCACATGTTGTATATGGTCACATGTTGTAATATATGGTCACATGTTGTATATGGTCACATGTTGTATACGGTCACATGTTGTATATGGTCACATGTTGTATATGGTCACATGGTGTACTAGTATATGGTCACATGTTGTAATATATGGTCACATGTTGTATATGGTCACATGTTATAATATATGGTTACATGTCGTATATGTATGGTCAGATGTTGTACTAGTATATGGTCACATGTTGAATATGGTTACATGTTGCAATATATGGTCACATGTTGTAATATATGGTCACATGTTGTAATATATGGTCACATGTTGTAATATATGGTCACATGTTGTAATATACGGTCACATGTTGTATACGGTCACATGTTGTATATGGTCACATGTTGTATACGGTCACATATTGTATACGGTCACATATTGTGTACGGTCACATATTGTATATGGTCACATGTTGTATACGGTCACATGTTGTATATGGTCACATGTTGTATATGGTCACATATTGTATACGGTCACATGTTGTATATAAAAAAATTCCAGGGATAAATCTATGATAGCCCATTATTGACCTAACTTTTTGCTGGACCCTCTTATGTGATTGCATATGTACATTATTTAATTTAACATTATGTCACATAGAACATCATAAGTAAAAGTTGCCAGGGACATACACAGACTGGTAATTATCACATTAAATATAACATGACTAACAAAATACAAGGAGAATTTATTACGTACAAAAGAAGAGTTATGCTTAAGAGTTACTAACCTGAGGTATGCCTAGAGATGACATCTTTGCTTCGTTAAAAAGTATTTTTCCAAAATGATCTCTGTCGGGAAAGACTTCGGCTTGGAAAGATAAATGAGCACCGCCAGAATCCACTGTTAAACCATGAATCACATGTGTGAGAGTAAACATACTACATATACCTAAATATGTACAAGGGAGATAATTCTGTCACCTA
This sequence comes from Lutraria lutraria, assembly GCA_964023205.1. Classification (NCBI taxonomy): domain Eukaryota; kingdom Metazoa; phylum Mollusca; class Bivalvia; order Venerida; family Mactridae; genus Lutraria; species Lutraria lutraria. The sequence continues at coordinate 8,071,933 of OZ026849.1, forward strand.
TGAACTACACATACCTAGATATATACAAGGGAGATAATTCTGTCACCTATGAACTACACATACCTAGATATATACAAGGGAGATAATTCTGTCACCTATGAACTACACATACCTAGATATATACAAGGGAGATAATTCTATCGTTTAAGAACTACACATACCTAGATATATACAAGGGAGATAATTCTATCACCTATGAACTACACATACCTAGATATATACAAGGGAGATAATTATATCATTTAAGAACTACACATACCTAGATATATACAAGGGAGATAATTCTATCACCTATGAACTACACATACCTAGATATATACAAGGGAGATAATTATATCATTTAAGAAGTACACATACCTAAATATATACAAGGGAGATAATTATATCACCTATGAACTACACATACCTAGATATATACAAGGGAGATAATTATATCATTTAAGAAGTACACATACCTAAATATATACAAGGGAGATAATTCTGTTTGGCGACTTCTTGAGCTCTGATATGTTTTTTCACTGTAATGGGGAAATATGAACCACCTTTCACTGTTGGATCATTGGCTACAATCATACAAATCACTCTGAAATAAAGAAAGTTAACATAAAATGTCACTCTTTTACATAGAGATACCAATTTAAAAATCAAGGCGGGAGTCATGTGTTCTAATTACGAGAACGTATTGTATACTAGATTGTTATTTTACAGGAGCATGTATTACACCCTACATTATCTCCATCGAATGTTGAACCATACAGTGCAGAGTTTTATTCTGTAATATAAGACGATTGACATTAATATGCACGTTACTGACATGATAAACCATGTAGTCTTTTATCTGTCGTTTCACCGTTTTAGAAATGCAGACAGGACATTCTTATGTCGACGAATATGTAATGCAAGAAAACGTTCTTTGCCACATAAGAATAGGGTAAACATGATACATTGGTACCCGTGATCAATAAAAATACAAAAGGATGCTCGGATATCCATTTACCATTTTAATCGCTTCTTTATCTTTCACATGTATTTACATGTACAGTGTTTATGTTGACAGGCCGTTTGGCAGTAACATGGTGTAATTGTTTTATTATGCATTATGAATCCGATGAACATAATTTCACATTGTGCATTTCACAACCTTCCATTTATTAAAACGCCTAGAAAAGGTAACTGTATTTACGTTATGAGGCGTTTAGACGACGCTCAGCGTCATGAAATCGTAAGTATGGTAAGAAGTAGGAGCATGTCATATCACGCCGTTGTTCCCAGTATGCATTGTACTGGCTCTGTTACTGACCATCCACACAGCACGTCGACGCCACTAAGATGCCGAAATAACAACCCTCAAAGCATATAGAGGTTTTGATACCAGCGAGGTAACGCGACTGTCACTGTCGGTGTGGCTTGCATGTCACTGTCGGTGTGGTCTGCATGTCACTGTCGGTGTGGCTTGCATGTCACTGTCGGTGTGGTCTGCATGTCACTGTCGGTGTGGCTTGCATGTCACTGTCGGTGTGGTCTGCATGTCACTGTCGGTGTGGTCTGCATGTACGATGAACGCAGGATCAGTGATTCAGTGATCTGTTCACTGACTAATTCTGATGCTACACCTATATAACATCACACACATATCAATGGATCTAGAAACTAGACATGTATGTTCAATAATATTAACATACCCAGAAACTCGACCAATTCCTGTAATAATGCCTCCAGCAGGAACATCTTCACCTTCGTATAATTCAGTACCAGCCAACTGACTTAACTCTAAAAACGGTGATCTGTAAAGGTACAAGTAATAAAGTTAATATACTTTCAATCAGCGAGTTAATTAATACTGACAAAATGAATAATTTAGAGTTGTGGAACTTTTAGGCATGTAGCTTCAAAACGAACGTTTCTCTAATACGACTTTTGATTTATGGAGACATGAAGCAGGACTAAACAAGAAATGTTTGTGAATGGCCAACTGGATAGTAAGACCTTTGACCTACGGGGCTTAAAATTAATGATCAAGCACCAAACAAAGTACAATATGTGATGAGCTATATAGTGACTTGACGCAGTACTATATACAATTAGGGTGGTTCAAAGGTTTGCTTTAAATATGCCCTACGAGTAGCTTGATAGAAATATTTGGACAGACTGGTGAACTACAGACAAGCGTACGTGGCATCGCTATCATAGAATCTATTTTTATGTCGTATTCTTAAACTTTAGCATGTATTTAGAGATGGCCCTATTTTTCATAGTAATAAGTAGAGTTAAAATTGTATTCATGTTTGAAATGGACGGACTGGTGGGTAGGTTCGCAGGCAGACATAACATAGTAGAACACATGTATACAACTTACTCAGTATCCAAGAGTTTATTAATTCGGTCGCGTGGAAGAAGTTTTCCACGTGACAGATGTTGATTTCTAGCTTTATCCCCGCCGCCTACAACAAAACATTTTGTCATGTCATAATATTAGCATACATTCAGTATTGTACATGAACATAACATACAGAGGATTTATTTTCAGTATTACACAGGAATATGATATACAACACTTATTAATTTTGTTAAAATCTTATCATGTCGTTTGTCAGATTGAATTCGTACCAAAAGTAGGGAGCTTTTCTTTTCATTCTTTCAAATTTTCAGCCGTCAAAATTAAATTATGTTCAAACTAAAATATATTGAATGTATTATGTGTATTTGTGTTTATAATAATTACATATCAATTAAACATACATAAAAACATACTGTTGCAGAGTATCTGAATAAATTAGTTCATACAAGTCCAACTTTGGCGGACATGGCCTTATCGAGTATCTGATCAATTTTCAAGGGAAACAACTACAATTCAGGGGTTTATATACAGTCTACCTATTGTTACCCTCCTTGCTTGCGTTATGCTGACTTTATTAGGGGTCATAAAGTAATAAAGTCAGTCACGCGTAACAGATAAAATATGTTATCTTAATTGATCCAAAAATCGATATTTCACTGTATAACTTTTGGATCTCTGATAAGACTTGAGCATGTCCCAACTATTATGTACGTCGTTAAAATCAGGGATGCTATATTACAGGGACCCTGTAATATAGCATCCCTGTAATATAGCATCCCTGTTAAAATGGACAGAAACGTATGATATTGACATTAATTTGTTTCATCAGTAAAATTAATTTTGCAAATGCGAATATTATGAAAATACAAAATTCAAGAATCCTAGTAATAATTTTGTTATTGTATGCACAGTCAAATAGTAATTTGATTCTATTCTGCATATAAACACATTAGCGTACAATACATTTATTTTCACTACTGAAATTAACATTATATCAACACACTGCACAAAAGAATAATTAAGTTATAATTGATGCTATACTAAATTCACAAAGAAGTACTTGCATGCATGTGCTTTCAGCTGGAACAAACATCACAATATGGTCATTCACAACAAAATTTATACAAGGTAATAAAGATTTAAGATTATACAGTTGTCCTCATATCAAACATTAATACAGCAAAACAGTGGCTGAATATATTTACACCCAAAAGTGTTCATGTAAAGCAATGTTTATCTGTCTAAATGTTTATCACACCAAAATCACATTAATCACTGGTATCTGTCTTTACTAATGTCACCATAAATTGTTTAACGACAGAAAAGTGTTTAAAAGTTCATAATCCAAGAAATTAATCGATTAGAATCCGAAATCTTCATAGATATAGAAAAATAATGAGTTCGACGAAGCATCCATTTTCGTTTTGTTTTTATCTAAGAAAATTTCTTAAAGTTAAGACACCTCGTACCTTGACTAAACTTTTAAGATAAAAATCGTCGATCTAAGATTTTTTTTCACTCTAAGACGAAAGTTAAGAAAAATCTTACAAAGTTAGCAAAACTTGGCGAAAACTTGGCGAAAACTAAGAGAATTTCGGGATTCTTAGATAATTTTTCATCTTAGTTGGTTTGTGAATACGGGCCCTGCATGGTGTATAAACAGTACAATCAATTTCTGCAATTTTATGGCAAATTCCATCCGTCTTGATTGAAATGATATCTAACAAATATAACTCGACGTGCCCAATTGTTTGTGAGTCAATGTGAGATGCGTATAAAAAATCAATAATCAGGTAAAATTAGCAACCATATAAAGGGATCTCAAAAATATGATTTTATTATCCGTCCTTTGTTTACACATCATTGAAAAAAATAAATATACAAAGTAGGTAATCTATATTATTTTATGACATGTTTTTATAAGTGACATGTGAACGTATGCCAAAATGATATATTTAGCATATACTTATATTATCAAAAATGAATTAATAATAAATTTCATTTAATGAAATATCATCGTCTATTAAAGGCCCATTAGAACAATAGATGAAAACATTAGAACAATCGTAAAATATAAGAAATATAAATTATATTACTTGATCTGTAACAATATTTACATAATGCCTTCCATTAGGCATATCTCATAAAATAGTTGTCAGATGCCTTTTCTTATTTTTTGCAACATGATTAAAAAAATACTGTGCTGTATTTCTATATGTACTTTGTGATAAAAAAATTGGAACGTTTTTATTGCAAGTAAAAGTCAGTTTCACATCTGTCTAGGTAAAATAAGACCTACTTCAATTTTAACATCCAAAAAGCTAATGGGGCTTTAACAATAGTGAAAACCATTTTTTTATTTATGTTATTTTTTATAATATCAACAAATTTGGTTATAAATATCGATTTGCTTTTATACGGAAGTAAAGTAAAATATTTCACATATTGTAATATTTTCATCCATGTTGTAATATGTTTTAGTCTTCAACCTCAATTATCCTAAAACTTGATTCAACGCGTCCAATTTTTATTACCCTGTATAATGCATCATGCTGTGACTGTATATACATGGATACCTAATCAGCAGATATGATCATCGCCAAATGCTCGTTGTTTCCGTAAACGTACGTAAATATCCGAGATTTGCGTAACGATTGACGAATTGAACTTAAAAAAATCTAAGGGTCGAAGAAGATATTATTTGATTGTTTTTATATTTTACATGGTGAGAGAAATTAAATTTTCAAAACGAATGCAATGAGTACAAATTTGATCACATTTCCCCCAAAAGAGTTATGATGCTGAAAACATAAAATTTTCATTGAAAAATCTACCAATTTTACGCTTTTTACATTGAATATAGAGGGAATCGATTGGTGTCTTTTTCAAACGCAAAAGGGTCGAAGAAAGCATTAATTTAAAATAATAAAAGATACACCATTAGAAAGATAAAAAATTAATTAAACTTTTGTGATGAGTACAAATTTCGTATTTTGAATAGAATAAAGGTTATGACGATTATAGTGAAAATCCCCTTCTTTGTTTAATGTAATTTTTTTATCGATTTTCCAAATCAGCATGTCCGCGAAAGTTGGGTATGGTTATAACAAAGTGTTAACAGAAAGTTAAAGTCAAGTTAAATTACGTTTATCGGGAGCATCAGTTCACATTATATTAGCTCCATGTAAAGATGAGATTAATAACATATTGTGTGAATAGAATACATGTACACTCATGTTTCTCTGAACTAAAAGACTGACAATATAGAATACATGTACACTCATGTTTCTCTGAAAGACTGACAATATAGAATACATGTACACTCATGTTTCTCTGAACTAAAAGACTGACAATATAGAATACATGTACACTCATGTTTCTCTGAACTAAAAGACTGACAATATAGAATACATGTACACTCATGTTTCTCTGAACTAAAAGACTGACAATATAGAATACATGTACACTCATGTTTCTCTGAACTAAAAGACTGACAATATAGAATACATGTACACTCATGTTTCTCTGAACTAAAAGACTGACAATATAGAAAACATGGATGCTTGGAGCTTGGTGATTATTTGTTCCAAATTTGAAGCGATTCGAGATCCAAATTTACATCCTATTTTTAACTACCGTGTAGAATCTTCGAAACTTTTCCTTTTAATTCCTTCACATGACTTGACATCACTTCATAATTCTCCTGTAAAATAAACACTATTTACATGACACACCAGCCAGTGTAAAATAAACACTATGTACATGACACACCAGCCAGTGTAAAATAAACACTATGTACATGACACACCAGCCAGTGTAAAATAAACACTATTTACATGACACACCAGCCAGTGTAAAATAAACACTATTTACATGACACACCAGCCAGTGTAAAATAAACACTATGTACATGACACACCAGCCAGTGTAAAATAAACACTATGTACATGACACACCAGCCAGTGTAAAACAAACACTATGTACATGACACACCAGCCAGTGTAAAATAAACACTATGTACATGACACACCAGCCAGTGTAAAATAAACACTATGTACATGACACACCAGCCAGTGTAAAATAAACAGTATTTACATGACACACCAGCCAGTGTAAAATAAACACTATGTACATGACACACCAGCCAGTGTAAAATAAACACTATGTACATGACACACCAGCCAGTGTAAAATAAACACTATGTACATGACACACCAGCCAGTGTAAAATTAACACTATGTACATGACACACCAGCCAGTGTAAAACAAACACTATGTACATGACACACCAGCCAGTGTAAAATAAACACTATGTACATGACACACCAGCCAGTGTAAAATAAACAGTATTTACATGACACACCAGCCAGTGTAAAATAAACACTATGTACATGACACACCAGCCAGTGTAAAATAAACACTATGTACATGACACACCAGCCAGTGTAAAATAAACACTATGTACATGACACACCAGCCAGTGTAAAATAAACACTATGTACATGACACACCAGCCAGTGTAAAATAAACACTATGTACATGACACACCAGCCAGTGTAAAATAAACACTATGTACATGACACACCAGCCAGTGTAAAATAAACATTATGTACATGACACACCAGCCAGTGTAAAATAAACACTATGTACATGACACACCAGCCAGTCTAAAATAAATACTCTTTACATGACACACCAGCCAGTGTAAAATAAACACTATTTACATGACACACCAACCAGTGTAAAAAAAGAGTATGTACATGACACACCAGCCAGTGTAAAATAAACAGTATTTACATGACACACAGGCCAGTGTAAAATAAACTCTATGTACATGAAACACCAGCTAAAGTAAAATAAACACTATTTACATGACACACCAGCCAGTGTAAAATAAACACTATGTACATGACACACCAGCTAATGTAAAATAAACACTATGTACATGAAACACCAGCCAGTGTAAAATAAACATTATGTACATGACACACCAGCCAGTGTAAAATAAACACTATTTACATGACACACCAGCCAGTGTAAAATAAACACTATTTACATGACACACCAGCCAGTGTAAAATAAAGAGTATGTACATGACACACCGGCCAGTGTAAAATAAACTCTATGTACATGAAACACCAGCTAAAGTAAAATAAACACTATTTACATGACACACCAGCCAGTGTAAAATAAACACTATGTACATGACACACCCGCTAATGTAAAATAAACACTATGTACGTGAAACACTAGCTAGTGTAAAATAAACGCTTTGTACATGACATACCAGCTAGTGTAAAATAAACACTATGTACGTGAAACACTAGCTAGTGTAAAATAAACGCTTTTGTACATGACACACTAGCTAGTGTAAAATAAACACTATGTACGTGAAACACCAGCTAATGTAAAATAAACACTATGTACATGAAACACCAGCTAATGTAAAATAAACACTATGTAAATGAAACACCAGCTTATGTAAAATAAACACTATGTGCATGAAACACCAGCAAATGTAAAATAAACAATATGTACGTGAAACACTAGCTAGTGTAAAATAAACGCTTTTGTACATGACACACTAGCTAGTGTAAAATAGACACTATGTACGTGAAACACCAGCTAATGTAAAATAAACACTATGTACATGAAACACCAGCTAATGTAAAATAAACACTATGTACATGAAACACCAGCCAATGTAAAATAAACACTATGTACATGACACACTAGCTAGTGTAAAATAAACACTATGTACATGAAACACTAGCTAGTGTAAAATAAAACTATGTACATGAAACACCAGCTAATGTAAAATAAACACTATGTACATGAAACACCAGCTAATGTAAAATAAACACTATGTACATGAAACAACAGATAACACAAAGTGTAAAATGAGGTTTCTTAGTTAACAAATCTAGAATGAATCACCGTTCACTGAGCAAGAGCAAAGTGAACAATCCTTCAAGTCACTTATATAAGTATGTACGAAACTCAACAGTTTTAATACACTGGTCATCTGAAGGGTATAAAATAATAGCCTAGAAACTTCTCATACGTGGATTATAGTACAAAATGATAGCCTAGAAACTTCTCATACGTGGATTATAGTATAAAACAATAGCCTAGAAACTTCTCATACATAGATTATAGTATAAAATAATAGCCTAGAAACTTCTCATACATAGATTATAGTATAAAACAATAGCCTAGAAACTTCTCATACGTGGATTATAGTATAAAACAATAGCCTAGAAACTTCTCATACATAGATTATAGTATAAAATAATAGCCTAGAAACTTCTCATACATGGATTATAGTATAAAATAATAGCCTAGAAACTTCTCATACATAGATTATAGTATAAAATAATAACCTAGAAACTTCTCATACATAGATTATAGTATAAAATAATAGCCTAGAAACTTCTCATACATGGATTATAGTATAAAATAATAGCCTAGAAACTTCTCATACATGGATTATAGTATAAAATAATAGCCTAGAAACTTCTCATACATAGATTATAGTATAAAATAATAACCTAGAAACTTCTCATACATACATTATAGTATAAAACAATAGCCTAGAAACTTCTCATACATGGATTATAGTATAAAATAATAGCCTAGAAACTTCTCATACATAGATTATAGTATAAAATAATAGCCTAGAAACTTCTCATACATGGATTATAGTATAAAATAATAGCCTAGAAACTTCTCATACATAGATTATAGTATAAAATAATAACCTAGAAACTTCTCATACATACATTATAGTATAAAACAATAGCCTAGAAACTTCTCATACATGGATTATAGTATAAAATAATAGCCTAGAAACTTCTCATACATGGATTATAGTATAAAATAATAACCTAGAAACTTCTCATACATAGATTATAGTATAAAATAATAGCCTAGAAACTTCTCATACATGGATTATAGTATAAAATAATAGCCTAGAAACTTCTCATACATAGATTATAGTATAAAATAATAACCTAGAAACTTCTCATACATAGATTATAGTATAAAATAATAGCCTAGAAACTTCTCATACATGGATTATAGTATAAAATAATAGCCTAGAAACTTCTCATACGTGGATTATAGTATAAAACAATAGCTTAGAAACTTCTCATACATGGATTATAGTATAAAACAATAGCCTAGAAACTTCTCATACGTGGATTATAGTATAAAACAATAGCCTAGAAACTTCTCATACGTGGATTATAGTATAAAATGATAGCCTAGAAACTTCTCATACGTGGATTATAGTATAAAATGATAGCCTAGAAACTTCTCATACATGGATTATAGTATAAAATAATAGCCTAGAAACTTCTCATACATGGATTATAGTATAAAATAATAGCCTAGAAACTTCTCATACATGGATTATAGTATAAAATAATAGCATAGAAACTTCTCATACATGGATTATAGTATAAAATAATAGCCTAGAAACTTCTCATACATGGATTATAGTATAAAATAATAGCCTAGAAACTTCTCATACATGGATTATAGTATAAAATAATAGCCTAGAAACTTCTCATACATAGATTATAGTATAAAATAATAGCCTAGAAACTTCTCATACATGGATTATAGTATAAAATGATAGCCTAGAAACTTCTCATACATACATTATAGTATAAAATAATAGCCTAGAAACTTCTCATACATGGATTATAGTATAAAATAATAGCCTAGAAACTTCTCATACATGGATTATAGTATAAAATGATAGCCTAGAAACTTCTCATACATACATTATAGTATAAAACAATAGCCTAGAAACTTCTCATACATACATTATAGTATAAAACAATAGCCTAGAAACTTCTCATACATACATTATAGTATAAAACAATAGCCTAGAAACTTCTCATACGTGGATTATAGTATAAAATAATAGCCTAGAAACTTCTCATACATGGATTATAGTATAAAACAATAGCCTAGAAACTTCTCATACGTGGATTATGGTATAAAACAATAGCCTAGAAACTTCTCATACGTGGATTATGGTATAAAACAATAGCCTAGAAACTTCTCATACGTGGATTATAGTATAAAATAATAGCCTAGAAACTTCTCATACATGGATTATAGTATAAAACAATAGCCTAGAAACTTCTCATACGTGGATTATGGTATAAAACAATAGCCTAGAAACTTCTCATACGTGGATTATGGTATAAAACAATAGCCTAGAAACTTCTCATACATGGATTATAGTATAAAATAATAGCCTAGAAACTTCTCATACATGGATTATAGTATAAAATAATAACCTAGAAACTTCTCATACGTGGATTATAGTATAAAATAATAGCCTAGAAACTTCTCATACATAGATTATAGTATAAAATAATAGCCTAGAAACTTCTCATACGTAGATTATAGTATAAAATAATAGCCTAGAAACTTCTCATACATAGATTATAGTATAAAATAATAGCCTAGAAACTTCTCATACGTGGATTATAGTATAAAATAATAACCTAGAAACTTCTCATACATAGATTATAGTATAAAATAATAGCCTAGAAACTTCTCATACATGGATTATAGTATAAAATGATAGCCTAGAAACTTCTCATACATAGATTATAGTATAAAATAATAGCCTAGAAACTTCTCATACATGGATTATAGTATAAAATAATAGCCTAGAAACTTCTCATACATAGATTATAGTATAAAATAATAGCCTAGAAACTTCTCATACGTGGATTATAGTATAAAATAATAGCCTAGAAACTTCTCATACATGGATTATAGTATAAAATAATAGCCTAGAAACTTCTCATACATGGATTATAGTATAAAATAATAGCCTAGAAACTTCTCATACATGGATTATAGTATAAAACAATAGCCTAGAAACTTCTCATACATGGATTATAGTATAAAATGATAGCCTAGAAACTTCTCATACATGGATTATAGTATAAAACAATAGCTTAGAAACATCTCATATATGGATTTCAACTAATCATGTGTTATGTACGCTTTACTTCTGATAGACATGTTCGTTCATTTAATCAAGAATACCAGTAGTGCGAGTCCCCCACCCACTGGCTTTCAACATACCTTATAATCGGTGGATTCCTTGTCCAAGTGTTTGCCAATTGTCGATGTTTCCCAATCTATGTTATAAGATCTCACAATATAAACGTTTGGTTGTAATTTAATGCACAACGACACATACGTGGACTTTAAACCACGTCCAGACAGAAGTCGGCAAGCTTTCAACATTTTTCGGCGCAGCTGTATTGAATAAGGTTGTTTGTCATTGGTTAAAAGAGTTGTCGTTATGTTATAAAATTTTAGGACAGAATTCGTAACTGTTAGTTGTTCGTAATTGTGTGAAAATAATTCAATACTCAAAATCTACAACAGTATGAAATTAAATATCCATGCAAAATAAACTCAAGAGTATTGTTTATGGCCTGAACTGTTCACGTGGTTTAAAATATTTAAATTTCAAATCTGTCTGATCATGCTGCAGGCGCTGGCGAAACCAACGTAAACAAACTTTAAAAAACAACATGTGAATCCAGTAACCATCACATACTGATGAGTTATGCTAGTAACAGATCTAGATACTGTTCTTGTATGGTAAACAAACAAAAAATATGACGTACAGTATGAGCAACATCTGCCTGAATGTAGAAACATTACTATCAATAATTAGAATCAAACTATTAGTCATTTTTGCTTACATGAGTATTTTCACAGTAATTTTCACAAGTTTACGATTTCCTGACATAGCTGGTGAGAAAAAGAAGAAAATATAATCTTGGCCTATGACTGAGTACATTTACCCAAAAATCAATACAGTTCTAAAGTTCGTGGTATTGCAATTTTGAGATAGGAACCCACGCCCAGCAGGCTCTGTCATTTTGAGAAAGCAACACGCCCAGTATTCTCTGCCATTTTGGGATAGGGAAATGCCCAGTAAGCCCTACCATTTTGAAATAGGAACACGCCCAGAACTCTTTGCGATTTTTTTAGAAAGGAACACGTCTAGTATGCTCTGCCTTTTTGAACAAACACGATCTACCGGTAGACTACTGCCAATGGCCCGTTTCAAACGCATATTCTAACTAGCATAACATAATTAGCAGTAACAAAATTAACACCAATCATTAACAAAAATTACGCTAGTCATCATATCTCATAAATAATATGCTGATACATGTATTAGTAACATACTAACATACTCAAATTAGTAACATGCTCATATTAGAAACACGAGCATGATATGCTCACTTCTAAAAAAATGACCCCCCCCCCCCCAATAAAAAATCATTCAGAGTGTCGCAAACTACGCCTTTCGTATAATATTGTATATCAGTCTAACACCGCATCTTGCAAATGTAGATTCTATGCACTTTTTGTCAAAAATGAGTCGTTCGAAAGAAAATATATAAACCAACTTATTTGAAAGTTATGGCCTAAATGTTGACGTACCTATATCAGTCAGCGGATCTTTATGCTGCATATTAAACTTCATCTTTTTAAACACATTAAATTAAATCAACATCATTGAAGCATAAGAAAAATGCTACTTAATAACCGACGGAGAGGTTAAGATGTATAGAGTAATCCATCATACAAATGTTTATACATTTATCAAACATGTTACAAAATAATTTTATAATTCGGTCATAAACTCAAGTCGCACATTATGAGCACATAATCGCAACTACAGAACGTGTGTTCTGCAGTTTGATTACACAGGGTAAGATTTGGCTAAATGTTTCGTTAACAAACATTGTCTGCATGCATGCACTGGTGGTGAAGGTGCACGTTACTAATTTAGACATTAACTACTGTACACGTATATACTGCCAACACGTACATAGATACATTGTTGTACTTGTTTCCAATGCTCTATATAGTGTAATGTAAGGTTATCATTTTTTTCAAATCATTCAAAAGTTTAATTTGCAGCATATTAAACTAACCAACAAATGTCAACTTGGGTAAAAGTTAGGTATACATTACACATTAATCACATCTTTTGTTGGTGCTTGTATCAAACTGAATGATTCGTGGTTAATGGTTAATTCACATACCATTAAATTATTTTACTTTATATCGTTTCGTCATTACGTTAATTTCAATCATAAAGTTATCTAACCCAAATCCATAAACAAGGAGTTCTCTAATCCACAAGAAGTTCGATCTCCAATACAAATCCTTCAACGATGAGTTCTCTACTCCAGACCCTCTAACATGGAGCTCCCTAGTTCAAACCGTTCAACAAGTAGCTCCCTAGCTTATCCAGACCCTCTTACATGGAGCTCCCTAGTCAAAACCCTTCTACAATTAGCTCCATAGCTTATCCAGACGCTCTTACATGGAGCTCTCTAGCTAGTCCAAACCCTTCAACAAGTAGCTCCCTAGCTTATCCAGACCACCTTACATGGAGCTCTCTAGCTAGTCCAAACCCTTCAACAAGTAGCTCCCTAGCTTATCCAGACCACCTTACATGGAGCTCTCTAGCTAGTCCAAACCCTTCAACAAGTAGCTCCCTAGCTTATCCAGACCACCTTACATGGAGCTCTCTAGCTAGTCCAAACCCTTCAACAAGTAGCTCCCTAGCTTATCCAGACCACCTTACATGGAGCTCTCTAGCTAGTCCAAACCCTTCAACAAGTAGCTCCCTAGCTTATCCAGACCACCTTACATGGAGCTCTCTAGCTAGTCCAAACCCTTCAACAAGTAGCTCCCTAGCTTATCCAGACCACCTTACATGGAGCTCTCTAGCTAGTCCAAACCCTTCAACAAGTAGCTCCCTAGCTTATCCAGACCACCTTACATGGAGCTCTCTAGCTAGTCCAAACCCTTCAACAAGTAGCTCCCTAGCTTATCCAGACCACCTTACATGGAGCTCTCTAGCTAGTCCAAACCCTTCAACAAGTAGCTCCCTAGCTTATCCAGACCACCTTACATGGAGCTCTCTAGCTAGTCCAAACCCTTCAACAAGTAGCTCCCTAGCTTATCCAGACCACCTTACATGGAGCTCTCTAGCTAGTCCAAACCCTTCAACAAGTAGCTCCCTAGCTTATCCAGACCACCTTACATGGAGCTCTCTAGCTAGTCCAAACCCTTCAACAAGTAGCTCCCTAGCTTATCCAGACCACCTTACATGGAGCTCTCTAGCTAGTCCAAATCCTTCAAAAAGTAGCTCCCTAGCTTATCCAGACCACCTTACATGGAGCTCTCTAGCTAGTCCAAATCCTTCAAAAAGTAGCTCCCTAGCTTATCCAGACCACCTTACATGGAGCTCTCTAGCTAGTCCAAACCCTTCAACAAGTAGCTCCCTAGCTTATCCAGACCACCTTACATGGAGCTCTCTAGCTAGTCCAAACCCTTCAAAAAGTAGCTCCCTAGCTTATCCAGACCACCTTACATGGAGCTCTCTAGCTAGTCCAAACCCTTCAACAAGTAGCTCCCTAGCTTATCCAGACCACCTTACATGGAGCTCTCTAGCTAGTCCAAACCCTTCAACAAGTAGCTCCCTAGCTTATCCAGACCACCTTACATGGAGCTCTCTAGCTAGTCCAAACCCTTCAACAAGTAGCTCCCTAGCTTATCCAGACCACCTTACATGGAACTCTCTAGCTAGTCCAAACCCTTCAACAAGTAGCTCCCTAGCTTATCCAGACCACCTTACATGGAACTCCCTAGTCCAAACCATTTAACAAGGCATGTGAGGGATATATAACGAACGATAGTACACTGGATATAGAGATTGGTCAATTTAATTAGTGTACACATAAACATTTATAGGGTAAGATAATATCTATTTAAAGTCGGTAAGACTACAACAATATAACATAAGCCATCTAAGAGCTTTTGAGCAGACTATATAACTAAGGTAAACAACAATAACAAATTATATATATAAGAATAAGAATATAATATTGAATTGTTGAGCAGCCTTCTTACAGATGTTTCCAATATGATAATCAAAAGACAGTTCAAAATCAATGTCAACTTCTAGTAACTTTACTATTTCAACACATGTAATATATGAGTTTCCAAGACTGAAAGTGAAAGTAGGAGATTTGTCGTGAGTTTTCTTTCCAGTTGCTACAGCTTAAAATTAGGTTTCTGAGAGGAAGATAGTTTACATAGCAAAATATCATGTGGTAAGCAATCAAAAGCTTTAGACAGATCCATCAAATTGCAGCTGTAAATTCATTCCTTTCGAGGGCCAGCTTCCAGTCCTCCAGCAGTTTCAAAAGCGTTGTTTGGCAACCATGACCTCTCCTAAAGACACATAGGAAATGGTAAAAAATGATTTCAAAATAGTCTGACAGATGAAGGGATATTACCTTTTCAAAAGATTTGGATGGCATTGGAAGAATACTGACAGGTATGTAGTTAGATTTAAGCATTGGATCATTCTTTTTGTGCAAAGATAATACTTGAGCTTGTTTCAGTCTCCTCGGGAATTCGCTTTAGGAGATGGACATGTTAATTAATTCTGTTAAAGGGCCAACTATAGCAGATTTACTAAGTTTTATCAATTTGGCTGAGATTTTGTCTGCACGTGTAGCTTTCACATTGAATTTGTCTATTATTTTTCAGACAGTTTCAAAATCGTGCGTTTAAATGAAAAACGAGAAAGATCGACAAGTGCAGGAATCCAGGGCATTTAACGGAGGTTCGAGAGAGAAGGATAGGAGCTCGTATCATAATTTAGATCTCCAATAATCGTAATTATAGTGGTCTTAAAAAGTATACATTTGTCTAAAAGCTTGGTAAAAATATTAGAGTAAATTAATATTCAAATTTGAAACATTCATACTAGGGGGTCTGTATATACATAAAAACACCATTTTGATTTATTTAGGGTTACCTCATATACATTTTTTTTCTCATTCCTTTGATTCAATATCTGAACGCATACGTGCTGGAATGTCACATTTTATGTACGAGGCCAATCCCCCACCAAATATGTTTCTGTCTCTACGTTCAAAATTTATAACCGGGAACATCAAAAATATTATTGCGATAAGGTTCATCTAATTTAGTTTCTGAAATATATAAAAGAACAACAATTTGGTCATGCAACAATTCATGAATGTCTATAAATTTGTTCTTTAGACTATTGATATTTAGATGGGCTACAATATTTTTTTTCGGATGACGCTTATATTGTTATCAAGTTGAAAGCTAACATTACTATGGTCCTGTTTAAAGAATGAGTCACTAAAATGTAAAAAATCGCAGTTTCGGCACAG
This sequence comes from Lutraria lutraria, assembly GCA_964023205.1. NCBI lineage: Eukaryota > Metazoa > Mollusca > Bivalvia > Venerida > Mactridae > Lutraria > Lutraria lutraria. Next base: position 8,088,559 of record OZ026849.1, read on the forward strand.
TCATGGTTCAGATGAAGCCGTCATAGACACATATAAATCTGGAGAGATCTCTGCACATTTTATGTGCCATTTTTCATAGCAACATTCACACAGAACAGCTCGGTCAGTTTTTGCATCCGGTTTCATACATTTACCACAGGGATATTTTGTCGGACCTGGGTTTAATGAAACAACACCACTGATAAGAAGTATCAAGACGATTATGTTATGCTTTTGTCTGCATTGTATGGGAATAGATGCGGGTTGAGTCCTCTGGTGTCTTATATAGTGAAACATTAACCAAAGGTCATACATGTAGTTCTCATTGTAGTAACAAAAGGTGTAGCCTTCGGATAAGTCAATTAGTGTATCAGTTCGACGATAATATGGTGGGAGGAATTTGCTTCCATGTGTTCGTACCCAGTCGGTTAGGTATACAATAATCGGTATTTTTCAACTTGAATTATGAAAGGATTTACATTTTGTAGTTCAGAATGTCAGAATTGGGCTTTTAAAAACAATAACCAAGAGGGCCAAGATGGTCCTAGATCGCTCACCTTAGAACAAAGACACTATAATTAACGACCAGGTAATACGTACATTTTTCATCTGGTATAACCCGTTTCTACATAGATAGAACTCTAATTTTCATGAATACTGGATGCGGGTCAATTTACATTCTGTGTAAATAAGATTATTGAAGAAATGAAGGTGCTATAATACTACATTTCTATAAAGGCAAGTTAAAATGTGCCAAATTTTCTATGTCCAGAACCCATATATCTTTACGAGTACTAGTTCAGTTCCACCCATAATCAGACTCATCAAAGACCTTTAGGTTGTAAACATGTTCAGGATTGGTGAAGACTTTAAGGCGCTAGAGTCTAAACGAGCTGAAACTTAGTACGTATAGCAAAATTTCGAGATCTATTCCAAGGGCCCATAACTCTTGAAGTTGTGGTCCGATTAAACTGGTTCCCGTTCCATGTTGCAGTGCACCAAGTCAACGGGAACCAGTTTATGATCCGATTTCACCCATAACTGATTTCATCCAAGACCTTATAAGTTCATACACATTCATCGTAAATATGATTAGGATTGGTGAATAAATGAAGGCGCTATATATAGAGTGTAAACAAGCTATAAATATAGCAAATTTTCTAAGTCAATGGCGCATAACTCTTGAAGTCCTTGTCTGATTTTGCCCATAATCGAACTTAGCCGAGACATTGTGGCCATATACACTGTGAGCAAGTTTGATTACGATTGGTTAGGAGCGGTGGACGGACGCCGGATATTCATCGATCCTAATTAAGCCCACCTGATCAATCAGGTGAGCTAATAACTGTAGATCTATTCTTTTCAAAAAAGAATAAAATGTTTATTGGTTGTAATAAACAAAGACTTACTGTACACTAAACATGTATAGTATAGGTATTTGTAATAAGGAAGAATTTTCAGTACTTTGATTCAGATATTTCAATGATCACTTAACAGTTCCTTTACCAGATCACCGGTCAGATATTTGAACTTCCGGTAATAGAGTAAACACAGAACACATAAATATGTTGAAAATTTGCAGAGTACTCTCTGTTCGTTGTGTGACATCTCAAACAGAGTCGTTGAATGCATGTTTACAGTCACATCGACAAAGTGTGAGGTGTTACTACGCAGATGGATCGCCGACGATCGGCAAAAACTTCGAAAGAGATTCGCCTGACTACAAGGTTAATGTTATTAATTGGTGGGTGGGGTATATCCAAAGGCGAAACATTTCTTAGTAGCTACTGTCATACTTAATTGATGTCTCATTTTTACGATGTCCGAGCCGTTCTATAAATGATGTTTTTCATATTCTCTCTCTTGAAAAAACATTGATAGCTTTTACTAGTGATCTTACGATAGTCGCCGACAATCGAATAATCGTCGTTGTATGGTTGAAGTCGCCGACTATCGATTTTTCTAATGCACTATCGATAGTCGGCAACTTCAACCATACAACGCGCATCTAAATATCGTGCATTATCACTTATCGCTGTTTACATCGTTCTCAGGACAAAGTAGAAATTAAATTTGAAAACTTGATGAGAAATGATTTGTCTAAATATTTGCCATAATAAGTACCAGTATTTGACACTCGTTACATAGTACATGTACAGTGTCATACTTTGGCGTACATTCACCACATGCGATGACGGATACCAATCACCTGGCCGTACTGAATAAATCACTGCTTGCTGATTTGCTATAATTAATTCACTATATTTTAACCAATCAGACAACGGAATTACATTACATCATTTTGCTGTCAACATGGTCGCATTGGCAATCAAAACAATTGAGTGTCCAACGGTATTTTGTTGTTTTCAGTGTATATCACACGCGCAAAAACAGCTGCTTCTCAAAAGGCAATAAAACATGTTTTAGTATTGAAGTAAGCACTGTTTGCCTTCAGACACGGAGGTTTGATATGAAAATCGACCATATATCGTACTTATGTTGATTAGGTGAAACTTTTTTAATTGTGTTTTGTGGAGTTTCGTAAAACATTAATTTGTTGACTATGGCAAGATCAGTTAAATGATCAATTCTATATAATATACGATAAACTTCTTCCTAGATTTCCAAAAAATCCTTTCAAGATGCTTTTGTTAATTAATTCTTCGGACAAATGCATTAATTTAATTCAGAGCCCACGCTGTCGATCGCCACTTGAGCAAATTGGTGAAAGTCCGACTAAAGTGGCTACAAAAATTTAGTGGCGAAAGTGTATAAAATCTTAATTTCAACCTCCGGAATAGTTGAATAGACAGGGCCCTCATTTGACCCGACCTGCATCATTTCTGGCTGATTATCAAAATCAGTGAAATATCGAGGTCAGAATACTCGTTGCTGATTGGCGCTAATGGGTTTTGAGGCGGAGTCAGTCCAAAAATAGATGATGAAGCCAAAAAGCATGTCATTACCATGTCATTGTTTACAGCGTTCGTAAGGATGAAGTAGAAATATGATTTGAAAATTTTGGCGTGAATTCATTCAACTAAATACTTTCCACAATAATAAGACTGCAATTGCAATAAAGCAATCGTTTTGAGAGAAGTTTCGGTGATTTCTTCGTTTTAATCGTGTAGATCTACACATTACACAAAATGGTGACGAGTTTATGTTGTGTAACCCGCGTGCTCGAACATTTTAAACTGCAGACCTACGAAAAACAATTTGAGTCGCTAAACATGAACATGAAATACTATCAACACCACTTTAATTGCCACACGCTATGATTCATAATGCAAATGACTATTCTATCAAATTAATCGCGAGTTCAGCCTTTCTGCATCGTCAGTGGTATTGAGTATCATAAAGTTTGTACCATACGGTACACTCATAGTCATATTTTCCACATGGCCTAGAGCTAAGATATTTGGAATGAAGCATTGTCTAGCAGACCTCTATTATAAAGTTAGACTAATTTTGGTTGGGAGTTAAAATCGGCTCTGCCCCGTAGTCACTAGATTTATAAAGGTCCATATAGGAAAATTTAAAAAATCTTCTTGACCAAAACCACGAGGCCTAGGGCTTAGAAATTTCAGATGTAGCATTTTCTTGTTGAACTCTAACCAAGTTTGTTCAAATCATGGCCCGTGTCAATATTGGCCCAGCCCTGGGGGTCAGTTGATTTCTACACCTACTTAAAGAGTTTTGGTAGATAATTCTTTACCATATCAAATAACCTTTCCTTGATCAATTTATCCCTTAGTGTTACAATACTCAGGTGAGCAATATAGGGCCCTCTTGTTTCTGTGATGTTTTCAGTTTTACAGATACTGAAAGGGTCTAGTTGTTAAAATGACGAATAATTTCTGAGGCTGAAATCGGCAGGTTTGGTAAATCTTGAAATGTGTATTTTGAGTATACTAGCGAGATATTTTGTAAATATTTTACAGGGCTTTCATTAATTGATTTAGGCATTAAAATGATACCAATTTGATTGCTATTCGAGACGCTTCAGTTCCAGGGCATGCCCCTTTAAAATGTTTATTGCAGGGTTATAAGGCATTGGAAAAAATCCCCTGAAATTCCCCTTTTTCCTCAAAATGAAGCGAAATTCCTCTACCCGAGGGCCCCAGGCCCCTTCCTCTTAAGTGCAGCTAGGGCCCTGATAGACTGGTTTATGTGTGTCCTCAGTCATTTTTCCGATGGCATTTAAGTCATTTAAAAATCAGTTGTTCAAGTCGCGTGTCAGATATGATTGTTAATCCTGATTGCGATGCGCATCACCAACTTCGCAACTCTAACAAATTAGATTGCCGAGAGGGTCTTACCCTTATTTTTCACAGTTAGTGCTTGTTTATGTTGATCTGTCCAATTAAGCATGCATATGTCGGATTAATGAAATTGCGCGTCGTACATGTAATCATTTTCCGAAAACCTACTTTTGCTTTACGTATCAATGTATAAGGATAAAATGGAAACATTGCCGAACGTAACTAATTATCATAATCATGGATAAACGCCCGCTGCACTGTCCAATTCCGGTCATACGGAGACGTGTATATTACGGAAAAAAGTTGAAATAAACCAAAAATATTTTATCCTGTTGTATGTCTGTTTTTATGAGATGAATTTACTTGTAAATTCTTCTCATATAGCGATCACGCAGACTATGAATTTCAACACTGCACTGCTCTCAATAGTAATCTTAGGGAGCGCTTCGTACTACATTTTTTCGGTCTTTTTCGTTACTCGCTATGCTAACAGAGCGATACTGCACGCATTTCAAACACTCATCTACACACAGTCGCCAAGCAAATACCATAGAAGCTGTAACTATATCGATTTTCTATTTTTAGCGTTTAGGATACGCACTCTATCTGACACTTCATTGGTCATTGTTGTTTTACATACTAACTCGCTAACAGAGCGTTAAGTACTGCGCAATTATTGATTTTCTATTACTATAGGTCAAGTCAAAAGTACCTGGTATCATTTTGACACAAGTTTTAATAAAAAGTGTGTTTTTCAGCTGGGCATAAATCAAAATAATGAAGACAAAGCGTGACATGGGGGGTCAAATTTAGAATGATACTTGTGTTCATAATATTGCCAAAAGTAGGTTGGAAATATATTATATTGTGAAAAATTGACAATGGCTAAAGTATAGGATTAAAGTCTTCTTCAAATTTACAACATTTTAATCAAAGAAATATTATATTTTCAATAGCAATCCTTAAAATTCAAACAATCTTATGGATTAAACTGTGGAAATAATAACACATTTTTGTGATTTTTTCAGCAGACTTTCATGAAAACAACTTTTTAATACAAAAAAAATATACATGCAACCATAATTTTCCAAAAAATATATATTTATGGCGTTTTGAACTTCATTTTTTTTTAGATACGCTTCAAAAAGTTTTTATGTAATATTTACTGCTGCAGATACAAATTAGCTAATTCAATTTTATCAATTTTCAGGTATATTCAAAGATATATGTGAATTTTCACTTAATTGGTACTATTCTTGGGTAACTTAAAAATGTCCCCAAAACTAGTATATATCTTCTGTTACCGTTACACTCGGGACAGATATTCTTTGTGTATGGTCTTATGATAATGACAGTATTGTTAATCTATTGTTATACAATTTGTTTCATTGTAATACAATTTGTTCAATTATTTTATTATAAAATACAAACAGATAATCCATTTGATAATGTTTTAGCAAAATTTTAAATGGTGAAAACACCAACACCAGGGGACGTTCTAAAACTGTAATGTAAATATACGAAACTGTTATGATAAGGAGTATCATAAAATGGATTTATAACAACATCTGTCAAATGTATTTTGCAATTCATTAAATAAGAATTTTTTTTTTAACAAATCAAAACTATTTCCAATTTGGTAAGTCAATTGCGTTACTGAACATGAATTATTAATTTATATATATACAGACTAAGTAAAGGTTACACTCCGTACAAATTTGTTTAGTCTTTTAGCATACAAATATGAAAGTGCTATGATCATTGCGTTGCAATTCATTCTATGTTTTTTAAGATAATAAAAAGATAAACAAACATCTGTACTGTTTAATATGTTGTTGATTGAAAATGTTGTTGGAGGGAGGGGAGGAATTAGAAAACATTTAAAACTGTAGATTTGTCAACTTGTAACAATTAATATTGCATTATCATATATTTACAAGAAAACATTTACCTACTACTTTTGCCACTTATCAAATTAAAGAAATGATTTCTCAACACATTCAAACTATTTCAAACTATGTTGAACAAATCTTTTAAACATGAATTAAGTCATATAAACAGACATATAGAAAATACACTCGGGACTCACAATTTCTTCTTTGTTTATTTTAAGTAAAACAGTCAGGACTCACAATTTCTTCTTTGTTTGTTTTAAGTAAAACAATACTAAAAGTTTTTGAAATGTTTTGATTATGAACTATGTATTTGCAACACAACTCAAGGAAGATATGCGTCACTGAAATTAGATTTCAAAATTTTGAAAAATAACCCAGATATGAGAAAAGTCTACATACTTAAAGGACAACCCTCGTATATCCTACAAAATGTTTAATAAAAAAATATCAATTTCAAGTCTTTCTACCCAGAGTGTGCTTCATCTCAGTTCTCTATAAATGGGAGTTTTACCACTTATTTAGGCATTTTGTAACTTCATGACCCTGCAGTGTTAGTATATTGTTACTGGTATAGTTCCTGTAAAAGCAAACCGAATTTGTGTATAATATTGCATGAAGATGTGTTTGTGTCCCGAGTGTAACATTTTCAATTGTTATATATAAATAATATAACATGTAAAATATGTTAAGAAATCATGAAATAAATCGATAAATTCTGTACTGTTTTCATCTGAGAATGTTTCTTCATCAAAATAAAAGATAAATTACTTTTTGTCTTCTGTATATTGAAAAAATCTACTTGGTATATATATCTGAATATAACTATTTTTATAAGAACTTTCAAACTTTTTAAACATGCTCCATTTCACTGCTTCAGACTTTAAAGTATTTATTCACGTCAGTTATTTGATATAAATGTGGAAAACAATTAACATGGACTACTGTTCTATAGTTACATATCAAAATTAAGATGATGAATATATAGCGTTACACTCGGGACAACACTTAAAACCATGTAGACAAAAAATGAATTGCACTACATGAATTTGTTTTAGTTTTGTGAGCTTGTGGGTACGCTTCTGTTTGAGAAATAGAGAAAAAACATATTAAATTCAAAGAATGATAAAAAAATTCTTATCTAAATGCAAAATGTTACACTCGGGACATTTCCAATCAGCTTTATTCAAGATGGTATAACTTAAAAAACAAATGATTCTTTTGATCATTTCTTTTTTTTAAACAACATGGACAAATATGCCTATCAATATGTTAAACTGCATTTTCTGTCCAAGCATTAGTTTACTTACAGCAATATCATCAATTTGAATTTCCATTTTTTCCTTGAGCAAAATATTTTACATGTGCACTTGAAAGGTGATTTCTAAATAATACTTATTATTGAAATATTTGAACAAAATGCATTAAATTTTAAATATAACACATGTACAATGAAATTAAAAACAACCATTGATTACTTACCCAAAAACTGAATAAAATATAAAAGATTGAAAAATGTGTAAAGAAAAAATGTCACGCTAAAAGTGTTACACTCGGGACATTTTTTGCCTGTTTTTCTAATGTAACTTTTGAATGAGTAACACAATCAAGCTGAAATTTTGCAACATTTTTAACAACATCAAGACACACCATCAGAACATTACAGTACATTCCTGTGTTGTGTGGTATTCTTTAAATCTTGAAAAGAAAAATTGTCTTCATTATTTTGATTTATGCCCAGCTGCTGAAAGTAAAAGCAAGGAAATTGATAATCAATGCATATATTTCAACGAACAATGACAAAGAAATATATGACAAGTTCATTCAATTAACAAAAATATGTGCTAATTGATGCGGTCATCAATGGGATTGAGTTGACACGGTGACAAATTTCCATATCGGATTTAATCTTCTCGTGGGTGGGACTTATTTATTGAAGAACAATATATGACTCTACCAATCAAATCAATTTGTTGTTCAACCTAAACAGATATACCTTACTGTTCAAAGTATCGCTGATTTTTTATTCCAAAAATTATAATTTCCAATATTCCATGAACCAAAAAATATTTCGTCTATTATTCTGTAAATGTTGTAAATACCATGTAAACACAAAACGAGCCATGCGCCGATCACTCGACGTATCATGAACACAGAAGTCTGCAAGCACACGGTACATTTTGACATCAATTATGATAGGAGATTTGTCAAAACATACGTAAATATTATCCTTTATCCGTAAACAAATTTGATGCATACGACCACTTTACTCGTCTTTGATGTAAAATAATATTCAAATCACAAAGACTCGCCGCGAATGCGTGTGAAAAACAATTAAAAACATATATAACGAATTCGGTGTTAATTGATGCAGACATCAATGGAATTAAGTCAGCGGAACACTTCCAGTATATAATTATCAAAATAATGCGTCACCTTGGTGTTTTATGACCCCCTTCCAATATTTTTTTTTACCTAGCACTGCTAATTATAATATTATTATTTGAACATAGATTTAATCTACGTGGGAGGTCTTGCAATTGAAGATCAGTCAAAAATATAGTCCACCACATTTAACAGGCCAAATTATGATCAACTAGGTCAAAGTTTTTTGTACTTTGGTACACTTCACATCCTCTGATTGTTTTAAAAACGTCCTTTGAACTTGCCACATTTATCAGACACTTCGTCTGGGTCACGATGACCTTGATTGCTTGACATAAATTCCTGAACGTGCACCGTTAATCACTGGCAGTTTCACCTTTGCACATTTATTTAATCTTGAGTGTAAAGTATTGATTTTTACAGCCCAAGGAGTTCGCAATAACAATTCTTGCTTCAAGATTTTTTATTTTATGTCTCATAGTAAATAGCAAATGGAAAAAGGATGAGGAAAAACACGGACTTTGTGTCAGTTTGTACACATTATATTGCCCTAAATATTTGCCTAACATCAGATATTTTTGCATAGCAAGTAAGATAAATTAAATACAATCAATTTGGCTTAATTCATAAACCATTATTATACCCTCACAAACGAAGATTGGGAGGGGGTATATTGGTGTCACTCTGTCGGTCGGTCCGTCCATCAGCTTAAAATATCAAAAGTTTGTGGAGCGAACTACTTTCACATTCTTTAAGCAGTTGCTATGAAACTTGAAATATGTTATCACCATGAAGTGTAGATGTGCAAGACACAATTTTCATTCCCAGCGATTCACTCATTCCAGAGTTATGTCCCCTTGAACTTAGCCATATAGTGTATAATGACACTTTTAGTTTGTGGAGCGAACTACTTCCACATTTTGAAGGGATGAAATTGAAACTTGAAATATTTTATCACCATGAAGTGTACTCGTGCAAAACACAATATTCATTCCCAGTGATTCACTCATTACAGAGTTATGTGCCCTTGAACTTAGCCATATAGTGTACAATGACACTCTTACTTTCTGGAGCAAACTACTTACACATTTTTCAAGAGATTGAATTGAAACTTGAAATATATTATCAATATTAAATGTAAATGTTCAAGACATAATTTTCATACCCAGTTATCCACTCATTGCAGAGTTATGTTCCCTTGAACTTAGCCGTATAGTGACATACTATCACATTCTTAGTGTCAAAGCGGCGGCGGGGGTATTAGTCACCTCTGTGACAGTTCTAGTTTAGCATTGCAATGAAGTGATAAAATGACCAGGTGTCAATAGAAAAAAAAATCAGAAAAGGCAAAAATAAGCTTACAGATTTTTTTGCAATTTTTGTTACCCTTGATTTCTTTTAATATTTATCCCACAGTTACAAAAATTACACCATAAAAAAGGTTACTAAAGTACGAACAACTTTTATATTTACTATAATTTGATGGGATTAATATTTAGTATAATAAACCAGTGATGAAGTAGACATGTGTCAAAACAGTACCATTTCCCAACAACCTGTATGAAGACAGTGTACCAGGTTACAGTATGGGCTATGAAGTAAAGGGTTAAACTGACAATATGATCCTTGAATTTTAATATTTGATTAAATAAACATTACTAGGTCCTTGTTTCGTTCAGAATTATTGATACAGTTTTAAACTTTGTATCGACTCAGTGATATCCCTGCACCACAAAATTCATCTCATTTCAGGCCTTCAGGCCTTTGATCTTGGATCTTCACCAAACCTTGTCAGAATGTTTGCCGAATGATTTGTGGGTCAAGGTTGAACAAGGGTCAGCCGTTGTCAAAAACTAGGTCACAAGGTCAAATCTTAGGAAAACCTTGTCTATGTTGTAGTTTTCATGGTTTTGATTGGATCTTCACCAAATTGTGTCAGAATGTTTGTCTTATTCATATATAGGACAAGTTCTAACATGGTCATCTTGGGTCAAAAACTAGGTCACCAGTTCAAAACAATATTTTAATTAGTGAACAGTGATTGTCAAGTGTGCGATATAGGGCCATCTTGGCCCTCTTGTTACATTTATATTTGCATAAAGTATAATGCATTACGAATAACAAATTTCGGACAACAGCACTAGATTGTGCAACCAGACATCTTCTAATGGATGTTTATTGATAATCTGTTCTGATTGTTGTGTCTAATCTTTGATATTTAATCATGTGAAAAACATTCAGGATTAAATCTCAGTTTGCCAGGACATAGTGTAAGAACAGAACATAATTCTATTAGCTGATTCATCAGGTGAGCTTTTAGGATCGGTGAATGTCCGGCGTCCGGCATCCATCGTCCATCCACAATTAGTTTGTTTACACTCTAGCAACCGCAGCTCTTAACGAATCGTGATTAAACTTGCTCACAATGTATATGGCCTCAATGTCTCAGCTAAGTTCGATTATGGGCAAAATCGGACAATAACTTCTAGAGTTATGGGCCCTTGACTTAGAAAATTTGCTATGTTTGAGGATGTTTACACTCTAGCGCATTCAGTTATTCACCGATCCTAATCATATTTACAATGAATGTGTACGACCTTATGGTTATAGACAAGTTGAGTTATGGGTGGAATCGGACCACAATTTCAAGAGTTATGGGCCCTTGGATTAGAAAATTTGCTACGTTTTAGCTTGTTTTAACAGTATTATACCTTCATTGTTGGTTTTGATCTCAAAATTTACGTAAAAATGAGTTTGACCAGATGGAAACTATATTACCTGGTCATTAATTATTGGCCTTTGTTCTCAGGTGAGCGATAAAGGGCCATCGTGGCCCTCTTGTTATTTTTATTAAAGTAACTTATACAAAATGTACATATAATGTAAGTTTATGTTTAAAACTTAATGGAATATTATTCTAAGTTCATAAAATACATGTACATTTTAATAGTATTGCAACAACATGATAAAGAGAGTAAAAAAAGGGGCCAAAGAGATTGAAGGAACAAACGGTAAATTTTGTGATAGTAGATATTTGTCTCCTTCCATACCAAACATAAATTCAGACTAAAAATTCACTCTATCATCAATTAATAATCAATTTTAACAAGCACTGCTATTTCTTGACAAGACTTGCTAAAGAACGAGGTATACCATGGTAACTTGGAAATACTCTGGTTTACAGTGGTACCCAGCCCTAACCCCCTAGGTGAAAGTCTGGGGGCCCAAAGAGTGCCTTCCTGATGCTGGCTAGATTGAACTCTGCATGATTCTAATACATTGTTTGTATGAGACATTTAGTGCATATATCTAATTATTTCTACAGGAGAATTATGATGTTATGTCTAGCCTTGTTCACGAATTGAAAGGAAAAGTATCGACTATTCTACAAGGTATGTTTTCTAAAACTTTTCTTACATAGCTCAATACTAGCCTTACTTATTCGATTGGCAGATTTCTTAAACAAATTCAGAAGGGCCATTCTCTCAGCCTTACAAAAGCACTGCATATTTACGTGCTGAAATTCAAATTATGTTGAAATTCTTCAGTAAATGGTATAACTTACTTGAATTCAATATAAATAACAATAATTTGTTTGAATGTGCCTTAACAATTCTGTGTTAAATGGCAAATTTTAACTCTGGGCATAAAACACAAACAAGCAAATAAACATCTACTTTATTGCAGTTAATTAAATACATTTAGAACGTGATCATTCAGAGAATAAAATGAATGACGGATCTTAACCTTGTAAGGACTGTCGTTAACCATGTAGCCTACCAGTACATTGTATATTATGCACAAATAGCTAAAATATGCTTGTATTGATGTTCACTGGTCATTCTGAGATAATTCTTATGTTTGTTTAAACAGTATTCATTCCATACGAATCAATCAATTACAGCATTTATTCAAATTGATGGAATAGAAAATGAGCCAAGGATGACTTACATTGTTTATAATTTTCCATGTTTACTATAAGGATTAAAGATACAATCATGATTTTATTATTTTAGGTGGTGGAGATAAAGCTAGAAATCGACATTTATCTCGGGGAAAACTGTTACCTCGAGACAGAATTAATGAACTGCTGGATCCAGAGTAAGTCCACATATCTATTGTATATAGATAGAATTATATTGTTACCATGTATTCCCTGATAAATTCACACATGTTCAGTATCAAATGCCTCAATATCTTTTTGTGTCACCTGACTAGGCGACATATAGGGATTACTTTGTCGGCGGTGTCGGCGGCGTCCCCTTTTGCTTGTCGGAAGCATAACTTTGTTACCATAAGTTCAAATGACTTCATACCTGGTGTGCATGTTTCTTGCAATGATCCAAAGTGCAGTGCAAAAGAAACCATAACTCTACCTTGTGCGTTTTTTTAATTATTCCCCTTTGATTGTTTAATAATAGAGGATTTCTTATCCGGAACGTAACTTTGTCACCATAAGTTCGAATGACTTCAAACTTGGTGTGAATGTTTCTTGCAATGATCCAAAGTGCAGAGCAAAAGAAACCATTACTCTACCTTGTGCGTTTTTATAATTATTCCCCTTTGATTGATTTTATTAGAGGATTTCTTGACCGGAATATAACTTTGTCACCATAAGTTCAAATGACTTCAAACTTGGTGTGCATGTTTCTTGCAATGATCCAAAAGTGCAGTGCACAAGAACCATAACTCTACCTTGTGCAGTTTTTGAATTATTCCCCTTCAATTGTTTAATAATAGAGATTTCTTGTCTGGAACATAACTTTGTCACCATAAGTTTGAATGACTTTAAACTTGATTTTAATGTTTCATGCAAAGTGCAGAGCAAAAGAACCATAAATCTACCTTTTGCTTTTTTTGAATTATTCCCCTTCGATTGATTTTATTAGAGGATTTCTTGTCCGGAACATAACACTGTCACCATATGTTGGAATGACTCAAAACTTGGTTTGCATGTTTCTTGCAATGACACGAAGTGCAGTGCGCATGAACCGTAACTCTTAATATGTGCGATTTTTTTTTATTATTCCGCTTTGATAGATTTTGGTTGATACCCTCCTATGACAGGTTATACCCTCCTATGATAGGTTATACCCTCCTATGATAGGTTATACCCTCCTATGACAGGTTATACCCTCCTATGACAGGTTATACCCTCCTATGATAGGTTATACCCTCCTATGACAGGTTATACCCTCCTATGATAGGTTATACCCTCCTATGATAGGTTATACCCTTCTATGACAGGTTATACCCTCCTATGATAGGTTATACCCTCCTATGATAGGTTATACCCTCCTATGACAGGTTATACCCTCCTATGACAGGTTATACCATCCTATGACAGGTTATACCCTCCTATGACAGGTTATACCCTCCTATGACAGGTTATACCCTCCTATGATAGGTTATACCCTCCTATGACAGGTTATACCCTCCTATGACAGGTTATACCCTCCTATGATAGGTTATACCCTCCTATGACAGGTTATACCCTCCTATGATAGGTTATACCCTCCTATGATAGGTTATACCCTCCTATGACAGGTTATACCCTCCTATGATAGGTTATACCCTCCATTGATAGGTTATACCCTCCTATGACAGGTTATACCCTCCTATGACAGGTTATACCATCCTATGACAGGTTATACCCTCCCATGACAGGTTATACCCTCCTATGACAGGTTATACCCTCCTATGATAGGTTATACCCTCCTATGATAGGTTATACCCTCCTATGATAGGTTATACCCTCTATGATAGGTTATACCCTCTATGATAGGTTATACCCTCTATGATAGGTTATACCCTCTATGATAGGTTATACCCTCCTATGACAGGTTATACACTCCTATGACAGGTTATACCCTCCTATGATAGGTTATACCCTCCTATGACAGGTTATACCCTCCTATGATAGGTTATACCCTCCTATGACAGGTTATACCCTGCTATGACAGGTTATACCCTCCTATGACAGGTTATACCCTCCTATGATAGGTTATACCCTCCTATGACAGGTTATACCCTCCTATGACAGGTTATACCCTCCTATGACAGGTTATACCCTCCTATGACAGGTTATACCCTCCTATGATAGGTTATACCCTCCTATGACAGGTTATACCCTCCTATGATAGGTTATACCCTCCTATGACAGGTTATACCCTCCTATGATAGGTTATACCCTCCTATGACAGGTTATACCCTCCTATGACAATATGACAACAATGATGATTTTTTTCCACATGTTGAGAAGTTGCAGGTTCCTTGTGGAAGGGTAAGTTGGTATTGGTTTGAATGCAGTCCAGAATCAAAGTACTGAATGTACTGTCGGACTTGATTTTTACCGTACGAGGCAAAAGAGAGAAATGTGTACCCACATCGTTCGAGCCCATACAAATATTTTTTTCACATTTAAAATTACGGACCGATTTTTCATTCATATTGTAATGCAGGTCATATGCATGTACTATGGTAAATGACATAGGCTAAGGCTTTACTATAGTCCCTTTGCTAAAATTTTAAGATGAAAAAAGTCTGATATTGGAAAGTTTAATAATTAGCACATTAATTGAAGACAATTTAATTGCATTAAAAACTCTTTATTGTACACAAACTAGTAAACAACACTTCAGTAACAGTAAATACAAACATTGATTCTTCTGGTTTTAACACAACAGAACATCGTCGCATTGAACACATTCAGGGTCACTTAAATCAAAAAGGTCCTGACACAGTAGAGTAAGACCTATATGACCTATAGTTAACCCGATGTTGCATGAAATTTAGACGTGATTATGTAATTCTAAATAATCTGGCGTAAAAGGAACTCTTAAACAGCAATTTTTAAAAGCACGTATCCAGTAATTTACGTTCGTATTTAGCGACTCGAATTATTATTCGTAAGCCGCAGTTTAAACATTCAACCTTCGATAATTCAAACTCCCCACACCGGCTACGCTTTGCTACTAGCCACTGCGGGGAGCGAGTCTATAAATAGCGATTCCGTCATCAAACTAACACTAGTTGGTGTGAATATCACGGAAATACGATTAGATATAAATTCGCTTTGTAATATCAAGAAATGTTAGAAAGGCACAAAACACATACATCGATGGTAGATTGTTGCAAATGCATGAATACGTCCGTAGAGATGTTTCTGAACTATCGAACGAAAACCGAAAGTAGAACTACTTTTACGGCAAGGAATTTCATTGGACAGTGAATATGCGGTTTCAATTCTACGCATTTGAATATCTCATGTATCTACCGACAAGCACTTATTTAGATACATGACTCTTTCCATGTAGTTACAATAAAATGATTTGAAATATATTTAGATCTGACACACTTAATTGGGGAAATATTCCAGATACTTCTATATAAACACACCATTTAGTTGCGTACTATTTCCTTTATATGGCATTCTTTTAACCAAGCTGTTATGGAGTCCAGCGACAAAATATAAGTCAACGATTACAAAGGACTTGATTTTGATAAAAATCAAGTCCAAAAACTGGTTAGATTAATCGACCGTCATATATATCTGGAAAATTATTGAAAACAGTGCTGCCCTCCCCCAAATTACTCTATTGTGCAGCTATTTTATATTTATGCACTGATAGATAGATACCATGATTGTTTTGTAGGTTTTTAGCTCACATGTCACAAAGTGACAAAGTGAGCTATTAGGATCACTCTCCGTCCGGCGTCCAGCGACGTGCGGTGTGCGTCGTGCGTCGTCAAACTTTATGTTGTGACCACACTAGGGGCCACATTTTTAGCTCAATTTTAGCAAAACTTGGTCAGAACGTTAATATCAACAAAATCTCGGACGAGTTCAATATTGGGCCATTTTTGGTAAAAAACTAGGTCACCAGGGCCAAATAAGGGAAAACCTTGTGAACACTTTAGAAATCACTGTTTTGACTGGATCTTCATGAAACTTTGTCAGAATGTTTATTTCATTAATATGTAGGTCAAGTTTGATAATGGGTCATTTCCGGTGAAAAACTATGTCACTAGGGCAAATTGCTGGAAAACCTTGTGAACACTCTAGAAGTCACTGTTTTGATTGGATGATCCTGAAACCTTGTCAGAATGTTTGTCTTCATAATATCTTGGACGAGTTAGAACATGGGTCATCTTGGGTCAAAAACTAGGTCGCTAGGTCAAATCTTATGAAAAACCATGTTAACACTGTAGATTTCACAGTTATTATTGGATCTTCACCAAACTTTGTCAAATCGTTTGCATTAATGATATAACGATCAAGTATAAATATGGGTCATCTGGGGTCAATAACTAGGTCACCAGGTCAAATCTTAGGAAAACTTTGTTAACACTGTAGATGTCACAGTTTTAATTGGATCTTCACCAAACCTTGTCAGAATGTTTGCCTCAATGATATGTGGGTCAAGCTTGAACATGGGTCAGCCGTGGTCAAAAACTGGGTCACCAGGTCAAATCTTAGGTAAAAATCTTGTAAAAGCTCTAAATGTCATGGTTTTAATTGGATCTTGGCCAAACCTTGTCAGATTGTTTGTCTTAATGATATTAAGGACAAGTTCAAATATGGGTCACCTAGGGTCAAAAACCAGGTCACAAGGTCAAATCTTAGGAAAACCTTATTAACACTGTAGATGTCAAATTTTGATCGTATCTTCACCAAACCTAGTCAGAATGTTTGTCTTAATGATATGTAAGACAAATTCGAACATAGGTCGTCTGGGGTCAAAAACTAGGTCACGAGGTCAAATCTTAGGAAAACCTTGTCTATGCTGTAGTTTTCATGGTTTTGATTGGATCTTCGCCAAATTTTGTCAGAATGTTTGTCTTATTTATATGTAGGACAAGTTCTAACATGGGTCATCTGGGGTCAAAAACTAGGTCACCAGTTCAAAACAATGTTTTAATGAGTGAACAGTGATTTTCATGTGAGCGATATAGGGCCATCTTGGCCCTCTTGTTGTGTTTTTAAGTCTTGATGATTTTTCGCTCATCCTGTGTTGTACTTTAACAGATCACCATTTTTAGAATTAAGTCAGTTGGCTGGTACTGAATTATACAAAGGTGAAGATGTTCCTGCTGGTGGCATTATTACAGGAATTGGTCGAGTATCTGGGTATGTTAATATTCATATGTAGAAAAAAAACTATTTAAAACTAGAGCTGTGGCGAGTATCCGAGTACTCGGGTATTCAAGAACCAAATTGAAAGAGCGAGTATGAATAATCGTTATTGAAGTTTTAGATGGGTTACTTGATAGCAAAAGATTCGTGATTCGATTTGTGGATCGTAAGTGTTGAATCGTGGTTTGGATCGGATCGCCACTTACCCAATGATCCACAGCCCTATTTAAAACATGAATGTAGATGATGAATTGATGATGAATAAGTTATGATTTTTGGTTAACTGCTTTAAGAACCAGGCTAAATTGAGATTGATTTGAACAATACTTTTCTGTTTTGCTGTGATTTAGTATTAAACTCGCTTTAATATTTACAATTGGGTTGCTTCCCTTTTGTCAAGTCAAGGCAGGAATAAGACCCATTTCACAGTTTCTATTTCTTGAACCTTGGTTATCGTTATGTAACCATTGGACCGGCTAGACCCAAAGTATTAACTGATAAGCCTACAGTCTTCAAATGAACTGTGTGAATTGATGTAAACAGTGTCTATTAATTACTAATAAATGAAGGATTTTGAGTTGTTTAAGCAAGTAGATTTGTTAGATTATGTAATATTGATGATTTAGCTGTGGATCTGATGAAATTAAATGTAGAAATTAGCATTTTATCTGATCCGTGAAATGTGTTAAAACATCTGTGTGAAGATTATTTGTAATTCTGTCTTGATCTTACTTGTCCAGATATGTAACACATGCTGTTCATTTTGTTACAATGTTTATATTGCAATAAGATACAGAAATACATGAAAATAGTAGAATAGAAGGCAGAAATATCATTTTCTTGTATTTCACATTGAGATTTACCTCCCAGTCTGTCCATATGCATGTTTATCTATAGGCCAGTGTTAGCAGTGAAGGGATTTGAAGAAAAATCAAAAACAAAAAGAACCATCAATACTGCAAAGTTAGCCATCAACATTCTTCTCAGCACTTTAATTAATTGTTGCTGTTTATTTGTTTTGTAGGGTTGAGTGTATGATTGTTGCCAATGATCCAACTGTTAAAGGTGGTTCATATTTCCCCATTACAGTGAAAAAACATATCAGAGCCCAAGAAGTTGCTCAACAGAATTATCTCCCTTGTATATATTTAGGTATGTATAGTTCTTAAATAACAGAATTATCTCCCTTGTATGTATTTAGGTATGTGTAGTTCTTAAATAACAGAATTATCTCCCTTGTATGTATTTAGGTATGTGTAGTTCTTAAATAACAGAATTATCTCCCTTGTATGTATTTAGGTACAGTAAAACCCCGATTATCCGAAGTCGTCGGGACCGAAAAAATACTTTGGATAATCCGGGGTTTCGGATAATCCAGGGTAAGGGAAATCTGGACAAACGTATGAAAATAAAGGGAGATCACTCCCATATATATGGCGTACACGTATAGATATAATAACAACATAGTTAATGTGTTATGACTCATATTTTATTTACGAAAAAATACACTTTAAGATAACGTAAAAACAAATGTATGAGTAGTTTGTACCATTATTAATTAGTGAAAGTCACGAGGATTCCAAAGTGAAACTACGAATACAAATGAATACCCAAACGGTAGCACATGTCTTTTACAAAGCACATTAATCCATCGATAAAATGAAATCATGAAATGAAGTATACACAGGGTATAGAATAAACAGACTGTTTAGATAAATTATAAACAGAAATAAAATAAAAATCCAACGTGAAGCTACAGTCACAAACACGAGCGTCACACAAATCGTTGTCGTCCTAAGATATCTTAGCTTATCGTGTTTGTATTCATATGCCGGTGAATAATATTGGTTATGTGTATTGTTTGTCAATTTAGCAAACTTCAAAAGTAAAATGAACATTTTTAATATTAGTTGCTTATTAAAGTGAAATTATGTTGCAATTTATAAATGAAGCGAAAAATAAAAGGTGAATGATCTAACCGAGTCCGTATCGCAATAGGCTAATTTGTTCCCATTACTGCAAACAATGATCCAAACCAACAATCCATTATTCTCGTACAGTGGTTTTATAATTTGTTGTTCACACCTTTTGACACGCTAAGAAATCCTACAATGGATTTAACTGATCGATCAGAGTTAATTGTCGACTTCGGATAGCAAGTGTGAAAATACGCATTCGGGTGATTGTGGGGACCTGAATATCACTTCGGATAAGCCATGGTATTCGGATTAGACGATTCGGATAATCGAGGTTTATTTACATTGAATTATATAGAGGGAAATTGGGACCGAAATTTCATTTCGGATGAGACTAGGTTTTCGGATAATCCGAGTTCGGATAATCAAGGTTTTACTGTATAATGTAGTTCTTAAATAACAAAATTATCTCCCTTGTATATATCTAGGTATGGCGTAATTTGTAGCTATTCAATGATGGAATTATCTCCCATATGTTAAGATAATTTTATATAATAATACAGAAAAGTTCAGCTAAACAGTGTCTTATTATAATAACAAATTGGTTTTATAGCTGCTTTTTAAAAGAATGAAATATTTCTGTATTAACTGGTCTGTTTTATATTATTACGTAACAGGACAGCTGTCTGTAGAACAAACATTGTTAAATTGTGTTGTTTTGGGATCCAATAAACTTCATTGTATCTTTGCAATAACAAAGTATTAACACATTATTTTATAGTCATTGTATCTTTGCCATAACAAAGTATTAACACATTATTATATAGTCATTGTATCTTTGCCATAACAAAGTATTAACATATTATTATATAGTCATTGTATCTTTGCCATAACAAAGTATTAACACATTATTTTATAGTCATTGTATCTTTGCCATAACAAAGTATTAACACATTATTTTATAGTCATTGTATCTTTGCCATAACAAAGTATTAACACATTATTATATAGTCATTGTATCTTTGCCATAACAAAGTATTAACACATTATTATATAGTCATTGTATCTTTGCAATAACAAAGTATTAACACATTATTTTATAGTCAATATATCTTTGCCATAACAAAGTATTAACACATTATTTTATAGTCATTGTATCTTTGCCATAACAAAGTATTAACACATTATTATATAGTCATTGTATCTTTGCCATAACAAATTATTAACACATTATTATATAGTCATTGTATCTTTGCAATAACAAAGTATTAACACATTATTTTATAGTCATTGTATCTTTGCAATAACAAAGTATTAACACATTATTATATAGTCATTGTATCTTTGCCATAACAAAGTATTAACACATTATTTTATAGTCATTGTATCTTTGCAATAACAAAGTATTAACACATTATTTTATAGTCATTGTATCTTTGCCATAACAAAGTATTAACACATTATTATATAGTCATTGTATCTTTGCCATAACAAAGTATTAACATATTATTATATAGTCATTGTATCTTTGCAATAACAAAGTATTAACATATTATTATATAGTCATTGTATCTTTGCCATAACAAAGTATTAACACATTATTTTATAGTCATTGTATCTTTGCCATAACAAAGTATTAACACATTATTATATAGTCATTGTATCTTTGCAATAACAAAGTATTAACACATTATTTTATAGTCATTGTATCTTTGCCATAACAAAGTATTAACACATTATTATATAGTCATTGTATCTTTGCCATAACAAAGTATTGACACATTATTTTATAGTCATTGTATCTTTGCCATAACAAAGTATTAACACATTATTATATAGTCATTGTATCTTTGCCATAACAAAGTATTAACACATTATTATATAGTCATTGTATCTTTGCCATAACAAAGTATTAACACATTATTATATAGTCATTGTATCTTTGCAATAACAAAGTATTAACACATTATTTTATAGTCATTGTATCTTTGCCATAACAAAGTATTAACACATTATTTTATAGTCATTGTATCTTTGCCATAACAAAGTATTAACACATTATTATATAGTCATTGTATCTTTGCCATAACAAAGTATTAACACATTATTATATAGTCATTGTATCTTTGCAATAACAAAGTATTAACACATTATTTTATAGTCATTGTATCTTTGCAATAACAAAGTATTAACACATTATTATATAGTCATTGTATCTTTGCCATAACAAAGTATTAACACATTATTTTATAGTCATTGTATCTTTGCAATAACAAAGTATTAACACATTATTTTATAGTCATTGTATCTTTGCCATAAAGTATTAACACATTATTATGTAGTCATTGTATCTTTGCCATAACAAAGTATTAACATATTATTATATAGTCATTGTATCTTTGCAATAACAAAGTATTAACATATTATTATATAGTCATTGTATCTTTGCCATAACAAAGTATTAACACATTATTTTATAGTCATTGTATCTTTGCCATAACAAAGTATTAACACATTATTATATAGTCATTGTATCTTTGCAATAACAAAGTATTAACACATTATTATATAGTCATTGTATCTTTGCAATAACAAAGTATTAACACATTATTTTATAGTCATTGTATCTTTGCCATAACAAAGTATTAACACATTATTATATAGTCATTGTATCTTTGCCATAACAAAGTATTAACACATTATTTTATAGTCATTGTATCTTTGCCATAACAAAGTATTAACACATTGTTATATTGTCATTGTATCTTTGCCATAACAAAGTATTAACACATTATTTTATAGTCATTGTATCTTTGCCATAACAAAGTATTAACACATTATTATAAACAATTGAATAAAAAGTTTGTATGTAAAATGGAAAAACATGATAAAAAAGACTTGAACATAAGACAACTTACTGTCAGTCTACCTGGTGATCTACCTGGTGATCTACCTGATGATCTACCTGGTGTCTACCTGGTGATCTTATATTGCAAATTTTATACAAAATGCATGTTCCGTTTGAAGAAATCTGTTGTGTGTGTGTGTTTCAGTGGATTCTGGAGGAGCAAACTTACCTCGACAAGCTGATGTCTTCCCTGATAGAGATCACTTTGGTAGAATTTTCTTTAATCAAGCAAACATGTCATCTCTTGGTATACCTCAGGTTGGTTATTTGGTTTTTTTTCCTTCAATTCTTGTTTGGTTTATTTTCCCTGAATTTGTTTAATTCTGCATATTTTTGGTTCATTGGAGATGATTTCTAAGATGTTTCTAGGAGTCAGTCTGTATGTTCTACATACAGTAAAACCCCCGATAATCCAGGGTAAGGGAAATCTAGACAATTGCAAGAAAATAAAGGGAGATCACTCCCATATATATATGGCGTTTACGTATAGATATAATAACAACAAAGTTAATGCGTTATATTTCATAATTTATTTACGAAAAATACATTTTACGACAAACATGTGTATGTTTAAGGTAAAACAAATGTCTGAGTAGTTTGTTAGTTTGTACCATTATTAATTCGTCAAAGTCATGAGGAATCCAAAGTGAAACTACGAATACAAATGAATACCCAAACGGTAGCACATGTCATGTTAAAAGCACATTAATCCATCGATAAAATGATACCGTGAAATGAAATATACACGGGATATAGAAAAAGACACCGTTTAAATAAATTACAAACTGAATTAAAATAAAAATCCAACGCGGAGTTTCATTTTATTGCTACAGTCACAAACACTTACAAACGTCACACAAATCGTTGTCGTCCTAAGAATCGTGTTCGTATTCATTTTCCGAAAATGGAATGATTTTGAAATCGAGTGCCGGTAATTTATATTGGTCATATGTATTGTTTGTCAATTTAACAAACTTCGAAAATTAAATGAACATTTTTAATGTTGGTTGCTTTTTCAAGTGAAATTATGATGCAATTCATAAATCAAAGGAAAAATAAAAGGTGAATGATCTAACCCAGTCTGTATCGTAATAGGCTAATTTTGTTCCCATTACTGCAAACAATGATCCAAACCAACAATCAATTGTTGTCAGTGGTTTGATAATTTGTTGTTTACACCTTTTGACACGTTAAAGAAATCCTACAATGAACTTCTCTGATCGATCAGAGTTAATTGTCGACTTCAGATAATAGGTGCGAAAATACGCGTTCGGATGATTGTGGGGACCTGTTTATCACTTCGGATAAGCCATGGTATTCGGATAAGACGATTCGGATAATCGAGGTTTATTTACATTGAAATATATAGAGGGAAATTCGGGACCGAAATTTCACTTCGGATAAGACCAGGTTTTCGGATAATCCGAGTTCGGATAATCGAGGTTTTACTGTAGTTTTTAGCTCATGTGTCATCTGGGGTCAGAATCTAGATAATCGGGTCAAAAACCACAGACCACATGACACAGGCTCAAAACAATGTTTTCATCAGCAAGTAATGATTTCTCATATGAGTGATATAGGGCCATCTTGTCCCTCTTGTATAGTTACCATTTTATTTGATGAAACATAATTATCTGAAACCTGTGAAATATAACCATGTTGTATATTACATGTGAGCTAGGGATCATGGTTACCTGGGACCTTGTGATCTGATAGATACAAATGTAATCTAGAAATTTGTGAATTTTCCACAGTCTACATATTTGTATTCTTGGCAACATTAATGTGGAGGGTCAATGTAACTTGTCAGACCCTTGTCAATTATAATATGAACATGTATTAAATAAAAGATTTTCATTTCAGATAGCAGTAGTGCTGGGATCTTGTACAGCAGGCGGGGCTTATGTTCCTGCTATGGCTGATGAAAGTATCATAGTAAAGAAACAGGGAACCATATTTTTAGCTGGACCCCCGCTGGTAAGTCGATATTTCCTGTGATTTTTGGTCAGTTTGTCTGTCTGAGGTATCTTAAATCATGCACTATTAAAGGGTCATTAGTTTACCTAAGCACAATCTGCTCAAGGTGACCTTTTGTGATCAACCTGCATCTGTCGTGTGTTGTGAAGTGGCATCCATTTTTCCGTTATCTACTTCTCATAAAGCCCTTGGCCAATTGCAACCAAACTTTGCAGGAATGATCCTTGGGTGGTCCCCTTTCATATTTGTTCAAAAAATAAAATAAATTCCATTCAACACTTGATTATGTGGAAACATGACTGGTCTTTCATTTTCTACTTAATTTTATTAAACTGTGTTGTGGTCATATATACACATTTATCAATTGTTTATTTTATGTTACCATATAAACAGATATGTGTTCTATAAAATCAGGTAAAAGCTGCAACTGGTGAAGAAGTGTCAGCTGAGGAATTAGGTGGAGCAGATCTGCATTGTGGGTAAGAAAACATCACATGTATGTCTCAATAGCTTGAGCAATAAACTGATAAAAAATGTTCTTTCTACTGATTTGTCCTGATGATCTAATTTGACCCCAGATGACCATGGTCAAACTTGTCTGATAAAGCTTGATGTTGATTCAGTCAAATGTGACAAATTTTTCATTTGATTGACCTATTAACAACCCATAAGTGTGGATGATGGACAATGGCTGATCCTAATAGCTCAGATGAGGTAAAAACCAGAAACACTTAATTTATATGTATATATTTTTCTTCTCAGTAAATCTGGAGTCACAGATTACTACGCCCAGGATGATCATCATGCTCTTCATCTAGCTAGAAATGCCATAAAAAATATCAATTATAAAAAAGATCCTCAGGTAAGTACAACTGGACAATTGTTTTGATTGAATTATCTCCCTTGTATGTATTTATCACAGTCAGAACGCCTCAGGTTACCTAGCTTGCTATGAGCTACCTTGGTGACCAAAATATGGCCATTGTATCTGTTTGACACTCAATGTAACTTACATTCATAATTGTTGTTGTAATGTATGTGTTCACTGGTGTGAAACATTGCATCATTTACCCGGGATATTCAGTGTTCACTGGTGTGAAACATTGCATCATTTACCCGGGACATTCAGTGTTCACTGGTGTGAAACATTGCATCATTTACCCGGGACATTCAGCTACTTTTCCTGCTTTAACAATGATGGCATACACCAGGCTGAAACCACAGAATTTATGAAAGCTATCTAGGCAGCTTCATCACACCTAAACTTTGTCTGGTACCTGGGATTCAAACATGCTGGGGCAAGTGATTGTTGAATATGTGAGATACCCAATGGACCTTCACTGTGAATTTATTGCCATGTTAAAAGTTAAGTTGAAATGTATTTTCAATAATCACTGTGGGTATATTTCAGGTGACTGTTATTCAACCAGAAGAACCATTGTTCCCAGCTGATGATTTATATGGTATTGTTGGTGGAAACTTGAAAAAAACGTTTGATGTTAGAGAGGTAAAGTTTCCATGGTTACTGACAAATAGATATTTGTTAACCAGGAATGTCAAAATATCAGAACAAAATTTAATTTTTAGCTCACATGTCACAAAGTGACAAAGTGAGCTATTAGGATCACTCTCCGTCCGGCATCGTGCGGTGTGCGTCGTGCATCGTGCATCGTCAAACTTTATGTTGTGACCACACTAGGGGCCACATTTTTAGCTCAATTTTAGCAAAACTGGGTCTGAACGTTAATATCAACAAAATCTCGGACGAGTTCAATATTGGGCCATTTTGGGTAAAAAACTAGGTCACAAGGGCCAAATAAGGGAAAACCTTGTGAACACTTTAGAAATCACTGTTTTGACTGGATCTTCATGAAACTTTGTCAGAATGTTTATTTTAATAATATGTAGGTCAACTTTGATAATGGGTCATTTCCGGGAAAAATTAGGTCACTAGGGCAAATTGCTGGAAAACCTTGTGAACACTCTAGAAGTCACTGTTTTGATTGGATGATCCTGAAACCTTGTCAGAATGTTTGTCTTCATAATATCTTGGACGAGTTCGAACATGGGTCATCTTGGGTCAAAAACTAGGTCGCTAGGTCAAATCTTATGAAAAACCATGTTAACACTGTAGATTTCACAGTTATTATTGGATCTTCACCAAACTTTGTCAAATCGTTTGTTTTAATGATATAACGATCAAGTATAAATATTGGTCATCTGGGGTCAATAACTAGGTCACCAGGTCAAATCTTAGGAAAACTTTGTTAACACTGTAGATGTCACAGTTTTAATTGGATCTTTAACCAGGTCAAATCTTAGGTAAAGATCTTGTAAAAGCTCTAAATTCATGGTTTTAATTGGATCTTGGCCAAACCTTGTCAGATTGTTTGTCCTAATGATATTAAGGACAAGATCAAATATGGGTCACCTAGGGTCAAAAACCAGGTCACAAGGTCAAATCTTAGGAAAACCTTATTAACACTGTAGATGTCAAATTTTGATCGTATCTTCACCAAACCTAGTCAGAATGTTTGTCTTAATGATATGTAAGACAAATTCGAACATAGGTCGTCTGGGGTCAAAAACTAGGTCACGAGGTCAAATCTTAGGAAAACCTTGTCTATGCTGTAGTTTTCATGGTTTTGATTGGATCTTCACCAATGTTGTCAGAATGTTTGTCTTATTTATATGTAGGACAAGTTCTAACATGGGTCATCTGGGGTCAAAAACTAGGTCACCGGTTCAAAACAATGTTTTAGTGTGAACAGTGATTGTCATGTGAGCGATATAGGGCCATCTTGGCCCTCTTGTTTAATTTAATGGTTATATTTCTTAAGTTGTTTATTCTAGAATGTGAATTTCTTTACTTCTGTTTTATGTAAATTTGCTCCTGCATGTTTTCAGGTTATAGCAAGGATTGTTGACGGCAGTAAATTTGATGAATTTAAATCCATGTACGGTGAAACTCTTGTTACAGGTATTTCTTTTCTACAAAGTTCTCTTCCTTTGATACACAAAACTTGTAACTGCCCCTAGTTCCTTGTTTCATGTTTTATTTTACAAATTGTAGTAAATTGTGTTTAATTCTAAATGTTGTCTTTACTCTATGAGTTATTTGAAATTACAGTATGTGCTGGAGGTGTAAGAAGTTTCATTTTATTGTCTGACATGGTTACACACATTTTGATATGTCTAATTAAAGCCTGCACTCATACTTACCTACACATCAAAGAAAGTTAACATTTTTTGTATAAATATTTCTAAACTCATTCACTTTCATGGTCTTCTTATATTGTCAGGTTTTGCACGGTTATGGGGATATCCAGTGGGTATTATAGGAAATAATGGAGTCTTGTTTTCAGACTCTGCTTTAAAGGTATACTCTTTTGGTTTTCTATTTTCTGTATTTCACAATCCTCATCTGATGTATCCATACCTGATCTGATCTATCCATACCTGATCTGTTCTATCCATACCTGATCTGATCTATCCATACCTGATCTGTTCTATCCATACCTGATCTGTTCTATCCATACCTGATCTGATCTATCCATACCTGATCTGATCTATCCATACCTGATCTGATCTATCAATACCTGACCTGATCTATCCATACCTGATCTGATCTATCCATACCTGATCTGATCTATCCATACCTGATCTGATCTATCAATACCTGACCTGATCTATCCATACCTGATATCATCACACAGGACCTAACCTACCAATACCTGACAAGACCTACCCAAATGTGACCTGATCTTCAAATACTCAACCTTACCTGTCCATGCATACCTGACTTTAACCAGACATACCTGACCATACCTGTACATACCTGACCATACCTGTACATACCTGACCATACCTGTACATACCTGACCAGACCTACCCAAACGATCTGACCTACTGTCATATTGTAATAATTAAACATATACTGGTCACCAACGAGCAACATTGTATACCCAATATACAGAAAGTTGAGGTATGTTTTATTACAAATTACAATGTAACAATTATAATTAGAACTTTGGTCCTATGTTAATCTTCAACACAATTATTATTTAAATGAAATCTTGAGAACATTTTATCTTCAAGATTAAGTACATATCAACTATATTTGTTAACTTTCAAGTATTTATTTTATAAGTGTTCTATTTGACATTGACTGTAACATTTTGCAAAGTCTGTTAATTATATGAAGAATGTGAGTGCATTATTAGAATTATGTTAAATTAAATATACTTATTTATAATATGTCTTACTTGCACAGGGAACACATTTTATAGAACTTTGTAGTCAACGAGGTATACCACTAGTCTTCCTACAAAATATTACGGGTAAGTTTTTATAGTCTTTCTTAAAATGCTAAATCATAAAGTTACAGAAATTTTATGTAATGAATGGTTTCATTAAAAACTCTGGTTGCCATAGAAACCAATAGGAAAAACTTTAATAAAGTTTGTGGAGCGATTTACTTTGCACATTTTTTAAGCTATTGCAATGAAACTTGGTATATGTTATCACGATCAAGTGTAGATGTGCAAGACACAATTTTCATGCCCATCGATGTACTCATTGCATATTTCTGTCCCCCTGAACTTAGCCGTATAGTGTACTATTGCAGTATTAGTGTCAAAGTGGCGGCGGGGGTATTAGTCACCTCTTTGACAGCTTTAGTTACAGTGATTATGTTGCCATGGTAACCCTGTCTATTATTGTATTCTGTTATCAGGTTTTATGGTTGGACGTGAAGCTGAAGCAGGAGGTATCGCTAAGCATGGAGCTAAAATGGTCACTGCAGTAGCATGTGCTAAGGTTCCTAAATTTACTGTGATAATAGGAGGATCATATGGGGCTGGTAACTATGGAATGTGTGGACGATCTTATAGGTACTGTGCTATTTATTTATCTTTAGTTTGTTGGGATCATTTAGTTAATTTCTTGTTGAGAGGGGAGTGGTATGTAGCATTCCTTGTTGAGAGGGGAGTGGTATATAGCATTCCTTGTTGAGAGGGAGTGGTATGTAGCATTCCTTGTTGAGAGAGGAGTGGTATGTAGCATTCCTTGTTGAGAGAGGAGTGGTATGTAGCATTCCTTGTTGAGAGGGAGTGGTATGTAGCATTCCTTGTTGAGAGGGAGTGGTATGTAGCATTCCTTGTTGAGAGGGAGTGGTATGTAGCATTCCTTGTTGAGAGAGGAGTGGTATGTAGCATTCCTTGTTGAGAGGGGAGTGGTATGTAGTATTCCTTGTTGAGAGGGGAGTGGCATGTAGCATTCCTTGTTGAGAGGGGAGTGGTATGTAGCATTCCTTGTTGAGAGGGGAGTGGTATGTAGCATTCCTTGTTGAGAGAGGAGTGGTATTTAGCATTCCTTGTTGAGAGGGGAGTGGTATGTAGTATTCCTTGTTGAGAGGGGAGTGGCATGTAGCATTCCTTGTTGAGAGGGGAGTGGTATGTAGCATTCCTTGTTGAGAGAGGAGTGGTATGTAGCATTCCTTGTTGAGAGGGGAGTGGTATGTAGCATTCCTTGTTGAGAGGGGAGTGGTATGTAGCATTCCTTGTTGAGAGGGGAGTGGTATGTAGCATTCCTTGTTGAGAGGGGAGTGGTATGTAGCATTCCTTGTTGAGAGGGAGTGGTATGTAGTATTCCTTGTTGGGTGGGGAGTGGTATTTAGCATTCCTTGTTGAGAGGGGAGTGGTATGTAGCATTCCTTGTTGAGAGAGGAGTGGTATGTAGCATTCCTTGTTGGATGGGGAGTGGTATGTAGCATTCCTTGTTGAGAGAGGAGTGGTATGTAGCATTCCTTGTTGTGAGAGGAGTGGTATGTAGCATTCCTTGTTGAGAGGGGAGTGGTATGTAGCATTCCTTGTTGAGAGAGGAGTGGTATGTAGCATTCCTTGTTGAGAGGGGAGTGGTATGTAGCATTCCTTGTTGAGAGGGGAGTGGTATTTAGCATTCCTTGTTGGGTGGGGAGTGGTATTTAGCATTCCTTGTTGAGAGAGGAGTGGTATGTAGCATTCCTTGTTGAGAGGGAGTGGTATGTAGCATTCCTTGTTGAGAGGGGAGTGGTATGTAGCATTCCTTGTTGAGAGAGGAGTGGTATGTAGCATTCCTTGTTGAGAGAGGAGTGGTATGTAGCATTCCTTGTTGGGTGGGGAGTGGTATGTAGTATTCCTTGTTGAGAGGGGAGTGGTATGTAGCATTCCTTGTTGAGAGGGGAGTGGTATGTAGCATTCCTTGTTGAGAGGGGAGTGGTATGTAGCATTCCTTGTTGAGAGAGGAGTGGTATTTAGCATTCCTTGTTGAGAGAGGAGTGGTATGTAGCATTCCTTGTTGAGAGAGGAGTGGTATTTAGCATTCCTTGTTGAGAGAGGAGTGGTATGTAGCATTCCTTGTTGGGTGGGGAGTGGTATGTAGTATTCCTTGTTGAGAGGGGAGTGGTATGTAGCATTCCTTGTTGAGAGGGGAGTGGTATGTAGCATTCCTTGTTGAGAGGGGAGTGGTATGTAGCATTCCTTGTTGAGAGGGAGTGGTATGTAGCATTCCTTGTTGAGAGGGGAGTGGTATGTAGCATTCCTTGTTGAGAGGGGAGTGGTATGTAGCATTCCTTGTTGAGAGGGAGTGGTATGTAGCATTCCTTGTTGAGAGGGAGTGGTATGTAGCATTCCTTGTTGGGTGGGGAGTGGTATGTAGTATTCCTTGTTGGGTGGGGAGTGGTATGTAGCATTCCTTGTTGAGAGGGAGTGGTATGTAGCATTCCTTGTTGAGAGGGAGTGGTATGTAGCATTCCTTGTTGAGAGGGAGTGGTATGTAGCATTCCTTGTTGTGAGAGGAGTGGTATGTAGCATTCCTTGTTGAGAGAGGAGTGGTATGTAGCATTCCTTGTTGTGAGAGGAGTGGTATGTAGCATTCCTTGTTGGGTGGGGAGTGGTATGTAGCATTCCTTGTTGGGTGGGGAGTGGTATGTAGCATTCCTTGTTGAGAGGGGAGTGGTATGTAGCATTCCTTGTTGAGAGAGGAGTGGTATGTAGCATTCCTTGTTGAGAGGGGAGTGGTATGTAGCATTCCTTGTTGAGAGAGGAGTGGTATGTAGCATTCCTTGTTGAGAGGGGAGTGGTATGTAGCATTCCTTGTTGGATGGGGAGTGGTATTTAGCATTCCTTGTTGAGAGGGGAGTGGCATGTAGCATTCCTTGTTGAGAGAGGAGTGGTATGTAGCATTCCTTGTTGGATGGGGAGTGGTATTTAACATTCCTTGTTGAGAGGGGAGTGGTATGTAGCATTCCTTGTTGGATGGGGAGTGGTATATAGCATTCCTTGTTGAGTGGGGGAGTGTTTAAACTGTTTATGTGATGTGTTAGAACAGATGGTCAGTTATTTCAACCAGTGTTGTCGGGTAACTTACATTACTTCTATTTATCGTGATATATCACCTGTGACTTACCATAACTAAGTCAATAATGAAAGTTGCAGCAGAATATACGTTTTTAAGACTTTTAAAAAAGTCAAAACTTAGGTTGAACTTTCTTTCTGTTACTTGAATTTGATCTAACTACATAAAACATCTACCTGATATTATCAGTATCAAACATCATGGTGGTAAAATTTTGGTTTTAATTAAAATATCATGGATTTCATGGTTATTATACCCCCAGATATGAAATATATGGGGGCTATATTGGATTCACGCTTGTCAATCGGTCGGTCGGTCTGTGCGTCTGTAGACACAATTTGTCCGGAGAATTTCTCAGCAACTACTTACAGGATTTCAATGAAACTTAATAGAAGTGATCAGTAGTAAGCCAAGTTGTGCTAGCTTAAAGCATTTTTCGTTCGGATTAATTATCACTGAGTTATACCCCTTTGTTGTTTTTATATAGTATATACAATAGGCAAATTTTGTTCGGACAATTTCTCAGCAACTACTCACAGGATTTCAATGAAACTTCTCAGAAGTAATAAGTAGTTAGGCTTGTTGTGCATGCTTAAATCATTGTTCATTTTGATTGATTTTCACTGAGTTATAGCCCTTTGTTGTTTTTCTACAGTATATACAATAGGCAAATTTTGTCCTGACTATTTCTAATTGACTACCGA
Organism: Lutraria lutraria; assembly: GCA_964023205.1. NCBI lineage: Eukaryota > Metazoa > Mollusca > Bivalvia > Venerida > Mactridae > Lutraria > Lutraria lutraria. Next base: position 8,121,116 of record OZ026849.1, read on the forward strand.
CAGGAATTCAATAAAACTTCTCAGAAGTGATAAGTAGTTAGCCTAGTTATGCAAGCATTAAGCTTGTCGTGGTTGTTTAAATTTTCACTGAGTTATGGCCCTTTGTTGTTTTTTATACAGTGTATATACAATATCTCAGTAACTACTCATAGGAATTCAATGAAACTTCACAGAAGTTATAAAAAGTAAGCCAAGTTATGCATGCAATAACCAGGTTTTGTTTGGATTAATTTTCACTGAGTTATGGCCCTTTGTTTTATACAATAAGTAAATTTTGTCTGTACCATTTCTCAGCAACTACATGCAGGAATTCAGTGAAACTTCTTAGAAGTGATAAGTAGTTTGCCAAGTTGTGCATGTCCACAATAGGTTTTGTCCAAGTAAATTTTAATGAGTTATGGCCCTTTGTTATTTTTTATATAATGAATATTTAGAAACTGGTCAGGTTATTTCTAAGGAACAATTTGAAGGTATTAAAAAAATGAAAATGCATTATATTTCCCTCTGTAAAATATAACAATAACTGTGTCAAGGCCACATCTGGGGGTATTCAACACCTTTAGTGATAGTTCTAGTTTTCTTTAAGCTTTATTGGTAATAAACCAATGAAACGATCATATTGTGAGATTTGTTTAAAAACTTATCCCTGAGTCTATGTTTACTTACTGTGGAGTGATTAAGTCACTCTGAATTGTCTGTTGGTACACCATATAACATTCCTGTGTCTGGTAGTTAAGTTTTTAGCTCACATGACACAAAGTGACAGGGTGAGCTTTGTAACGTACGGCGTTGTGTGTTGTCAAACTTTACCTTGTGAACACACTAGGGGCCATATTTTTAGCTCAATTTTAGCAAAACTGGGTCAGAACATTAATATCGACAAAATCTTGGACGAGTCCGGTATTGGGCCATTTGGGATAAAAAACAAGGTCACCAGGGCCAAATAAGGGAAAACCTTGTGAACACTTGTCAAATCACTGTTTTGATTAGATCTTCATGAAACTTTTTGGATTTTGACCAAACTTTGTCAAATTGTTTGTTTTAATGTCATAACGTCAAGTACAAATATGGGTCATCTGGGGTCAATAACTAGGTCACCAGGTCAAATCTAAGGAAAACCTTATTAACACAGTAGATGTCAAATTTTGATTGTAACTTCACCAAACCTTGTCAGAATGTTTGTCTTAATGTTATGTAAGACAAGTACAAACATGGGTCATCTGGGATCAAAAACTAGGTCACAAGGTCAAATCTTAAGAAAACCTTGTCTATGCTGTAGTTTCATGGTTTTGATTGGATCTTTACCAAACTTTGTTAGAATGTTGTCTTATTTATGTGTAGGACAAGTTCTAACATGGGTCATCTGGGGTCAAAAACTAGGTCACAGGTTCAAAACAATATTTAAATGATTGTCATGTGAGCGATATAGGGCCATCTTAGCCCTCTTGTTCTCAATACAAGTTCCATCATTAAATTATTTTTCTTTGAGTTTTTCTTTTGAAATGAGGGGGGGGGGTCTGTGATCAGGTAGTTGTGTTTTCTGACTACATGTAGTTATACCAGTCCCTCATCATTTTGAGTTTGAATCTCATCAGGGACCAAATTTTACATGTGAGGAATCTGTCCAGCTAGATTATGGGAGGTCAGGTCCAGCTAGATTATGGGAGGTCAGGTCCAGCTAGATTATGGGAGGTCAGGTCCAGATAGATTATGGGAGGTCAGGTCCAGCTAGAATATGGGAGGTCAGGTCCAGATAGATTATGGGAGGTCAGGTCCAGCTAGATTATGGGAGGTCAGGTCCAGCTAGATTATGGGAGGTCAGGTCCAGCTAGATTATGGGAGGTCAGGTCCAGATAGATTATGGGAGGTCAGGTCCAGATAGATTATGGGAGGTCAGGTCCAGCTAGAATATGGGAGGTCAGGTCCAGATAGATTATGGGAGGTCAGGTCCAGCTAGAATATGGGAGGTCAGGTCCAGATAGATTATGGGAGGTCAGGTCCAGCTAGAATATGGGAGGTCAGGTCCAGATAGATTATGGGAGGTCAGGTCCAGCTAGAATATGGGAGGTCAGGTCCAGATAGATTATGGGAGGTCAGGTCCAGCTAGAATATGGGAGGTCAGGTCCAGATAGATTATGGGAGGTCAGGTCCAGCTAGAATATGGGAGGTCAGGTCCAGATAGATTATGGGAGGTCAGGTCCAGCTAGAATATGGGAGGTCAGGTCCAGATAGATTATGGGAGGTCAGGTCCAGATAGATTATGGGAGGTCAGGTCCAGATAGATTATGGGAGGTCAGGTCCAGATAGATTATGGGAGGTCAGGTCCAGATAGATTATGGGAGGTCAGGTCCAGTTAGAATATGGGAGGTCAGGTCCAGCTAGAATATGGGAGGTCAGGTCCAGCTAGAATATGGGAGGTCAGGTCCAGCTAGAATATGGGAGGTCAGGTCCAGCTAGAATATGGGAGGTCAGGTCCAGCTAGAATATGGGAGGTCAGGTCCAGCTAGAATATGGGAGGTCAGGTCCAGCTAGAATATGGGAGGTCAGGTCCAGCTAGAATATGGGAGGTCAGGTCCAGCTAGAATATGGGAGGTCAGGTCCAGCTAGAATATGGGAGGTCAGGTCCAGCTAGAATATGGGAGGTCAGGTCCAGCTAGAATATGGGAGGTCAGGTCCAGCTAGAATATGGGAGGTCAGGTCCAGCTAGATTATGGGAGGTTACTCAGTGCACCTGGGATCTTCCTCCACTGTTAAAGCTGGAAAATTCACCAAATGACTGAGGCAGTAAGTGTGACATTATATCTAAGAGAAACAATCTGTTAATTTATAAATGGTTTGTTAATACATCAAAATCTCTTAGCACCATTTGTGTGTTATTGTATCAACTTCTCCCAGCACCAGTTGTGTGTTGTTGTATCAACTTCTCCAAGCACCAGTTGTGTGTTGTTGTATCAACTTCTCCCAACACCAGTTGTGTGTTGTTGTATCAACTTCTCCCAGCACCAGTTGTGTGTTGTTGTATCAACTTCTCCAAGCACCAGTTGTGTGTTGTTGTATCAACTTCTCCCAGCACCAGTTGTGTGTTGTTGTATCAACTTCTCCCAGCACCAGTTGTGTGTTGTTGTATCAACTTCTCCCAGCACCAGTTGTGTGTTGTTGTATCAACTTCTCCCATCACCAGTTGTGTGTTGTATCAACTTCTCCCAGCACCAGTTGTGTGTTGTTGTATCAACTTCTCCAAGCACCAGTTGTGTGTTGTTGTATCAACTTCTCCCAGCACCAGTTGTGTGTTGTTGTATCAACTTCTCCAAGCACCAGTTGTGTGTTGTTGTATCAACTTCTCCAAGCACCAGTTGTGTGTTGTTGTATCAACTTCTCCAAGCACCAGTTGTGTGTTGTTGTATCAACTTCTCCCATCACCAGTTGTGTGTTATTTAATCAACTTCTCTAAGCACCAGTTGTGTGTTGTATCAACTTCTCCCAGCACCAGTTGTGTGTTGTTGTATCAACTTCTCTAAGCACCAGTTGTGTGTTGTTGTATCAACTTCTCTAAGCACCAGTTGTGTGTTGTATCAACTTCTCCAAGCACCAGTTGTGTGTTGTATCAACTTCTCCCAGCACCAGTTGTGTGTTGTTGTATCAACTTCTCCAAGCACCAGTTGTGTGTTATTTAATCAACTTCTCTAAGCACCAGTTGTGTGTTGTTGTATCAACTTCTCCAAGCACCAGTTGTGTGTTGTATCAACTTCTCCCAGCACCAGTTGTGTGTTGTATCAACTTCTCCCAGCACCAGTTGTGTGTTGTTGTATCAACTTCTCCAAGCACCAGTTGTGTGTTGTTGTATCAACTTCTCCAAGCACCAGTTGTGTGTTGTTGTATCAACTTCTCCAAGCACCAGTTGTGTGTTGTTGTATCAACTTCTCCCAGCACCAGTTGTGTGTTGTATCAACTTCTCCCAGCACCAGTTGTGTGTTGTATCAACTTCTCCCAGCACCAGTTGTGTGTTGTTGTATCAACTTCTCCAAGCACCAGTTGTGTGTTGTTGTATCAACTTCTCCAAGCACCAGTTGTGTGTTGTTGTATCAACTTCTCCCAGCACCAGTTGTGTGTTGTTGTATCAACTTCTCCCAGCACCAGTTGTGTGTTGTTGTATCAACTTCTCCCAGCACCAGTTGTGTGTTGTATCAACTACTCCCAGCACCAGTTGTGTGTTGTTGTATCAACTTCTCCAAGCACCAGTTGTGTGTTGTTGTATCAACTTCTCCAAGCACCAGTTGTGTGTTGTATCAACTTCTCCCAGCACCAGTTGTGTGTTGTATCAACTTCTCCAAGCACCAGTTGTGTGTTGTATCAACTTCTCCCAGCACCAGTTGTGTGTTGTATCAACTTCTCCAAGCACCAGTTGTGTGTTGTTGTATCAACTTCTCCAAGCACCAGTTGTGTGTTGTTGTATCAACTTCTCCCAGCACCAGTTGTGTGTTGTTGTATCAACTTCTCCCAGCACCAGTTGTGTGTTGTATCAACTTCTCCCAGCACCAGTTGTGTGTTGTTGTATCAACTTCTCCAAGCACCAGTTGTGTGTTGTTGTATCAACTTCTCCCAGCACCAGTTGTGTGTTGTTGTATCAACTTCTCCCAGCACCAGTTGTGTGTTGTATCAACTTCTCTCAGCACCAGTTGTGTGTTGTTGTATCAACTTCTCCCAGCACCAGTTGTGTGTTGTATCAACTTCTCCCAGCACCAGTTGTGTGTTGTTGTATCAACTTCTCCAAGCACCAGTTGTGTGTTGTTGTATCAACTTCTCCAAGCACCAGTTGTGTGTTGTTGTATCAACTTCTCCCAGCACCAGTTGTGTGTTGTATCAACTTCTCCCAGCACCAGTTGTGTGTTGTATCAACTTCTCCCAGCACCAGTTGTGTGTTGTTGTTCTGAGATGCTTATTATGATGTCTCTCTTTGTCTACTTTCATTGTTGTTGTTTTTTCAGTCCAAGATTTTTATACATGTGGCCAAACGCTAGAATCTCTGTAATGGGTGGGGAACAGGCAGCTAATGTACTCGCACAAATAACTAGAGAACAAAGAAAACGTGAAGGAAAACCAGTAAGTAGATACCAGTGTTTGGGTCTTTTCTTGTGTTACTTTGGGGTATTTCATTTATTAAATTGACATATGTTTATGTCTTCCTCTTGCTGATACAGTTGATTCACAATAGTAAGAAATGTGAAACTTCGAAAAATGCGCTACTTCGAAATCATTCATAAGTCTCGGGGAATTTCCTTCTATTTTCAATAGAGATTTGATGTGAAAGTATGAAAAATGCGAAAGTTCGAAATGAAATTGAAATCCTCAGATATGTTTTTACACTAGAAATAAAATGCGAAAGTTCAAATTGACTGCCCACTGTTTTTCACTCCTATTAAATTTATTCAGTTATAAATAATGATTTTATTGATTTTACTTGTATACCACTTTGACACATGTCATTGTTAAAAAGAAATCATCTGGCCATTAAGCTGTGAAAATATAAATAATAATAATCATTAACATTAAAAGTAGGGATTAAGTCTCCTATCTTGTGTCAGGTTTTTTCCCAGAATTTTGGGAACATGACCCATACCCTTGGGATTGGTAATTTCTTCAGTGTTTTGTTAGAAATTGGGAAAATATGTGCTATTCCAATTTTTAAATACACATTGTTACGACACACACAAATTGATACTATCACTGACCATAATGGGAACTTTCATTTATTACATGTCATTTACAGTGAAAGATCTCTTGTTTTCAGAGATTTTAGTTATTATCTTTTTTGTTTTATTTTTGGAAGTTTCAATTAGGATTTTTTGTCTGTGAATTGTGAAAGAAGGATACTATTTTTAATTGGGAATATGACCCAATATCAGCTAAAAATTAGCCCAAAAAATCCCTGTGTATTAACTATTATCATCTTTTTTAGAAATATGGAGAGAAAAACATAGTGGGTTTTTGAAAAAAAATCATGAATTTGTATTGCTGAAATGCGTTACAGAAGAACCTGAAAATGCTTAAAATCGTTTTGCTTCAATCCCCCCACAAGGGCTCTGCCCTCGACGCTGCTGGGAACCTGCGCTACCCAGACCCCCGGCTAATTTTCAGGATTGAGAATCTTGTCCTGTAATAATTATTATTCATGTTTAAGCTTGATTGAATTAATATACAAACATGTCTTCTTGTTATTTACTTGTCTACATTTAGTTCAATGAACTCATCTTGTTCACGTGAGTGTTTATTATGGTATAATTTTTTGTTGCATAATTTGTCCCTTAATTCAAAAGATCTATGATAGAAATACATGTACACCTCAAACATGTACAATAAAGAATAAACATATGACATCTATGATCACTAATCCAGGTGGATACATCAGTTCCCGAGTCTTTATGTTGTTGTATTTTATAGTGGACTGAAGAAGAGGAGAAAGCATTGAAAGATCCAGTTATAAAGAAATATGAGATAGAAGGAAGTCCATACTTCTCTAGTGCAAGGTTTGTTCATTCTGTCTGTGTGTATGTCTGTATGTATGTATGTCAGTATGTATGTCTGTCAGTATGTATGTATGTCTGTGTGTATGTCTGTCAGTATGTATGTATGTCTGTCAGTATGTATGTATGTCTGTGTGTATGTCTGTCAGTATGTATGTATGTCTGTGTGTATGTCTGTCAGTATGTATGTCTATCTGTGTGTATGTCTAGTACATGTTCATGTGATATAATCAGTTCTGATGATAAAGATCTGAGTTCAGAGACTTGTTTTAAAACCTCATCAGCTGATTGGTTGTTTTAGAGCCAAGACTTAGAGTTGATCAATGACAGTTTTGCAATATGAAGCTTCAACAACTGTTTACTCCAGTTACCAGGTTTTGTCTTCTGACGGACATAATTTATTCTGGTGTTGATTTAACACAAAACAAGTAGAACTCTGATTTTGTTATACATTAATCACTGTGTGGTAGCACTGTACGCAAAAAATCAACGGTGTTTACAAGATGGGGGACAGATAAATGTTGTGAGGTAGGTGTCGTTTGTTTTTGATGAGGAAATAATAGATATACGTGAGGAGCTTTACATTCTCCATACACGTGGACAAGTATTTTTGTCGATTCATTCATTTTTACGGAATAATCGTCAGTTTTGTTCAGTTTCCTCCATTCGTTTTTCAAAAAACTCAACACGTGATGTTCAGACACTGATTTTGTGAAAACGGCGTGGTTTGATAAAAAATGATTATTAGCCGCCGATTGCCGTTTTAAAGTTCTTTCATTTGATTTATACTATTGTGTAGAGGACGTCGTATTTAAAAAGTTTGAACCAAAAACAAACGACACCTTCCTCACAACATTTATCCGTCCGCCATCTTGTAAACACCGTCGATTTTTTGCGTACAGTGCTACCACACAGTGTTTATTATACCCACAAATATGAAATATATAGGGGCTATAGTGATCAGTAGTAAGCCTAGTTGTGCATGCTTTAACCATTTTTTGTTTGGATTAATTTTCATATAAGCCCTTTGTTCTTTTATACAGTATATACAATAGGTAAACTTTGTCCAGACTATTTCTCATTAACTACTGATTTCAATGAAACTTCACAGCAGTGATCAGAAGTAAACCTAGTTGTGCATGCTTTAACCATTTTTTGTTAGCTCATCTGGCACAGAGTGCCAAGGTGAGTTTTTAGGATCGAGCTATGTCCGTCGTCGTCAGTCGTACTCACCAAGGTGACATTATGGGGTTAGGGTAAGTACAAGTTGTCGTTATGGGGTTCCAGTACGTACAAACCACCGTTGTGGGGGAAAATTTGTGCTTATGTGGGGTTCAGAAGATCAAAAGAAGATCAAAGGCGGCACCCCACAATGTCACTTCAGTGAGTCCGTCTGTCCGTCCATCGTCAACAATTTCTTTAAACAACATCTCCTCCTAAACCACTTGGTCAATTTCAAGTAAACTTCACAGGTGTGTTCCTTGCTCGAAGCTCTACCAAAATTGTTCAAAAAATTCCATTCCATACAGAACTCTGGTTGCTATGGCAACCAGAAGGATTTTTGTCGAGCCCGCCTGCGGTGAGCTCGACATAGTCGCAACAATGGCGGTTGTGTGTCTGTACATTAGTTAGTGAGTGAGTGAGTGAGATCCTTGTCCGGGCTGTATCTCCCTTATGCATTGACACTTTTTAAAATAACTTGGCATAATTGTTAAACACCATGAGACGGTGTGCAGTGTGCAAAATCCAGGTCTCTAGCTCAAAGGTCAAGGTTCCACTTAGAGGTCAAACGTCAAAAATGAGCATTATAGACCTTGTCCGGGCTGTATCTCCCTTATTCATGGAAATCTTTTAAGATAACTTGGCATTATTGTTAAACACCATGAGTCGGTGTGCAGTGCACAAAATCCAGGTCTCTAGCTCAAAGGTCAAAGTCACACTTAGAGGTCAAACGTCAAAAACAGGCATTATAGACCTTGTCTGGGCTGTATCTTCCTTATGCATAGAAACTTTTTAAGATAACTTGGCATAATTGTAAAACACCATGAGGCGGTGTGCAGTGCGTAAGATCAAGGTCTCTAGCTCAAAGGTCAAGGTCACACTTAGACGTCAAACATAAAAAATAATCATTATACACCTTGTCAGGGCTGTGTCTCCCTTATGCATTGAATTATTTTAAAATGACTTGCCATAATACAATGCGACCATGTGTCTTGGGCAACACCCAGATTTTTGTAGGTCAAAGGTCAAGATTACACATTCGGTCAAATATATTTTCCTTGTCTGGGCTGTAACTCCTGTTTGCATTCAAGGATTTAAAAAAAAAAATTGGTATAAAAGTTAACTTCAATGAAATGATGTGTCATGAATATCACCCATACTTGTAGTTCAAAGGTCAAGATCACAAGCTGGCTAAACAGGGGCTCGACATGTTGCCCTTGGGCTTCTAGTTTTTGAAAATCATCAAAAATCTTCTTCTCCAAAACCAGAGGACATAGAGCTTAAATACTTAGTGTGTAGCATTGTCTAGTGGATCTTTACTAAGTTTGTTCAAATTATTGCCCTAAGGTCAAAATTGGCCCGCCTCGGGGGTCACTTGATTTATGTAGGCTTATATAGGAAATTAAAAAAAATCTTCTTCTCCAAAATCACAAGGCCTAGAGCTAAGATATTTTGAATGTAGCATTGTCTTGTAGACTTCAAATTATTTTTCTTGGGTCAAAATTGGACCTGCCCTGGGGTTTATTCTATTTAGGAAAATTTTAAAAAATCTTCTTGTCCGAAATCACAAGACCTAGAGCTAAGATGTTTGGTATATAGCATTGTCTAGCTGACCTCTACTAAGTCTGAAAATATTTTGACCCCAGGGTGAAAATTAGCCCCGCCCCGGGGTTCTCACGATTTAAATAGGCTTATATAGGAAAACTAAAAAAATCTTCTTGTCTCAAACCTCAAGGCCTAGAGTTTACATGATTATTTTGTATGTAGCATTGTCTAGTGGACATCTACCAAGTTTGTTCAAATTATTGCTCTAGGAGTCACTTAATTTTACATAGGCTCATGATAATTTTCTCTATGAGTCTTTTTATCTGGTGAGCGATATAGGGCCATCATGGCCCTCTTGTTATATAATGTGTATTTAGAAATTGGTCAGGATATTTCTAAGTAACAATTTGCAGGTATTAAAAAAATGAAAAAGTGTCATATTTCCCTTTGTAAAATGTGACAATAACTGTGTCGTGGCGGCATGTAGTTGTTATTTTCTATGTTATGAGATGATGTTGTTATTATAAAATTATATTGTTGTTATTTTCTAGGTTATGGGGTGATGGTGTTATTATATCGTTGTTATTTTCTAGGTTATGAGGTGATGGTGTTATTATAAAATTATATTGTTGTTATTTTCTAGGTTATGGGGTGATGGTGTTATTATATTATTGTTATTTTCTAGGTTATGAGATGATGGTGTTATTATATTGTTGTTATTTTCTAGGTTATGGGATGATGGTGTTATTGACCCTGTGGATACACGTAATGTACTTGGACTTTCACTTAGTGCAGCATTGAATGAACCCAAACAGAAAACGTCATTTGGTGTATTTAGAATGTGAGGTTGACATCTTCTGGGAATGTTTATATTGTGATTAACAGATTGTTGGCTATGATTGATAAAAGTTGATCAAATGCTTTAAGAAGATGCTATGCAGTGCTAGACTATCACGGACACTTACACAGGTAACCAGTTGGCTACCCTCACAGTGATAAACAGGTTGTGTACATACATACTGGTGAATACATCATATCTCATATCTACCTTTCTTGTGAATTGGACGTCAACTCAACCAGTTTACTGTTATTATGGCTGTGAACAGGTTGTCAGCTAGTTCTCCGCTGAACTGGTTCCCTGCTGAACTGGTTCCCTTCTGAAATGGTTCCCTGCTTAACTGTCAGGTATTAATGAACCAGTTGTCTGCTCTATTTAATGAACTGGTCATCTTCTGCAGATTTATATTATAAGGTTGTGTGATATAACTGTAAGATTTAAGACTTATTCGAGGCATGCATGATGTTTTGTTTCTTATGTTGTTGATTATTTTTCACTTGATTTGTTTATAAGTTTATCTGAATGTCTCTGTAAACTCTTAGCAGTATTCAGTTCAAACCTATATATAGTGATGTTAAACATGTAAATCTTTATAAGTTGTTCAACTTTAATGATAACTTTGTTGACATTGATTGAGTTCAGACAATGATATTTTTAAATAGAATCAGGGATTAATAAATGGCAGCTTCAAACTGGCATGAGCTACATTGGAGTGTAAATTTTATGTTGAAAAACCTCTGGTCATTTTGTTTATTAAGGTTTACATGAGTTTATGTTAACAATTTGTCAATCACTGTAACCTCTTACTGATAGAGGGTAATGGGTTTGAGCCCAGCTACCGACCATGTCTCTTTATGTAAGAAAGTAGCCAGTTGCTTATGGAGGATGCGAGTCTAGTACTGGTTCTTCCCAGGAATGATGATTAGGTGAACTGTTCACCTTATATGACTCTGGCTGTTGAAAAGGGACGTTATACTCAAACTAACAAATATAAGAATTTGTCCATATGACTGAGAGAGCTTTGAATCTCTACAATAGATAATGTATACATGCAGAGATAAGATTGTATTTATTGTATCTGTTTGTATGTCATCTTCTCCGTTGTCATGACAATCATTTTGTTGAACATTGGATCCTAGTGCTATGTTAATCTTGATATAGAGTCCATGACTAGTCAGTTAATTCACTTTTCAGTTTCCTATTTTTACAATATTTATTAGGTTTTGAATGCGTGCACTTAAAGAAAAACTGAAATAAATGTGATTCTGTTAGATCTTTCTATGAAAATGTGAAATATGAATGTTCTGTGTTTGCCAGTATTATCTTTATTTCTGTGTCTCTTTACTGTTAGAATGAGTGATTGATTGATTGATTAAATGATTAAATGATTGTATAATGTCCTGTGACAATTAATGTAATAAATCACTGACTGTAATACTCAAATTGTGTAAGTTTTCTCTGAACAGTTAAATATTCATTGAAGGCTAGGTGTGTTTTTAGCTCACCAGAGCACGAATGTGCTCAGGGTGAGCTTTTGTGATCACCCTGCGTCCATCGTGCGTCGTTACGATTACGTGGCGTCCTAGTTTACTTAAAACAACATCTCCTCCTACACCGCTATGCCAATTGCAACCAAACTTTGCTGGAATGATCCTTGGGTGGTCCCCTTTCAAAGTTGTTCAAAAAATTAAATTTCATTCAAAATTCTGGTTGCTATGGCAACAAATAGAAAAAACTTAAAAAATCTTCTTGTCTGAAACCACAGGGCCTAGAGCTGAGATATTTGGTATGTAGCATTGTCTAATAGAACTCTACAAAGTTTGTTCAAATTTTTCCCCTGGGGTCAAATTGGCTCCGCCCCGGGGGTAACTTGATTTTACATAGACTTATATAGGAAATTTAAAAAATCTTCTTGTCAAAAACTACAATGCCTAGAGCTTTGATATTTGGTGTGTAGCATAGTCTAGTGGACCTCTACCAAGTTTGTTCAAATTATTGCCCTAGGGTCAAAATTGGCCCCGCCCCGGGGGTCACTTGATTTATATAGACTTATCCTCGCGTATACAGTTCTGACGCACCTAAGAATAAATTATTATTTATGATAACTAAGTAAAAAATAAAGCAATAAATTACCTTTGCATTGCAAAGTTTGATCATTTATTTATCGTTTTACAACATGTTTACATATATAAAATTCATTTTCCAACCACAGAACTCATAGTTTCATAAGTGACGACTGTCAACAATGGCTGAATGAGAGTACAATGAAACGACGCATTTGATTGGTTTCTATATTTAACTACAGCTAAACATAAATAGCTCCTGATTTTCACTGTGAATATGTAGCACTCATTTAGCAACAGTATGATACAATTTATAAAAAAAATTGTGTAGCAAAAAATATTTTATGAACAAACATAATTAATGGTATTTTTTGCAGAAAAAAATGCATAAATGTGAAGCTGCTGTTATTGTGGTGGCACCAGTCTCCTTACACTTGATATGATATTGACTTCTCTCATTTGAGTTGTGGAATAATTTCTGCACCTGACCTTTAGTTACAGAAAAAAAGTGAAAGAAGTGAAGAGAAATCAAGAATTAAGTTATTCTGCAGCATTTATAAGACACACTGTTTTTTGTTAACTGCAATTTGAGCGATCCTTGTTACCTAACGAGTACACATCTCTAGACAGTGAATATTTCAATTGTAGATCACATTACAGGTCATATGACCATCACGTGACTTTATAAAAATAGCGAGCGAGGATGCGCCAGCAGATCGCTTTATTTGTTCATTGTTTCAAGAAAAAATTTTTTGCTTCAACATTTTGACAATTTAGTAATAAGAAAAATACATAGTTTTCAGTGTTTAATTATAAAATCGGTTAAAAAAGTATCCAAAATGGCTAAATCCCCGCATTTTCGATCAGCAGAAAGCGCTGTTACGTTTACTTGTAAATTTCGGCGGGGATGACGTCACACGACAATACAAAATCGAAAACGAGATCAAAACAAAAATGGCGTCGTAATCGGTGTGCGTCAGAATAGAGTACCGGAGGATATATAGGAAAATTTAAAAAATCTTCTTCTCCGAAAAGGCCTAGAGCTTAGATATTTTGTATGTGGCATTGTCTAGTGGACCTCTACCAAGTTTGTTCAAATTATGGCCCCGGGGTCAAAATTGGCCCAGCCCTGGGGTTTATTCTATTTTATATAGGAACATTTAAGAAATCTTCTTCTCCGAAACCACAAGGCCTAGAGCTAAGATATTTGGCATATAGCATTGTCCAGTGGACCTCTACCAAGTTTGTAATAGATAATAGAGGCTCACTAGATAATAGAGGCTCACTGGGTGATTGAGGCTCACTGGATGATTGAGGCTCACTAAATAATAGAGGCTCACTTGGTGATTGAGGCTCACTAGATAATAGAGGCTCACTAGATAATAGAGGCTCACTGGGTGATTGAGGCTCACTAGATAATAGAGGCTCGCTAGATAATAGACGCTCACTGGATGATTGAGGCTCACTGGATGATTGAGGCTCACTAGATAATAGAGGCTCGCTAGATAATAGAGGCTCACTGGATGATTGAGGCTCACTGGATGATTGAGGCTCACTAGATAATAGAGGCTCACTAGATAATAGAGGCTCACTGGATGATTGAGGCTCACTGGATGATTGAGGCTCACTAGATAATAGAGGCTCGCTAGATAATAGAGGCTCACTGGATGATTGAGGCTCACTGGATGATTGAGGCTCACTAGATAATAGAGGCTCGCTAGATAATAGAGGCTCACTGGATGATTGAGGCTCACTGGATGATTGAGGCTCACTAGATAATAGAGGCTCGCTAGATAAAAGAGGCTCACTGGATGATTGAGGCTCACTGGATGATTGAGGCTCGCTAGATAATAGACGCTCACTGGATGATTCAGGCTCACTGGATGATTGAGGCTCACTAGATAATAGAGGCTCGCTAGATAATAGAGGCTCACTGGATGATTGAGGCTCACTGGATGATTGAGGCTCACTAGATAATAGAGGCTCGCTAGATAATAGATGCTCACTGGATGATTGAGGCTCACTGGATGATTGAGGCTCACTAGATAATAGAGGCTCACTAGATAATAGAGGCTCGCTAGATAATAGACGCTCACTGGATGATTGAGGCTCACTGGATGATTGAGGCTCACTAGATAATAGAGGCTCACTAGATAATAGAGGCTCACTAAATAAAAGAGGCTCACTGGGTGATTGAGGCTCACTAGATAATAGAGGCTCACTGGATGATTGAGGCTCACTAAACAATAGAGGCTCACTGGATGATTGAGGCTCACTAAATAATAGAGGCTCACTGGGTGATTTAGGCTCACTAGATAATAGAGGCTCACTGGATGATTGAGGCTCACTAAATAATAGAGGCTCACTGGATGATTGAGGCTCACTGGATAATAGAGGCTCACTAGATAATAGAGGCTCACTAAATAAGAGAGGCTCACTAGATAATAGAGGCTCACTGGATAATAGAGGCTCACTGGATAATAGAGGCTCACTAGATGATTGTGGCTCACTAGATAATAGAGGCTCACTGGATAATAGAGGCTCACTAGATAATAGAGGCTCACTGGATGATTGAGGCTCACTGGATAATAGACGCTCACTAAATAATAGAGGCTCACTAGATAATAGAGGCTCACTGGATGATTGAGGCTCACTGGATGATTGAGGCTCACTAAATAATAGAGGCTCACTGGATGATTGAGGCTCACTAGATAATAGAGGCTCACTGGGTGATTGAGGCTCACTAGATAATAGAGGCTCGCTAGATAATAGACGCTCACTGGATGATTGAGGCTCACTAGATAATAGAGGCTCACTAGATAATAGAGGCTCACTAAATAAAAGAGGCTCACTGGGTGATTGAGGCTCACTGGATGATTGAGGCTCACTAGATAATAGACGCTCACTGGATGATTGAGGCTCACTGGATGATTGAGGCTCACTAGATAATAGAGGCTCGCTAGATAATAGAGGCTCACTGGATGATTGAGGCTCACTGGATGATTGAGGCTCGCTAGATAATAGACGCTCACTGGATGATTGAGGCTCACTGGATGATTGAGGCTCACTAGATAATAGAGGCTCGCTAGATAATAGAGGCTCACTGGATGATTGAGGCTCACTGGATGATTGAGGCTCACTAGATAATAGAGGCTCGCTAGATAATAGAGGCTCACTGGATGATTGAGGCTCACTAGATAATAGAGGCTCGCTAGATAATAGACGCTCACTGGATGATTGAGGCTCACTGGATGATTGAGGCTCACTAGATAATAGAGGCTCACTAAATAAAAGAGGCTCACTGGGTGATTGAGGCTCACTAGATAATAGAGGCTCACTGGATGATTGAGGCTCACTAAACAATAGAGGCTCACTGGATGATTGAGGCTCACTAAATAATAGAGGCTCACTGGGTGATTTAGGCTCACTAGATAATAGAGGCTCACTGGATGATTGAGGCTCACTAAATAATAGAGGCTCACTGGATGATTGAGGCTCACTGGATAATAGAGGCTCACTAGATAATAGAGGCTCACTAAATAAGAGAGGCTCACTAGATAATAGAGGCTCACTGGATAATAGAGGCTCACTGGATAATAGAGGCTCACTAGATAATAGAGGCTCACTAAATAAGAGAGGCTCACTAGATAATAGAGGCTCACTGGATAATAGAGGCTCACTAGATAATAGAGGCTCACTGGATAATAGAGGCTCACTAGATAATAGAGGCTCACTGGATGATTGAGGCTCACTGGATAATAGAGGCTCACTAGATAATAGACGCTCACTAAATAATAGAGGCTCACTAGATAATAGAGGCTCACTGGATGATTGAGGCTCACTAAATAATAGAGGCTCACTGGATGATTGAGGCTCACTAAATAATAGAGGCTCACTGGATGATTGAGGCTCACTAGATAATAGAGGCTCACTGGGTGATTGAGGCTCACTAGATAATAGAGGCTCGCTAGATAATAGACGCTCACTGGATGATTGAGGCTCACTGGATGATTGAGGCTCACTAGATAAAAGAGGCTCACTAGATAATAGAGGCTCACTAAATAAAAGAGGCTCACTGGGTGATTGAGGCTCACTAGATAATAGAGGCTCACTGGATGATTGAGGCTCACTAAACAATAGAGGCTCACTGGGTGATTGAGGCTCACTAGATAATAGAGGCTCACTGGATGATTGAGGCTCACTAAATAATAGAGGCTCACTGGATGATTGAGGCTCACTAGATAATTGAGGCTCACTGGGTGATTGAGGCTCACTAGATAATAGAGGCTCACTGGATGATTGAGGCTCACTAAATAATAGAGGCTCACTGGATGATTGAGGCTCACTAGATAATTGAGGCTCACTGGGTGATTGAGGCTCACTAGATAATAGAGGCTCACTGGATGATTGAGGCTCACTAAATAATAGAGGCTCACTGGATGATTGAGGCTCACTAAATAATAGAGGCTCACTGGATGATTGAGGCTCACTAAATAATAGAGGCTCACTGGGTGATTGAGGCTCACTGGGTGATTGAGGCTCACTAAATAATAGAGGCTCACTGGATGATTGAGGCTCACTAAATAAAAGAGGCTCACTGGGTGATTGAGGCTCACTAGATAATAGAGGCTCACTAGATAATAGAGGCTCACTGGGTGATTGAGGCTCACTGGATAATTGAGGCTCGCTAGATAATAGAGGCTCACTAGATAATAGAGGCTCACTGGGTGATTGAGGCTCACTGGATAATAGAGGCTCACTAGATAATAGAGGCTCATTGGGTGATTGAGGCTCACTCGATGATTGAGGCTCACTAAATAATAGAGGCTCACTGGGTGATTGAGGCTCACTAGATAATAGAGGCTCACTAGATAATAGAGGCTCACTGGGTGATTGAGGCTCACTGGATAATAGAGGCTCACTAGATAATAGAGGCTCACTAGATAATAGAGGCTCATTTGGTGATTGAGGCTCACTGGATGATTGAGGCTCACTAAATAATAGAGGCTCACTGGGTGATTGAGGCTCACTAGATAATAGAGGCTCACTAGATAATAGAGGCTCACTAGATAATAGAGGCTCACTGGGTGATTGAGGCTCACTGGATAATAGAGGCTCACTAGATAATAGAGGCTCACTGGGTGATTGAGGCTCACTGGATAATAGAGGCTCACTAGATAATAGAGGCTCACTGGGTGATTGAGGCTCACTGGATGATTGAGGCTCACTAAATAATAGAGGCTCACTGGGTGATTGAGGCTCACTAGATAATAGAGGCTCACTAGATAATAGAGGCTCACTAAATAAAAGAGGCTCACTGGGTGATTGAGGCTCACTAAACAATAGAGGCTCACTGGGTGATTGAGGCTCACTAAATAATAGAGGCTCACTAGATAAAAGAGGCTCACTGGATGATTGAGGCTCACTAAATAATAGAGGCTCACTGGATGATTGAGGCTCACTAGATAATAGAGGCTCACTAGATAATAGAGGCTCACTGAATGATTGAGGCTCACTAGATAATAGAGGCTCACTGGATGATTGAGGCTCACTAAATAATAGAGGCTCACTGGGTGATTGAGGCTCACTAGATAATAGAGGCTCACTAAAAAAAGAGGCTCACTGGGTGATTGAGGCTCACTGGATAATAAAGGCTCGCTAGATAATAGAGGCTCACTAGATAATAGAGGCTCACTGGGTGATTGAGGCTCACTGGATAATAGAGGCTCACTGGATGATTGAGGCTCATTAGATAATAGAGGCTCACTAGATAATAGAGGCTCACTAAATAAAAGAGGCTCACTGGGTGATTGAGGCTCACTAGATAATAGAGGCTCACTGGATGATTGAGGCTCACTAAACAATAGAGGCTCACTGGGTGATTGAGGCTCACTAGATAATAGAGGCTCACTGGATGATTGAGGCTCACTAAATAATAGAGGCTCACTGGATGATTGAGGCTCACTAAATAATAGAGGCTCACTGGATGATTGAGGCTCACTGGATGATTGAGGCTCACTGGATGATTGAGGCTCACTAAGTAATAGAGGCTCACTGGGTGATTGAGGCTCACTAGATAATAGAGGCTCACTGGGTGATTGAGGCTCACTAGATAATAGAGGCTCACTGGGTGATTGAGGCTCACTGGATGATTGAGGCTCACTAAATAATAGAGGCTCACTGGGTGATTGAGGCTCACTAGATAATAGAGGCTCACTGAATGATTTAGGCTCACTGGGTGATTGAGGCTCACTAAATAATAGAGGCTCACTGGGTGATTGAGGCTCACTAAATAATAGAGGCTCACTGGATGATTGAGGCTCACTAGATAATAGAGGCTCACTGGATGATTGAGGCTCACTGGGTGATTGAGGCTCACTAGATAATAGAGGCTCACTGGATGATTGAGGCTCACTAAATAATAGAGCCTCACTAGATGATAGAGGCTCACTGATTAATAGAGGCTCACTGGATGATTGAGGCTCACTGAGTGATTGAGGCTCACTAAATAATAGAGGCTCACTGGATGATTGAGGCTTACTAAATAATAGAGGCTCACTGGGTGATTGAGGCTCACTAGATAATAGAGGCTCACTGGATGATTGAGGCTCACTAAATAATAGAGGCTCACTGGATGATTGAGGCTCACTAGATAATAGAGGCTCACTAGATAATAGAGGCTCACTGGATGATTGAGGCTCACTAAATAATAGAGGCTCACTGGGTGATTGAGGCTCACTAGATAATAGAGGCTCACTGGATGATTGAGGCTCACTAGATAATAGAGGCTCACTGGATGATTGAGGCTCACTAAATAATAGAGGCTCACTGGATGATTGAGGCTCACTAAATAATAGAGGCTCACTGGATGATTGAGGCTCACTGGATGATTGAGGCTCACTAAATAATAGAGGCTCACTGGGTGATTGAGGCTCACTAGATAATAGAGGCTCACTGGGTGATTGAGGCTCACTAGATAATAGAGGCTCACTGGGTGATTGAGGCTCACTGGATGATTGAGGCTCACTAAATAATAGAGGCTCACTGGGTGATTGAGGCTCACTAGATAATAGAGGCTCACTGAATGATTGAGGCTCACTGGGTGATTGAGGCTCACTAAATAATAGAGGCTCACTGGGTGATTGAGGCTCACTTAATAATAGAGGCTCACTGGATGATTGAGGCTCACTAGATAATAGAGGCTCACTGGATGATTGAGGCTCACTGGGTGATTGAGGCTCACTAGATAATAGAGGCTCACTGGATGATTGAGGCTCACTAAATAATAGAGCCTCACTAGATGATAGAGGCTCACTGATTAATAGAGGCTCACTGGATGATTGAGGCTCACTAAATAATAGAGGCTCACTGGATGATTGAGGCTTACTAAATAATAGAGGCTCACTGGGTGATTGAGGCTCACTAGATAATAGAGGCTCACTGGATGATTGAGGCTCACTAAATAATAGAGGCTCACTGGATGATTGAGGCTCACTAGATAATAGAGGCTCACTAGATAATAGAGGCTCACTGGATGATTGAGGCTCACTAAATAATAGAGGCTCACTGGGTGATTGAGGCTCACTAGATAATAGAGGCTCACTGGATGATTGAGGCTCACTAGATAATAGAGGCTCACTGGATGATTGAGGCTCACTAAATAATAGAGGCTCACTGGGTGATTGAGGCTCACTAGATAATAGAGGCTCACTGGATAATAGAGGCTCACTAGATAATAGAGGCTCACTGGATGATTGAGGCTCACTGCGTGATTGAGGCTCACTGGGTGATTGAGGCTCACTGGATAATAGAGGCTCACTAGATAATAGAGACTCACTAGATGATAGAGGCTCACTGATTAATAGAGGCTCACTGGATGATAGACCTCTTCCTAAATAAGACACACTTACATGTAAGCTACATATAAGACACTATAACAGTGCGACCTGTTCCTAAACATGACACACTTTAATATGGTTCATGTCACGCCATCACACTGTGACCTCATCCTAAATATTACGCACACTTAAGCAACATACAATACACGCAAGGTGGGTTTTCCTTTTTCCACACGTCATAGTGGCGACGACTCTGGGTGACAACGCAAAATTTGTCACTGTGAATCCACCCAGATCTTTAAATTACCGTGGACGGCCACGGTGACCATTGCCACCGTGATCCACGATGACAACACAAATTCTTGTGACATTACGGTGGCGACACGACCTATTGGAAAAAAAGAATAAAATTGATAAGATCGCGGAACAATTACTGTATAAGTCGACCAAAATTGATATGGGTCCTGAAATTACACGTAAAATCCAACTTAACTAATGGCTGAGTGACATGCTATCAATTTCTTCTAATAGGATGCCAAAATGAACTTAAAAAAAGTTAATATTCGACTACTTACATATGGTGTTCTTTAGAAAGCGTTTGACTGGGTATAAAGCTATTATAATGACTTCAAATGAATAAATATATATTATTGTCTTATAAATGAAGGCTGAATAGAAAACTTCAAAACGTGTTGAAAAAATATACATACCGAAATTGATATTTGTGATTGTGGCCCATGCACCCCACCATACTTTCGGCACCAAAGAGGTCTTGGGACTCTCTTTTTTCCTTAGTTATTGTTCATTCCATAAAGTAGAGATATTAAACTGTATTGTGTGAAAAAATTACGGATGTACTTGATAATGCATATAGATCAGGCATGTAAGTGCGTATACGGTGTGGGGAATCCACGTGACCTAGTGACGTCACAATGTTATCGTTACAAGCGCATTTTCTGTCATTCGAAGTAGGAAAACATCATGTAAGTGCATTATTTTTCGTTTTCTTCTAAAGCCACTTAACTGTTGCAACTCCTTACATAAAAGGCTACCTCCGGTTCTGAATTTTGTCACTGAAGGCCGTCTACTTTTTAGCTCACCAGAGCACGAATGTGCTCAGGGTGAGCTTTTGTGATCGCCCTGCGTCCATCGTTCGTCGTGAAGTGGCGTCCATATTTACTTAAAACAACATCTTCTCCTACACCGCTATGTCGATTGCAACCAAACTTTGCTGAAATGATGGTGGTCCCATTTCAAAGTTGTTCAAAAAATTAAATTTCATTAAAAACTCTGGTTGCTATGGCAACAAATAGAAAAAACTTTAAAAAATCTTCTTGTCCGAAACCACAGGGCGTAGCCCTACTAATTCGGCTTTCCGGTTGGCCGATTTTCGTGAACGAATTCGGAAGGGCCATCCTCTCAGCCTGTGCGGGGCGGAGCCAAGTCGAAAAATGTCTCGCCGTCACAAAGCAGTCTAATTAGTTGGACTACACAGGGCCTAGAGCTGAGATATTTGGTATGTAGCATTGTCTAATGGAACTCTACAAAGTTTGTTCAAATTATTACCCTAGGGTCAAAATTGGCCCCGCCCCGGGGGTCACTTGATTTATATAGACTTATATAGGAAAATTTAAAAAATCTTCTTCTCCGAAACCACAAGGACTATGAGCTAAGATATTTGGTATGTAGCATTGTCTAGTGGACCTCTACCAAGTTTGTTCAAATTATTGCTTTAGGGTCAAAATTGGCCCCGCCCCCGGGGGTCACTTGGTTTATATAGGCTTATATAGGAAAATGTAAAAAATCTTCTCCGAAACCACAAGGCCTAGAGTTAAGATATTTTGTATGTAGTATTGTCTAGCAGACCTCGTCCAAATTTGTTCATATTATGGCCCTGGGGTAAAAATTGACCCTGACCTTAGGGTCACTTGATTTTACTTGGACTCGTGTAGAAATATTTTAACAATGTTCGTCTCCAAATGACCTTTTTTCCTGGTGAGCATTTATAGGGCCATCAGTCCCTCTTGTTTGCTTTTCTTGTCCAGACCGTTTGACAGTGTTATGAAAATGAACGTTATTTTTACAAGAAAAATTTAGTAAACGATTTGGACGAGAAAAGTAAAAAAGTAGAGGGCCTTCTGACAGTGACAAAAATCAGAACCGGAGGTAGCCCTTTATGTAAGGAGTTGCAATTACAGTTATGTGGCTTTAGAAGAAAACGAAACATAATGCACTTTCGTAATGTTTTAACACTGTGACGTCACTAGGTCACGTGGATTCCCACACTGGTATACTTTAGGTATATAATTCGCTTTCTCAAAAATATGTACTACAGTCCATGTTAGAAATGATTATTTTTTAAAACTTTATTTAAAATTTTTAGCCAAAAAATAAACCCCAGTCAAATAATCACCGTGAATACTTTGACCACCAGGTGCGTAGCTAGCCCTCCATGGATGTGGATTCAGGATTAAGCTAGGGGGGTTCGGGGGCATGCTCCCCCGAAAATGTTTGAACATAATGGTGCATTCTAGGCGATTTCAGGGTCATTAATGTAGTTCTCAAGAAGTCAGTTTTGGTACAATAAATACATTAATGAAGTAGATTTTTGTGATTTTAAAAAATTCCTGATTTTTTTTGTGTCAGAATCATGTGGATTCAGCCGCGTACTCGCGTATAGGCAGCTACGCACCTGCACCCCCCCCCCCCACACACACACTAAGGGACAGGGTAAACACTATATGCCATCCGCCATAATGGCGGGGGCATAAAAAACTATAGTAATACCTATATACGTGAATTTCTTACTATGTCAATTTTATTTCCCTTATACAAAAATTGCGTGTTTGAGTTAATCCGACCCTTTTTTTAAATATCATATTTTTTGTTTTAGTGGCATTTAATAACAGTTAACTTCCATTTGTTACAATATTCGGACAGCGAATCTAATACTAATTGTAGTTTGCAGATATGACTATGTCGTCAGCATATATAGAATTAAAAATATTTTTAATGTATCAACGTCTATTCCAACTAATTTGTTTTTAATAAAAGAGTCTTCTAAATCGTTTAGAAAAATAAATGATAATGGTGACATCAATACTTACCTTCATACTGACCTAAATCTTGATAATGGTGACATCAATACATACCTTCATACTGACCTAAATCCTGATAATGGTGACCTCAATACATACCTTCATACTGACCTAAATCTTGATAATGGTGACATCTATACATACCTTCATACTGACCTAAATCTTGATAATGGTGACATCTATACAGATATTTATACCGACCTGAATCTTGATATTGCTGACATCAATTCAAACATTCATACTGACCTAAATCTTGATAGTGGTGACCTCAATACAAACCTTCATACTGACCTAAATCTTGATAAAGGTGACATCAATACATACCTTCATACTGACCTAAATCTTGATAAAGGTGACATCAATACATACCTTCATACTGACCTAAATCTTGATAATGGTGACTGTTTCATTATCCTATGCATGCTAACCAATCAGTGCTTAGTACCTGTAATGCCACAACTGATAAGCACCGCCCACTGTAACTGACCACTTGGATATTGCTATGTTAGACAGTCTTATTGAATAAACCTTAGAACCAACATCTCTCTTGTTATATACAAATGCCATCACAAAACATGGTGTCAGAAGTAAAGTTCTACATAATGGATTAAAGTTAAATCAGCATTAATATCTGGATATACAGTAAATGTGAGACTATTTTTGGACTTAACTGGGATAAATTTTAAAACAATGGATTCACAGACTAACCCAAAAATGGACTGGAATGCTAAGGACTTACCAAGTGCCTTCAAGCGATTTAAAGAACACTGTCAATTCATGTTCGGTGGACCCTTGGAAAAGAAGTCTGAGGAAGCCAAATGTAATTACATTATGCTCTGGGTCGGCGAGAAAGGACGCCAGATTTTCTCCACCTGGACGGTCGGCGAAGAAGCGCGACAACAGCTCTTAACATACTACAATGGCTTCGAGGCATATTGTGCACCAAAAGCAAACCACATTTACTCCAGATATAAATTCATGTCACGAATGCAAAATGACGGGGAAGCATTTGAGGATTTCGTAACAGAGCTCAAATGTTTAATACAAGACTGTGGTTATCCGGATGTGATAACGGAAGAAATGATCCGGGACCACATAGTGTTCGGCATTCATTCTGCCAATATCAGAGAAAAACTGATCAACGACGGATCAAACATGACACTCGACAAGTGTATGGACATTTGTCGTACGCATGAAGTGAGCCAATCACAGCTAAAGGAAATAAGCAGCCGTACCCAATCTATCAACGCTCTGAGGCAACCTATGCAATCTCCACGACAACAGGTTCGTTCAGACAGGCCATGGACAGTGACCACCTCCGCGCCACGAGGACACGTCAGATTGTGCAACAACTGTGGAACCAGTCATTCCAGAGACAATATGTGCCCTGCACATGGAAAAACTTGTTTGTACTGTTCAAAACTGAATCACTTTGCTAAAGTATGTAAGAAAAAGATACAGGACACTCGCAGGAACGTCAATGAGGTAAATTACACTACCGATCTTGATCTTGACTCACATTTTGATGCTAATAATTATTACATTAACACAGTACATCATGATAAAAATACAAATCAAGCATTTGTGCAATTAACAATATGTAACACGTCAGTAAAAATAAAAATTGATACAGGCGCACAGGTCAACGTCCTGCCTAGATCAATATTTAAGTCATTAGGTAATACAGGTCCATTGCGTTCAACGCAGACACGCTTGACTGCATATGGTTATCAACCTTTAAAGGTAGATGGTTTCATTAATCTACCCTGTGCTCATAAGAGTCAAACCTTCAATGAAGATTTCTATGTGGTTGAAACAGGTTCAAGTCCCATTCTAGGTCTACATACATGTATGAAAATGAATCTGATCAAGTTAATTTTGGCTACCAACTGCAGCCCAAGCCTTACTAAAGCAGAAATTATCAATAAATACATACATGTATTTACAGGGGTAGGTAAGCTACCAGGTGAATGTGAAATTCACTTGCGTGACAATGTGACACCAATTGTACATCCTCCACGAAAAGTCCCTGTCGCTATAAGAGACAAGCTTAAGACAGAACTTGACATGATGGAACAAGATGGCATTATATGCAAGGTCACAACACCCACTGACTGGGTCAACAGCCTGGTCACGGTTGAGAAACCCAACGGTTCATTAAGGGTTTGTCTTGACCCTAAGGATCTTAATAATGCTATCAAGAGACCACACTACCCAAATAAAACATTGGATGACATATTGCCAGATTTGACAAATGCGACAGTTTTCTCAAAACTTGACGCTCGTAGTGGTTACTGGTCTATACAATTGACGGAAAAGTCATCTTACTTGACAACATTTAACAGCTGCTTTGCTAGGTACAGATTCCTTAGGTTACCATACGGATTATGCAATGCAAATGATCTCTTTAGTGCAAAAATGGAACAATGTCTAGAGAACCTCCCGGGTGTACAGACTATTGTTGATGATATAATTGTGTCAGGAAAAGACATGACAGAACATAACGAAAATCTCTCCCGACTTATGGAGAGATGTCGCGAAATGGGCATTAGGTTAAACCCAGACAAGACAGAGATAGGTAAAACAGAAATACCATTCTTTGGTCACCTAATCACATCCCAAGGCTTAAAAATAGACCCCGCGAAGGTCAAGGCCGTAGAGCAAATGGCTGCTCCCACCTCTAAGGCAGAATTGCAGACCATATTAGGCATGGTTACGTACTTACAGAGGTTTGCACCTAAACTCTCTGAAGTCACTGCACCCTTACGACAGCTCCTGTCTAAGGACGTCATATTTAGCTGGGATAAACCCCAAGAAGAATCCTTTCAGATGGTTAAAAGCATCATCTGTCAAAGCCCTGGTCAGGTACTTGCTTATTTTGATTCAAATAAAGCAATTACACTCCAAGTAGATGCTTCAAAGTTTGGGCTAGGAGCCATACTTCTACAAGACGCGAAACCAGTGTGTTTTGCCTCAAAATCTTTAACCCCAGCAGAGGTCAATTACGCACAAATCACAAAGGAATTATATGCAATTCTCTTTGCGTGAACGAAATTCCACCAGTATGTTTATGGTAAACATATCACATGTCAGACAGACCACAAACCACTCCAAGCCATATGGAAAAAAGGCTTGCACTCTGCACCCCCTCGTTTGCAGCGCATTCTGTTGAATTTGCAGAAATATGACATAGATTTGGTTTTTGTCCCAGGAAAAGAAATACCATTAGCAGATACCCTATCACGCAATTACCTCCCTGACACATACCCGGAAATTGCAGAGGGTCTGGATTCACAAGTTCATAGCGTCATGACAAATTTGCCAATTAGTGATAAAAAAATGGAACTTGTAAGGACAGCTTCCAATTCTGACACTCAATTACAACTTCTTTCAAAAGTTATCCTTGACGGTTGGCCAAATGACCGGGCGAATTGCCCGAAACTATTGCTTGATTTTTGGAATTACAGAGACGAATTGACGGTAATTGACGGGATTATCTTGAAAGGCACTAGAATATTAATCCCCAAAGAAATCAGACCTCTTATGCTCGACATACTTCACGAGTCACACCTAGATGTCGAGAAATGCACAGAGCGTGCAAGACAAGTAATATTTTGGCCCAGCATGACAGTAGACATAAAGACAAAAGTATTGGAATGCCCAATTTGCTTAGAACATAGGTGCTCAAATGCAAAAGAGCCGTTGCAACCAAGCAAGGTACCCGACAGACCATGGCAAATTTGCGCTACTGATTTATTTCACTGGGACAATAAGGACTATATACTTCTAGTTGACGCTTATAGTAAATACTTTGAAGTGAGTACACTTCAGAACACACAGTCAAGCACTGTCATTGACAAACTGAAAAGTTTTTTCGGTAGACATGGTATTCCTGAAATTTTATTCTCAGATAATGGCCCCTGTTACAGTGCAGAAAGTTTTGCACAGTTTGCAAAACAGTACGACTTCCAGCATATGACCTCATCACCAGGTCATGCATCGGGAAATGGGTTAGCTGAGGTCACCGTCAAAACAATAAAATCACTGTTCACAAAATCAAAACAGGCCGGGAAAGATCCTTATCTTGTTCTCCTGGAATATCGTAATACACCTCTTCAATGTGGGAAGTCCCCAGCACAGCTCTTAATGAGCAGACAGTTGAGGTCAACACTGCCATTAACCTCCGGGCATCTTGCATCTCAGGTTCCGGATACAAAGGTCATTGTGAGTAAACTGCACCATTCAAAGCAAGTGTCAAAACATTATTTTGACAAATCAGCAAAGCCTCTCAAGCCTTTACACATTGGGGAAGGTATACGGATTAGAAATAATAAACGCTGGTTACCTGCTACTGTGCAGCAGAAAGTCAATACACGGTCGTACATTGTTAGAACACAGTATGGTGGAATGTACAGACGCAACAGAAAACATTTGCTAAAATCTAATAAGGCCCCATTTACTGACTCACATTTTCAGTTTAATTCAAAAATACCATATGTAGTAGACAGACCAGTCACACCACATGTACTTAAACCTACAACAACAGTCGCATCAAACCCAATCATGACCCCAGGTCAGACAGCTCAGAACAATGATAATAATTCCAGTAACACAGAATTGCAGACACCCCAACAAACTTCCCCAGACAGGAATCAATCACTCATGTCACAACATGACACATACAGAACAAGATCAGGTCGGTGTGTTAAACAACCTCAGAGATTGACATTTTAATACTCGGTTGTAATGAATGTTTTCTCTGTTAATTTGTTGTATCATCAACAAATCATGTTAACATTTATTATACTCATGCTCATCTCTTAAGAACAGAGGCAGATGGTAATAAAATCATCATTTGATCAGTGGTTAGTACCTTAATGACCATTCAGTGTGCCAGTATGAAATTTCCAGCAATAAAAGTAACATTAACTCGACAGAAAGTCTTGTGCTGATAAGCCATGACAAATTCAATGACCTACCATTAAGGTCAGCTGTGTAAACACTATGGAGCGAAGAACAGACATTAGGCAAGATGATATGCAGTGAAACCGAAAACTGTAAACATTATAGAACTTTTGAATCAGTTTATGAGTGATTAATAACAATTATTTATTCATTGTGTCATTCTGAATGTTTCAATTTATTTTAATTTTGTAAGGGAGATGTTTCATTATCCTATGCATGCTAACCAATCAGTGCTTAGTACCTGTAATGCCACAACTGATAAGCACCGCCCACTGTAACTGACCACTTGGATATTGCTATGTTAGACAGTCTTATTGAATAAACCTTAAAACCAACATCTCTCTTGTTATATACAAATGCCATCACAAAACAGTGACCTCAATACATACCTTCATACTGACCTAAATCCTGATAATGGTGACCTCAATACATACCTTCATACTGACCTAAATCCTGATAATGGTGACCTCAATACATACCTTCATACTGACCTAAATCCTGATAATGGTGACCTCAATACATACCTTCATACTGACCTAAATCCTGATAATGGTGACCTCAATACATACCTTCATACTGACCTAAATCTTGATAATGGTGACCTCAATACATACCTTCATACTGACCTAAATCCTGATAATGGTGACCTCAATACATACCTTCATACTGACCTAAATCCTGATAATGGTGACCTAAATACATACCTTCATACTGACCTAAATCCTGATAATGGTGACATCAATACATACCTTCATACTGACCTAAATCCTGATAATGGTGACATCAATACTTACCTTCATACTGACCTAAATCTTGATAATGGTGACATCAATACATACCTTCATACTGACCTAAATCCTGATAATGGTGACATCAATACATACCTTCATACTGACCTAAATCCTGATAATGGTGACATCAATACATACCTTCATACTGACCTAAATCCTGATAATGGTGACATCAATACATACCTTCATACTGACCTAAATCCTGATAATGGTGACCTCAATACATACCTTCATACTGACCTAAATCTTGATAATGGTGACATCAATACTTACCTTCATACTGACCTAAATCTTGATAATGGTGACATCAATACATACCTTCATACTGACCTAAATCCTGATAATGGTGACCTCAATACATACCTTCATACTGACCTAAATCCTGATAATGGTGACATCAATACATACCTTCATACTGACCTAAATCCTGATAATGGTGACATCAATACTTACCTTCATACTGACCTAAATCTTGATAATGGTGACATCAATACATACCTTCATACTGACCTAAATCCTGATAATGGTGACATCAATACATACCTTCATACTGACCTAAATCCTGATAATGGTGACATCAATACTTACCTTCATACTGACCTAAATCCTGATAATGGTGACCTTCATACTGACCTAAATCCTGATAATGGTAACATCAATACTTACCTTCACACTGACCTAAAACCTGATAATGGTGACCTCAGTACATACCTTCATACTGACCTAAATCCTGATAATGGTGACCTCAATACATACCTTCATACTGACCTAAATCCTGATAATGGTGACCTTCACATTGACCTAAATCTTACATACATGTGGATATTGATCCCAGCTGTAAGCAGTAATCTGGAGAACATATATCAGAATTTTGATTGCTTCTTAGTTTTTGTTTCATTTCTGGTTTTATGCCCCTATTCAACAGTAAGACTCATATGAGGCAGACAGTTCACCTCTACATCGTACCTGGGAAGAACCAGGACTAGACTTCAATCCTCCAGAAGTAACTGTGCTTCCTAGTAAATGAGTTATCAGAATGACCATCCATAAGGTATATAAATACAATACAACCTTACCAGAGCGACCCGTCCATAAGGTATATAAATACAATACAATATTTCCAGAGCGACCCCGTCCATAAGGTATATAAATACAATACAATATTTCCAGAGCGACCCCGTCCATAAGGTATATAAATACAATACAATATTTCCAGAGCGACCCCGTCCATAAGGTATATAAATACAATACAATATTTCCAGAGCGACCCCGTCCATAAGGTATATAAATACAATACAATATTTCCAGAGCGACCCCGTCCATAAGGTATATAAATACAATACAATATTTCCAGAGCGACCCCGTCCATAAGGTATATAAATACAATACAATATTTCCAGAGCGACCCCGTCCATAAGGTATATAAATACAATACAATATTTCCAGAGCGACCCCGTCCATAAGGTATATAAATACAATACAATATTTCCAGAGCGACCCTGTCCATAAGGTATATAAATACAATACAATATTTCCAGAGCGACCCCCATCCATAAGGCAACAATCTCCCTGCAAGTAAGGTATATAAATACAATACAACCATTCCAGAGCGACCCTGTCTTGAGCAACAACCTCCCTGCAAGTAAGGAATATAAACACAATACAACCTTTCCAGAGCGACCCTCTTTTGAGCAACAGCCTCCCTGCAAGTAAGGTATATAAATACAATACAACCTTTCCAGAGCGACCCTCTCTTGAGCAACAACCTCCCTGCAAGTAAGGTATATAAATACAATACAACCTTTCCAGAGCGACCCTCTCTTGAGCAACAGCCTCCCTGCAAGTAAGGTATATAAATACAATACAACCTTTCCAGAGCGACCCTGTCTTGAGCAACAACCTCCCTGCAAGTAAGGTATATAAATACAATACAACCTTTCCAGAGCGACCCTCTCTTGAGCAACAGCCTCCCTGCAAGTAAGGTATATAAATACAATACAACCTTTCCAGAGCGACCCTCTCTTGAGCAACAACCTCCCTGCAAGTAAGGTATATAAATACAATACAACCTTTCCAGAGCGACCCTCTCTTGAGCAACAACCTCCCTGCAACAACAGCATGAGTTCTTCCACTGCATGATTTAACTATCAATTTAACTTTTCTAGAGCAACAACAACATATTTTTGTTTCTCCCAAAGGATGTTCCTTTGGAGAGGTTGCACTGTAACAATATGAACAACAGATTGCTCAGAAAGATATACAAGTAAACAGTCCACTAAATTAAAAATAATTTATTCAGCTTCTACTGTAATCACAGAATTCAAATATGACTAAGTTCCATACACACAAATTACAATCCCATACTACATAAACTGCTGAAAGTTCAATGCATAAAAATAAAATACCCCTCCACTTTACTTCCTTAAAAACATGACAAGTCACACCATACTTAGAGTAGTAAATTCATTTCATAATGTTACAAAATAAGAAGATAAATAGATCAAGTGCAACACTAACATTAAAACAATGACAATCATTCAAACATGAAAGAATTCTGTCCTAACTTTAAACCTTCAATCTTTAGTCTAATGTTTGAGTGTTCAGATTATTAAACTTAAGATAAGTCTCTGTACATAAAATCTAGATTTAAAATAACCTTAATTCTTACAAAACCAGAATTAATTAAAACACATGTATCACCAGAATTAATTAAAACACATGTATCACCAGAATTAATTAAAACACATGTATCACCAGAATTAATTAAAACACATGTATCGTAAGTACTGAGTGGTGCATTTAATCTGATAACTTAGCGTTTTCAAAAAGAACAATTTACACACATTCTATATTGAAGTTTAGTATTAAATATCATGTTTATAACATCAAGGTCACCCAGACTTTGTGAAAGAATTTGTCCGCTAGATTGTGTGTTGGTCTGATAAAGAATCGTATCTCATTGCTCTGACTGTATGTGACTTATTTGCCTGATGTATACAAATTTATACTTTTTATACATTTATACTGTTGACTACTTTCGGTTTGACAGATTTCTGTTTGATCCGACAAAATGTTCCAGCTTGTCAGAATGTCTAACAGATATTTTGCCTTTTGCAAAGTCTGGTCACCTTAACAAAATGAAACATAAATGGCATCTCACCCGAGAATTCTAGCAATGACAATCAAAAACGATACAAAACACCATCTGAATTAAGTTTATATATTCATAATGTAATTTTATATTTTAAATTGTAAATGCATTAGTGATGGAAATATTGCGAGGAAAGGACCATGTAGAAAGAAAAACTGCAATTAATAATCTATAAGTATCATTACACTGTTAGTATTCCTAATTTGTGTCATGTTTCTATGATAAAACTCATATTTAACAATTCAATGCTGTAATAAACAGTGCATGTAAGAAAACATCAACATCACTTACAACAACCACATTATAAACATATACAGTATAACAAGTGATGGCTGACACCAAATCTTAACAATATTCAGTTAGACGACCAGCTTACTAGTCTACTAATGCAGTAATTCTCCTGGTAATTCAGAATCAACCAATGAAATACTGGCAATGTAACATTGGTAACCACACACTGACATGTGTTCTATATAAGGGAAATATCAGAATAAATCAATGTCAAAAACAACACAAACTGGAATGTTTAAGGCAAGCAAAAATATAAGAACAATCTGAATAGAATACACGTATCTTATACAGAAAATTATACAATATACTTTTATCTATTCCAACATCATTCACATTATACACGCTGTACATATATATACCATACTATACACTGTACATATATATACCATACTATACATAGTACACAGATGTACTATACTATACATAGTACACAGATGTACTATAATACAGATACTACACAGATGTACCATACTATACATAGTACACAGATGTACCATACTATATATAGTACACAGATGTACCATATTACACACATTACACAGATGTACCATACTATACATAGTACACAGATGTACCACACTATACATAGTACACAGATATACCATATTACACACATTACACAGATATACCATATTACACAGATATACCATACTATACATAGTACACAGATGTACCATATTACACACATTACACAGATATACCATACTATACATAGTACACAGATGTACCATACTATACACAGTATACAGATGTACCATACTATACACACAGTATATTACACAGATTTACCATACAATACACACAGTATATTACACAGATGTACCATACAATACACACAGGTGTACCATACAATACACAAAGTATACAGAGGTACCATATTACACACACTGCACATACACTATCCATACTGTACACTACTGTACTATATAAACATGGTCAATCTTTCTTTTCTGATGTTATAGTGTGATTTTATTAACCTGTCAAAGCTGAATAATTACATGGTTGCTGAATGCGATTAATTTAGCTTCATACCACAGTCCATAGATTTCTTTATTTTACTGGTAGGGTATGTCCTGTTCTGCATGTCTATATAATGTTATGTAGCACATTCCTATATACATGAATGTACATTCGACCACCAGTATAAAAAAAATTATAGTATAACTTATGAATGTACTCCGATCTCACAAATGCTAAGAAAATGTAGGCAAGTATTGACCGTGAAATTATGCAGCTTTGACAGTTTAATAAAATCACACAATAGCAAATATCTAACAATGTAACATTCATGATAAAAATATTAGTACTGAACAAGACTTTGGTTGAATACAGATTCTGATGTTTATAATAAAATCCAGGTAGATACATGCACATCATCTATATAATTATAATGATTTTGTTAAGTACAAAAATGTATTACAAGAACAAACAAACATTTCATTAGTTGGTCTGATTTTTAATTTATCGACCAGGGGCCCTTTTTATCAACGTGTCATAGCTACTACATGTCTTATCTTAAGTCTGAAACTTGTGATAAAAACTTAAGATGTTGTAAGACACGTAAAAAATGCCTTGGTTATAACTCAAGTGTCTTATGACGGACTTACAACAAAAATTCAGTAAAGAGGTTGTAAGACATGTTAATAAAACAGGCCTCAGGTTGTTTAATGACCCATTAAACAGCTAGGGTCATTTCAGAGCTACCCAAGAGAGAGGGGAGATAAGATACAGGAAAACCAGGCATTTATATAAGCTACCCAAGAGAGAGGGGAGATAAGATACAGGAAAACCAGGCATTTATATAAGCTACCCAAGAGAGAGGGGAGATAAGATACAGGAAAACCAGGCATTTATATAAGCTACCAAAGAGAGAGGGGAGATAAGATACAGGAAAACCAGGCATTTATATAAGCTACCAAAGAGAGAGGGGAGATAAGATACAGGAAAACCAGGCATTTATATAAGCTACCCAAGAGAGAGGGGAGATAAGATACAGGAAAACCAGGCATTTATATAAGCTACCAAAGAGAGAGGGGAGATAAGATACAGGAAAACCAGGCATTTATATAAGCTACCCAAGAGAGAGGGGAGATAAGATACAGGAAAACCAGGCATTTATATAAGCTACCCAAGAGAGAGGGGAGATAAGATACTGGAAAACCAGGCATTTATATAAGCTACCCAAGAGAGAGGGGAGATAAGATACAGGAAAACCGGGCATTTATATAAGCTACCCAAGAGAGAGGGGAGATAAGATACAGGAAAACCGGGCATTTATATAAGCTACCCAAGAGAGAGGGGAGATAAGATACAGGAAAACCAGGCATTTATATAAGCTACCCAAGAGAGAGGGGAGATAAGATACAGGAAAACCAGGCATTTATATAAGCTACCCAAGAGAGAGGGGAGATAAGATACAGGAAAACCAGGCATTTATATAAGCTACCCAAGAGAGAGGGGAGATAAGATACAGGAAAACCAGGCATTTATATAAGCTACCAAAGAGAGAGGGGAGATAAGATACAGGAAAACCAGGCATTTATATAAGCTACCCAAGAGAGAGGGGAGATAAGATACAGGAAAACCAGGCATTTATATAAGCTACCCAAGAGAGAGGGGAGATAAGATACAGGAAAACCAGGCATTTATATAAGCTACCAAAGAGAGAGGGGAGATAAGATACAGGAAAACCAGGCATTTATATAAGCTACCCAAGAGAGAGGGGAGATAAGATACAGGAAAACCAGGCATTTATATAAGCTACCCAAGAGAGAGGGGAGATAAGATACTGGAAAACCAGGCATTTATATAAGCTACCCAAGAGAGAGGGGAGATAAGATACAGGAAAACCGGGCATTTATATAAGCTACCCAAGAGAGAGGGGAGATAAGATACAGGAAAACCGGGCATTTATATAAGCTACCCAAGAGAGAGGGGAGATAAGATACAGGAAAACCAGGCATTTATATAAGCTACCCAAGAGAGAGGGGAGATAAGATACAGGAAAACCGGACATTTATATATTAAGCTACCCAAGAGAGAGGGGAGATAAGATACAGGAAAACCAGGCATTTATATAAGCTACCCAAGAGAGAGGGGAGATAAGATACTGGAAAACCAGGCATTTATATCTCTACTGTTTATCATGCCTGGTGTAAAGCACCAATACTCGTCTTGTCATTTTCCCTGTGATTTTCTAGACACAGTAACAATGGCGTGGTAGTTGGAATGAGGACACTAGAAAAGTGTCCCTGAGAGAGTCTGATCTACTGTCTTTAATATAAATCACAAGTTTGAACACATTATTTAAATATTTATAGAGACATAAATACAACCAGTTTACCAACAACAGTATAAGAGATTTCAACAAACTTTTAATCATTTATATATCAGTCTGATGTAAATATGAACAAATTTTACCCAGGTGAATAAAATCAGTAAAACGTCAAGGGAGATAATCACTATCACCACATGATTCAAGTAAAATAAGATTAAGACACAATGAGGTTAAATACACAAACAAAAAAGAACATAATATGGTGTCTAGTTTTATGATATCATCATTGACAACATAACCTCAATGACTGACATGGATATACACATAATATGTGCACTAAGATATCAATACATATGAGGACTTGGCAGGTGATATAATGGTGTATATAACAGAATTAGGATTGTGCTATATTAAGTATGAGGTATGAACTAACATCATGTTGAGTGTATGAAGGTTTAGATGTACACAAGTAAGAAACAAGAGGGTCAAGTGGTCCTGAGATGCTCACCTGAGATACAAGTTATGGCAATATCACTTACGAACTTGATTTAAATTTCTGCTGAAGTAAGTAAGAAATATTGGGAAATAGATAATTTTTTTAGATGGTCTCTAGATGTTGCACCATGCCAAACATTTCAGCTTTCAGATACAAGAGGGCCCTTTATCGCTCACCTGAGAACAAAGGCACAATAATTAATGACCAGGTAATATAGTTTCCATCTCGTTAAACTCATTTTACATAGATTTTGAGATCAAAACCAACAATGAAGGTATAATACTGTTAAACAAGCTAAAACGGAGCAAATTTTCTAATCCATGGGCCCATAACTCTTGAAGTTGTGGTCCGGATCCGCCCATGACTGAACTTGTCCAAGACCATAAGGTCATATACATTCATTGAAAATATGATTAGGATCGGTGAATAAATGAAGGCGCTAGAGTGTTAACAAGCTAAAATATAGCAAATTTGCTAAGTCAAGGGCCCATAACTCTTGAAGATGTGGTCGGATTATGCCCATAATTCAATTTGTCGAAAATCTTTTGGTTATACTTATTTACTGAAAATATTATTATGATCGTGAATAAATGAAGGCGCTAGAGCGTAAACAAACTAAAATACAGCAAATTTCAAAGTCAAGGGCCCATAACTCTTGAAGTTCTAGTCCGATTCCGCCCATATTGGAACTTGTCCAAGATCTTTTGATTATACTCATTTACTGAAAATATTATTAGGATCGCTGAATAAATGATGCGCTAGAGTGTAAACAAACTAAATATTGCAAATTTTGTAATTCAAGGGCCCATAACTTTAGAAGTTATTGTCCGATTTTGCCCATAATCGAACTTAGCCGAGACATTGTGGCCTTACACATTGTGAGCAATTTATTCACGTTTCGTAAAGAGCTGCGGATGCTAGAGTGTAAACAAACTAATTGTGGACGGACGATGGACATTCAACGATCCCAAAAGCTCAACTGATGAATCAGGTGAGCTAAAAAGTCTTTTATAAGTTTTTCCTTTCGGTTGCCATGGAAACAAGAGTTCTGCATGGAATTTAGCAATTTTGTAGTAAAGGACCATCCAAATCATTCCTGTAAAGTTTCTTCAAACTTGACATAGCTGTAGCTGTTTCAGAGGAAAAGTTGTTTGAAGAATTGTGGAAAGAAGGATGAACGATGGACAAAATGGCAAACTAACAGCTCACCCTGAGCTTTACACAGGTGAGCTAACAATACATAATTATATCATAATATAAATATATTTGAGCAAAGGTTTCACTTAATTTTGTCACAATAATATTTTTTCAAGAATCATTTGTATCTGTGAACTGACATTGTTTGTGCTGCACTATCTACTAAGTCGGAGGAATAATTGGACAATAAAAGTTTTACATGTTTATTGGACAGTTTTACAGCTTTAAGAAAGTTTATCAAATGAAATGTGCTGATATTTTGCATAGATGTAAAGTTATAATTGCCTTCTTGTCCTGTTTTAAGATAAAACAAATGTAATAATTACTGAAGAATTACTACAGATTTGATATTTATGACAGAAATGCTTTCTAGAGAATGAATCACAGAACAGACAATGTTAAACATCTAGAATATGAATAAAGTAAATAAGCATGGAGATATTTATGTTGCCATAGCAACAACAACCACTATAAACAACAATGCAGTCCCCTACTCAATCAATCAATGACTAGAGAGAGAGAGGATACACTATAACAACAAGAAATGTTTACAACAATGATGTTAGCAACAACAAATGCCAACAATAACATATCATGTTGACAAGTGATGCCAACAATAACATATCATGTTGACAAGTGATGCCAACAATAACATATCATGTTGACAAGTGATGCCAACAATAACATATCATGTTGACAAGTGATGCCAACAATAACATATCATGTTGACAAGTGATGCCAACAATAACATATCATGTTGACAAGTGATGCCAACAATAACATATCATGTTGACAAGTGATGCCAACAATAACATATCATGTTGACAAGTGATGCCAACAATAACATATCATGTTGACAAGTGATGCCAATGACTAATGTTAACAATAGAAGTTAACAGGACAAAATATAATATAAAGTTGTGCATAGCCTTGGATGAAAATCAGTCAAGTATAAAAAGATCAATTTTTACCTGTCTTACTTTCAATTTAAAAAAATGAAAATTTGGGCACTGTTATTATGCCAACACTTAATAATAGCATTGTTTTATATTATACAAGTCTGAAACATACCCTAGGTAACAAACGCTGTTCATTAAGTCGCTGCATGTAGTAATATAACAATAAATCATAATGCTTCCTTCAAATCAATGGTATAAATGTATATACAATATATTATAATATTATAAATACTTACAAATAACTTACATAATATATTAAAATTTTATCTTCTTCAACACTTAAAACTAAGTGAACAATACAGAGTCACATCTTGAGATAACGATGCTTTGAGAAAATATCACGTCATGTGACAATGTAGAATGTGATAAATCATGTCATGTGACAATGTAGAATGTGATAAATCATGTCATGTGACAATGTGACCACTGAGGCGTGACTATGGTAAGACATGATGCCATGTTGAATTACTGAAGTGTAACAACATAAGATGAAATCTCCATTGGTTCCAAATCCAGGATCTCTGTAGTGTCCACATCCTTCTCTTCATACATCAAGGTTAGGGACACTTGCTGGGCTATGTCTGTACGGATTTCATTAAATAAATTAGACATTATCACCTGAAAGAAATAAACATGTTGTTAAATTTCCTTTAAATTATAATGACTTGTACATAATCTTATATAATGCATTGTCAAGTGATGAAACAATGCAATTTGAACAAAATTTTGGATAGAGAAGCAGTAACAAAAGAGGGCCAAGATGGCCCTATATCGCTCAAATGACAATCATCGTTTACAAATTAAAACATTGTTTTGAACCAGTGACCTAGTTTTTGGCCCCAGATGACCCATGTTAGAACTTGCCCTACATATAAATAAGATAAACATCCTTATAAGGTTTGGTGAAGATCCAACTAAAACTGTGATATCTAGAGCTTTAACAAGGTTTTTACCAAAGATTTCACCAGGGTACCTGTTTTTTTACCCAAGCCAACCCATGTTCAGCCTTGACCCACATATCATTGAGACAAACATTCTAACAAGGTTTGGTTAAGATCCAGTCAAAACTGTGACATCTACAGTGTTAACAAACTCGTCCATGATATTATAAAGACAAAGATTCTGACAAAACAAATAACTGACATGTAGAGCTGACACCTTGAAGCCACTACCATGTTCTCATTAAATTACACACAACCAACTTAGAACGCTGATCTTATTGAATGCCAGCCATACAAAACAGAAAGTGCATAAAATTATAATAAAGTAATGCTACAAAACCTTTAAACACAATAATGAATATACTCGGGTAAACCTTACCTCACCAGTTGCTGCTTTACACATTAATCCCTTATTTGGAAAATCACAATCCAATCCTAGTCTATGTAAAAATAATCCTGCTGTATTTTTGGGACTTAACCTGTCCGGTCCATCATCTCTGTTCTGCATGGTACGTAGATTTAATAAATGTACATCACAAGGTAGTTCACTATGCATAGGTGATAAATTGGTTTGTTTTGGGAATGATATGGAATGTGTAGGATGAGCTGGTATAATGTACACTGGATGTATAAGATGTAGAGATGTCTGATGTCCTAACAAGGAAGCAAATGCTGTTGGTGTGTCCTTATTCTGAAAGAAAACATTGATGTAAGTATTACATATAATTTAATTAGACAGAAGATATTACATTCTATGTTAAATTGTCCTCCACCCCAGAATTATATGAGGTAGCTTGACGGAAGCTTGTGGATAGAATGTGGGTAGTACTGGTTATGGCCTAAATAAAGTTTATATACAAAGATTATAATATGAAGTCATACAATGACCTATGGGAAGAGTTACATATACATTGTATGCTTCAGGCAGACCCCCCCCCCTTCATTAATACGAAAGACAGAAACATTTTATGTGTAAAAAAATAAAAGTTGTGTATAACTTACATAAGTTCCTTTGCTTCTTGTTTCAAGTAGTAACTTAAATCTACTTGGTGTTTGTTTACTGTCTTTAACACCCTGTCCAAGTCCTCGACTGTCATCTTGATTTAACCTTCTATCCAAAAACACATCAACAATACCTGTCAAAATACAGATCATACATTATAGTTTATATCAGCATGTTCTACATACTTTCTTGTCTTGTAAATAAGACATTAGTACAGGTAGATGGTAACACCAGGTTTGAAGTAAGTAAATACAAACAATAGATCTATGTTATATAAACAATTAGGTGACTCTAGAACAGTATATACATGTATAAGTTAAATACATAAATACAATGTAATAGAAAACTCACCTGGTTTGAGATTAGCAAATCCTAATGAGTTAGCTGATAATACACTGAATCTTTTCTTGTTATCTTCAACAAAAGCCATTGTAGGCATTGGATAAACATTTCCTTGTAAAGTTAACTTGTCATAAGTTTTATGTCTCTGCATCTGAAAGTAAACAACAACAACAACACTGGGTCAGAGGTTATAAAACCTGAGATTGGTCTCCTATCTCAAATCTCATATATCTCTATCATTGTTTATAATTTCAGCATGTTCAGAAAATAAGGACATCTCTGATACATTAGCCTGACAGCATAATTGATTAGAACATGTATTTAAACATTAATCAGCTCTATCTTTTCAATCATAATACTTTGTGAATGGAACTGAACTTTGAGCTCAGAGATATTTAGACCATGCTACACTAAGTATCTAAGCTCTTGGTTGCAGTTTTTTTGCAAAGAATTAAATTGTTTAAAGCCACACCAACAGTCAAATTCCTTGAGTGACTTTTAAAGCTTTGACCTTTGCAGAAGACCCCAGGCATACAGCATACATTAACCTTCAATACGCTAGCTGTTAGATACATAAACCTTCAATAAGCTAGCTGTTAGATACATAAACCTTCAATAAGCTAGCTGTTAGATACATAAACCTTCAATAAGCTAGCTGTTAGATACATAAACCTTCAATAAGCTAGCTGTTAAATACATAAACCTTCAATAAGCTAGCTGTTAGATACATTAACCTCCAATAAGCTATCTGTTAGATACATTAACCTTCAATAAGCTAACTGTTAGATACATGAACCTTCAATAAGCTAACTGTTAGATACATGAACCTTCAATAAGCTAACTGTTAGATACATTAACCTTCAATAAGCTAACTGTTTGATACATTAACCTTCAATAAGCTATCTGTTAGATACATTAACCTTCAATAAGCTATCTGTTAGATACATGAACCTTTAATAAGCTAACTGTTAGATACATTAACCTTTAATAAGCTAACTGTTAGATACATTAACCTTTAATAAGCTAGCTGTTAGATACATTAACCTTTAATAAGCTAGCTATTAGATACATTAACCTTTAATAAGCTAACTGTTAGATACATTAACCTGCAATAAGCTAGCTGTTAGATACGTTAACCTTCAATAAGCTAACTGTTAGATACATTAACCTTTAATAAGCTAACTGTTAGATACATTAACCTTCAATAAGCTAGCTGTTAGAT
Organism: Lutraria lutraria; assembly: GCA_964023205.1. Lineage (NCBI taxonomy): Eukaryota > Metazoa > Mollusca > Bivalvia > Venerida > Mactridae > Lutraria > Lutraria lutraria. The sequence continues at coordinate 8,162,875 of OZ026849.1, forward strand.
ACATGAACCTTTAATAAGCTAGCTATTAGATACATTAACCTTTAATAAGCTAGCTGTTAGATACATAAACCTTCAATAAGCTAGCTGTTAGATACATTAACCTCCAATAAGCTATCTGTTAGATACATTAACCTCCAATAAGCTAACTGTTAGATACATAAACCTTCAATAAGCTAACTGTTAGATACATTAACCTTCAATAAGCTAGCTGTTAGATACATTAACCTTCAATAAGCTATCTGTTAGATACATGAACCTTTAATAAGCTAACTGTTAGATACATTAACCTTTAATAAGCTAACTGTTAGATACATTAACCTTTAATAAGCTAACTGTTAGATACATTAACCTTTAATAAGCTATCCGTTAGATACATTAACCTTTAATAAGCTAGCTATTAGATACATTAACCTTTAATAAGCTAACTGTTAGATACATTAACCTTCAATAAGCTAACTGTTAGATACATTAACCTGCAATAAGCTAGCTGTTAGATACGTTAACCTTCAATAAGCTAACTGTTAGATACATTAACCTTTAATAAGCTAACTGTTAGATACATTAACCTTCAATAAGCTAGCTGTTAGATACATGAACCTTTAATAAGCTAGCTATTAGATACATTAACCTTTAATAAGCTAGCTGTTAGATACATAAACCTTCAATAAGCTAGCTGTTAGATACATTAACCTCCAATAAGCTATCTGTTAGATACATTAACCTCCAATAAGCTAACTGTTAGATACATAAACCTTCAATAAGCTAACTGTTAGATACATTAACCTTTAATAAGCTAACTGTTAGATACATTAACCTTTAATAAGCTAACTGTTAGATACATTAACCTTTAATAAGCTATCCGTTAGATACATTAACCTTTAATAAGCTAGCTATTAGATACATTAACCTTTAATAAGCTAACTGTTAGATACATTAACCTTCAATAAGCTAGCTGTTAGATACATTAACCTCCAATAAGCTATCTGTTAGATACATTAACCTCCAATAAGCTAACTGTTAGATACATTAACCTTCAATAAGCTATCTGTTAGATACATGAACCTTTAATAAGCTAGCTGTTAGATACATAAACCTTCAATAAGCTAGCTGTTAGATACATTAACCTCCAATAAGCTATCTGTTAGATACATTAACCTCCAATAAGCTAACTGTTAGATACATTAACCTTTAATCAGCTATCCGTTAGATACATTAACCTTTAATAAGCTAGCTGTTAGATACATTAACCTTTAATAAGCTAGCTATTAGATACATTAACCTTTAATAAGCTAACTGTTAGATACATTAACCTTTAATAAGCTATCCGTTAGATACATTTACCTTTAATAAGCTAGCTATTAGATTCATTAACCTTTAATAAGCTAGCTATTAGATACATTAACCTTTAATAAGCTAACTGTACTCTTAGAGAAAAACTTAAATTGTTAGGAAGCCTCTAAAGTAAATTTTTACTCCATGAGTATATTGTGTGATCATATCAGATAAAAAAGTATGTGATATAACAAACCTGAAATCCATTTAAATCAGTATAGAATTCCCCATGTTTATTGTCCACATCTGTATGTACTCTTACAGCAAGTTCAGTATTAGATGTTGATGTTATATCCACAATATTCTGCATATCCAGGGACATTCCATCAATACCTGCCAGAAGTACAAAAATAGTAGACAATGTCTCAGATTGGTCTGTGTATAATGAAGTTAATAAAAAGGCTTTATTGAGTTTGTATATAAATTCTTGGATTGGTAAAATCTTCTAGGTAAGTACATGTACACCAAGTTAGAGATTGTTTGTCTCAAATTTGTTAGTTTGTGCATCAATCAATATACAAGGTTAAAACTTTTGAGGTTGGCATCTCTTGGTATGGTGAACTGTATATATATGCTGACTTTAAGAATTCAAATATACAAGATGTGTTTTTGAAACACAATGCCCCTCTGGGTGACCTTGACCTTTGACCTACCTACCTTAAAATAGAGGTTGTCATGAAGAACCTACATATGAAGTTTGATGAATGTAGATGCAAGCATTTTTACAAACAGAGAGACCAAAAACAGTATGCCCCTGATCTATCGATACAGGGGCATAAAACCCCAAGAAATTAGAGAAAAGAAAAACTGTGATATCATTAATTACATACACAAGTAAAGTGTTACTCACCTGAAGAATTGTACAAGCGTACAACGTGTGTCACTAGTTCCATATAAACATGTATTTCTGATACTATTGGACCTTGTATGATGTTTACAGTAGGTGGACTGGGATCAGAGTATGCCTGGAAACACAGATATATATACGTACAAAACACAGATATATATACATACACAAATCTTAACTGCTTATATCTTAATATACTGAACAAATTTTGACTCACTTAATTTGCTAGTCAACGTCTGAAGAATAACAAAGCAAAAACAAATATCACAAAATTTATGTTTCATGCCATAAAATTATCATAAAACATGAGTGTACATAAGGTAGATACCTAAATTTGAGTGAATAATCAAAGTACTGAAAGTACTGTCGGACTTGATTTTTACCATACAAGACAAAAGAGAGAAATGTGTACCCACATCGTTCGAGCCTATACAAATATTTTAACATTTAAACTTACGGACCGATTTTTCATTCATATTGTAATGCAGGTCATATGCATATAGGTAAATGACATACGCTAGTGCTTTACTATAGTCCCTTTGCTAAAATTTTAAAATGAAAAAGCCTGATATTGGAAAGTTTAATGATTAGCACATTAATTGAGGACAATTTAATTGCATTAAAAACTCTTTATTGTACAAAACTAGTAAAAAACACTTCAGTAACAGTAAATACAAACATTGATTCTTCTGGTTTTAACACAACAGAACATCGTCACATTGAACACATTCAGGGTCACTCAAGTCAAAATTGTCCTGACACAGTAGAGTAAGACCTATATGACCTATAGTTAACCCGATGTTGCATGAAATTCAGACGTGATTATGTAATTCTATATAATCTGGCGTAAAAGGAACTCTTAAACAGTAAATTTTAAAAGCACGTATCCAGTAATTTACGTTCGTATTTAGCGACTCGAATTATTATTCTTAAGCCGCAGTTTTAACATTCAACCTTCGATAAATCAAACTCCCCACATCGGTTACGCTTTGCTACTAGCCACTGCGGGGAGTAAGTCTATAAATAGCGATTCCGTCATCAAAATAACACTAGTTGGTGTGAATATCACGGAATACGATTAATGAGAATTCGCTTTGTAATATTAAGAAATGTTAGAAAGCCACAAAACACACACATCGATGGTAGATTGTTGCAAATGCATGAATACATCCGTGGAGATTTTTCTGAACTATCGAACGAAAACCGAAAGTAGAACTACTTTTACGGCAAGATATTTTATTGGACAGTGAATATGCGGTTTTAATTCTACCCATTTGAAAATCTCATGTATCTACCGACAAGCACTTATTTAGATACATGACTCTTTTCATGTAGTTACAATAGAATGATTTGAAATGTATTTAGATCTGACACACTTAATTGTGGAAAGATTCCAGATACTTCTATTTAAATATACCATTTAGTTGCGTACTATTTCCTTCATGTGGCATTCTTTTAACCAAGCTGTTATGGAGTCCAGCGACAATTATAAGTCAATGATTACAAAGGACTTGATTTTGATAAAAATCAAGTCCAAACTAGAACTATCACTAAAGGTGATGAATACCCCCAGATGCGGCCTTGACACAGTTATTGTTACATTTTACAGAGGGAAATATAATGCATTTTCATTTTTTTAATACCAGCAAATTGTTGCTTAGATATATCCAGACCAGTTTCTAAATATACATTATATAAAAAATAACAAAGGGCCATAACTCATTAAAATTTACTTGGACAAAACCTATTGTGGACATGCACAACTTGGCAAACTACTTATCACTTCTAAGAAGTTTCACTGAATTCCTGCATGTAGTTGCTGAGAAATAGTAAGGACAAAATTTACCTAATTGTATAAAACAAAGGGCCATAACTCAGTGAAAATTAATCCAAACAAAACCTGGTTATTGCATGCACAACTTGGCTTGCTTTTTATAACTTCTGTGAAGTTTCAATGAATTCCTATGAGTAGTTACTGAGATATTGTATATACACTGTATAAAAACAACAAAGGGCCATAACTCAGTGAAAAAATTCAACCAACCAAGACAAGCTTAATGCATGCACAACTAAGCTAACTACTCATCACTTCTGAGAAGTTTTATTGAATTCCTGGCAGTAGTCAATGAGAAATAGTCAGGACAAAATTTGCCTATTGTATATACTGTAGAAAAAAACAAAGGGCTATAACTCAGTGAAAATCAATCCAAATGAAAAATGATTTAAGCATGCACAACTAGGCTAACTACTTATTACTTCTGTGAAGTTTCGTTGAAATCCTGTGAATAGTTGCTGAGAAATTGTTCGGACAAAATCTGCTTAATGTATATACTGTATAAAAACAACAAAGGGCTATAACTCAGTGAAAATTAATCCGATCGAAAATTGCTTTAAGCTAGCACAACTAGGCTTACTACTGATCACTTCTGTGAAGTTTCATTGAGATCCTGTGAGTAGTTGCTGAGAAATTGTCCGGACAAAATTTGCCTATTGTATATACTGTATAAAATCAACAAAGGGGTATAACTCAGTGATAATTAATCCGAACAAAAATTGCTTTAAGCATGCACAACTAGGCTTACTACTGATCACTTCTGTGAAGTTTCATTGAGATCCTGTGAGTAATTGCTGAGAAATTGTCCGGACAAAATTTGCCTATTGTATATACTGAATAAAAACAACAAAGGGCTATAACTCAGTGAAAATTAATCCGAACAATAATTGCTTTAAGCATGCACAACTAGGCTTACTACTGATCACTTCTGTGAAGTTTCATTGAGATCCTGTGAGTAATTGCTGAGAAATTGTCCGGACAAAATTTGCCTATTGTATATACTGTATAAAAACAACAAAGGGGTATAACTCAGTGAAAATTAATCCGAACGAAAAATGCTTTAAGCTAGCACAACTAGGCTTACTACTGATCACATCTGTGAAGTTTTATTAAAATCCTGTAAGTAGTTGCTGAGAAATTCTCCGGACAAATTGTGTCTACAGACGCACGGACCAACCGACCGACCGACCGACCGACCGGCCGACCGACCGACCGTCAAGCGTGAATCCAATATAGCCCCCATATATTTCATATCTGGGGGTATAAAAACAATATGATGAATATATCTTAACATGTGTAGTGTATATATGGTATAGCTTAACATGTCTATAGTAATAAAGAAGAAAACAAAGTTGATACCGTAGCTGGTCCATCTGGCAGAAACAAGTAGGCTCCACTTCTATCTCCATTATGAGCCACTGTACCGTATCTGATGAATTCTAACTTTGTATTATGTGTTACACCATCTTCTTTTGTTGTCATAGACTGAGAGAGAGAAAACAAGAATCTTACTAAACAAGGTATCAATTAATGAATTTAACTCAATACACACAATATAATGTATTCATTTTACAATCACTCCTGAATGCTTAATTTGGTATATTTGATAGAATATAAATATGATAATTTTTTATTGAACAAGAGGGCCAAGATGGCCCTATATCGCTCACATGACAATCACTGTTCACTCATTAAAACGTAGTTTTGGTCCTGTGACCTAGTTTTTGACCCAATAGGACCCATGTTAAGATATGCACTATATATGCTGTAGAACGCTTTAATTTCGCGAGGTCAAAATTTCACTTTTTTTGTTAAAAAGCAGCTGTTTTCTTTATTCACGTATTTATGAATTTGCGACGTCGTCAGGCAGGATTAAAGTGCGATCAAAGACATGCTGTCGTTGCTTTGATATTTGTGTGTCATACCTGGTCTGTTTGACATTTAAGTTGTAATTCAGTGTTTTAAATCTAATAAAGTATAATAACAATAGATTGATAATAGTTTAGGATTGCTGTGGAAGTTATGTTTTACAAACAGTAGGTAAGTGTGAAAAACTGTTACTAGCATGTTCAAACGAAGTCAAAAATTGTTCAACAAACGATAGTTTAGTAAAAGCAATATTATAAAAAAGTGTTTATTGTTTTCATCAGATTAACTAAACTGATTATTCTACGATAAAATACTTGTACTGACGTAAGTTGCGTATTTTCGGACATACCCATTTTCGAGTATTTAAAACTCAGCATTTATTCACGGCATTTATGAATTCGTGAGGTATTCGATTCGTGAATATTAGCGAAAATAAAACCAACGCGAATAAAACCAGTTCTAAAGTAAATAAGACAAACATTCTGACAAAATTTGGTGAAGATCCAATCAAAACCATGAAAACTACAGCATAGACAAGGTTTTCCTAAGATTTGACCTCATGACCTAGTTTTTGACCCCATATGACCTATGTTCGAATTTGTCTTACCTATCAGTAAGACAAACATTCTGACAAGGTTTGGTGAAGATACAATCAAAATTTTACATCTACAGCGTTAATAAGGTTTTCATAAGATTGACCTCGTGACCTAGCTTTTTATCCTAGGTGAACCATATTTGAACTTGTCCTTAATACCAATAAGACAAACATTCTGACAAGGTTTGGAGAAGGTACAATCAAAATTTGACATCTACATTGTTAATAAGGTTTTCCTAAGATTGACATTGTGACCTAGTTTTTTACCCTAGGTGACCCATATTTAAACTTGTCCTTAGTATCATTAAGACAAAAGATCTGACAAGGTTTGGCCAAGATGCAATTAAAACCATGACATTTAGAGCTTTTACAAGATTTTTACCTAAGATTTGATCTGGTGACCCAGTTTTTTACCCCGGCTGACCCATGTTAAACCTTGACCCACATATCATTGAGGTAAACATTCTGACAAGGTTTGGTGAAGATACAATCAAAACTGTGACATCTACAGTGTTAATGAAGTTTTCCTAAGATATGACCTGGTGACCTAGTTATTGACGCCAGATGACCCGTATTTGTACTCGACGGTTCTATCATTTAAACAAACAATTTGACACAGTTTAGTGAAGATCTAATTATAACTGTGAAATCTACAGTGTTAACATGGTTTTTCATAAGATTTTATCTAACGACCTAGTTTTTGACTCAAGATCACCCATGTATGTATTCCTCCCAATATATTATAAAGACAAACATTCTGACAAGGTTTCATGATGATCCAATCAAAACAGTGACTTCTAGAGTGTTCGCAAGGTTTTCCAGCAATTTGCCCTAGTGACCTAATTTTACTACAGAAATGACCCATTATCAACCTTGACTTACATATTATTAAAGTTAACATTCTGACAAAGTTTCATAAAGAACCAATCAAAACAGTGATTTCTAGAGTGTTCACAACGTTTTCACTTATTTGGCCCTGTGACCTAGTTTTTGACCCCAAATGGCCCAATATCGAACTCGCCCGAGATTTTGTTGATATTAATGTTCTGTACCAGTTTTGCTAAAATTGGGCTAAAAATGTGGCCCCTAGTGTGTTCACAATCTAAAGTTTGATGACGCACTACGCCGGACGCCAGACGAAGACGTGATCAGAAAACCTCACCCTGTCACTTTGTGACATTCCAGCTAACAAGAGGGCCATGATGGCCCTATAAATGCTCACCAGGAAAAAAGGTCACTTGGAGACGAACATTGTTAAAATATTTCTAAACGAGTCCAAGTAAAATCAAGTAACCCTAAGGTCAGGGCCAATTTTTACCCCAGGGCCATAATATGAACAAATTTGGAAGAGGTCTGCTAGACAATACTACATACAAAATATCTTAACTCTAGGCCTTGTGGTTTCGGAGAAGATTTTTTAAATTTTCCTATATAAGCCTATATAAATCAAGTGACCCCCAGGCGGGGCCAATTTTGACCCTAAAGCAATGATTTGAACAAACTTGGTAGAGGTCCATTAGACAATGCTACATACCAAATATCTTAGCTCTAGGCCTTGTGGTTTAGGAGAAGATTTTTCAAATTTTCCCATATAAAATAGAATAAACCCCAGGGCAGGGCCAATTTTGACCCCGGGGCCATAATTTGAACAAACTTGGTAGAGGTCCACTAGACAATGCCACAAACAAAATATCTAAGCTCTAGGCCTTGCGGTTTCGGAGAAGAAGATTTTTTAAATTTTCCTATATAAGTCTATATAAATCAAGTGACCCCCGGGGCGGGGCCAATTTTCACCCTAGGGCAATAATTTGAACAAACTTGGTAGAGGTCCACTAGACAATGTTATATGCCAAATATCTTAGCTCTACACCATGCGGTTTCGGAGAAGAAGATTTTTTAAATTTTCCTATATAAGTCTATATAAATCAAGTGACCTCCGGGACGGGGCCAATTTTGACCCTAGGGCAATAATTTGAACAAACTTGGTAGAGGTCCACTAGACAATGTTATATGCCAAATATCTTAGCTCTAGGCCTTGTGGTTTCGGAGAAGAATATTTTTCAAATTTTCCTATATAAAATAGAATAAACCCCAGGGCAGGGCCAATTTTGACCCCGGGGCCATAATTTGAACAAACTTGGTAGAGGTCCACTAAACAATGCCACATACAAAATATCTAAGCTCTAGGCCTTGCGGTTTCGGAGAAGAAGATTTTTTAAATTTTCCTATATAAGTCTATATAAATCAAGTGACCCCTGGGGCGGGGCCAATTTTCACCCTAGGGCAATTATTTGAACAAACTTGGTAGAGGTCCACTAGACTATGCTACACACTAAATATCAAAGCTCTAGGCATTATAGTTTTTGACAAGAAGATTTTTTAAATTTCCTATATAAGTCTATGTAAAATCAAGTTACCCCCGGGGCGGAGCCAATTTTGACCCCAGGGGAATAATTTGAACAAACTTTGTAGAGTTCCATTAGACAATGCTACATACCAAATATCTCAGCTCTAGGCCCTGTGGTTTCGGACAAGAAGATTTTTTAAGTTTTTTCTATTTGTTGCCATAGCAACCAGAGTTTTTAATGAAATTTAATTTTTTGAACAACTTTGAAAGAGGACCACCCAAGGATCATTTCAGCAAAGTTTGGTTGCAATCGGAATAGCGGTGTAGGAGATGTTGTTTTAAGTAAATATGGACGCCGCTTCACGACGAACGACGCACGATGGACGCAGGGCGATCACAAAAGCTCACCCTGAGCACATTCGTGCTCTGGTGAGCTAATAAAAAAATAATTGTAGCATGAGACTACATAGTCATTATTGTCATATAGAAAAGATTTGATATAATATGAAAGCTAAGAAAGTGATTGTAATAAATACATGTAGAACATTAAAATTCTATAGAATGAAGAAAGAAATGTCAGAATTTTGACGAAAGAAAATATATCTAAAAACTATTTCCTTTAAAAAGAAGAAATGTATTCATTTCTACACACGAACATAACATAACAAGACCTATAACACAGATAACATAGACCACACCAGCTCTAACCTAGCACAGTTTACAGTATTGATTTTAATATACTAAGAATGCTGAGGTCTAACACTTACCTTCAATAAACCACTAGAACCTGAGAATGATGCCTTCATAAATGAATTCTCCAAAGTTATATCAGAGCCTTGTGTCTTCTCTACAGAGAATGCTGGACTGAAAGTTGACCAATCATGTAATGTAGATTTATTCAATGACAAGAATCATTCCCTTCTTAAACAAGATTTAGTAATAAGATCTGAATGTCACATCTGCTTGTAAATTAGATAAGTTCATTGGAGGGACAGGTGGGGGGGATTAAAATCAATGAATATGTTAATGTTTCGAATTTTCCAGTATTTTACATTGGACAAAAATTATACAAGCTCCCCTTCCCCTAAGGAAAGAAAAAGATCTAGATAAATGATGATGTAAAAAATAAATTCGGTTCAAAACCAACTTTTAGTATTTTACCTTTGAATCTTAATTCTTTAAAGTCTAAACATATTAACTATGATCAATTAAGTATGTTCATACAATAAGCAGGTACTTACGATTTAATCTGATTGTTGTTATCAGAATTAAAGACAAGAACTGAAGAAATTACATTGTGTGGATTGGTATTATCTGATACTCTCTGGACAGTATATCGTACAATCCCCAAAGCTGGTACGGTAACACGGAATGATACCTGAAGTAAAGGGGAACAACTCCTAATAATAAGAGATATTATGGGGAACAACTCCTTAAATAAAATTAAAATTAGGGAAGAAACAAGCATTTCGAATAATAACATTGTTACATCAGATTTATGAAAATCATGTAGACATTAGTTTATGTTTTATACAGTGATACCAACAAGTATTGTATTGATCTATGGTACAATATGTATACATTCAGTCAGTCCTTCACTGATCTATGGTACAATATGTATACATTCAGTCAGTCCTTCACTGATCTATGGTACAATATGTATACATTCAGTCAGTCCTTCACTGATCTATGGTACAATATGTATACATTTAGTCAGTCCTTCACTGATCTATGGTACAATATGTATACATTTAGTCAGTCCTTCACTGATCTATGGTACAATATGTATACATTCAGTCAGTCAGTCCTTCACTGATCTATGGTACAATATGTATACATTCAGTCAGTCAGTCCTTCACTGATCTATGGTACAATATGTATACATTCAGTCAGTCAGTCCTTCACTGATCTATGGTACAATATGTATACATTTAGTCAGTCCTTCACTGATCTATGGTACAATATGTATACATTCAGTCAGTCAGTCCTTCACTGATCTATGGTACAATATGTATACATTCAGTCAGTCCTTCACTGATCTATGGTACAATATGTATACAATCAGTCAGTCCTTCACTGATCTATGGTACAATATGTATACATTCAGTCAGTCAGTCCTTCACTGATCTATGGTACAATATGTATACATTCATTCAGTCAGTCCTTCACTGATCTATGGTACAATATGTATACATTCAGTCAGTCCTTCACTGATCTATGGTACAATATGTATACATTCAGTCAGTCAGTCCTTCACTGATCTATGGTACAATATGTATACATTCAGTCAGTCAGTCCTTCACTGATCTATGGTACAATATGTATACATTCAGTCAGTCAGTCCTTCACTGATCTATGGTACAATATGTATACATTCAGTCAGTCAGTCCTTCACTGATCTATGGTACAATATGTATACATTCAGTCAGTCCTTCACTGATCTATGGTACAATATGTATACATTCAGTCAGTCAGTCCTTCACCGATCTATGGTACAATATGTATACATTCAGTCAGTCCTTCACTGATCTATGGTACAATATGTATACATTCAGTCAGTCCTTCACTGATCTATGGTACAATATGTATACATTCAGTCAGTCCTTCACTGATCTATGGTACAATATGTATACATTCAGTCAGTCAGTCCTTCACTGATCTATGGTACAATATGTATACATTCAGTCAGTCAGTCCTTCACTGATCTATGGTACAATATGTATACATTCAGTCAGTCCTTCACTGATCTATGGTACAATATGTATACATTCAGTCAGTCAGTCCTTCACTGATCTATGGTACAATATGTATACATTCAGTCAGTCAGTCCTTCACTGATCTATGGTACAATATGTATACATTCAGTCAGTCCTTCACTGATCTATGGTACAATATGTATACAATCAGTCAGTCCTTCACTGATCTATGGTACAATATGTATACATTCAGTCAGTCCTTCACTGATCTATGGTACAATATGTATACATTCAGTCAGTCCTTCACTGATCTATGGTACAATATGTATACAATCAGTCAGTCCTTCACTGATCTATGGTACAATATGTATACATTCAGTCAGTCCTTCACTGATCTATGGTACAATATGTATACATTCAGTCAGTCCTTCACTGATCTATGGTACAATATGTATACATTCAGTCAGTCCTTCACTGATCTATGGTACAATATGTATACAATCAGTCAGTCCTTCACTGATCTATGGTACAATATGTATACATTCAGTCAGTCCTTCACTGATCTATGGTACAATATGTATACATTCAGTCAGTCCTTCACTGATCTATGGTACAATATGTATACAATCAGTCAGTCCTTCACTGATCTATGGTACAATATGTATACATTCAGTCAGTCCTTCACTGATCTATGGTACAATATGTATACAATCAGTCAGTCCTTCACTGATCTATGGTACAATATGTATACATTCAGTCAGTCCTTCACTGATCTATGGTACAATATGTATACAATCAGTCAGTCCTTCACTGATCTATGGTACAATATGTATACAATCAGTCAGTCCTTCACTGATCTATGGTACAATATGTATACATTCAGTCAGTCCTTCACTGAACATACATGATAAGAACATTACGTTTGTCACCAACAAATTATTAATTAAAAACTCAATTAGCTAAGTTGGTAGAGCATCTGACTAGCCAGCAGGAGGTCCCAGGTTTGAGCCCCGCATTAGGTAAATTATATCTCTGCCTATTTCAATAAAAGTTAATACCTTATATTTATCAGTAGATATAACACTGTCATCTGACCAATATGGCTGAACCTGAGACAGTATTAAATTCCCTTCACTATCTTTAACAGCAACATGAGGATATGTCACATAAATCTTCACCACTTGTTCTCTACTATAAGCTAAGGAGTTGTAGAACATGACAGGCCTGGAACAACAACAACGTCAACAATATTAACAATGTATACATAGAACCATGGTATCAGTTTAAATTTTATCCTATTTTTATGCCAATTATTTGTAAAACATGACTGAATTGAATTCATATAATTCTTGATTATAAAATTTCAATATGCAGAAATAAAATGTGGAAGTAGTTTGCTCCACAAACTAAGACTGCCATTGTACACTATATGGCTAAGTTTAAGGGCACGTAGCTCTGGAATGAGTGAATCGCTGGGAATGCAAATTGTGTTTTGCACATCTACACTTCATGGTGATAACATATTTCAAGTTTCATTGCAATTGCTTTAAGAATGTAAAAGTAGTTTGCTCCACAAACTTTTGATATTTTATGCAGATGGATGGACCGACCAACCGACGACCGACAGAGTGACTCCAATATACCCCATCTCAAACTTCGTTTATGGGGGTATAATGATAAATGTCATGAAGACAAGATGCACAAATATGTTAACTTCTATTGGTATACAGAACATTGACTTACCTAGCTACAGTGTCATCTTCTTTTCCTAAATCAATCACAGACTTTACAGGTAATGAATCATGGGATGATCTTTTACCATCCTGTAAATATAATATTTTTCATATATAGGGACACCTGGCTAGGTATACACATGCATTAATAAACAGCCTCTGTAAACTAGCTGGATGTGACAGGGATTCAAAAACACATACGTGAGAGGCTGGTGATAACTACACAAGGGCTGGTGATAACTACATAGAGGCTGGTGATAACTACACAGAGGCTGGTGATAACTACATAGAGGCTAGTGATAACTATACAGGGGCTGGTGATAACTACACAGGGGCTGGTGATAACTACACAGAGGCTGGTGATAACTACACAGGGGCTGGTGATAACTACACAGGGGCTGGTGATAACTACATAGAGGCTGGTGATAACTACATAGAGGCTGGTGATAACTACACAGAGGCTGGTGATAACTACACAGAGGCTGGTGATTACTACACAGAGGCTGGTGATAACTACACAGAGGCTAGTGATAACTACACAGGGGCTGGTGATAACTACATAGAGGCTAGTGATAACAACATAGAGGCTGGTGATAACTACACAGAGGCTAGTGATAACTACACAGAGGCTGGTGATTACTACACAGAGGCTGGTGATAACTACACAGGGGCTGGTGATAACTACACAGAGGCTGGTGATAACTACACAGGGGCTGGTGATAACTACATAGAGGCTTGTGATAACTACACAGAGGCTGGTGATAACTACACAGGGGCTGGTAATAACTACATAGAGGCTAGTGATAACTACACAGGGGCTGGTGATAACTACACAGAGGCTGGTGATAACTTCACAGAGGCTAGTGATAACTACACAGAGGCTGGTGATAACTACACAGGGGCTGGTGATAACTACATAGAGGCTGGTGATAACTACATAGAGGCTGGTGATAACTACACAGAGGCTGGTGATTACTACATAGAGGCTGGTGATAACTACACAGGGGCTGGTGATAACTACACAGAGGCTGGTGATTACTACACAGGGGCTGGTGATAACTACACAGGGGCTGGTGATAACTACACAGGGGCTGGTGATTACTACACAGGGGCTGGTGATAACTACACAGAGGCTGGTGATAACTACACAGAGGCTGGTGATAACTACACAGAGGCTGGTGATTACTACACAGAGGCTGGTGATAACTACACAGAGGCTAGTGATAACTACACAGGGGCTGGTGATAACTACATAGAGGCTAGTGATAACTACATGGAGGCTGGTGATAACTACACAGAGGCTAGTGATAACTACACAGAGGCTGGTGATTACTACACAGAGGCTGGTGATAACTACACAGGGGCTGGTGATAACTACACAGAGGCTGGTGATAACTACACAGGGGCTGGTGATAACTACATAGAGGCTTGTGATAACTACACAGAGGCTGGTGATAACTACACAGGGGCTGGTAATAACTACATAGAGGCTAGTGATAACTACACAGGGGCTGGTGATAACTACACAGGGGCTGGTGATAACTACACAGAGGCTGGTGATAACTTCACAGAGGCTAGTGATAACTACACAGAGGCTGGTGATAACTACACAGGGGCTGGTGATAACTACATAGAGGCTGGTGATAACTACATAGAGGCTGGTGATAACTACACAGAGGCTGGTGATTACTACACAGAGGCTGGTGATAACTACACAGGGGATGGTGATAACTACACAGAGGCTGGTGATTACTACACAGGGGCTGGTGATAACTACACAGGGGCTGGTGATAACTACACAGGGGCTGGTGATTACTACACAGGGGCTGGTGATAACTACACAGAGGCTGGTGATAACTACACAGGGGCTGGTGATAACTACATAGAGGCTTGTGATAACTACACAGAGGCTGGTGATAACTACACAGGGGCTGGTAATAACTACACAGGGGCTGGTGATAACTACACAGGGGCTGGTGATAACTACACAGAGGCTGGTGATAACTTCACAGAGGCTAGTGATAACTACACAGAGGCTGGTGATAACTACACAGGGGCTGGTGATAATTACATAGAGGCTGGTGATAACTACATAGAGGCTGGTGATAACTACACAGAGGCTGGTGATTACTACACAGAGGCTGGTGATAACTACACAGGGGCTGGTAATAACTACACAGAGGCTGGTGATTACTACACAGGGGCTGGTGATAACTACACAGGGGCTGGTGATAACTACACAGGGGCTGGTGATTACTACACAGAGGCTGGTGATAACTACACAGGGGCTGGTAATAACTACAGTACGGTTCGGGTGATTTGTCCGGTTTTCGGGTTTCCCCCGCGTTCGTAATCATCAATTTATCATCCGTAGCGGCGATTTTCATCGCGGCATCGATCTGGAAAAAAACGCGAATCACCGCAATGTCGCTTATCCTCGCGTTTTATGACTTATTTATCAGTCGGTAATCTTTGATAGCGATGGATCGCGGTGATTCGCAAACGTCTAAAGCCGACTCTCAAGTAAATAAAATGATATTTATTGTGAATCTTTCTTCTACTTTCGCTTTCTGTTGACTGTTCATTTTCCGAAAACAGTCACATGGTAAGATAATTCAGGATTTAACACTTACTAAATCCATCGGCCAAGTCCGACTATAATCCAGACATCTGATTTTGTCAAGTAGGAAATCCCATTCTTGAAGTAAATATGTAGAAATACCGGCAAATTGCTAAGCGAATATGTAAACTGTGTAGCTATGTTTTACATATGCAGCGTTACGTACAGGGCGAGATTCATATGTCTATTATAGTGTTTTATATATCGAGTACCAGGGCGAGTTTAGACCAAGTCGCAGTCTCTCATTTTACGAATGTAGCTCGGTGCTCTAATCAATAAAACCAGTCCACTGTTTACATGTAATATTATTTCGCGCATTAATATACGAAAGCTGACAGAACGCGATGGCCAAAATTCAAATCGCCGCGTTGAAGCGATCTACCTGTGGCTTAGCGCGATTTTAATTCCGTGGCGATTCGCAAAAATCGGACAAATCACCCGAACCGTACTGTACACAGGGGCTGGTAATAACTACACAGGAGTTGGTGATAACTAGACAGTAACCATAACCAGTCGACCACGGAGGCCCATCCTGATACAGTTCAACATATACACCAACAATAATACACAAGAAATATGATTTCACAGATATGTGTAGATATACATTAAGTAAGGTCTGTGATTTCATATTTAGGACCTCAATTAAAAAAAAACTAAAATTATTAGTTCATAAAATCCTACATAACGAAATTATTGACATTAAACGTAGATAAATAAGATATAGAATACATACAACATTAAACCATGGTGACACTTCATCCAGACTGTACTCTGATTTATCTTCTAATGTTAGATAGGTAGCACATTCTTTTATCACTTCTTTCATGGCATCCAGAGATTTTAACAACCTGAAATCAAATGTTCAAAAAAATAGTCTACAACAAGACATGCAAATCATTATGCGTCATTCGAACCCACCATTTAAACATAATTGTTTATTTCAATCACTAAGTAGATGAAATTAACTGTAACTCTAGCCAACTCATTTCCTACAATATCCAGTCAGGAGGAAGGTATTATGTTTAATTCATTACATGTTTGTCAAAGATAGTGAACTTTTTAACTTAATCTCAAAGATAGAATACTAAAGTAGGAGCATGTGCTAAAGTGTTTCAGCAAAGGTTAATAATAATACTGAATGAATACATCTAACATGTAAAACTGGATCTACAACAAGTGTGGGGTAATAAATGAGAACTTTGAGATTTGTCTAAGAATAACAAGCCAATGATTTGTCATTTCTGCTTGCTGTCATTTTATTTTACCTGTTTCCATAATCTACAACAACAAAATCTTTCGCAGTTCCCGTGATTCCATCATGATGTTGAAATAATCCAAGATTTCTACGAGCCTCAATCATTTTCTCCATAAACATATTAACTGGGAAATTCTTGTTGCCATGACGATGAGATAAGGTGGTTGCCATGGAGAATATAATCTCTGCTGCCCTGTAATTTTTGTCAAAAAATTTAAAACATCAAACACTCATCACTAGACATTATTTGGTAAGATAGATATAGGAATCCTTATGCTGACCATATATGGTATATCTAGATTACTGAGTGTCAATATAACACAAATGATACTTTATATAGAAAGCAGAACAAGCTAAACATCAACTACAGGGAAAAGTTCATGAACTTTAGTCACTACAGGAACATACTCTCTGCTCAGAAATTGTATTAACATGACAGATAATCATTGTAAAACTTGACTATAAATAGTCAGATAATGTTTTGCATACAGTACATTATCTATACAGTACATGATATATACAGTACATGATCTATACAGTACATTATCTTTACAGTACATGATCTATACAATACATGATATATACAATACATGATATATACAGTACATTATCTATACAGTACATTATCTATACAGTGCATGATATATACAGTACATTATCTATACAGTACATGATCTATACAGCACATTATCTATACAGTACATTATCTATACAGTACATGATATATACAGTACATGATATATACAGTACATGATCTATACAGTACATTATCTATACAGTACATGATTTATACAATACATGATATAGACGATTCTATTTCCATCAATTAGACCGCCGCCATTGTTTTATCACGTGACCGTCCGCCATTACAGGAGTGAAAGTTCCTAAGAAGTATGCGAGTTGATTACCGATAAAAATCTATAACCGCAAGTTTTTGTCTGTAAAAATGACACAGAAGGAGCAATTTCGTTAGTATTTGCTAGCGGAGTAGTGTATAATAATGAATATACCTGTAAATAAATTATTTGCCTATCTTGTGTCTTTTATTATTTGTTTAATTGCTAATATGAGACCTCAGACTGTTTCTACCTGCCTTCATAAGCAGAAAACGAATGCTTGATCAGATTTTAATTATTCAATTGAATATCTGGTGCTATATATAGATCCTTGGCTTTTGAACAGATATGCATTAACGTGTGATGATGATGGTGCTCGTCGTAATTTCGTTGTTTTCTTCGTAATGATGATGATGGTGGCGGTGATCGTGTGCTGGTTGTGATAAAAACTTTGTTGCATGAATGTGATTGTTTAAAAACCACGTTTTCCTTTCAGAACTGCATGATGACAAATTTAATGTGATGTATTCGTTGTCAATTTCATATTCCTGTGTCCACTTTTTGGAATATGTCACACAGTCTGACACGTGTGATATATTTGGTCGAATTTTTCACTCGTGTTACATATTCGATCTTTGACATGTACGTGTGACTCGATCAACAATAGTTAATCAATAATAAACAGCAACAGTTCATGAAAAAAATAAAACAAAGTAATTTTATATCACAGTTCTTATAGCTTTTTACTGATATAACATCTATAGCTGATAATGATTTTACATTTTATTTTCAAATTATAGACAAGTGACACACTTTGTTTATTTAGTCTATGTTGTACCAAGGACTTATATACATAAGTCCTTGGTTGTACGTGTACCTAAAACAATCACCAAGGTCCCAATATGCTACTATTAATCCAATTCCACATCATTAAAACATCAGATAAGATGTCACACGTATATACTGTCTCAGCAAGTTTTATGATACCGAGACAGGAAAACAGGAAATTGACAGCTGACTTCAAAAAGAAGCACCGACACTTAAAGACATTGAACCAGGAATGCGAGGCAAGTGCCTTATGGACCAGCAAGACCCCTGTTTCCACAGTAGGGGATAATAAAACAGACAGGGTCATTGATAGACTATAGCTTCTCTTTACATAATCAGTTACTCTATGCTTATAAAAACAACAGGAATTTAGTCATAAACTTATTATCACCATAAATCAATAAGATTATGACCCTACTTTTTTACTAGGTGTCAAGTCTACAGACCATGACCAGCCAGGATTAATCCAATTAGGGGCAATAAAACAATTAAGAGTTTAGACCTCATGTGGCTTTGGGGGGTCACTTATATAGTAGCTGTTCAATGTCTATTAGATGACTGTGTAATATGGCAAACCTAAGTGTGATCGTGTGATCAATTAATTAGCGACTTTCGGTTGTTCAATTAAAATTATGGATCACTGCATGATACAAATGATATACTGGGTGCTTACTCGTATATGCCTTATCATTAATAAAAGCTATTTTGTAAAATACCTGCGATATGCGTAAAGACAAACTGAATATCATATTTATTTAAAATCATTGCAATGAACTCTGTACAGTGATTTATTTTCTGTATACAACTATGGTTTAGTTTTTAAATCTATAAATTGGCTAAATATATATGACTGGATAATAAACAACGAAGAAGTTACTACGCTTTCCTATTCATTTGCTGTAGTTTTCACTATTTTACTAAAGATGTACATTATGTTTGTTTGAATTAATGTTCACAATGAAATGGAATTGTTTTATTAATTATGGCAATGAAATATCGGAACATTGTGATATTTGTTTACTAAATTTTACAATGATATATTGACAATTTAATAATGCTGTACTTCTATAATTTGTGTTAAAATGTATGTCGCTATGTGTGTCTGGCACGTAGAATTTCCCATTCATTTAGTCTTTTTTTATTGTTAGATCAATCAAACACAACACATTGTCTACCACCACCGCGCTTATAAGGCATTTTTACAGATTTATTTACTAACAGTTTCTTTGTGTTTTCACTCCTGTAATGGCGATAGGAGATTGAAGAGTAATTTTTCAGGGGAGGTAAATCGTACAAAATTTAAAAATAGAATCGTCTATACACAGTACATGATATATACAGTACATTATCTATACAGTACATTATCTATACAGTGCATGATATAATTATACAGTACATTATCTATACAGTACATGATCTATACAGCACATTATCTATACAGTACATTATCTATACAGTACATGATATATACAGTACATCATCTATACAGTACGTGATCTATACAGTACATCATCTATACAGTACATTATCTATACGGTACATCATCTATACAGTACATCATCTATACAGTACATGATATATACAGTACATTATCTATACAGTACATTATCTATACAGTACACCATCTATACAGTACATCATCTGTACAGTACATCATCTGTACAGTACATTATCTATACAGTACATTATCTGCACAGTACATTATCTATACAGTACACCATCTATACAGTACATCATCTATACAGTACATCATCTGTACATCATCTATACAGTACATCATCTATATAGTACATCATCTATACAGTACACCATCTATACAGTACATCATCTATACAGTACATCATCTGTACAGTACATCATCTGTACAGTACATTATCTATACAGTACACAATCTATACAGTACATTATCTGTACAGTACATCATCTGTACAGTACATTATCTATACAGTACACCATCTATACAGTACATCATCTGTACAGTACATCATATGTACAGTACATTATCTATACAGTACATCGTCTATACAGTACA
The DNA here is from genome assembly GCA_964023205.1 of Lutraria lutraria. Classification (NCBI taxonomy): domain Eukaryota; kingdom Metazoa; phylum Mollusca; class Bivalvia; order Venerida; family Mactridae; genus Lutraria; species Lutraria lutraria. The sequence continues at coordinate 8,183,699 of OZ026849.1, forward strand.
TTAACTATACAGTACATTATCTATACAGTACATCATCTGTACAGTACATTCTCTATACAGTACATTATCTATACAGTACACCATCTATACAGTACGTCATCTATACAGTACATCATCTGTACATCATCTATACAGTACATCATCTATACAGTACATCATCTATACAGTACATCATCTATACAGTACATCATCTATACAGTGCATCATCTATACAGTACACCATCTATACAGTACATCATCTATACAGTACATGATATATACAGTACATTATCTATACAGTACATGATCTATACAGTACATCATCTATACAGTACATCATCTATACAGTACATCATCTATACAGTACATCATCTATACAGTACATCATCTATACAGTACATCATCTATACAGTACACCATCTATACAGTACATCATCTATACAGCACATTATCTATACAGTACATTATCTATACAGTACATGATATATACAGTACATCATCTATACAGTACATGATCTTTACAGTACATCATATATACAGTACATTATCTATACAGTACATGATATATACAGTACATCATCTATACAGTACATCATCTATACAGTACATCATCTATACAGTACATTATCTATACAGTACATCATCTATACAGTACATCATCTATACAGTACATTATCTATACAGTACATGATATATACAGTACATCATCTCTACAGTATATCATCTATACATCATCTACTTACCTCATATGACTCTCCATTACACGATTCAAATTTTTCTGAAATGGTCGAGATGTAAAATATCCACTCCAGTAATGATCATCTTTGTCAGCATAAGTGAAGAAATCACCAGATAATGTAGGAATATTGTCTGGTTGGAGACCTGGTTTAACCTCAGAATTCTCATAGATTGAGTTAAAATAGTCAGACAGAGTTCCAAAATGTGCCTGTAATAAAAACAATTATATAATTGGTTGTTAATCCCTAAAATCAGTAACATTTTATGAGGCTGTTCTGAAAGCTAATGTTTTTTTCGTTTCAATCCCAACAATGACTAAGTAGGTACTGTATGTTTAAATTTGTTGAAAAACATATTTTTCTATATCCAATGTCTTGTATATCCAATGTTCTGCAGACAGAGTTAAGATGGCTGACTAAAGTAGGATGACAAAGACTTTGTCACATTGAGCATTACATGATATATTTATATATTAACAGTATATGGTATACAAACAGCACATTGAGCATTACATGATATATTTATATATTAACAGTATATGGTATACACACAGCACATTGAGCATTACATGATATATTTATATATTAACAGTATATGGTATACACACAGCACATTGAGCATTACATGATATATTTATATATTAACAGTATATGGTATACACACCTCTACACCTAGGTCTGGATTACTGTTGATATAATCGAACAGTTTCTGATAATTATTATACTGTAGATCCCACTCATCAGCCTTGTCATATCTGAAATCATCACCTAGTGGTGCAAACACAGAATTTGTACGATACAAAGTCGCCTTCTTCTTCCACTGATCAATAATCACTTTTGCCCTGTAAATAAACAAAGTAGTTTATTTATCTAGAAAAAACAACAACATATATATACCATATACTGTTACCAGTAACCATGTTGGATTAAAGAAATGTAGTGCTTTATTGTATGTGTATATTGAAGGATGAAATAATTTACTGCAATTTTTAATTTAAACATTAGATTTCTTTCAACAACATAAACATGCCTATAGATTTTCAGGTTGAACATTACACTAACAACTAGAGTGATACAGTGACTTCTCCAGCTTTATCTGTGGAAGACGCATACAACCATCAACCATCCTTTAGCTTACTGGACAGCTTGCTCACATGTAAGAGGCTAGAGATTACTAGTCAGAACTTACAGTGGTAACATACTAGTGATTACTAGTCAGAACTCACAGTGGTAACATACTAGTGATTACTAGTCAGAACTCACAGTGGTAACATACTAGTGATTACTAGTCAGAACTTACAGTGGTAACATACTAGTGATTACTAGTTAGAACTCACAGTGGTAACATACTAGTGATTACTAGTCAGAACTCACAGTGGTAACATACTAGTGATTACTAGTTAGAACTCACAGTGGTAACATACTAGTGATTACTAGTTAGAACTCACAGTGGTAACATACTAGTGATTACTAGTTAGAACTCACAGTGGTAACATACTAGTGATTACTAGTTAGAACTCACAGTGGTAACATACTAGTGATTACTAGTTAGAACTCACAGTGGTAACATACTAGTGATTACTAGTTAGAACTCACAGTGGTAACATACTAGTGATTACTAGTTAGAACTCACAGTGGTAACATACTAGTGATTACTAGTTAGAACTCACAGTGGTAACATACTAGTGATTACTAGTTAGAACTCACAGTGGTAACATACTAGTGATTACTAGTTAGAACTCACAGTGGTAACATACTAGTGATTACTAGTTAGAACTCACAGTGGTAACATACTAGTGATTACTAGTTAGAACTCACAGTGGTAACATACTAGTGATTACTAGTTAGAACTCACAGTGGTAACATACTAGTGATTACTAGTTAGAGACTCAGGTAGGTAACATACTAGTGATTACTAGTTAGAGACTCAGGTAGGTAACATACTCGTGATTACTAGTTAGAACTCACAGTGGTAACATACTAGTGATTACTAGTCAGAACTCACAGTGGTAACATACCAGTGATTACTAGTTAGAACTTACAGTGGTAACATACTAGTGATTACTAGTCAGAACTCAGGGTGGTAACATAATAGTGATTACTAGTCAGAACTCACAGTGGTAACATACTAGTGATTACTAGTTAGAGACTCAGGTAGGTAACATACTAGTGATTACTAGTTAGAGACTCAGGTAGGTAACATACTAGTGATTACTAGTTAGAACTCACAGTGGTAACATACTAGTGATTACTAGTCAGAACTCACAGTGGTAACATACTAGTGATTACTAGTTAGAACTCACAGTGGTAACATACTAGTGATTACTAGTTAGAACTTACAGTGGTAACATACTAGTGATTACTAGTTAGAACTCACAGTGGTAACATACTAGTGATTATTAGTTAGAACTCAGGGTGGTAACATACTCGTGATTACTAGTTAGAACTCACAGTGGTAACATACTAGTGATTACTAGTTAGAACTCACAGTGGTAACATACTAGTGATTACTAGTTAGAGACTCAGGTAGGTAACATACTAGTGATTACTAGTTAGAGACTCAGGTAGGTAACATACTAGTGATTACTAGTTAGAGACTCAGGTAGGTAACATACTAGTGATTACTAGTTAGAACTCACAGTGGTAACATACTAGTGATTACTAGTTAGAACTCACAGTGGTAACATACAAGTGATTACTAGTTAGAACTCACAGTGGTAACATACTAGTGATTACTAGTCAGAACTCACAGTGGTAACATACTAGTGATTACTAGTCAGAACTCACAGTGGTAACATACTAGTGATTACTAGTTAGAACTCACAGTGGTACATACTAGTGATTACTACATGTAGTTAGAACTCACAGTGGTAACATACTAGTGATTACTAGTTAGAACTCATAGTGGTAACATACTAGTGATTACTTTTTAGAACTCACAGTGGTAACATACTAGTGATTACTAGTTAGAACTTACAGTGGTAACATACTAGTGATTACTACATGTAGTTAGAACTCACAGTGGTAACATACTAGTGATTACTAGTTAGAACTCACAGTGGTAACATACTAGTGATTACTAGTCAGAACTCACAGTGGTAACATACTAGTGATTACTAGTCAGAACTCACAGTGGTAACATACTAGTGATTACTAGTTAGAACTCACAGTGGTAACATACTAGTGATTACTACATGTAGTTAGAACTCACAGTGGTAACATACTAGTGATTACTAGTTAGAACTCATAGTGGTAACATACTAGTGATTACTTTTTAGAACTCACAGTGGTAACATACTAGTGATTACTAGTTAGAACTCACAGTGGTAACATACTAGTGATTACTAGTTAGAACTCACAGTGGTAACATACTAGATATTACTACATGTAGTTAGAACTCACAGTGGTAACATACTAGTGATTACTAGTAAGAACTTACAGTGGTAACATACTAGTGATTACTACATGTAGTTAGAACTCACAGTGGTAACATACTAGTGATTACTAGTTAGAACTCATAGTGGTAACATACTAGTGATTACTTTTTAGAACTCACAGTGGTAACATACAAGTGATTACTAGTTAGAACTCACAGTGGTAACATACTAGTGATTACTAGTTAGAACTCACAGTGGTAACATACTAGTGATTACTAGTCAGAACTCACAGTGGTAACATACTAGTGATTACTACATGTAGTTAGAACTCACAGTGGTAACATACTAGTGATTACTAGTTAGAACTCATAGTGGTAACATACTAGTGATTACTTTTTAGAACTCACAGTGGTAACATACAAGTGATTACTAGTTAGAACTCACAGTGGTAACATACTAGTGATTACTAGTTAGAACTCACAGTGGTAACATACTAGTGATTACTAGTTAGAACTCACAGTGGTAACATACAAGTGATTACTAGTTAGAACTCACAGTGGTAACATACTAGTGATTACTAGTCAGAACTCACAGTGGTAACATACTAGTGATTACTAGTCAGAACTCACAGTGGTAACATACTAGTGATTACTAGTTAGAACTCACAGTGGTACATACTAGTGATTACTACATGTAGTTAGAACTCACAGTGGTAACATACTAGTGATTACTAGTTAGAACTCATAGTGGTAACATACTAGTGATTACTTTTTAGAACTCACAGTGGTAACATACTAGTGATTACTAGTTAGAACTTACAGTGGTAACATACTAGTGATTACTACATGTAGTTAGAACTCACAGTGGTAACATACTAGTGATTACTAGTTAGAACTCACAGTGGTAACATACTAGTGATTACTAGTCAGAACTCACAGTGGTAACATACTAGTGATTACTAGTCAGAACTCACAGTGGTAACATACTAGTGATTACTAGTTAGAACTCACAGTGGTAACATACTAGTGATTACTACATGTAGTTAGAACTCACAGTGGTAACATACTAGTGATTACTAGTTAGAACTCATAGTGGTAACATACTAGTGATTACTTTTTAGAACTCACAGTGGTAACATACTAGTGATTACTAGTTAGAACTCACAGTGGTAACATACTAGTGATTACTAGTTAGAACTCACAGTGGTAACATACTAGATATTACTACATGTAGTTAGAACTCACAGTGGTAACATACTAGTGATTACTAGTAAGAACTTACAGTGGTAACATACTAGTGATTACTACATGTAGTTAGAACTCACAGTGGTAACATACTAGTGATTACTAGTTAGAACTCATAGTGGTAACATACTAGTGATTACTTTTTAGAACTCACAGTGGTAACATACAAGTGATTACTAGTTAGAACTCACAGTGGTAACATACTAGTGATTACTAGTTAGAACTCACAGTGGTAACATACTAGTGATTACTAGTCAGAACTCACAGTGGTAACATACTAGTGATTACTACATGTAGTTAGAACTCACAGTGGTAACATACTAGTGATTACTAGTAAGAACTTACAGTGGTAACATACTAGTGATTACTAGTTAGAACTCACAGTGGTAACATACTAGTGATTACTACATGCAGTTAGAACTCACAGTGGTAACATACTAGTGATTACTAGTAAGAACTTACAGTGGTAACATACTAGTGATTACTAGTAAGAACTTACAGTGGTAACATACTAGTGATTACTACATGTAGTTAGAACTCACAGTGGTAACATACTAGTGATTACTACATGTAGTTAGAACTCACAGTGGTAACATACTAGTGATTACTAGTTAGAACTCACAGTGGTAACATACTAGTGATTACTAGTCAGAACTTACAGTGGTAACATACTAGTGATTACTACATGTAGTTAGAGCTCACAGTGGTAACATACTAGTGATTACTAGTTAGAACTCATAGTGGTAACATACTAGTGATTACTAGTTAGAACTCACAGTGGTAACATACTAGTGATTACTAGTTAGAACTCACAGTGGTAACATACTAGTGATTACTAGTTAGAACCCACAGTGGTAACATACTACCATTACTTTGGTACATTATACATTCATAACTAAGTTTGATAACTTCGATAAGATAACAAACTGAGATAGTCTCAATGTTCAGGCACTTAACCTGACAATCAGCTATCTAATGTTTCACCTTTCTTAGCCATCTAATGTTTCACCTTTCTTAGCCATCTAATGTTTCACCTTTCTTAGCCATCTAATGTTTCACCTTTCTTAGCCATCTAATGTTTCACCTTTCTTAGCCATCTAATGTTTCACCTTTCTTAGCCATCTAATGTTTCACCTTTCTTAGCCATCTAATGTTTTACCTTTCTTAGCCAACTTATGTTTTACCTTTCTTAGCCATCTAATGTTTCACCTTTCTTAGCCATCTAATGTTTCACCTTTCTTAGCCATCTAATGTTTCACCTTTCATAGCCAACTTATGTTTTACCTTTCTTAGCCATCTAATGTTTCACCTTTCTTAGCCAACTAATGTTTCACCTTTCATAGCCAACTTATGTTTCACCTTTCTTAGCCATCTAATGTTTCACCTTTCTTAGCCATCTAATGTTTCACCTTTCATAGCCAACTTATGTTTTACCTTTCTTAGCCATCTAATGTTTCACTTTTTCTTGCCATCTAATGTTTTACCTTTCTTAGCCAACTTATGTTTTACCTTTCTTAGCCAACTAATGTTTTGCCTTTCTTAGCCATCTAATGTTTTACCTTTCTTAGCCATCTTATGTTTTACCTTTCTTAGCCAACTTATGTTTTACCTTTCTTAGCCATCTAATGTTTCACCTTTCTTAGCCATCTAATGTTTCACCTTTCTTAGCCATCTTATGTTTTACCTTTCTTAGCCATCTAATGTTTCACCTTTCTTAGCCATCTTATGTTTTACCTTTCTTAGCCAACTTATGTTTTACCTTTCTTAGCCATCTAATGTTTCACCTTTCTTAGCCAACTAATGTTTTGCCTTTCTTAGCCATCTAATGTTTTACCTTTCTTAGCCATCTAATGTTTTACCTTTCTTAGCCATCTAATGTTTCACCTTTCTTAGCCATCTTATGTTTTACCTTTCTTAGCCAACTTATGTTTTACCTTTCTTAGCCATCTAATGTTTCACCTTTCTTAGCCAACTAATGTTTTACCTTTCTTAGCCATCTAATGTTTCACCTTTCTTAGCCAACTAATGTTTTGCCTTTCTTAGCCATCTAATGTTTTACCTTTCTTAGCCATCTTATGTTTTACCTTTCTTAGCCAACTTATGTTTTACCTTTCTTAGCCATCTAATGTTTCACCTTTCTTAGCCAACTAATGTTTTGCCTTTCTTAGCCATCTAATGTTTTACCTTTCTTAGCCATCTAATGTTTTACCTTTCTTAGCCATCTTATGTTTTACCTTTCTTAGCCAACTTATGTTTTACCTTTCTTAGCCATCTAATGTTTCACCTTTCTTAGCCATCTTATGTTTTACCTTTCTTAGCCAACTTATGTTTTACCTTTCTTAGCCATCTAATGTTTCACCTTTCTTAGCCAACTAATGTTTCACCTTTCTTAGCCATCTAATGTTTTACCTTTCTTAGCCATCTAATGTTTCACCTTTCTTAGCCATCTAATGTTTCACCTTTCTTGGCCATCTAATGTTTCACCTTTCTTAGCCATCTTATGTTTTACCTTTCTTAGCCAACTTATGTTTAACCTTTCTTAGCCATCTAATGTTTCACCTTTCTTAGCCAACTAATGTTTTGCCTTTCTTAGCCATCTAATGTTTTACCTTTCTTAGCCATCTAATGTTTTACCTTTCTTAGCCAACTTATGTTTCACCTTTCTTAGCCAACTTATGTTTTACCTTTCTTAGCAATCTAATGTTTCACCTTTCTTAGCCATCTAATGTTTCACCTTTCTTAGCCATCTTATGTTTTACCTTTCTTAGCCAACTTATGTTTTACCTTTCTTAGCCATCTAATGTTTTACCTTTCTTAGCCAACTTATGTTTCACCTTTCTTAGCCAACTTATGTTTTACCTTTCTTAGCCAACTTATGTTTTACCTTTCTTAGCCAACTAATGTTTTGCCTTTCTTAGCCAACTAATGTTTTAACTTTCTTAGCCAACTAATGTTTTACCTTTCTTAGCCAACTAATGTTTTACCTTTCTTAGCCAACTAATGTTTTACCTTTCTTAGCCAACTAATGTTTTACCTTTCTTAGCCATCTAATGTTTTACCTTTCTTTAACATTGGAGTCTGTTATTTCTTGAGGTGCTATTCTCCATGGACACGAGTACGAGCTTCCAGGTAACCGACGGAAATCAAACTGACAACATACAGCAGGTTCTGGTCCACAGGTATGTGGTATATCATATGAGTAGAATGGCATCATGTGACACAATATGTCTGTGTTACCATGGCGATCTGATAAATAAATAGATAGATATAGTAAGTGTTTGTATCTATAAATACACACGGGTATAATTGTTGACTTCACAAACTTCATCACTTTTTTCATTTATAAAATAATGAATATTCTGCATCTGATTTAAGTAAGAACACCACTAATTATTCAGACAAGTAGAAAAATACACTGTAAGCCATTGTAACACAACATAGTTACATGGCTCTGATATCATCAGATATGAACAATGTCAACATTTATAAATAACACCAATATTTCAGTGCCTTTTTTTCCAAAAATTGGGAAGAGGCCCTAGCATTTCATTTTGGGAAATTCAAGCACGATTTTGGGCCAAATTTGGAGGTTAGACAACTAATTTAGAAAAGCATTTTTTAAAAATTTCTTTGCCCTAATTGGGAAAAAAGAGTCTTTTTACAATTGGGAAATTACCATATTTCAGCCTCTGTTATAGAAAGAAAAAAGGCCCTGTATACTATATATATATTAAAAGTGATTCTTTACAAATTTTCATTTTTATGATTATAAAGTTAATCAGGTGTTTTGTCACTTCACTTTTTAAAAAATTAAATTGAATCAGTAAAACAAAGGGGATATTCACATACAACTGTATAGTTAGATATGTTTGTTCTCAAGACAAGTTTGAAAATCACCTAGGGATCATACAATTCCAAGATTACACAATAACCTGTACAGGCCTGTATGAAGACAGATTTATAGGTATACCAGTTATCTACCCTAATTAAACATGTACAAGATATATACTATTTGTTACATTACCCCAATTTTGTCTCCACATGAACTCCAGGTTTGAGTTTTTAGCCAAATATTTCTTGACAGCATAATGAACACGTTGTATCAACATATTGTTAAATCCAGAACGACGAAGTAAGTAAGCCATCGTTGGAGTGTGTCCAAATGGATCTATGGCCCAGCCAGCAGATGGTTTAACACCTGTCACATACACAGACGTTGGTAAATTTATCATTTTTTTCATGACAACAAAGTAAGACAATAATGACAAGTATGAAACTAAGAAATGACCAATAATTATTTACTATTAATGACAGTAGGATAAATATAGCTAACTTTTCCACATAATGAAACTGACTTCTGGCCAGTCTTAAGAATTTCAATTCTCAAAATGTAAAAACATTTCAGTCTTTGCAAAAGACTGGAAATTCCAGAACAATGTCTGGCTCAGACATACTATACTGGCTCAGATATGAAGAGCTGTACAAATGTGGTTAAAAGTTTTACCTAAAGTTCCATCTAACCATTGATGTCCTTCTATCATCTGGTCTAACATAGCAAAGTAATGTGTGTTAGCTTCATCATTCATTACCCAACCACCTGTAATAATCTCCAGTCTCTTATCATCAATCAACCTGTAGCAAATAAATGTGCCTTCATTAATACATGTCATAAGGAGAGATTATGTGGGAAACAGAAAACTAATACATGTAATATTTGACTATGAGAGCCAGTAAAAGATACAGTCATCAGTCATATACTGTTTTACGTTCTTATACAGTCATATGAAAATGTAAATTCAGAGCCAATCAGAGAAATGCTGGCTTGAAAAACTGTGAATAACAAGACCAGGTTTTGTTCTACTGATTGAATACCATCACCACAGTTGATTGATAGTTTAACAATGTAAACTATTTCAAACACATCCTGTTGCTTGCTCTTGAGAACCGTCCATCAATTGACCAATGGCAGAACAGTATTCTGGACACATCCTCTAAAGACACATATAATCTCAATTTTGTTGATAATTTTATAAATCTTTCTTGTTAAGCACCCAATAATAAAACAGACATATCTTATATTCACACACCTTTTCACTTACTCTACTAGCAGTACAAACATCAATTTTTAACAGATTTGTCACTAATTCTGATTATTTTACATAAAACATAATAAGTGAGAAAATAAATCCTCTGACAGGAGAACAATCAAATCCTTGGTTACTGTACTTAAAGTTTAGTTACTGAAATTCTGAAAAAAAGTAAACAAGAAATTTAGTTCCAAAAATAAGTTGTTCATAAACATAAACTTCATAGAACAACTTACTTTTTTACTCTACTTTTCTTATCCTCATTGATCTCATTCCACCATAAATGAAAGAAGGACATCTCAGCATACATAAACTTCAGCTTTGGATATTGTTCTAACTTCTGTAACATGTTGTCAAATATATGACGGGTTTGATCCTGGTAATATTTCTCATAAGTCTTCACCCAACCTGATAAAATACAAGATATTGATCATGAACATTGAGACAATAAATAGAACTCTTTAGATTATAAACATGAACATTGAGACAACCTTAAAACTAAGTCATGGGTACAGCATCTAATAGATATCTAGATAACACTGTTTGCATGAGACATATAAGTAACCCACAATACATACCTGGATCATTATGGGAGTGTGGTACAACAAAGACACGTAGTTTATGCTCACTCGTCCATTGATCAGGCTTGTATGTAACTTGCCAGCCTTGTTTCCAGGCTCCACCATCAGGATTATCAAATGGCAACTCTTCAAAAACTTCATCCATCTGATAAATTCAATATGAAAACTCACAACACAAAATAAATAGCTCATTTTCTACAAATTAATGGTGTGTTTGATTGACATATTTTAGCTAAGTTAAAACTTTACAACATTAAGATCACTGGTAATTATCATATTCATTTCCTTTAAACACCTGAAACTCAAAGTTCAGAAACAACCAATCACTGATCTACCCAGCAGATAACTAAAGATTTAAATCAACAAGAAAGTAACCTCCCTGTAGAAGATGCATCAACTTCACAAATCTTGATAATTGTGAAAAATATTATATCACAACCATGGACCATTTTATTCTAAAATATACTATCTATGTTTCAGAATGCATTAAATGAATATTTTACCCTTATTTCAGCTTTCTTGGTGGGTTCCTCTGACCAGGAGCACATACCTTGTGCTACAGAAACCTCTTTACGTAATGGAGCATAACTTCCTTGCCATGAATGTTTGTCATATTTGTCAGACAAGCTGTTGACATCCTGAAATACAAACATAAAATGTTACCATGGAGACAGGACACAAAAATATTCACAATAGAGCATACAATCAAAGTTAAAAGGGATTTTTAATGACTCTCAGTGAATACAGTAAAGCAGAGTTATTCTGAACTAGGATATAGTAAAGATATTATTTCCCTCAGCCATATCATAGTTTGATAATCTATGGATATAGTCAAGTAAATTATTTGTCTATTTGTCTTAAATTTATTCTTCCAGGAAATATGTGTTTACAACTAATAGAAATAGTATAATAGAATTTTTGTGGTAAGGTATAACAGTGCTCCAGATAAGTTTTGTATGTGAATTAATGAGTATGTACTTAATGTGAATTCAACAACATAAACACATATACATTAAGGAACTGTATCGCCAACGTGTCTATCGCCTTTATCAAGACATAACAATAAAATCTTTTTAATACATTTCTTCATGAGTATGTACTCACAGGTTTTACTTTTCAATGCTTAAAGTCAGTAGTTAATGTTGAAAATTTGATTTCTTGTTCTCCAAACACAAGGTCGGTTAGTCTTACTAAAACAATCATACTATCTTTAAGCTATTCATTCCAACTGCTACTCTTTCAATTCATATTCCTGACATGTCAGCGACTGGGAAAAAGTAGTGCTAATAGAGCCAATATACTTAAACAAATAGTTGAATGTGTTCTAGTATGTCCAAATTTATTAAGCCATGTGTTTCCTGTTAAATATTATGCATGTTGTGTGTCTTATCTGGAGCACTGGGTGATGTATGTAGCGGAGTGGAGTCAGCAACTATGGGTATTCGACTATGTACAATATTATACAACCATAATCATACTTAAATACATGCCTTGTTTTCATGTCTATCTAGCTCCACAACGTTCCCTCTTTGTGGTTTGAATTTCTCATTCTCATCACTTTTTATTCTCAGTAATCTGTCCTGATTGTTCAGTAACTTTTTATTTTGGGAGTCTAAAATATCCTGAAAAATTACCACAAATATTTTTTAAAACGACAGCATGTGAGTATGCTTCATCCAGATAATATGGACCTGAACACGTGAGTATGCTTCATCCAGATAATATGGACCTAAACATGTGAGTATGCTTCATCCAGATAATATGGACCTGAACAGAAATATAAGTCAGACTGATAGTATAATTAACTTCAGAAATTTGATTTATTAAACAAGTCCTACATATATTTCCTTACTGTCCAGAAATATCACTAATCAATCTTCATCTCAACATCAGTGTACCAGAAACTAAGTTCTATCCCCAACGTTCCTCATCAAATCATGTTACACTAAGTGTTTAAAAGATAATTGTATTCTAGTTGAAGGCCTGAATTATGTATTAAAAGCCAAACTACAAAAACATATCAGCCATCAAATACTTACATGTCTCAAGACAGGAAATAACTAAATATTATCTAAATAGAGATTTACAAACATTCATCAGTAATTAGAATAAATACAAAATTTATCACTGACTGACTTTGTAATATTACACAATATACTTATACTGAATTTGTTAAAATTTGTCAAAATCTCAGTACTGGCCAAAATGACAGCTGGAACATATGCAATGGATAGACAAGAAATGTTTGAATTCTGGATGAAGAAATTACCTTTAACCTGTTACCAAGAAGTAAGAGGTCAGTATATATCTACAACACTAGTGATGGAGAATCGGACCAAAATCATAGTCGATTATCGAATTGAATCGAACACATTTTAGCGAAAAGGAAAACGTTTATTCGTCAGATCAAATTGCGGGTCCCGAGGATGCAACGTACCGCGGAAATGCGGGTCCAGGAGTTGCGTCAGAGACGCAGAAAACCTGCGTCAGGGAAATCGCGGGATTAAAATTGCTAAATAATCTATATAAATATTTACACATAATAGTGAGTATGTAAAGCTTGATGAACCAAGCTAATTTCTAACTTTGTATAAGCTGGACATAGAATATAAAACAATGTTTTTCAAAACAACCAGAATTGTATTCATTACATATATAACAAATAACAATGCTGTGGAAGAGTCAAAATAAACAAGTAACTACGGTAACAGGTTTATTAGGGATGGGTACCACAAGTAAAAATTAACCCATTATATATTACACTCAGAGATATATTACATCATAAATTATATCTCTTATCACTAACCATTACAGTTTAATGGGCAAATTTGTTTATCAGAAGCCTTTAAATTTGTGTTTAAATAGAATTTGAAGTACATGTAAATTAAACCATTCCATTTTTGATATTCCAAGTTTGACATTGCCACCAGCCAGTATACATTGTATATATATACAACACACAGATAAAGCTTAACTTTGCCACATGCCAGTATGTTATATCTACAACACGCTGATAAAATTTGACTTTGCCACAAGTCAGTATATATCATACATAAATAAGGTCAAACTACAAACCTGAAGTTTTCCCACACTCTCCTGGTCTTCTTGTGAAACTTCTTTAACTGCTGCCTTTATTTCTTTGATTATTTCCTTGTTTTGTTTGATGTCAAGTTCAATACCATCTATCTTCCGCTCAAAGTTCAGAATTGATTCCTGTAATACATACGTATATATAACATGTACAGCTTACATATATAAACAAGTACAGCTTACATATACATGTCAAGTATACAAACAATCAGAGTCATCTAGAATGTCAAGTATACTAACAAGCAGAGACATCTAGAATGTCAAGTATACAAACAATCAGAGTCATCTAGAATGTCAAGTATAATAACAATCAGAGTCATCTAGAATGTCAAGTATACTAACAAGCAGAGACATCTAGAATGTCAAGTATACAAACAATCAGAGTCATCTAGAATGTCAAGTATAATAACAATCAGAGTCATCTAGAATGTCAAGTATACTAACAATCAGAGACATCTACAATGTCAAGTATAATAACAATCAGAGTCATCTAGAATGTCAAGTATAATAACAATCAGAGACATCTACAATGTCAAGTATAATAACAATCAGAGCCACCTAGAATGTCAAGTATACTAACAATCAGAGTCACCTAGAATGTCAAGTATACTAACAATCAGAGACACCTAGAATGTCAAGTATACTAACAATCAGAGTCATCTAGAATGTCAAGTATACTAACAAGCAGAGACATCTAGAATGTCAAGTATACAAACAATCAGAGTCATCTAGAATGTCAAGTATACTAACAATCAGAGCCACCTAGAATGTCAAGTATACTAACAATCAGAGACACCTAGAATGTCAAGTATACTAACAATCAGAGCCACCTAGAATGTCAAGTATAATAACAATCAGAGTCATCTAGAATGTCAAGTATACAAACAATCAGAGACATATAGAATGTCAAGTATACTAACAATCAGAGACATCTAGAATGTCAAGTATAATAACAATCAGAGTCATCTAGAATGTCAAGTATACTAACAATCAGAGTCATCTAGAATGTCAAGTATACTAACAATCAGAGACACCTAGAATGTCAAGTATAATAACAATCAGAGTCATCTAGAATGTCAAGTATACTAACAATCAGAGTCATCTAGAATGTCAAGTATAATAACAATCAGAGTCATCTAGAATGTCAAGTATACTAACAATCAGAGACATCTAGAATGTCGAGTATACAAACAATCAGAGTCATCTAGAATGTCAAGTATAATAACAATCAGACATCTAGAATGTCAAGTATAATAACAATCAGACATCTAGAATGTCAAGTATACAAACAATCAGAGTCACCTAGAATGTCAAGTATACTAACAATCAGAGACATCTAGAATGTCAAGTATACTAACAATCAGAGACATCTAGAATGTCAAGTATACTAACAATCAGAGTCATCTAGAATGTCAAGTATAATAACAATCAGACATCTAGAATGTCAAGTATACAAACAATCAGAGTCACCTAGAATGTCAAGTATACTAACAATCAGAGACATCTAGAATGTCAAGTATACTAACAATCAGAGACATCTAGAATGTCAAGTATAATAACAATCAGAGTAATCTAGAATGTCAAGTATACTAACAATCAGAGACATATAGAATGTCAAGTATACTAACAATCAGAGTCATCTAGAATGTCAAGTATACTAACAATCAGTCATCTAGAATGTCAAGTATACTAACAATCAGTCATCTAGAATGTCAAGTATACTAACAACCAGAGTCATCTAGAATGTCAAGTATACTAACAATCAGAGACACCTAGAATGTCAAGTATAATAACAATCAGAGTCATCTAGAATGTCAAGTATAATAACAATCAGAGACATCTAGAATGTCAAGTATACTAACAATCAGTCATCTACAATGTCAAGTATAATAACAACCAGAGTCATCTAGAATGTCAAGTATACTAACAATCAATTTCATCTAGAATGTCAAGTATACTAACAATCAATTTCATCTAGAATGTCAAGTATACTAACAATCAGAGTCACCTAGAATGTCAAGTATACTAACAATCAGAGACATCTAGAATGTCAAGTATACTAACAATCAGAGACATCTAGAATGTCAAGTATACTAACAATCAGAGTCATCTAGAATGTCAAGTATAATAACAATCAGACATCTAGAATGTCAAGTATACAAACAATCAGAGTCACCTAGAATGTCAAGTATACTAACAATCAGAGACATCTAGAATGTCAAGTATACTAACAATCAGAGACATCTAGAATGTCAAGTATAATAACAATCAGAGAAATCTAGAATGTCAAGTATACTAACAATCAGAGACATCTAGAATGTCAAGTATACTAACAATCAGAGTCATCTAGAATGTCAAGTATACTAACAATCAGTCATCTAGAATGTCAAGTATACTAACAATCAGTCATCTAGAATGTCAAGTATACTAACAACCAGAGTCATCTAGAATGTCAAGTATACTAACAATCAGAGACATCTAGAATGTCAAGTATAATAACAATCAGAGTCATCTAGAATGTCAAGTATAATAACAATCAGAGACATCTAGAATGTCAAGTATACTAACAATCAGTCATCTACAATGTCAAGTATAATAACAACCAGAGTCATCTAGAATGTCAAGTATACTAACAATCAGAGTCATCTAGAATGTCAAGTATAATAACAATCAGTCATCTACAATGTCAAGTATACTAACAATCAGTCATCTAGAATGTCAAGTATACTAACAATCAGAGTCATCTAGAATGTCAAGTATACTAACAATCAGAGACACCTAGAATGTCAAGTATACTAACAATCAGAGACACCTAGAATGTCAAGTATACTAACAATCAGAGACACCTAGAATGTCAAGTATACTAACAATCAGAGACACCTAGAATGTCAAGTATACTAACAATCAGAGACACCTAGAATGTCAAGTATACTAACAATCAGAGTCATCTAGAATGTCAAGTATAATAACAATCAGAGTCATCTAGAATGTCAAGTATACTAACAATCAGAGTCATCTAGAATGTCAAGTATACTAACAATCAGAGTCATCTAGAATGTCAAGTATACTAACAATCAGAGTCATCTAGAATGTCAAGTATACTAACAATCAGAGTCATCTAGAATGTCAAGTATACTAACAATCAGTCATCTACAATGTCAAGTATACTAACAATCAGTCATCTACAATGTCAAGTATACTAACAATCAGAGTCATCTAGAATGTCAAGTATACTAACAATCAGAGACACCTAGAATGTCAAGTATACTAACAATCAGAGACACCTAGAATGTCAAGTATACTAACAATCAGAGACACCTAGAATGTCAAGTATACTAACAATCAGAGACACCTAGAATGTCAAGTATACTAACAATCAGAGACACCTAGAATGTCAAGTATACTAACAATCAGAGTCATCTAGAATGTCAAGTATACTAACAATCAGTCATCTACAATGTCAAGTATACTAACAATCAGTCATCTACAATGTCAAGTATACAAACAATCAGAGTCATCTAGAATGTCAAGTATAATAACAATCAGAGACACCTAGAATGTCAAGTATTCTAACAATCAGAGACACCTAGAATGTCAAGTATTCTAACAATCAGAGACACCTAGAATGTCAAGTATACTAACAATTAGAGTCATCTACAATGTCAAGTATAGAAGGTTTGAATACATAATTAGTTTAACTACATGTAGTTATACTTACTGCATCCAGATCATTGTATCTACTCGGAGACGTGTTCAATGTCTCAAGCATTAAATACAAAGATAGACAAATAACACAGAAAAACATGGCACCCCAAACTGCAACATATTTCTTCATTTTGTTTCAAATACTCCTATAAAAGTCTGAAATAAAGTAAGTGACAAAACACTAGTAACATTGTAAGACTATCTAGAATATTTGTACTATAAACATACTGGAAATCAACTCATGTGTCACGGATAACACACTAAAGCTTCTTTTTTCTCAGACTACAGTATGTATACAGTAGATTATTGTACCTTGAAGTGTACCTCAATTTGTACATCAAACTGAATGTGATAATGTTGTAAACATTCATTATCATTTCAGGGATTTTTTTGGGGCGATTTTATAGCCGAAATTCGGTCATATTCCCAATGGTAAATAGTAACTTTTTTTCCCAATTCACAGACAAAAATTCCAAATAAAAAAAAAACACCTTTTTTTTTTAAATTTTTTTATTAATTTTATAAGTTCATTAACATCACTATTGGTAGTAAATACCTTATTCTGCTACTGTTCTATGGGAGAATAAGTAGAATAAGTTGAACATTGCAAAATTGTAGTTATACATTTTTCCCAGGTTTGATTAACTGCACAAAAATATGCAGATCTTTGTTAGACTGTGCAGGACGGGGCAAACAGTCTAATTAGTTGGACTAGTTAGCTCTCAGTCACATTTGGGATTTGTGATGAAGACCAATACACAGTTTGCTCAAATTTAACAATAATACAAGGCGAATAATGTTGATGTCATCATTAAAAGTAAATCGTACAATGAAAGAAATTTCCAAAACATTCTACACGTATTTCTTCATCAATAATCCGAATTCGTTCTATCCGAATATTGTCCAGTTTTACTAACACGGCCTAGTCGATCCTATTGGACAATGTACACAGTATTGTTGATGCAATATGTTTGTATGAATCATATAAATATTCAATGCATTTTCATACAGTTCTTACTTGCCTGTCAATTTATAATTTCCAATATCTCTGGTATTTTTTGTTGGCATAGACAGCCATTTATCTTCTGACGACTGTTGTCTTCAATATCGTTATCGTCTTTCTCCGGTGGTAAAAAGTGATTAACTATATTGAGCGACTGCTTAACCAGTTTAAAAAATCCTAAAATAAACCAATTTGTACGATAAAATAAAACGATTTGTACGATAAAATAAACCAATTTGTACGATAAAATAAAACGATTTGTACGATAAAGTAAAACGATTTGCAGCAGTATATAATGTCACATAGTAGTGCAAAACATGTAACAAATCCATTAGATCAATAAATATTAATTAAAAGTGGCTTAATTTACGTATCATTAGAAACACCCGGCCGTTTCATACACATGTATATATACATCATATGTTGATTTCCAAACAGCTTGGGTCCATTTCATAAACAAGTCATAGTTTGTAATAAAATGTTTTATCCAATATATAATACTGATTGTTTTGTACAGAGACCACTATATATACACAGCATCAAGGACTTATATATGTCCTTGACAGCATATATAATTATATAAGGTCTTTGTTAAAGGCAAATGTCTGTGGGAAGATCTGACGTTTTCTAAACTGCTATCGTAGCTAAGAAACATCAGGGATGCTATATTACATATATAGAATCCCTGGAAACATCTAACACACACAGGAACAACAAATATTGAACAGAACTTACTGTACAAGCCTGTGTAGAGATATATACGGGTCTAATCTTAAAATGTGCAGTTTCGTGTCCTGTTGTTTTTATGAAGTTTTTAAATCCGAATAAACCTTAGAAATAACTTAAACCGAATATCCCAGCGTTATCATGTCTAGTTAAAAATTTCATGTGTGCCGCGAAACAATTTGAATTCTACTAGTGATGTTGAAATAAATATTTTTATCCCCGCGGGCATCGCACGATTGAAAATTATTCATTAGCTGTCAAGATGAAATCATTGTAGATCTACTTCCGTATTGTTATAAAAATTTAAAATGACAAAATTGACCCAGGGAACACTGGACCAGCACATATAACAGCATGGGAACTGTCCACCGTGTGTTTATTGTTCTGCACGTATCTTTATTGTATTGATTAAAATTATGTACATGCATGCGACCACCTGTGTATGTTCACTTGCTCTAGGCTGATTAATGTCCATGTATATGTAGTGAGCTGTATGCGCTATGTATGTGACTAGACACGTGGCAAACACAGCTTCATTTTACCTGACGACAAGTGTCTCGATCAGTATCAACAAGTACAAATGTTGCTGCAGAGACAGCAATTGGGAAGCTCCGCGCAAAACAACGCGTTATGCCTGTTGAATAAACACTGGTCATTCTGTATAAATAATTTACTCTTTGGGTTGCTGTTTTCAAGATCATGTTGTACTGTATATTCATTTAGTATACACTGTCAATTCTGATAAACACAACTATATCAATGAAAGAGATCTTCTGCACACATGTGGGCGCGAAGCAATTATAAATTATCATTTTGTTGCGATAACTTATAATCACTATCTCATATCTATAGCTGTCATTACTATTCACTGAACATCCATTCACAGTCTGAAAGGTGGTTCTAAATCACGTGACCGAGTCTCCTTTCCTGTCCATCACATACTTGATGTATTCAAATGTTGACGTGTTTTTCTCTATGTCATTTTTTCACGATCCGGTTCATCTTCTTATGTTAACGTTTGTAATGCTTGATCAATCTATAAAGTATTAGCCTCTGATTTTCTTGTAAAATAAAGTCAGATTAATGATTAGAAAATTAAACGTGTACCTTATATTGCTTTATAATTTATTCAAAAAGTTTATTTTACCCATGTTAATAAAACACAATTTATATCATATATATACAGTATATAATCCAACTCGTATTTCAGTTCTTCTTTTTGGGTGTAAACAAAAATAAATTGAAGGGACACAATTTAATTAAAACATCCTTTAAGATATGAAAACAACAAAAGCTGTTATGAAGCGATGTTTTCTAACAATTATCTTTTGTTTAAAAAAACGCAACATATTTACTGCACGCTGGAACCAGTTTAGGGAAAGGGCCATTATAAACTGGTTCCCGTTGACTTGTGTGTACAACTGCAACATGAAACGGGAACCAGTTTGGTGCACTGCAACATGGAACGGAAACCAGTTTAGGGCCATTATAGATGTATTTTATATTCACGTTAAAGTCCCATAAGCTTATACATGTATTGATCCTAATAGTTTCTGTTTGTTCTATAATAGAGGAATCCGGTGTGTTATCCTCCAGTTCATACTTTATAGCAAGAAAAAATGTTTCCGAAACCACTGTCGTATTTTTTCAACATCATTGAAATAAATACTATTTATAAAAACACCTGTGTTTCTCGCAGTCATGCCATGCACACGCAGTAAAGTGACGTCACGCGCCCTACATATTTCAAGTTTACAAAAGCAAAAATCACAGTGAAATGAGTGTTTTCAGACGAAAAAGGGCTTGTTTCGTCGGTAATAATTATATTGGGATAATATCAGCAATTAAATGTTTTTGCATATATTTTTCTACAGCAAAAAGCTAATGGGGCTTTAACAGGAAGAGCCGTAACTAAGTTTTTAGAACTGGTGGCATGACCCATTTACATAAATTGTACATATTTATTTTAATAATAATGACTTTATTTAAAGAGGCAACACAGTTGGGCAAGCCCAGTCTTCCCTGTGAGCCTCTATGTTGCATGATTAACACAAATACATGTTCACAAGAATATATGGAATAAAAAATTATGATCCTGAAAAAGAAATACATGTCGGAATACATGTATGTGTGCCTGGAAGAAAAATGTGACTTTTTCAAAAACTGACATGAAACATATAATGTGACAAAGTAACATGATAATAAATAAATGTGACATTATTTACTAAGAAACATTATTTTGTCCACCAGAGTAAAACCAAGTGAGGTATGTGTTTTTGAAAGTATTCAGTGAACTGGATTGACGTAACTATGTTTAGCGGTATTTTGTTCCAGATTTTTGGACCTGAGTATGCAAGAGATTTTCTGCAGAATTCAAGTCTAGGTTTTGGAACGTAGAGAGTATTGTTTGAGTGAGATCTTAAGGATGCATTATTAGTTTCGATAAACAGGTTAGACATGTACTCAGGAAATATATTATTTAAGGATTTGTAGACAAAAATGGCTTTTTTATAGAAGATACGGTCTTGTATTTTCATCCATTTCAGATCATTGAATAAGGTAGGAGTTGGTGCATCATAAGGCTTGTCTAGAATTATTCTAGCAGCTCTTTTCTGAAATTTATGTAACTTATTTAATAATTCATCACTGCAATTGCCCAAGATAGTGCAGCAATAATCAAGGTGTGGCAAGATATAAGCATTGAAGAATATTTTTCGCATGTGTATACTAAGATACTGTTTTATTCTCAAAAGTAGATATAGCAGAGAATTACATTTCTTAAGGATGTTTTCAACTTGGATGGTCCAGCTTAACTTGTGTTATTTTATGTTATATTATATGAAAGTTAAAAGCAATAAAATATGTTTAAACTAATAAACTGTTTTGAAGCGACCTTTTATTAAGTACCGTAGATAAGTCGACACTTAGTTGGAAAGTTTTACCAGTCTATAAAATATGAAATATAATCTATACAAAGCTAGAAAACATGATCATCAAATCTTATAGTGCATGCCCTGTGACGTCACGGTCTGTAATAAAAGGGCTAGGTCCGATGTGCTTGAATTATTTCGCTCGACTGAAGTTAAGTCACGTCACTATAATGATGGTAAGAAGACACATTTTATTCGGTTTTATGAATTTCACATCACTTACCCGTAATTTTGCTCGGAGGCAGACGACAAGTCAACCCAATATTCAATGGAGTGTTGCGAGTCAATGTATTCAACGCTTCAGCAATCAAGTCGTAACGTTTTTCCATATTTGATAATATGCGTGGATTGGGCGGTGTCTTATATAATATATCAATTTATGTAAAATTTAATCCTATGCGCATTGACAATTTGACCCACCCGAGCAAAAACATAGAACGGTGAAAGGATTTAAAATGGCAGCCAGTAAGTTTTCTTTTTCATCATCATCATCGCCATCAGTACTGACAAAAGCAGCATCAAACTTTGTGACAGAACAGAACTAAATAATTTGTATTTAAGAGAATGCAGGATATTTGTCAATGAGAAATATTTTTTTGACATGCTGTATATTGAAAGAAAAAAAACTAAAGCTGATTCATGATTTTGTCAGAAAAAACAATCTTGACTGTCCTAGTAAGCTGTTCATCGTACGTATAGGCAAGGACTTATATACGTACGTATAGACAAGGACTTATATACGTACGTATGTATGTATATAAGTCCTTGGTATAGGACTGTATGTCTGTCGCGAGGCATTTTTTAAACGAAATTTGATTTTATAAAGTATGATCTAAGCTTGTATCACAGTTTATAAATACATAATTTTCATAAATTTATATTTTGTAAACCACTTAAAACTCGCCGTTATATATTGATTTCATTAAATAAGTCGATGTATTTTGCATAATTTCGATGTATAAACTGGTTTGTCATTAGTTTTCGGCTTTGAATGTGAAAACCGGTTTTATTAGGTATTTTTCAACTTTGTACCACTTACTGTTTGTAATCTTTAAATAATTGGGAAAGTTAATTTTGCAGAAAGTAATTAAGTCATTGTTCAACAAAGCGTACAATCCGTAACATATCTGATGTTTATGGAGTTTCTCCTTTTTATGATATATTATTTCATCTACAACATCACGTGATACAATATCTTAAAATGTCACGTGATCCCTAATTTATAATTTTAGGATATTTTGATGCAAAATGTGCTTAAAATGCATGTTTTTTATTCTAATAATCTTCCTCATCACAAACATTAAGTCGCCTAAAATCATGGTCGATGGTGTGTGATAATTAAATGTGTTCAACTGTATCATACCAATATGAAATATAGAGCAAGTTGTTAGTACAGTCTGGTATGATCTGTTCACATGTGTTCAACGAGTAACCTAATCTTTGGCAACGTTTTCAAGCAAAGGGTATGGAACGCCATAGCTGTCTTTTGTTAACGCATGCCATATTACTTGTCAATGGAACATGCCAACTTCTCTGGAATGATTGTTTATCACACGCTACATGTAGACATATTCAAATGGTATTTGACGATTTAGCACTTGGGTTTAACAATATAACATAACGTCTACTACATTCAAATAATTAGTCTATAAGAGGTATACTACATTCAATCAATTAGTCTATTAGAGGTCTACTACATTCAATCAATTAGTCTATTAGAGGTCTACTACATTCAATCAATTAGTCTATTAGAGGTCTACTGCATTCAATCAATTAGTCTATTAGAGGTCTACTACATTCAATCAATTAGTCTATTAGAGGTCTACTGCATTCAAGCAATTAGTCTATTAGAGGTCTACTGCATTCAATCAATTAGTCTATTAGAGGTATACTGCATTCAAGCAATTAGTCTATTAGAGGTCTACTGCATTCAATCAATTAGTCTATTAGAGGTCTACTGCATTCAATCAATTAGTCTATTAGAGGTCTACTGCATTCAATCAATTAGTCTATTAGAGGTCTACTGCATTCAAGCAATTAGTCTATTAGAGGTCTACTACATTCAATCAATTAGTCTATTAGAGGTCTACTACATTCAATCAATTAGTCTATTAGAGGTCTACTACATTCAATCAATTAGTCTATTAGAGGTCTACTGCATTCAATCAATTAGTCTATTAGAGGTCTACTGCATTCAAGCAATTAGTCTATTAGAGGTCTACTGCATTCAATCAATTAGTCTATTAGAGGTCTACTGCATTCAAGCAATTAGTCTATTAGAGGTCTACTGCATTCAATCAATTAGTCTATTAGAGGTCTACTGCATTCAAGCAATTAGTCTATTAGAGGTCTACTGCATTCAATCAATTAGTCTATTAGAGGTCTACTGCATTCAAGCAATTAGTCTATTAGATGTCTACTGCATTCAATCAATTAGTCTATTAGAGGTCTACTGCATTCAATCAATTAGTCTATTGGAGGTCTACTGCATTCAATCAATTAGTCTATTAGAGGTCTACTGCATTCAAGCAATTAGTCTATTAGAGGTCTACGGCATTCAAGCAATTAGTCTATTAGAGGTATACTGCATTAAAGCAATTAGTCTATTAGAGGTCTACTGCATTCAAGCAATTAGTCTATTAGAGGTCTACTGCATTCAAGCAATTAGTCTATTAGAGGTCTACTGCATTCAAGCAATTAGTCTATTAGTGGTCTACTGCATTCAAGCAATTAGTCTATTAGAGGTCTACTGCATTCAAGCAATTAGTCTATTAGATGTCTACTGCATTCAATCAATTAGTCTATTAGAGGTCTACTGCATTCAAGCAATTAGTCTATTAGAGGTATACTACATTCAATCAATTAGTCTATTAGAGGTCTACTGCATTCAATCAATTAGTCTATTAGAGGTCTACTGCATTCAATCAATTAGTCTATTAGAGGTATACTACATTCAATCAATTAGTCTATTAGAGGTCTACTGCATTCAATCAATTAGTCTATTAGAGGTATACTACATTCAAGCAATTAGTCTATTAGAGGTATACTACATTCAATCAATTAGTCTATTAGAGGTTTACTGCATTCAAGCAATTAGTCTATTAGAGGTCTACTGCATTCAAGCAATTAGTCTATTAGAGGTATACTGCATTCAAGCAATTAGTCTATTAGAGGTATACTACATTCAAGCAATTAGTCTATTAGAGGTATACTACATTCAAGCAATTAGTCTATTAGAGGTATACTACATTCAAGCAATTAGTCTATTAGAGGTCTACTGCATTCAAGCAATTAGTCTGTTAGAGGTCTACTACATTCAATCAATTAGTCTATTAGAGGTCTACTACATTCAATCAATTAGTCTATTGGAGGTCTACTGCATTCAATCAATTAGTCTATTAGAGGTCTACTGCATTCAATCAATTAGTCTATTAGAGGTCTACTGCATTCAATCAATTAGTCTATTAGAGGTATACTACATTCAAGCAATTAGTCTATTAGAGGTATACTACATTCAATCAATTAGTCTATTAGAGGTTTACTGCATTCAAGCAATTAGTCTATTAGAGGTATACTACATTCAAGCAATTAGTCTATTAGAGGTCTACTGCATTCAAGCAATTAGTCTGTTAGAGGTCTACTACATTCAATCAATTAGTCTATTAGAGGTCTACTACATTCAATCAATTAGTCTATTGGAGGTCTACTGCATTCAATCAATTAGTCTATTAGAGGTCTACTGCATTTAATCAATTAGTCTATTAGAGGTATACTACATTCAATCAATTAGTCTGTTAGAGATCTACTGCATTCAAGCAAATGTACCGTGTACATAAATTATCATGGACATTCTTGATAACACCATGTCACCTAATACATACCTGTTTAACGAGGCGAGAAATTAAAGATGGATTTGTTGTAAATTCATACATATAAACACGTTTAGTTTCCATATTTTCACTTCTAGAAATTTTTTTTAATTTAAAGAAAAATCATGTCGACCATGAAACAGTATTTCGTTAACATGTTTAATTGACGTACCCGTCCCTCCACTCTCCACACGTTTGAAATATGAATCATTCCGAGGCTGTGTCTTAATAGAATTAAGCAATTTTTGTGACAAAAAAGTTCGATTGAATTCCTGATACAAATTAATATAATGTTGTGTGCAGTTGTCTGAAATGATTGTATGTTTAAATCAACACAAATACACAAACATAATGTATCTTACCTGTTCTGAATACATGTTTGATATAAAAGAAGTCAGAGACAGTTATAATACAAAACTCGTCTGTAACTTGATTTCTGATCGAATTTCAATGAGATAATATATGTCATTTGTTTTCTTTTCATTCAAATGACAAAACAAATTATAATATCATCCATATATTAACATAAGATAACAGAATGTGCGAACACTGTTGAAAAAAACTACTTAAATTGTGGTCTGTTAAAAAGTCATTTGTGAACGACGGTCGATCTAATGCAAACATTTCTTCATGCGAAATACCAAATATAACCGTGTAATTAACCTTATACTTTATATAAACACGTATATTATATGTGTATTTACCGCGTGTTTAACTGTGTCTTATCCATGTGTATTAACCGCGTGTTTAACTGTGTATTATCCATGTGTATTAACTGCGTGTTTTACTGTGTATTATCCATGTGTATTAACTGCGTGTTTAACTGTGTATTATCCATGTGTATTAACCGCGTGTTTAACTGTGTATTATCCATGTGTATTAACTGCGTGTTTAACTGTGTACTATCCATGTGTGTTAACCGCGTGTTTAACTGTGTATTATCCATGTGTATTAACTGCGTGTTTAACTGTGTATTATCCATGTGTATTAACCGCGTGTTTAACTGTGTATTATTTTTGTATTGACCGCGTGGTGTTCAACTGTGTATTATCCATGTGTATTAACTGCGTGTTTAACTGTGTATTATCCATGTGTATTAACTGCGTGTTTAACTGTGTATTATCCATGTGCATTAACCGCGTGTTTAATTGTGTATTATTTTTGTATTAACCGCGTAGTGTTCAACTGTGTATTATCCATGTGTATTAACCGCGTGTTTAACTGTGTATTATCCATGTGTATTAACCGCGTGTTTAACTGTGTATTATTTTTGTATTAACCGCGTGGTGTTCAACTGTGTATAAAGACGTTGTAGACTTATTTATACACCCAGTATATCCTACATGTGGGTGTTTCTTATTGATAACCCAATTTATTACATTAAATAAATAAACCCATACAATAAAGATAACCACAGATTAGTTTAAACATATTTATTCCAAGTCATCCAACATTCACAAGTACATGGTACAACAGAACATATATATATTATATAAGGAAATGATAAGAACGAAAGACAAAGTCGTATAGAATTCTTGTCCTTGAGCGGATAGTAATAAATTTACATTGAGCTTGCTCTAATGTGATGAAGACATTAACATAGGATTAAACAAGGCAAACATACAAATAAATAATATGATGAGTGTAAGTTTAAAAATGTATATGAGTGTGTCCAAAAGAGAAATATGCCTGCATATAGGGGGGGGGGGGGGGGGAGAGAGACACACACACACACACAGACAGGACAGAGTGAGGGAGAGGGAAGGGGGAACAGGGCTCATAAATAAGATATAGGTAATATACTGGGTCAACGGAATTAGGTTACTAACAGAGTTGATATTACTAAGCTCAGAAAAATCTCTTAGTGTCAGATATGAAGTTCTGGACATTATTGAAAACGATGTTATTTTCCTGATCTGAAAGGGCTGGGTCACCAAATAATAGGAGGTTCGGGCTAATGTTATAATTTCGGAGGTTATTGAGCATATTAATATTACGCCATGTGCCATAACAGTTACACTCCAAGAAGTAATGATATTTTGACTCAATTTGACCACATCGACACAACGGTGAGGGGCAGATGTTTTTCAGAAACAAGAGGTAATTAAGAGCACTGCACTTTGTGCGGAGGCGTGTATGCATCACTTCGAGCTTTCTAGATCCTACATTATAATACATTGGAGTTCGTTTTTTACTTACATCGAGATACGTTTTAAATGTACTAAGTGTCGGTGAGCAGCGGATTCTTCAGTTTCTGATGCGCTTAGAACAATTTCCGAGAGAAATGTTTCAGAGGAAAGTGGTCCAAGATCCGGTGCATGTTTGTTTTCATCATCTAGAGTGGTCTGAGATTGAAAATAATTATTCAAGAGGTTTTCTTTTTCTAAGTCAGAGCACGTTACTTTCTGTGTTCAGGGTTTAGTAAGGATGGAATACATGTACTATAGTTTGCCTCTTTAGAGATGAAAGTTTTTTAAGTTTTCCACTTATCTTTTTAAGAAAGAGAACCAGTTTTTAATTTGTTGGACAGTTTAGAGAAGTAGTCAGCCATAGCTTCGTATACGTATACTTTATCAATTTATTAGGGATATTTCTTTTCGCAAATTCTGTTATTTTTGAAATTATGTTGTTAGTGTAGATGTCTATATCATCATCAAAACATTCATTCCAATCAAAACGGCTAATATCAGATCGAAAGCTATCATAATCATCGCTGTCATGATACAATATAAGTCTTTCGAAACAGCTTTGATTTGATTTACAAAACTTTAGAGCTCCATATATTGGAACATGATAACAAGAAAATGCGCACCAACTCCTACCTGCAGAACGCTGTACGTGTCTATTTGAGACAAACATCAAGTCAATTAAGGATTCAGAATGTTCAGTAAAATGAGTCGGTTCGTCAATCAATTGTTCAAGATTGAATTGTTGCGAGATAGATTCAATTTTTCGTAATGACACAAAATTAAGAACATTATAGTTGAAATCACCTGTAATAATAATGTCGGATATGTTCGTGTCAACTGCAAGTCCAATTGAATCTTCAATAAGATTGTTGTGAATAGAGTCAGAATTTGGGGCGATAGAATACTCCAAAGAGGATATGTTTGTTGTTACTGATTTGAATTTCAACCCAGATACACCCAATATGATTAAAATCAAGTTCAGGCCTGCGTCTGTAGTGCAGAGATTATTTGATGTATAAAATGACCCCACCATGAGAATCGCTAATACGATCTTTGCATAACTTTAAGATCTTACACGTGGATGTTTCTTATTGATAATCCCATTTATCTTCATCCCATGAAAACCACGTGACCAATCATTGGTGAACTTGCTGATGTTTCCGTTTTGGTTCCATGCACACAGGACATTAACATACATTTTTCTCAATATTGCCATCTTCATCCAAATTAATATACAACATGTAATCAAACAAACTGTGAATCTTAATAGGAATATATCCTAGCATCAACAACACGACGGGATTTCTTATAATGATCTTATTTAGGACGTAGAAAAAGTGTGAAGCCGAAGTATTGTAATAGAAAACTAGCATGTAATGAAAACAGGTGACTTCTGATCGGATATTCTCATGTGATCGTGGATCAAACGTAAATGTTGATCATACACTTCTAATAAAATCCAACCATGTCAAGCTCAGTATACTAGTAGTTTACGTTCAGTTGTTACTTCAGAATGCTGATTAAATTGATTCACTACTAAACCTACAAAATCAAAGCACTGAGAGGACTGTGGTAGCTGGCTTTGCAGTATTGCAAGTTCGTAAAGTTTATCGTTATACATTTTACGTAAATCCTATCAATGATAACATTGGTCAATTTAAGAACAAGTAGATAGACTGCGATTAATTCATCTACGAGCTTCAAGAAAATGACAGTGCTAACTTCAATCCTAATTTAATGTCTTTCTACATTTGTATGTCATTAAGATAAACAGTAAGTGTTATATATCTGGATACATTAGAATTGACAAAAGTTTCCAATTGTCTTTACAAGGAGTTTCAATACATCCTTGTACGTCCATCTGGTAATCTATAGTCAACTGATTGACCAGTCCTATCAATGAATGCTTTGTCCCAAAAGTATTCCAGCGGTTAGTTTATTATATGCATTGATCGATAATGTAACTTTAAAATGGATCTTATACCTGACTCGATTTGATTAAAGTTAAGCTATCCATTTGTAAACATCAAAGGGAGCCTAATGCTAAATGACAGTAAAACGAACATTTATTGTTCAAATAAAACCATATCCAACTTAAATGAAACAACTTTCCGGTGTAAACATGTGCTATGTTAATTACATTCAGTGTGTTGTTGTAAACATGAGGTATGTTAATTTCATTCAGTGTGTTGTTGTAAACATGAAGTATGTTAATTACATTCAGTGTGTTGTTGTAAACATTAGGTATGTTAGTTACATTCAGTGTGTTGTTGTAAACATGAAGTATGTTAATTTCATTCAGTGTGTTGTTGTAAACATGAAGTATGTTAATTTCATTCAGTGTGTTGTTGTAAACATGAGGTATGTTAATTTCATTCAGTGTGTTGTTGTAAATATGAGGTATGTTAGTTACATTCAGTGTGTTGTTGTAAACATGAGGTATGTTAGTTACATTCAGTGTGTTGTTGTAAACATGAGGTATGTTAGTTACATTCAGTGTGTTGTTGTAAACATGAAGTATGTTAATTTCATTCAGTGTGTTGTTGTAAACATGAGGTATGTTAATTTCATTCAGTGTGTTGTTGTAAACATGAGGTATGTTAGTTACATTCAGTGTGTTGTTGTAAACATGAGGTATGTTAGTTACATTCAGTGTGTTGTTGTAAACATGAAGTATGTTAGTAACATTCAGTGTGTTGTTGTAAACATGAAGTATGTTAATTTCATTCAGTGTGTTGTTGTAAACATGAAGTATGTTAATTTCATTCAGTGTGTTGTTGTAAACATGAGGTATGTTAATTTCATTATGTTAGTTACATTCAGTGTGTTGTTGTAAACATGAAGTATGTTAGTTACATTCAGTATGTTAATTTCATTCAGTGTGTTGTTGAAAACATCAGGTATGTTAGTTACATTCAGTGTGTTGTTGTAAACATGAGGTATATTAGTTACATTCAGTGTGTTGTTGTAAACATGAAGTATGTTGATTACATTCAGTGTGTTGTTATAAACATGAAGTATGTTAATTTCATTCAGTGTGTTGTTGTAAACATGAGGTATGTTAGTTACATTCAGTGTGTTGTTGTAAACATGAGGTATGTTAATTTCATTCAGTGTGTTGTTGTAAACATGAGGTATGTTAGTTACATTCAGTGTGTTGTTGTAAACATGAGGTATGTTAATTTCATTCAGTGTGTTGTTGTAAACATGAGGTATGTTAGTTATATTCAGATGAGATAACATTATTGTGTACATATAGTATACTAGTATAGGTACACATATAGAAGATAGTTAGGTGTACTTATATTATATAGGTATACATATAGAAGATAGTTAGGTGTACTTATATTATATAGGTATACATATAGAAGATAGTTAGGTGTACTTATATTATATAGGTATACATATAGAAGATAGTTAGGTGTACTTATATTATATAAGTATACATATAGAAGATTGGTAGGTGTACTTATATTATATAAGTATACATATAGAAGATTGGTAGGCGTACTTATATTATATAGGTATACATATAGAAGATAGTTAGGTGTACTTATATTATATAGGTATACATATAGAAGATAGTTAGGTGTACTTATATTATATAAGTATACATATAGAAGATTGCTAGGCGTACTTATATTATATAGGTATACATATAGAAGATAGTTAGGTGTACTTATATTATATAGGTATACATATAGAAGATAGTTAGGCGTACTTATATTATATAAGTATACATATAGAAGATTGGTAGGCGTACTTATATTATATAGGTACACATATGGACGATTGTTAGGCGTACTTATATTATATAGGTACACATATAGAAGATTGTTAGGCGTACTTATACTACATAGGTACACATATAGAAAAGTGTTAGGCGTAGGCGTGTAGGCATATATTTGATAATCAATCATTAACTGAACATCTCTTATGACTGGTAAATACGATCAAACTTTCTCTGACATGACTTGAACAATATCGACCAACAACATGACATTGAATATAATATTGGAATTAACTGAGATCTACCATCTATCATCATCTATGACTGAACATAATGTCATACAAAAATATTCTTTTCAAATCAATACACCTTTGACTTTGGAGTAAAAACCTCGTAAGTATATATTAACAATATTATGTAATTACCATAAAATATGCGAGAATATTGAAATACTTTATAATATCTCTGAAACGTTTAAAATGCTTATACAGTAAAAACTGGTCTTTTGATATTTTAAAATGGTGGATAAAGTGGTATAATCTAATGTGTGTTAAGGATTTTTAAAATAAGAAACTGCATGTATACAAAATACTGATCTTTACCATAACTTATATTATCGTGTTGATAATTATAAATTTTGCAATGCATTTATATTACGCTTTTAAAATTAGAAAAGATTCAATAAAACATACAGAGTAATAATACATACTTTTATTAATGCTGGACACTCTGGGGTAAGAGATTATTATCTACAATAGAACATCAATATATACTTTCATTAAATGTGAAATTTAGTATATTATGTATAATTCATGTGTTTATATATATACGTTACATATCATGTTGATATAATACACGTGTTTACATATATACGCCTCATATCATGTTGATATAATACACGCGTTTACATATACACGTCACATATCATGTTGATATAATTCACGTGTTTACATATATACGTCACATATCATGTTGATACAATACACATGTATACAGACGAGCTTTATAATCATTAACGGAAGGAATGTGGTAATTTAAGCGAATGGTATAGATCTCAATGACTTTTGCCGATATTGCATCAAAATTGGATGTTGCTATCTTTGTCTCAAATCAAAATCAACACTGAATGTTATATATAACGCGTTACAAGGTAGAACGAAAATATGTCATTTCCAATACAAAAAAATGCACATAATTATTTTGTCTATTCATACATATGTATAATCCAAGATGAAGCAGATCTTTTCTAAGTGAGGCGTGTCTATCAGGTACATGAAATCACAACTTGTTCATAAGTATCTGTTTATATCATATTATTATACACCAAGTTGGTTCAAATACTTATTGGCTACACATTTCCTTACCTCATTTAACACGAATTTATCATTTTCACACACTAAGCTACTTTTAATGACAAATACAGAATTCTCTGTCTTTTTAAAACCCTGTCAAATCTACCAACAGAGGTCAGATTTGGAAACCATACACCTTGACTTTGTCATATATGGTCAAGAATTTTGTTTTGGATAAAAAGCTATAATTTAATAAAAACTTAGGACTATTTTTTCTAAAATAAAGACGACGTTTTACACATTTTTTTGCAATTTGACTGAGCAAAGATTAATTTCTATAAATGAATACCGTATAAATCATGCTGAATTTCATCATCAATAAACTTATTTATGACAATTTTCGTTAGACGAGTATAATATGAAAACCCTAAACTGATTTCTATAAAAACAAACCCATCTAATATAATTATAGTCATCAAAATCGTACTGAGCACTTTAAAGAAAAATAAAAACTTTTATACATTTTGGTCTGTCGTAGTGACTTGTTTTTATGTTATACGAATAAAAAAAAAACTGTATCAAATTAGTGTTCTAGTTTGACGTAGGCCACGTGGCTACATAAAAAAAATATTATAAAATGTATCTTATCCTTAGCGTCTACGCGTCCAAAATAGGTGAAAACAATATTGATTCTACTTACCTTCTATATTTAGCGTTCTCTGTGACGCCCTGTTTTATTCTATATTTAGCGTTCTCTGTGATATTCTGTTTTATTCTATATTTAGCGTTCTCTGTGATATCCTGTTTTATTCTATATTTAGCGATCTCTGCGATATCCTGTTTTATTCTATATTTAGCGTTCTCTGTGATATCCTGTTTTATTCTATATTTAGCGTTCTCTGTGATATCCTGTTTTATTCTATATTCAGCGTTCTCTGTGATATTCTGTTTTATTCTATATTTAGCATGCCCTGTGATATTCTGTTTTATTCTATATTTAGCATGACCTGTGATATCCTGCTTTATTCTATATTTAGCATGCCCTGTGATATTC
Organism: Lutraria lutraria; assembly: GCA_964023205.1. Taxonomy (NCBI): domain Eukaryota; kingdom Metazoa; phylum Mollusca; class Bivalvia; order Venerida; family Mactridae; genus Lutraria; species Lutraria lutraria. Next base: position 8,218,292 of record OZ026849.1, read on the forward strand.
TGTTTTATTATATATTTAGCATGACCTGTGATATCCTGCTTTATTCTATTTTAGCGTTCTCTGTGATATCCTGTTTTATTCTATATTTAGCGATCTCTGCGATATCCTGTTTTATTCTATATTTAGCGTTCTCTGTGATATCCTGTTTTATTCTATATTTAGCGTTCTCTGTGATATCCTGTTTTATTCTATATTCAGCGTTCTCTGTGATATTCTGTTTTATTCTATATTTAGCATGTCCTGTGATATTCTGTTTTATTCTATATTTAGCATGACCTGTGATATCCTGCTTTATTCTATATTTAGCATGCCCTGTGATATTCTGTTTTATTCTATATTTAACATGACCTGTGATATCCTGCTTTATTCTATTTTAGCGTTCTCTGTGATATTCTGTTTTATTCTATATTTAGCGTTGCCTGTGATATCCTGATTTATTCTATTTTAGCGTTCTCTGTGATATCATGTTTTATTCTATTTTCAGCGTTGCCTGTGATATGCTGATTTATTCTATTTTTAGCGTTCTCTGTGATATCCTGTTTTATTCGTTATTTAGCGTGATATGTTTTATTCTATTTTTAGCATTATCCTGTTTTATCCTTTTTAGCATGTCCTGTGATTGCGAATGAAAATGATGATGACATAGAACTAAGTACTTACACCAGAACTGTGGGCACGTTTGTTGTAATAAGCTGTAAAGGATTTGCACGTCACGTGAGGGACCCAACCAACGTTGAATGTTTGGCAACAGGATCATGGTCTGAAGAACCGAATCTAGAATGTTACAGTAAATAAACAACTTACTATTTTCTGTATGTATGTATGTATGTATGTACTCGTATCTATGTATGTTCACATGTTTTCACTCGGTTGTCTTTGACACGTTACAAATCTATACACATTCATGTATAATGTGCAGATGGTAATGATACTATCACCACCTCTTGCTTATGATGAACACAATGTATATGTATATACTTGTGTGTATCTTAGTGTATATACTTGTATGTATCTTAGTGTATATACTTGTATGTATCTTAGTGTATATACCTGTGTGTATCTTAGTGTATATACTTGTGTGTATCTTAGTGTATATACTTGTATATGTCTTAATGTATATACTTGTATGTATCTTAGTGTATATACTTGTATGTATCTTAGTGTATATACCTGTGTGTATCTTAGTGTATAAACTTGTGTGTGTCTTAGTGTATATACGTGTGCGTATCTTAGTGTATATACTTGTATGTATCTTAGTGTATATACTTGTGTGTATCTTAGTGTATATACTTGTATGTGTCTTGGTGTATATACTTGTATGTATCCAAGTGTATAAACTCGTGTGAATCTTAGTGTATATACTTGTGTGTGTCTTAGTGTATATACTTGTGTGTATCTTAGTGTATATACGTGTATGTATCATAGTGTATATACCTGTGTGTATCTTAGTGTATATACTTGTATGTGTCTTAATGTATATACTTGTATATATCTTAGTGTATATACCTGTATGTATCTTAGTGTATATACTTGTGTGTATCTTAGTGTATATACTTGTATGTGTCTTAGTGTATATACTTGTATGTATCTTAGTGTATATACTTGTGTGTATCTTATTATATATACTTGTGTGTGTCTTAGTGTATATACTTGTGGGTGTCTTAGTGTATATACTTGTGTGTGTCTTAGTGTATATAATTGTGTGTGTCTTAGTGTATATACTTGTCTTAGTGTATATACTTGTGTGTATCTTAACGTATATACTTGTGTGTGTCTTGGTGTATATACTTGTATGTATCTTTGTGTATCAACCCGTGTGTATCTTAGTGTATATACTTGTATGTATCTTAGGGTATACACTTGTATGTATCTTAGTGTATATACCGGTGTGTATCTTAGTGTTTATACTTGTGTGTATCTTAGTGTATATATTTGTTTGTATCTGAGTGTATATACTTGTGTGTATCTTAGTATATATACATGTATGTGTCTTGGTGTATATACTTGTATGTATCTTAGTGTATGAACTCTTGTGTATCTTAGTGTATATACTTGTGTGTATCTTAGTGTATCTACTCGTGTGTATCTTAACGTATATACTTGTGGGTGTCTTAGTGTATATACTCGTGTGTATCTTAACGTATATACTTGTGTGTGTCTTGGTGTATATACTTGTATGTATCTTTGTGTATCAACTCGTGTGTATCTTAGTGTATATACTTGTGTGTATCTTAGTGTATATACTTGTGTGTATCTTAGTGTATATACTTGTATGTGTCTTGGTGTATATACTTGTGTGTGTCTTGGTGTATATACTTGTGTGTATCTTAGTGTATAAACTCGTGTGCATCTTAGTGTATATACTTGTATGTGTCTTAGTGTATATACTTGTATGTATCTTAGTGTATATACTTGTATGTATCTTAGTGTATATACTTGTATGTATCTTAGTGTATATACTTGTGTGTGTCTTGGTGTATATACTCGTGTGTATCTTAGTGTATATACTTGTGTGTATCTTAGTGTATATACTTGTGTGTATCTTAGTGTATATACTTGTGTGTATCTTAGTGTATATACTCGTATGTGTCTTGGTGTAAATACTTGTGTGTGTCTTGGTGTATATACTTGTATGTATCTTACTGTATATACTTGTATGTATCTTAGTGTATATACTTGTATGTATCTTAGTGTATATACTTGTATGTATCTTAGTGTATATACTTGTGTGTGTATTAGTGTATATACTCGTGTGTATCTTAGTGTATATACTTGTGTGTGTCTTGGTGTATATACTTGTATGTGTCTTAGTGTATATACTTTTGTGTGTCTTAATGTACATATTTGTATGTATCTTAGTGTATGAACTCTTGTGTATCTTAGTGTATATACTTGTGTGTATCTTAGTGTATCTACTCGTGTGTATCTTAACGTATATACTTGTGGGTCTCTTAGTGTATATACTCGTGTGTATCTTAACGTATATACTTGTATGTGTCTTGGTGTATATACTTGTGTGTGTCTTGGTGTATATACTTGTGTGTATCTTAGTGTATAAACTCGTGTGCATCTTAGTGTATATACTTGTATGTGTCTTGGTGTATATACTTGTATGTGTCTTGGTGTGAATACTTGTGTGTGTCTTGGTGTATATACTTGTATGTGTCTTGGTGTATATACTTGTATGTGTCTTGGTGTATATACTTGTATGTGTCTTGGTGTATATACTTGTGTGTGTCTTGGTGTATATACTTGTGTGTATCTTAGTGTATGAACTCGTGTGCATCTTAGTGTATAAACTTGTATGTGTCTTAGTGTATATACTTGTATGTATCTTAGTGTATATACTTGTATGTATCTTAGTGTATATACTTGTATGTATCTTAGTGTATATACTTGTATGTATCTTAGTGTATATACTTGTGTGTGTATTAGTGTATATACTCGTGTGTATCTTAGTGTATATACTTGTATGTGTCTTAGTGTATATACTTTTGTGTGTCTTAATGTACATATTTGTGTGTATCTTAGTGTATATACTTGTATGTATCTCAGTGTATATACTTGTGTGTATCTTACTGTATATACTTGTGTGTATCTTATTGATTATACTTGTGTGTATCTTAGTGTATATACTTGTATGTATCTTAGTGTATATACTTGTGTGTATCTTATTATATATACTTGTGTGTGTCTTAGGGTATATACATGTGTGTATCTTAGTGTATATACTTGTATGTATCTTAGTGTATATACATGTATGTATCTTAGTGTATGTACTTGTGTGTGTATTAGTGTATATACTCGTGTGTATCTTAGTGTATATACTTGTGTGTGTCTTGGTGTATATACTTGTATGTATCTTAGTGTATATACTTGTATGTATCTTAGTGTATATACTTGTGTGTGTCTTAGTGTATATACTTGTATGTATATTAGTGTATATACTCGTATGTATCTTAGTGTATATACTTGTATGTATCTTAGTGTATATACTTGTGTGTGTCTTAGTGTATATACTCGTGTGTGTCTTAATGTATATACTTGTGTGTGTCTTAGTGTATATACTTGTGTGTGTCTTAGTGTATATACTTGTGTGTGTCTTAGTATATATATCGTACCGATGACATCTTCGGCTTGTAATAAACTGAGTAGATTTCATCATCTCTAATAGGATTGTTCCCATATTAGTAGATCTATAATACAATAGAGTATCTACACTGTTATCATGATATCACTGGAATTAGTTAACGATGTAATTATCAAGTTGAAACTGTTCTTAAATGAAGATATTAATTTTTACAGCCGCTCTAGATGAAGAAGAGAGTATAATCCTGGGTGTATCTATAGCGTGCACTGTTCTTGTTATAGTAACGTTTATCGCCCTTGCATGCTATTGTTGCTTCTTCAGAGATAAGTACAGAACAAGGCGATATAGGTACATATATAGCTCTTGTTAACATTTTAAGAAAGCGACCACCTGCTAATATTGATCAGTTCGTGCACTGCATGTAGTCTTTTACACACTTATCTTTTCTTTAGGAAGCTGTTGTTTACAGATATGTAATATATGCAGATAAATGTCTCATTGAGATATCTTAGTTTCAATAAGTACACATATATTTAATATTTAATCGACCATTCTTTCATAAGTCGCCAAACTGGCACACCAAACCGTCGTGGCATATAAGTATTATTCCACCGCGGCATAATTATGAAGGAAGGTACGATGGTCAATGCAAGATTCGAACAAGAGAACCGACGATCCCAAATTTTTCGTATAACCACTTGACCACGGCTCCTGCTGAACAATGAATCAATAAATAATACATAAAAAATAATTCAAGGTTTTCCTGATGTACATAGCTTTTTTTCAATAAGTGAATTATAGTAAAGAAAACATTCAATTAAATAGTAAGTTGTTTTTAATTTTCTTGTGTAAATGGTCTACCTTTAAATATATCCATTAATCGAATGATGAATGTACTTATTGTTTATTGATTTTTAACGTCTGATTGATTCTATGCTTCAGATGGTGGGGACGTTATGTCTCTGATGAACCGGATTATAAAATCAGTAGAAAATATGGTAAATATTCAAATTTTTGCAATGACCTTAATGAAGACATTTTGAGTGTTTCGTCACTGGAATCAGGATAACATGACCAAGGTCATTTCAGTAAATATCTAATGTTCAGTTCTCATTGGAATAAAAAGGATAGGTATGCACCAAGTATTCCAATGTACTAAATAACGAATGTTTATTTATGTTCCATTGTGGTCTATGTCTTTATGTTACACAGATGTCTTACATGTTACATTGATCACTATTGTCCTATATGTTACATTGATCACTATTGTCCTATATGTTACATTGATAACTATTGTCCTATATATTACATGTATCACTATTGTCCTATGTATTACATTTATCACTATTGTTCTACATGTTACATTGATCACTATTGTCCTATATGTTACATTGATCACTATTGTCCTATGTATTACATTTATCACTATTGTCCTATGTATTACATTTATCACTATTGTCCTACATGTTACATTGATCACTATTGTCCTATATGTTACATTCATCACTATTGTCCTATATGTTACATTGATCACTATTGCCCTACATGTTACATTGATCACTATTGTGCTATATGTTACATTGATCACTATTGTCCTACATGTTACATTGATCACTATTGTCCTACGTGTTACATTGATCACTATTGTCCTACATGTTACATTGATCACTATTGTCCTACATGTTACATTTATCACTATTGTCCTACATTGATCACTATTGTGCTACATGTTACATTGATCACTATTGTCCTATATGTTACATTGATCACTATTGTCCTATGTATTACATTTATCACTATTGACTTACATGTTACATTTATCACTATTGTCCTATATGTTACATTTATCACTATTGTCCTACATGTTACATTAATCACTATTGTCCTACATGTTACATTGATCACTATTGTCCTATGTATTACATTTATCACTATTTCCTATATGTTACATTTATCACTATTGTCCTATATGTTACATTTATCACTATTGTCCTACATGTTACATTGATCACTATTGTCCTACATGTTACATTGATCACTATTGTCCTATATGTTACATTGATCACTATTGTCCTATGTATTACATTTATCACTATTGTCCTATATGTTACATTTATCACTATTGTCCTATATGTTACATTGATACATAAGAATCATAAGGGCTCATCTGCAAAAATCAAATAGTGGAGAAAAAGCCGTTTTAAGGTTTGAAGGTTTACCAAAAATCAAATATTCCAGACACAATTAAGAAATTTTGTACATTTTAATAAGATGGTAAAGAACTTTTAAAATACAGTTTGTTTGAATTAAACAATTGACGTACAAGCCATATACGGTCATATTTGCAGATGAGCCCTTATGGTTCTGTCTATTTTTTCATTTTTTTTACAAACATAAGGACTCATCTGTAAAAAAGAACTCTAATTATAGGGAATCACTGGTTCAAATTCACATCAAAGTGTTACTTTTTGCAACAAATATTAAATATGTGTTCCATAGATACAGTTTTATCCGATAATCTCATCTTATCACTGTCTGCGTCATCTACACGACTGTGCGGTACAGTAACCGTTCTTTTACAGATTTATCTGTCTTAAGATCAGCATAGAAATCATGGTTACTTGATGGAATTATTAGTGAGTCGCACAGTGACATTAAATCTTTCTTTTTTGGTTCAGTATTTCTGGGCGGACAACTATGCACTGATCGACGCAGCTTCATGACTCGAACTTCCAGTTGATCAAAGTTTTCTTTCACAAAAATCATGTCTGGCTGATGGTTGCTGACACCCTTATTATTTTTATTTTTAACCAGTTTACCATATTCCCATTGTGTCAGTCTTTAGTGTGTGAGATGTTTCCCTTTTGCAGTTTTTAATTTTGAAAAAAATGGTCGAAATGCATGGATAAAACAGTGTAAGGATTACTTCTACAAGTAAACTGAATAACCATATCCTAGTGATCTGGGATGAAAATTGAAGTTCCCTTTTTGGCTGTATCTATAGCAGAATGTATGGAATCACATTCCATTTGTGTATGTCCTGACTCCAACATTTTTTGTTCTATTAGTTCAAATATAATCAGTTTCGGCCAGAGCAACAGTCTGAATACAGTATTTATTTGGTGTCTTCACCTGAGGTCTACTAATACTTGATTTTGTCTACATTATTCAGTTTAATGTCATCCACGAACACCTTTAGTACATGCATCATAATGTTCATAGCCTGGAACTGCTAAAACATGCTAAACAAAACACACGGTATAACCGGATGAATGCCCTACAGAGTGATTACTACCCAACAGAGGTAAACAACGATGACGGGTTAGTAGTGGTGTTATATTTCTTACCAGCAATTCTCGAATTCGAGCTTTCTTTTGGTTCTAAGGATATGTGAATGACCACGAAGGTTGAAATGAACTATTCAATCAGTCTCGCATGCTATCTTTGCGGAATAAAGCTGATATAGCGCCTGTTTATACACGACACGCAGAAAATAATGCTCAAATCTCACATTCATTGTCCGAAATTAAACAGTTTGCGATAGTTTTGAACTATTTAACCTCACAGATCTAACGAAATATCATCTATGAACAATTCTGTAAAGTTACAACTCTGTCCATGCTCTTAAACCGATGTTTGACCCTTCCAAAGTGACCCTGGTATGCGCAAAAATGATGACGTTTACCGCCGAGGAGATTTTGAGAGGATGATGTGAACGACAGATAATGAAAAAATATGGATGACGTTCACGGCTAAGGAAAAGAATTAATGAAATTGCCATTTTGCGCAGTTTCAATCGTTTTTTACCCGGTAAAGCATTGAATCTTTGGAAATGTACATGTCAATGAGCATTTTTTCAACAGAAAGTGTTGAATAGGATAGCCTAACACGTATATTATTCATATACATATGTACAAATGTACATTTATTCAATATATACCGTCATTCTAGTTACTGTAGTCACTCGAAGAATCTATGACATTTGCAAAACAAATCTTTATCAATTTGAATGTAAAGATTCTGAAATCTAGTCATATAGAATTCAGCCTAGTTCTGTTCCGATATTACGTACATACTCAGCATTTAGAATGAATGTGTATGACCTTACGGTCTTGGACAAGTTTAGTTATGGGTGGAATTGGTCCATAACTTCAAGAGTTATGGGCCCTTGGATTAGGAAATTTGCTACGTTTTAGCTTGTTTCTTTCATTTTTGGTTTTGATCTCAAAATCTACGTAAAAATGTATTATACGAGATGGAAACTGTATTATCTGGTCATTAATTATAGTGCCTTTGTTCTCAGGTGAGCGATCAAGGGCCATCTTGGCCCACTTGTTTGTAAAATTTACACATCTAGATTATAATAGAAAATAAAACTAAATATCAATTTCTGTAAAAAAATCAATGCTACATTTACATGTGTGCCAGCCTATTTATGTTTAAAAAGGGCTTGCTAAAAATATTTTTATCATGCACATCTGACCTTTAGATATGAAAGCTGCAGACTGCTTTACCGTCTATGTAAAAACGGTATTACGGGAAGCTTGTTTAAATGACAGTCAAATAACGGAATAGTCTTGATTAGCTTCCCTTACCATTAAATTACATTGGATAGTATGCTGAGTATGTACGTAATGTCGGAACAGAACTAGGCTGAATTCTATATGACTAGATTTCAGAATCTTTACATTCAAATTGATAAAGATTTGTTTTGCAAATGTCATAGATTCTTCGAGTGACTACAGTAACTAGAATGACGGTATATATTGAATAAATGTACATTTGTACATATGTATATGAATAATATACGTGTTAGGCTATCCTATTCAACACTTTCTGTTGAAAAAATGCTCATTGACATGTACATTTCCAAAGATTCAATGCTTTACCGGGTAAAAAACGATTGAAACTGCGCAAAATGGCAATTTCATTAATTCTTTTCCTTAGCCGTGAACGTCATCCATATTTTTTCATTATCTGTCGTTCACATCATCCTCTCAAAATCTCCTCGGCGGTAAACGTCATCATTTTTGCGCATACCAGGGTCTCTTTGGAAGGGTCAAACATCGGTTTAAGAGCATGGACGGAGTTGTAACTTTACAGACTTGTTCATAGATGATATTTCGTTAGATCTGTGAGGTTAAATAGTTCAAAACTATCGCAAACTGTTTTATTTCGGGCAATGAATGTGTGATTTGAGCATTATTTTCTGCGTGTCGTGTATAAACAGGTGCTATAAGATTTATTCCGCAAAGATAGCATGCGAGACTGATTGAATAGTTCATTTCAACCTTCGTATCCTTAGAACCAAAAGAAAGCTCGAATTCGAGAATTGCTGGTAAGATATATAACACCCACTACTCACCCGTCATCGTTGTTTACCTCTGTTGGGTAGTCATCACTCTGTAGGGCATTCATCCGGTTTTACCGTGTGCAAAAGGCCTCTGCACTTGTCGCCATATACATCTGGCTCAATTTGAATCAAAGGACAGTTCAGTATACTGGAATATATCAGTATTCTTCTCTACAAGAGATTAGCTGTTGCAAATGGGATCAGGTCGCTTAGTGACACATTCCATATTCCATCATGCTTGAGTTCATCTGTGATGATTCTTCTTTTGACTAATTAAACTTATCCAAGAAGCCAATATAGTGATTATTTTGTTGCTTTAAATGAAGAAACATCACTGTCACTTGTGTTGAATTGACATGTTATTGCATTGAAAAAAACAATTGCCATCACCTGCTACATTGTATTTAGTTTTTTTTCCAAGTTAATACTTATAAGCATATTGTTAAGTCTGATTTCATGATGTTTCTTAAATACTTGTGTTTACTTGAAACATTCTGCAGCTAGCCATAATTACATGTTCAGTGCTTATTGTTTCTGTGTTCTGTTGATCTGTAGTTGGTTGCCTTCCTTTGTTTATCAATTCTGTTTTAGGCGGTTTAGCTATTTTTGCAATGTGCCTTTGCATAGGTCTGGTTCTTATTCTCATACATTTCTGATGTATGTTAGTAATATGTATAACAGGTATATTTATATCCCCATTGATGCTGGTATCACTATCAGACCTTTGTACAGGTGTGTATGTTTTATCATTATCATGTCATCATTTTCGGGTGACGTAAAAAGTATTTTACGCTTCCAAGTTGCCTTCCTGTTCGGTTGTTTTCTTGTACAGTTTTCAATAGAATGATCTACTTTCATTCTTTACAGTTCTGCCTGAATTTGACACAATGGAAAGTCATCATCTGAACAGCTTTGCTATTCATTATCTGTTTTATTTTTAAGGCCAGACAGTGTGCTTGACAGTGGTATGTCTTCATCAGAAGAGGACTTGGTCCTTTTTTCCATCTCAATTTCATTTACGTCCTTCCTTTTATCTAATGATTTATTTTCATTCAGAGTCAAGTCTTTTTGTTTGTTGGTCGAAAGAGTTCAATTAACATCAAAACTTTTAAAACGCCTTTTGGTGATGAAAACTGCTTGGTTCAGTCTTTCTTTTCGTTGTATCATCGAGATATCTGTCAGATATTTCATTAATTATATCAAGAAAGGCTTCTTCGTCAGACCAGTCAGCTAATACAACGCCATGTGTTGAATTTTCTGTCTTTTCCATGGTCACCTGTAATTTTAATTATAATTGTAGTTTTAGAATATAACAGTTAATTTGTAAGATAAGTTACAAGACGAGTTGTTGGATTTACAGTTTACTTAAAGAAAGAAGTATGTTCTGCTCGAGAAACTTGGTGATTTTGAAGAATCAACTACTGTTAAAAATAACATAATTTCAGTAGAAAGGAAAAACAAAATAATTTTATAAGTATTGAACCATGTAAGCTTTACTGTATTTAAGTCCTATTAAACCATTCAATAATTTGTATTTTAAAATCTTAATGATAAATAAGTTTATCTTACCTGTATTAATATCCAACTAATAGAAAACCTTGTTTAAATAAGAACACAACCATTTTTTTTTATTGAACTTACTTCCATACACTCTCAAATGAAATGAGAGCATTTTCTCAGTGTCTTCTGGACAATGTATACATCTGGGATGATCTGGCACATCTTATAATTTCTTATCATTAATAACTGTTTACATGTCAATAATAACTGTAAACATATATCACTTGTTAATGATTATAAGTCTGATACTAAAGAGACTTATATTAAGCCCCTAAGTATGAATTAATCGGTATACGTTAGTGTATAATTATTTTCAAACATTGCAGATGAGCCCTTATGTTTCTGAAGGATGAGTAGATGAGCCCATATGTTTCCAAGTAATTAATAAAAATGCAGATGAGCCCTTTTCATTTACCTGATTTTTCACTTTATTTTTTAGAAATTAAGTGGGATATTTTTTCAGCAGAAAGATAACAACAAAACATCATTATTTTTCACAAAAAGTCATTTTCGCCCAAAAGTGCAGATGAGCCCTTATAGTTTTAATGCGACGTATTGTCCTATATGTTATATTGATCACTATTGTCCTATAATTGACATTGATCACTATTGTCCTATATGTTACATTGATCACTATTGACCTATATGTTATATTGATCACTATTGACCTATATGTTAAATTGATCACTATTGTCCTATATGTTACATTGATCACTATTGTCCTATATGTTAAATTAATCACTATTGTCCTATATGTTATATTGATCAATGTTGTCCTATTTGTTACATTGATTACCATTGTCCTATATGTTTTATTGTTGTCCTTTTTCGGGAGATAGGTGTTCTTTATCTTTGTTACCCTACATGTAGTCTTGTATTTGAATCTTGTACTAAAGTCATGTTATACTTACAGAGAGAGACTACAGTCCACGAGACAGCTTTCGACGTGAACATTTCTACACGAAGTATCACGATGACAATAGTTATAAAGGCAGTATACGGCGTGATTATTTCTTCTCTAAGAATCGTTATGAAAACAGTCTTAGAGACAGTATGCGTAAAGATTACGATTTTCGCAAATCTAGAATGCCCAGCTTGGATGGTTCTTATCAATACCGACGAACTAGGAGATACTCCGACGGTGACAGGTACAGTATAGGTCGTCGGAACATCAGGACAACCAAACGATATTCTTACCATGATGAACTTCCGGTTGATTATCATCGAGGACGGCGCTATTCAGATCCCTCGGTTTATACTTCTGTTTACCGGCGTCCTGAGCGTGTGATATATAGGGAGCCAATCCATATAACCTCTCAGCCTGTACGCGGCTATGTTGATGATATAGTAGGAACTCCAGTTTACACAGAAGAACCCACTGTAGTGAAGTTAGAAGAACAACCTATAGTACAACCTATACGTCAACAGGTTGTACGTCGGATTCGGACACGGTACATTCAGCCGCAACATTTAAACAATCCACCTGTCTACTCGTACGGTCTAAACTCGGATATCGACGATGGCGTGCGAAGTAAAGTCATTACAGAGCCGTTTATCAGTGACATACCTAGTCACTATGGCGGGAATTTAAGAACAACACGCATTGTGCCAGCATATGATACAGTCCGTACCGAACCGTTTATTAGAGAGGCCTCCAGTCACTATGGCGGGGATTTAAGAACAACACGCATTGTGCCAGCATATGATACAGTCCGTACCGAACCGTTTATTAGAGAGGCATCCAGTCACTATGGCGAGAATTTGAGAACAACACGCATTGTGCCAGCACATGATACAGTCCGTACCGAACCGTTTATTAGAGAAGTACCCAGTCACTATGGCGGGAATTTGAGAACATCAAGAATTGTACCGGCAGCAAGGGTTGTAGAACTTGATGGGGATAAAGACGAACTGTTGAGTCCTATAAAGACCGGACACTATGAATTCTCTACTGTGAAGAGTTCCGTTGAACCAAACTTGAGCACAAACTACTTTTTCGGTCGACAAGATTATCCGTACGAAGACAGGTAGTTTAACTTTCTTGTATCTTCTCATTATCGATAATTTTATAATGTTATCGTGTTTGTTAAAATTAGTATTTTTAATTTACTAAATCACAAGTATATCATGGTTTGCGGGTGTGTGGGTTATATCTGCTCAACCTCTTAATTATTACGAGCATATTTTGTACGTTTTGATATTTAGAGCAAATAATTGTAAAATGCTATAATTAGATATTAAATGACACAAAGCTTACACGATGCGTATATACTGTTGTGAATTTATCAACAAAGCATGAAAACTAGAAATCTTGTTCTTCTCGCTTGTTATCAGATGTACAGAACTAGAAATTCGCGCTTGTTGTCAGATGTACAGAACTAGAAATTCTCGCTTGTTATCAGATGTACAGAACTAGAAATTCTCGCTTGTTATCAGATGTACAGAACGTTAATAAACAAACGTCTGAAACAAACAACATCATGTACATGTTGGAGATAAGTGCATTGTTGACATGTTCACACACATTGTTGAGGATTCTCGTTGTAACACTGTTAAATATTTTGGAACCATAAAAGTTGAACTTAGGTTCATTTAACATCTACTAGTATGATGAACACATTTTAGTTAATACTACGTTCAAATTACAAATGTTCGTCTACTAGTAATTAGGTTCATTTTAAAGTATACGTGTTATGATAGTACATTTCAGTTTTTTTTCTTGTTCTATAGTTTTCTACTTTTTTCTTGTTCTGTTGTTTTTTACTTTTTTCTTGTTCTGTAGTTTTCTACTTTTTTATTGTTCTGTTGTTTTCTACTGTTGTCTTGTTCTGTTGTTTTCTACTGTTTTCTTGTTCTGTTGTTTTCTACTGTTTTCTTGTTCTGTTGTTTTCTACTCTTTTCTTGTTCTGTTGTTTTCTACTGTTTTCTTGTTCTGTAGTTTTCTACTGTTTTCTTGTCCTGTAGTTTTCTACTCTTTTCTTGTTCTGTTGTTTTCTACTCTTTTCTTGTTCTGTTGTTTTCTACTGTTTTCTTGTTCTGTTGTTTTCTACTCTTTTCTTGTTCTGTTGTTTTCTACTCTTTTCTTGTTCTGTAGTTTTCTACTCTTTTCTTGTGCTGTAGTTTTCTACTCTTTTCTTGTTCTGTTGTTTTTTACTCTTTTCTTGTTCTGTTTTCTACTCTTTTCTTGTTCTGTTGTTTTTTACTGTTTTCTTGTTCTGTAGTTTCTACTCTTTTCTTGTTCTGTAGTTTTCTACTGTTGTCTTGTTCTGTTGTTTTTTACTCTTTTCTTGTTCTGTAGTTTTCTACTCTTTTCTTGTTCTGTTGTTTTTTACTCTTTTCTTGTGCTGTAGTTTTCTACTCTTTTCTTGTTCTGTTGTTTTTTACTCTTTTCTTGTTCTGTTTTCTACTCTTTTCTTGTTCTGTTGTTTTTTACTGTTTTCTTGTTCTGTAGTTTCTACTCTTTTCTTGTTCTGTAGTTTTCTACTGTTGTCTTGTTCTGTTGTTTTTTACTCTTTTCTTGTTCTGTAGTTTTCTACTCTTTTCTTGTTCTGTTGTTTTTTACTCTTTTCTTGTGCTGTAGTTTTCTACTCTTTTCTTGTTCTGTTGTTTTTTACTCTTTTCTTGTTCTGTTTTCTACTCTTTTCTTGTTCTGTTGTTTTTTACTGTTTTCTTGTTCTGTAGTTTCTACTCTTTTCTTGTTCTGTAGTTTTCTACTGTTGTCTTGTTCTGTTGTTTTTTACTCTTTTCTTGTTCTGTAGTTTTACACTAGTACTGTTTTCATTTTCTTTAATTTCCATGGTAACCATAATAATGTTATCATTCATTGAACAACATTTCAGATCGTCAAAGATATGTAAGTTTGTTACTCCTATAAATAAATCTAAAGAGTTGTAGATAAGTGAATATTTACTATCTCCTGGTGCTTACATCTTGTATCTGATTTACTGGACCAGATTAAGTCCTGCTTGCTTACTATAATTAATGTATTCTGGTTTCCATTCCATTGAAAGTTTTGTGAACAAATCAAGAACACAGTCTATATAGTACAGTCCCTGAGGACCTCCCGTGTGCAAAAAAGGTCCATGGATAAATTTTATATCAATGTGAAGCTGCATGTTTGGGTAGACACGTGAAATCATGGTACGTTTTGAGAAGATGGCGTCCAAGATGGCCGCCAAATAATTGAAAAATGACCTATTTTCATTTTACTGCACTAAATAAGTTGTTCTTCGTATGTTTTTCATCAAAAATGATGTAAACGTTCGCTTTCAGTTTGATCAATGTGAAAACAAGCATTATTATTAATTATTTTAACCTTTTCTGGATTTTTGAGATAAAATCTTCCAAAAAATGCTCGAAAATGTAGTAAATTTATGACATGGGGCTGAAACCTTAACCTATCAGCGATGGTAAATAGGAGAAGATGATTATTTTTACAAACCAGTATATAGGCATAAACACCCTCTCGCCAATTGTGCCATTATCTCTGGCTTCGCGGTCGTTACTATGTAGACTCTGGTATTTTCAAAGTGGGTGGGGTAAATCCACATTATATCACAGTTTCTGTTGTAGCGTTTTGAAATGAATATTGAGACTTTAATTGTCAATAGACATTTTCATTTTGTGTGAATACTTTTACGATAATTGATTTTAAAAGTCTGGTTTATCTTTACAGTCTTGCCTCGATATGAGATGGTACTGTTGTCATGGCAACAAGGCGTCAAAATGAAAAATCACCTCTCAGTATTTCGTTTTTTACTTTTTCAGTCCCAAACAATTTTGAAATCGAAACTAAAAGTCACGGAAAATATATACTGTTGCCATAGCAATGCAGTGAAAAATCTTCAGCAGTTATATAGGAAATAATCATCTAAACAGTCAAAACAAATCATATAAGCCTCATCCCATATGCAGTACACGCCACCATGTAAACTAGCACTGCGTTCTTCTTTCTTGTGATACCGACATGATGGTTTTATGACTGCTATTTTATAAAGAGTTAAAGTCCTATCTACATGAGTTGTGGATATCTGCAGGTGATGGTAATTCCTTTCGAATTATACCTCTGTATCAAATTGCCGAAAGAAAACTACATTTGCGCGAAGTTATTTTAGCTTCCCATATATAGACATATAGAATTATGACCAGTAAGATTGGTACAAATCTCGCATCCATAAAAGCTATGCGTGAATTGCATTTAGCTGATATTTGGTAGAGTCATGAAATATAGTATACTAGATAAAATGTAATTTTACAGACAGAAAAGTATCTTAAAACGACATGAAACTGAGTACAAACTGTGCAACAATGGATGGATTCAGATACTGTATGTACAATATAGGTAAAGCAATTAATCTGGTCGACCTGCCTCCAACCAGCACGTTTATTCGTAGCCACATCCACCGATGTTTGTATATTCCTTTTATTCATTCTAAAGAAAATAAAAGTCAATCCAACAGAGCTTGGTTTTGAAGAGACTAATGATCTTCTAATGCAGAGCTTTGTTATTCGCCTGTCACAGCCATTCTTGGTCAAATGTGTTACCATAGAACATGCTCTACGTAGAAATGCACTTGTATAAAAGCTCGAATACAAAGCTTCATTTATTGTGATTGCATAAGTGAAAGCTGCAATGGTAATGCTACAATTCACAGTTCATCATTGTAACATTATTCAAGTTTCTTGTGGGACAGAGTTTACAACATAAATTGATTTAACATTGAAGCAGCAATCTCTGTCAATGTACCTTTTCAACATTGTTTACATAACACCTTTGTTTTTGTTTGCCTCTCCCAGGAGTGTTTAACAAAGAAAAATCATATCACTGACTTTTTTGTCAAACAGTGAATAGAACAACATATCTAGCATGTAATAGCCTACCAAGGAATAGGCAAGGATTGTGGTGCCAGACCCAATACTTTTTTCTTCAGTTTTCTTATCATATTGTTCTTCGCCCTGTGTATGTTTGAGATTGGAACTTCACAAGCGTTTGTTAGCCTTTCTTGAAAATCAGAAACATAGTGAAGAAGATTAAATTGAAAATCATTTTCTACCAAGAATTTCTCTTTAAGAAGTTTCAATGGTCCTAGCACTGAATGCACACTCACTTAAAAGGGCTTAAGCATAGTACCTCTTGAACATATTCCATTACTGCAAATAACAGAATGTGTATGCCCTCAACCCAGTCCTTATCAGTATCAAAGCAATAGTGCACGTATCAAGTTCTTTAATGTCAGGTGAAGTCTTTCCGTAGGGAGATGACCTAAACTATTTGATTCTCAACTCATGCATGACCTGTTGGAATACCAGATACTTATGAAGTTTGACACCTGATCGGACTGGACTGGTTTTGTGAGACCAACAAATGTGAGATAATT
The DNA here is from genome assembly GCA_964023205.1 of Lutraria lutraria. Taxonomy (NCBI): domain Eukaryota; kingdom Metazoa; phylum Mollusca; class Bivalvia; order Venerida; family Mactridae; genus Lutraria; species Lutraria lutraria. The sequence continues at coordinate 8,235,672 of OZ026849.1, forward strand.
CGAAACAGCTTTGGCAGTTGTCTTGGTCTTTATATTCATTAAAGGAATTGCTTCTGAGAATCGTGTACAAACACACTTATCAAAAGGTATCTCAGTCACACCTTGTCCTTGTTTTTTGGTAAAGGACCAACATTACATGGTTATTCAAAAATGGGATAGGCTCCCAAATTATTGGAATAGTTTGATGTGGATTTCCAACGACAAGAATTGCAATACAATGTCTGGTCATCTGCTCTAGTCTTGTTGACACCAAGATGACCAGACATTTGAGTATCATGGGTATCTCTAGGCGATATGACCTTGGGAATACAATTTGGTGACTAACTGTCTCATCTTCGGCAGATATGTCAAGTGGTCGTCCCTTTCTAAAGAAAATCCAGTACTTTGTATAATAAATTAATAACATACCGGGAAGTGAAATTTCATTTTCATTCAAAGCCATATGAAGCAAGTTTGAAATCTCAGAATCATTTTGTTGTTCCTGAGTAAGCAGTGACTTAGTCATTTTGTCATGACCTTGGTATTTTGGGACCTAGTAGTGAAGATGTTCAATGTTGACAAGTCTGTCTAAGTTTCAGGTAAACTAGGGGTAATGGTTTTGTTGACATGATCATTGAATAACTGCCTTATGAAAGTGTCAGATAAGTTAATATCAGTGTTTTTCATTAAAAAATACCTTCTTCTAGGTGCATCAGAGCAGTTTTACGTGCACGTCAAATTACTAGAAGTAGATTTTTCCTGATCTTTGTCAATCTTTTTGGAAGAACACCACTTATCAAACAACTGTTAGTTCCAGCAAATTCTACATCAGTTTAACTAAGTTCATTTCTGCAAGTCCTTAAGGATAATGTGTTGTCAGCCTCAGGATCTTACTCATACCCATTCCAGATGGTCTCTTTTAAAATGTCATAACTAGAGTTATATGCAACACTTGAGTGTAATTATACCCCAGATATGAAATATATGGGGGCTATATTGGATTCACGCTTGACGGTCGGTCAGTATGTCGGTCGGTCTGTGTGTCTGTAGACAAAATTTGTCAAGACAATTTCTTAGTAACTACTTGCAGGAATTCATTGAAACTTCACAGAAGTAATAAGTATTAAGCCTAGTTGTGCATGAATTAAGCTGGTTGTTTGGATTAATTTCCAGCTATGACCCTTTGCTTTTTATATTTATAATAATCGATTAAATTTTGTCCGGACTATTTCTCAGCAACTACTTTCAAGAAATTCAATGAAACTTCACAGTAGTGATGAGTAGTAATCCAAGTTGGGTAGGTTCTCAGTAGGTTTTGTCCACGTCAATTTTTAATGAGTTATGACCCTTTGTTCCTTTTTGTTATTGTATATTTAGAAATCGTTCAAGCTATTACTCTGCAACTATTTGCAGGTATTAAAAGAAAAAAGCGACCGTCCTTATTTCTCTTTGTTAAATGTAACAATAACTGTGTCAAGGCGGCATCATGGGGGTATTCATCACCTTCAGTGATAACTCTAGTTTGCAAATGGCATTGCCTATCAAACACCCAGCAAAAGGAGAGTCCAGTGCTATTTTGGCCATTTCAAAATTACAGCAACTTTTTCAAAATGCATGAACTATTTGTTCACTTCTTTTTCTTTGAAAGAAGGACTAAGCCTCATATGCCTAGTGACATCAAAGTTCGAAGAAGATCTTGTATCACCCCAATTGCTGTTTCTAGAAGTTGTTATTGCCTATCTTTTTCTCTTTCCTCTCGCTCATTCTCGAATCTCGTATCTCTTTCCACTCATTCTTATTCCAACCGAAATTTCTCAAGTTCAAGTTGCTTTAATCGAAACTCGTATTCTTCAACAACAAGAGAGAGAATAATTCCTTCCAAAATTTCCTCATCAACAAGATATCTAAACAAAATATTTTTCCTTTCTGGGGTAGATACGGAAGACCAAACATTTTACATGTTTTATTGTTGTTGTTGATAAATAACCCTTTTATAGTACACACTGATTGCAAATAGTCTAATATAGATGCAAACATGTTTTCAAAATATCATAAGTTTCAAGTTTATCTAAGGTAGTTTAGGTAATTGTTTAACATCATGCACTCTTCTATTGAATCTGTTGAAATAATCCTATTGTCTTTGATACCTTTAAGAGAACAGCAATATTTTCATACTGTTATCGTACTGTAGCTAATTAAAAAAGAACAGTTAGCATAATTTCAGATTTAGTTAAATCTCAAACAGTTTCAGTTTATAACAATGAAGTTTAATAAAGAAAGAGGTCAACAGTATATAAATATCACATTTCTGAGAGGGCGTTATTAAAAATTGTCAGCGCGAGAAAAATAATGTTGAACTTTCTGGTAACATACTAGGTAGGTGGGGAATCGGGTTATTATATGATTGAGTTATATATCTGTATTATATTAAAACAAAAATTTTGCTGCAGAAGTGACTAATTCCCCCGCCGCCGCTTTGACACTAAAAATGCGATACATGTAGTGCACTGGAATGTGTGGATCACTGGACATGGAAATTATGTCATGCACATCTACACTTCATGGTGATGACATATTTCAAATTTCATTTCAATCGCTGAAGGGATGTAGAAGTAGTTCGCTCCACAAACTTGTGAAATAGTATGCAGATGGACCGACCAACCGACAGAGTGACTCTAATATACCCCCTCTCAAACTTTGTTTGAGGGGGTATTAATACAGTACTGACCGAACATCTCTTTGTCACCATAGTGATTTAATCTTCAATAGGGAGTGTGGCGAATACTTAAGATAATATCATTATATCGTTAACTGATTTCTGAACTCGATAAAACCTATTGTTCTTCTCTAAAACTGGGTTCACGCAGTAGAAGCACGTGTTAGTTATTTCGTATATTTTATTTACATGTCGTAATTCAAAGTTATTTTCAAGATAAAAACAATCAGATATAATCAGTAGATAACAATCCCCGTTTTAACAATAACATAAATGATTACTTAGACTAAAACGGAAAAAGCTTGACAAAACAAAGGATGGTCTAATTAAGATCAAGAAATGATTCCTGCGACAGCACAATATTCCATATTAACCAAAAAACTACAAAAATGAAAATTAGTGCTCGCCCTTATACTTTGTTATCCAATCAGTGACACATGATTTTTATACATAAAATACAAAAATACAAATTCAAGGGCAGATAACTCTAGAGTATTCAGCCTTTGACATAGTTAAAACCCTTTATGCACAACTTCATATACTGATAAACTTTTCTAAATAATTTATAACTCTGATTAACCTATATGACCACCATCTTACGGAAATTCTAAAAAAGAGAGAAACTGGCGGTCTTTTTATACTTTGCCGCCTTGTTGCCATGGCAACAGTACCATCTCATATCGAGGCAAGACTGTAAAGATAAACCTGAATCAATTATCGTAAAAGTATTCACACAAAATGAAAGTGTCTATTGACAATAAAAGTCTCAATATTCATTTCAAAACGCTACAACAGAAAATACCAGAGTCTACATAGTAACGACCGCGAAGCCAGAGATAATGGCACAATTGGCGAGAGGGTGTTTATGCCTATATACTGGTTTGTAAAAATAATCATCTTCTCCTATTTACCATCGCTGATAGGTTAAGGTTTCAGCCCCATGACATAAATTTACTACATTTTCGAGCATTTTTTGGAAGATTTTATCTCAAAAATCCAGAAAAGGTTAAAATAATTATTAATAATGCTTATTTTCACATTGATCAAACTGAAAGCGAACGTTTACATCATTTTTGATGAAAAACATACGAAGAACAACTTATTTAGTGCAGTAAAATGAAAATAGGTCATTTTTCAATTATTTGGCGGCCATCTTGGACGCCATCTTGGATTTCACGTGTCTACCCAAAATTTTTGAAAACTTCAAACATGCAGCTTCACATTGATATAAAATTTATCCATGGACCTTTTTTGCACACGGGAGGTCCTCAGGGACTGTACTAATAGTACCTTCGAACGTTGCCATTGTAAGAAGGTACCATGTAGTTGAATTATATTTATGATAGCATAATTCTGATCTTTGGGTTGCTCCGTGTTTGTTACAGAACACATGATATATTGGACCGGTCCAGACCGGACCAAGGGGACCGGGAACAATAAAGGCGAAAATTAAGGTACAACCAAATCGTACCAATTTAACTCCCTATTTTATTGATTTGAATATTTAAAACTATCATACTTTTGTTGCTCCATAGGTAACATCGAGTAATTTATGTCAGAAAGACCATGTATGCTGCTCTCAGGTTTCCACCAAGTCCAACATTTACATCTCAAGTAATTCTATCAAACGCGTAGTTTCAAGAAATGGGGCATAATATCGAAGCATTTTTGAATTAAGAAAACTTTTGAAGAAGTGTTTCAAACTTCCGCTGCATGATATTATATATAAATTGTGTCGTATGTTAAAAAAGCATTTCCCAACGCTCAGTAAACATTTTAGTAATTATGAATACAATAACAAATATAAACTTACTGTGACAGTTTATACACTAAATTCTATGATGTCTAACTTAATGTATGTCCTGTATTATATGTAAATAAATCAGTGATTTGATATAGGCCCTGTTATTTGTCAGAGGGCAGTCGTATTGGCCCAAGGCCGAAGGCCGAGAGCCAAATACGACTGTCCCGAGGACAAATAACAGGTCCTATATCAAATCACTGATTTATTGACAGTTTTATTAAATAACTTTATTATCTGAATCAGTTTCATTTTAAATGTTTTGAAACCACATGAATAGCAAATTGCTTATACAAGATGGCCGCCATTTCAGCTAAAATCTATATCACTTTTTGGCCCTGCTCTAGCAGCCAATCAGGGCCGGAAAGTGATATAGATATTGGCCCGCTTATTGGAAATGCCACTGCATTATTATGCCAGGAAGTAAACAAGTTACAAGGCTGATAATAGATAGTTATTTAATAAAACAATATAAAAACATTATACATGTTAATACACGTACTGTCATATATAACAATATAATACCGTTTAAAACATTTAAAATGAAACTGATTCAGATAATAAAGTTATTTAATAAAATTGTCAATAAATCAGTGATTTGATATAGGCCCTGTTATTTGTCCTCGGGTCAGTCGTATTTGGCCCTCGGCCTTCGGCCTATATCAAATCACTGATTTATTAACATATAATATCATACCGTTCTACTTGTTAATACACGTTCTGTCATATATAACAATATCATACCGTTCTACTATTTAATACACGTACTGTCATATATAACAATACCATACCGTTCTACTAGTTAATACATGTACTGTCGTATATAAAAATATCATTGCATTCTACTTGTCAATGCACAATGCAAAATTAGAACAATATCATAACATTATACATGTTTATACACGTAATGTCATATATAACCATTACATTATACAGTGCCACTTAGTTAGGAGCCACTAATATCCGGTGCTACTAGGTTAACTGCCACTAATATCCAGTGCTACTAGGTCAACAGCCACTAATATCCAGTACTACTAGGTTAAGAGCCACTAGTATCCAGTGATACTAGGTTAGCAGCCACTAATAACAAGTGCTCATAGGTTACCTTCCAGTAGTATCGAGGTTTACCCTTAATCCATTAATAACTTCCTAGATTCACACATAATGTGGTCTATAGGAGTAAAAGATAACTGTCATCTTACGTTATATCAAATTAATACAAGGGAAACATGATCATCGCTATGGTTTCTGACCTGTGACTTGTCAACATGTGAACTTACCAAACTTGTTCCGCGGACATTTTACTGATGATCGTTTACGGAAATTTTTGAGACAATAATGCAAAACATGACTTTATTTCATAGTAATCATGTTACCTTCGCGTAATGAACGATCATGATAAGCGGAGTGATATAATATTATGGCATATATTACCTCGTAGTTTTCTTCAATTTCAGAAAACAAGAATTGTCACATGTTTTGTATCATGGTAACGGGAAGTCAACGAGGATATTTGAGGACGACGTGACAATATACTGAACATTATCTTTTCATACAAACCACTGCGATAAATAAAACTTTAACCTTACGTTAAAATAATAATTCATCTCAAATAGTGAAATAATAGCATCAGGTCTTAATATAAGAACTTGGATTCAGCTTACCTTTGTATATACATGTACTCCAATACTTTTATATATACATGTACTCCAATACTATTAACGATGGATTTTTAGTTTTCATTCAAATAAAAGAAATGTATGAGGTTGAAGTGCAATACTGAAATTTTTAGTATCTGATGAATTATCTATGTATACAAAGTTCAATATGTAATCTGTAATATGTCATTTATAATATAATATAATGTATGTATGCTTTAACATTAACTGTGTATATTCTAGACACGGTAATATATAACGCCATTTTTTTATGATAAAGAATATAACTAACTGTAGCGAATAGTTTGGGTATGTCATTCTTATCTTTTGGCACTATTGTTCGTCATTTTTATGACGAAATTATTTTACGTTGTTTCTATGACGTTACATGTATTTGTACGTTGTTTCTATGACGTTATAGATTACTGTACGTTGCTTCTATGACGTTATATATTGGTATACATTGTTTCTATGACGTTATAGATTACTGTACGTTGCTTCTATGACGTTATATATTGGTATACATTGTTTCTACGACGTTATAGATTACTGTACGTTGTTTCTATGACGTTATATATTGGTATACATTGTTTCTATGATGTTATATACTAGTATATACTGTTTCTATGACGTTATATATTAGTATATACTGTTTCTATGACGTTACATATTAGTATATAAATAAATAACTTTGTGGGTAACAGTAAAAATGTCAGCCTTAGGTAACAGTACTTTCGGAGGGCTGACATTTTTACTGTTACCCACAATTAAGTACGGAAGCATAAATACGCCACCACATAACGATAAATCCTCTCGTGAAAATAATGGAGGATTTCGTGTAAACAGAAAAAATATCATGAATCCAGATAACATTTACATGAAAGCAAAACAACTATGTTAACACAAAAAGTTGCGTATTAGTGCTTCAAACTGCTACATCATTTTCACGAAAAGTTAATATCTGTTTTCATGAATTATTTTACCATTTCGTGAAACAACAGTCGGCACACTTCTGAACTACGGAAGCCTACTGGGGCCATTTTAAGTTAGATACTAGTATTAGTACTTAGATCTTAAAACTGAGATGTTAGAACTTATATATAAGAAGTATAGATAGGATCAATGATCAATAATAAAGTTATAGATAAAGTTGTTCAACGAAATCCATTCCAGAGAGAACTCTGGTTGCCATAGCAGCCGAAAGAAAAGAACTTCTTAAAATAAACCAGAAGGCCCGAAGCTTAGTATATTACTTCCAATTGTGCAGGACTTCATAAATGTCAGAAACCATAATAAACATAATATCAATTCTAGGCAAAGAACAAACGAAACGTCATCATACTTTTCACAAAGCTGAAAAATAATGCAGTTTGTTTTGAAGGCATGTAAAGTAGAAATTATTAGATGTTGTGAGAAACTAATACTGGTCCGAAACTGGACTCATTCATTGTACCAGTAGGCATTTCATGTTCTCATCAATACAGAGTGTTTAAACGAAATATCATTCTTATGAAATGTTTTTATGTGGGAAGGAGTTGTTCAGGCGAAATACATCTTTAAGATATTTAAGAGATCAGAGGTCAAAATTCTATGTTAAGTGTTCTATGTACAAAATTTATAATATATTAAGTTCAGAAGTCAATTTGAAAGTTCCAAGTTAAAATGTCTAAGTTTCAGTAGAAACGTGACCAAAAAAGAAAGTGCAGATATCTAAGTTTACTACGATAACCCTTTTATTTTTTTTTACCCAAAATGAGTAAAATTCATTTCCTTACAGATGGTTTGTCCACACTGACTGGGATTGTCCCATTGTCGCTATATATTTTCTAGTGAACGAGAGTAACATACTAAGTTCTATGCCTTCTGGTTTTCTTTAATAAGAATGTGTTCTCAAGTGTACAATCAAATGACCACTGAGGTGGTAAGTTTTGACCCAGAAGTCATGATTTGAACAAAATTGATCTCTATGCAATGCTGCAATTCATATAAATATGCTTTATGCCATTTGGTTTGTTTTAAGATTTATTTGAAAATTTCCAAAGTACAATCAAGTAACCACCGGGACAAGGTCAATTTGATTCAGGCGGTCATGATTTGAAACACACAAGCTTTATGCTTTCTGGTTGATTTTAAGGAATGTTTTGAAGATCAAGTGACCCCTGAGGCGAGGTCAATTTTACCCAGAGGATCATGTGGTTTGAACACACTTGATAGAGCTCCACTAGGCATTAACATTACGAAAAAAGTGAGGGGTAATAAAATAATTATACTGTTTATAATGACGTTATACATGAGTGTACGTTGTTTCTATGACGTTATATATCAGTGTACGTTGTTTCTATAACGTTATATACTAGTGAATGCTGTTTTCATGACGATATATATTAGTGTACGCTGTTTCTTTGACGTTATATATTAGTGAATGCTGTTTCTATGACGTTATATATTAGTGAACGCTGTTTCTATGACGTTATACATTAGTGTACGCTGTTTCTATGACGTTATATATTAGTGCATGCTGTTTCTATGACGTTATACATTAGTGTACGCTGTTTCTATGACGTTATACATTAGTGTACATTGTTTCTATGACGTTATATATTAGTGAACGATGTTTCTATGACGTTATACATTAGTGTACGTTGTTTCTATGACGTTATACATTAGTGTACGTTGTTTCTATGACGTTATATATTAGCGTGCGCTGTTTCTATGACGTTATATATTAGTGTACGCTGTTTCTATGACGTTATATATTAGTGTACGCTGTTTCTATGACGTAATACATTAGTGTATGCTGTTTCTATGATGTTATATATTAGTGTGCGTTGTTTCCATGACGTTATATATTAGTGTACGTTGTTTCTATGACGTTATATATTAGTGTACGTTGTTTCTATGACGTTATATATTAGTGTACGCTGTTTTTATGACGTAATACATTAGTGTACGCTGTTTCTATGATGTTATATATTAGTGTGCGTTGTTTCCATGACGTTATATATTAGTGTACGTTGTTTCTATGACGTTATATATTAGTGTACGTTGTTTCTATGACGTACATATTAGTGTACGTTGTTTCTATGACGTTTTATTTCATAATGAACGATTTTGCTATGACGTGCATGTACGTTAATTTACATTGTTTCTTTAACATATATACGTATGCATCTGCAACATAGAGACCTTCTACTTGTGGAATATCTAATACAATGGAGTTGTTTCCTTGTATTTTTATTCATAAAGTATTTGATCTTTTAATCGTCATTTTCTCGTGGTCTTCTTTCTCTCGTTCCTTCACAAACAATTTGTTAAGGTTAGAACTGGTGGGCAACCAAGGAGTTAATGTCGTTATTAAAACAATCGATTCGTGTAAATTAAACCAACATTCATTATAGAGTTATCGATCATGAAAAAGTTCAACATCACAATAACAATCACATGACGCAGTTCGAACAGTCATCTGGCGTGTGTTTCTTCGAAAAACAACATCATAGTCATAATGGATGGGTCCACACAAATACTTGATAGATGTAGCTTCCTTACATGTTCATCTGTGATGTTTATCAACCATTATTAATTTTAATGATGGGACATTAAATGTTGAAGTAAACAACTGCATGTACAATCCTACAATCAAATTTGAATCTTCTGATGAGTCAGTGATAACTTGATGTTAACGTTGACTTCCCTTCCTTGTATTGAGGTTAGTTTCTTGTATCTCCCGACTATAAAGTCTCAGTGTGTGCAGAGATTTAAAGGAACAGGTTAAATTTTTAAACTCCTTAAAATGCTAGTAAAATGTTTAAACTCCTTAAAATGCTAGTAAAATGTTTAAACTCCTTAAAATGCTGTATAAACACCGTGATTTAACCCACACATTATATATATATCCCGGTACTAGTGTACTATAATCAAAGCACTAAGAGTACTGTTAGAAGTGAAGTTTAAACGTGTTAGATAAAAACATTCTTAAAAAATTAAAGGCCTGTGTTATCATCATTATGAATTAGAATTTGAAGGTAAAGTATGTAATTACAGTCTTGACACATCGATCTTTAGCCCATTAACCACTATTTCCAAGGAAAAGCTACACCTTTTAACTGTAGATGACTGGAAGAAATACTTCTTATCACGTTGGTGAGTGCGTAATTATTCTGATTTCTCTCTTTTAACATTAAAAGCATAATAACCATATTTCTTCCTAAAACATAAACAAAACACTAAATCACATATCACAGCCGGTTTTGTTTATGAAAGCCGACGATAATGAAGTATGTGTTCATAAAATCATGGAACTATTTGTCAGTAAGGATTTTGTAATAACCTCAAATGACCTTTATCCACTGTAATAAGCATAGGAAGGCAAACCGTCCAAAAATGGGTATATAGCTAAAGGAGCTTCGCCCTAAAAAAGGCGTGTAACTCTTCGTTCCTATAAAGTCACATCCTTCACAAAAAGCAATAAACCAATATGGTCGGATATAGCAAAGTTTGCAGCGGCCTCATATATGTATGTTCGTAAAAATGAGACTAAAACTATCCTAGTCCAAACCGTTTCGGAAAATCAAACAAGAAACGCTAAACTTTGACCCGATTTATTTGATCAGGACTAGATGTATGCAAGGATATGTAAACTAACTGTATACATACGAGGAACAGAACAGGAGATCCGGAAATATAATATTATCCTCCCTCAGTGTGATTACTGTTAACACAGTCAATATCGGTAGTTGTTAATATTTTACGTTGTGACTATATGTGAGTAGAGTTCAGTGCCTGGTAGGAGTTGATTTACGACAAAGTACCAGTATTATAAAATTATTATGTTTATATGATTTCTGTATTTATTTTACAATCAACACAATCTGTATTTATAAACGTGATTCAAGAGACTTACCAGCTTTGACTGAGGACGCAACTTGTAGCAACACAATAGTAGGCTTACATCACCGCATTGACCCCAATCAGGGTCACTCAAAGTAAAAAAGATCCTGACACAACAGTTTATGAGTTAACCCGATTTTGCACGAAATCACGTAATTCTTAATAATCTTGCATAAAAGTACTGTTTAACTATTATTTTAAGCCCACAACCAGTATTTTTAGAATTAGAACAGTAAGTCACAGTTTAAACATTCAACCTCAGCAGGTCACCCAACAATAACTCGATGTTTTCGGCGCCAAAGTATAAATCAATACAATTGGACAAAAATAACCCTGTTTTATCAAGATAATGTCAAAAAGGAACATAACACAAACATCGATTGTAGTTAATTGCAAATTAATTAGTTGAGAAATTACTGACCTATATGACGAAATCCGAAAGTAGAACTCTTTTTTCAAGAAAACATTTACGTATTTGTATATCGGACCATCTGAAACTCATGTATGAAAAGAGCAAATAAATTTGTCGGCATTTGATTGGATGTGTTTAGACATGTAGTCGAAGAATCGACCAATGGAATCAAATAATGTGTACGAGTTCTGTCATATTCATTTATTCAAACCAATGGACGATATATCACATTTGATTTGGTTTACAGTAAATTCTCGACTATATATAAGACTAGTTCCGGGTAGTTTGATCAGACTCGCCTTGGACGTTCACTGTGAATGATGGCTACAAGATTTTGTTTGTTTGTTTGTGTCCTTCTGACCTACCTGGCTTTGTTCGAGTATGTGACAGCTGGTGCAGTGGAGAGGAAATTGGTTCAAGCATTTCAGATCAGTAAGTTATCAGTTATTTTTGTTTTATTTTCAAGATGGTGTTGATACAGGAGCATTTTAATGATTTTATCATAAATCATTATAGTACATGTACAAGTTAAATGTTTGTACGGCGCAAAATCGCATACGGCAATTCAATACTAGAATGTGGCATATGTAGCATTTTTTATCAGGATGTGCGAAGTTTCAGATCAAACGAATTTGTTATTTTGACTTAACTGATCCCGAAACTAAAGTGATCATCTACTCCATCAAAAATACAAGCCGTTGATGTTTCATGAATCTCATGAATCTGGTCATATGCATGGTTCTACAGTTCACGAGGTACTCTATATGTAGTCCCTGTTTCCACCCTAAAATTAAAACCAGGGGAAACTATCACCTCGATGTATCAGACGTTGCAATATCTGCTGGAATGCATATAAAATATTTAAATAAAGTCTCCAAAAATAAAATACTCCGTTGTCTGAGGGTACGTTGTCGTAAAAACCTGGTATAACGGTCTCAAACATAGATTTTCAACTGCAAAGTGACCATCTATATCGAACCATAAAGTGACCGTCTATGTCGAACCAATATTAAGTCATCATTTCTCACCTGATCGGACATTTTTTGTATTGAGCTCCGAAATCGATATTTAATTAACGACAATTGCGTAAACAAGTCAGTGTCCACGCTCGCGATTATAAAATTAGTCTGTGTGAATATGTTTATAATGTTTTGTTTATTTGCGACATGTTGCTAAAATAAATACATCGAAACGCATAAATACCGTGTTCCGTATCTTATAACACGATTAAATGATTATTACAACACACCGATAATAAACACAGCGAATTTCTCTAATAATTTATACATCGAAGTTCATTTAGATCGAACAATTTTTCCTTATTCCTTTGATATAAAGAGTTTCGGCTGCATTTATCGACAGATGGGCAGATATCGAGCTCGCTCCATTCTTAGACTATAAATAGCGATTGGGTCATCAAGCTAACACTAGTTGGTGTGAGTAACACGTGACCTCGCTCTATTTCTGTTTTGTTTATATCACGTGATGACCATTGCGGATATTTCGGAATATTTCGGGCACTGTCACTAATCTGCTTCGCCCAAGAAGTTGCGATTTTGCATTGCCAGTTAAAAATAAGCATCCCAGAGAGTACGGCGGCCGAAGGCCGCCGTACAATAAACTAACCTGGACAATCTTGGGACATATTAAGAGTATAATTGTTACGGAGCAGATAATTGATGTTGGTCGTTAAACGATTACATATTTAGAACCAAACCACAACGTATAAGATATAATTGTTTATATAACAATAGGCTACAACGACAAAATGTATTCACGTCTTTCGCACGCAAATAAACAATAACCATAAACAATAACAATGAACAATAACAATAAACAATAGCAGTAAACAATAACAATAAACAATAACAATAAACAATAACTTTTTATGGAATATCCGGATGAAGATGTATTCTATGTGATAAATCAATTTTGATATGTACTACTTAACGATATATTTCTATCTTAAATTTTGTGTTACCCAATAAAAGTGATTTTGTCTCATTAATTCTCTTTTAAAGTCTGCGGAATAAAGTCACTTATTGCAAAACAATCAACATGTCCTTCTTAAATATACTTTATTCACACTATTCTAATTTTAAAACTATTAACCCAAGATTCAAACTTTGTAAACGTCAACTATTTAGGGGATCATTTTAAGGACCATTTAGAGCATACAAAGTGACATCTTCTGACTGATATTTCCGCAATTCTTACCAAAGCTTAATGGTTCTGTACCCAGTACGCCCTGGTAGCCGTCACTTACTTTTTGTGACCCCGCCCTTGTATCCGTCACTTATTTTATGTGATCCCGCCCTTGTAGCCGTTACTTACTTTATGTGACTCCGTCCTCTTAGCCGTCACTTACTTTGTGTGACAACACCCTTGTAGCCGTCACTTATTTTATGTGACCCCGCCCTTGTAGCCGTCACTTACTTTATGTGACCCCGCCCTTGTAGCCGTCACTTATTTTATGTGACCCCGCCATTTTAGCCATCACTTACTTTGTTTGACTCCGCCCTTGTAGCCGTCACTTACTTTGTCTGACAACGCCCTTATAGCCGTCACTTACTTTGTGTGACAACACCCTTGTAGCCATCACTTACTTTGTGTGACAACGCCCTTGTAGCCATCACTTACTTTGTGTGTGACAACGCCCTTGTAGCCGTCACTTACTTTCTCTGACAACGCCCTTGTAGCCATCACTTACTTCTGTGACAACGCCCTTGTAGCCGTCACTTACTTTGTCTGACAACGCCCTTGTAGCCGTCACTTACTTTGTGTGACAACGCCCTTGAAGCCGTCACTTACTTTGTCTGACAACGCCCTTGTAGCCGTCACTTGCTTTGTGTGACCCCACCCCTTGTAGCCGTCATTTACTTTAAGTGACCACAGCCCTTGTATCCGTCACTTATTTTATGTGATCCCACCCTTGTAGCCGTCACTACTTTGTGCGACAACGCCCTGGTAACCGTCACTTCCTTTATGTGACCCGCCCTTGTAGCCGTCACTTACTTTGTGTGACAACGCCTTTATAACCGACACTTACTTTGTGTGACCACAGCCCTTGTATCCGTCACTTATTTTATGTGATCCCACCCTTGTAGCCGTCACTACTTTGTGCGACAACGCCCTATTAGCCGTCACTTGCTTTGTGTGACCCCACCCCTTGTAGCCGTCATTTACTTTAAGTGACCACAGCCCTTGTATCCGTCACTTATTTTATGTGATCCCACCCTTGTAGCCGTCACTTACTTTATGTGACCCGCCCTTGTAGCCGTCACTTACTTTGTGTGACAACGCCTTTGTAACTGACACTTACTTTGTGTGACCCAGCCCTTGTAGCCGTAGCTTACTTTGTGTGACAAAGCCCTTGTACCTGTCTCTTACTTTATGTGACCACAGCCCATGTAGCCGTTATTTACTTTGTGTGACAAAGCCCATGTACCCATCACTTACTTTATGTGACCCCAGCCCTTGTAGCCGTAACTTACTTTGTGTGACAAAGCCATTGTACCCGTCACTTACTTTATGTGACAAAGCCCTTGTACCCGTCACTTACTTTATGTGACAAAGCCCTTGTAGCCGTCACTTACTTTATGTGACCCCAGTCCTTGTAGCCGTCACTTACTTTGTGCAACAAAGCCCCTGTAGCCGTCACTTACTTCATGTGACCCCAGCCCTTGTAGCCGTAACTAACTTTGTTTGACAAAGCCATTGTACCCGTCACTTACTTTATGTGACCCCAGCCCTTGTAGCCGTAACTTACTTTGTGTGACAAAGCCATTGTACCCGTCACTTACTTTATGTGACAAAGCCCTTGTACCCGTCACTTACTTTATGTGACCCCAGTCCTTGTAGCCGTCACTTACTTTGTGCAACAAAGCCCCTGTAGCCGTCACTTACTTTTATGTGACCCCAGCCCTTGTAGCCGTAACTAACTTTGTGTGACAAAGCCATTGTAGCCGTCACTTACTTTGTGCAACAAAGCCCCTGTACCCGTCATTTGATTTGTGTGACCCCAGTCCTTGTACCTGTCACTTACTTTGTGCAACAAAGCCCTTGTTGCTGTCATTTAATTGTTGTGACCCCAGTCCTTGTAGCCGTCACTTACTTTGTGTGACAAAGCCCTTGTAGCCATCACTTACTTTGTGTGACCCCGTATTGTACCCGTCACTTACCTTGTTTGATTCCGCCCCGTACCTTTCACTTACCTTGTGAACAACGTGTCATCAATATGATGATGTTCTTGAATTTCGTAAAATGAAATTTGACAGCTTAGTGAATATCTGCTTCCTACACGTTAGAACCATCCCACGTCAGACGCTAGTTTGTGGAGTTATTCTAAAAAGTGTCACATGATTACAAGATTAAACGTTAGGGTATCTTGGCTTCACGTTATGGTGAAAAACACATCATCAGTGTTTGTGATTGTAGTATAAACCAGCTCTAAAAGAAATGTGCTGATGTAGATGTTGAAGAATAAACAATGATACACTTTATTGGTTAGGGTAACTGGATGCATTTTTATCATATTTCAACACTACATGTGTATTTACAACTTTATCTGATTGTAAAATTCACTTTTGCAGACAGAGAAGATTACAAAGGTTTAGATGATGTCTTTAGCAAAGATCTAGAAGGTCTAGATGATGCATCTAGTGAAGATTTAGAAGGTGTAGATGTATCTCTAGGTGAAGATCCCAATCAAGAATCACAAGTTCTGGACTTAGAGAATCTGAAAACGGAAATTAACCAATTAAAAGGTTGGTCATTCAAACAAAAACAGATTAAAATTTATATACTAACTCGATTGTTACCCTGGCGTCAAAACTGGTGAAAGGTCTGGTAAAACGGCTGTAGTCGGGAAGAAGTACTGTCTTGTTGAAAACCGAACACTTCGTACATTATCACACTAACAAACCAAACTTCATCTATTCTGATTAATTAATTAATTAATACACATATTATCCAACCCATACCAACTTACCAGACAAAATGTAATATTTATTCTGGTAAAATCTTATTCCATCTAGAAAGTATCAACTCCTATTTGTTTAAATACACCCACGGTAGTACTACGTAGTACTATGTATACTGTGTAAACACAGAAAGAATTCAACATATAAAGAATGTACAAGTTTTATTTTATTATTTAGACGAACTCCAGTCTTGGTGGTGGGACCATCATCACTACCACTATCGCCACTACCACTTTCATCAGCACTCTCAGAACAAAGGAACATGTAAATGTGAAGAAAACTCGTGTCAGTGTTGCCTGAAGAATTATGAATTTTACTTCACCGTCGATGATCAAGAATTTAAACTTTCATGTAAGTGTCCTACACTGCACACTTCTCTTCAACTGAAGACATCTTATAAATCATAATTCTTTCAATACACGGCAGATAATCTGGGCAATATCATTATGTTTGAAATATTTATACTCAGGATCAAGGACTTAATGTATCTGGCTTGGATGTCAGGTCAAATCAAGTTTCACCAATTTATAAATTTAAAAACTAAACTATAATTATATACAAAGATAAACCCATTGTATGAAGTGCATTGCAAGTAATTTGAAACAAATACTAATATTATATTTGATTGGTTTTCTATAAACCAATATCGCACGTAATTTACAAATTTTTGAACAACGATAACTACTCTGTATATAGGAATATATTACAACAAGTTACATTACAATGACTATAAATAAGCAGGGACAAGTGCCTCAGTTTTTTTATAGAGTCCTCAGTTCGTTAGATACTTGTCTTTAAAGAGATTCCGTACCCATAACCCCGCTGTTTATTAAGTAATACTCCATAGATATAAAATGAAGACAAATATCATTATACTGATAATTAACATTTCCGCTACAAAATACCAAAAACCGCTTCATCAAATAACACGGCAATGTTAATTCGAAAATGACACCTACTGTGTTTCTTTAAGCTGAGCAATTAAGAATTACAGTGTCGGATCATTATCGTCTCATGCAATCAACGAATTTGACGCACCCCATTCAATTTTGATGGCCAATCAAAATCGCTTATGTTTACGGTTCAATAAGTGAAACCACGCCCAGGTTTGATGTCTACTAAGAGATTTTATAACATTTTTTTGGTCATTAATGAATTAATAGTATCATAATCGTACCGATACAATGCACATTACGTTAGAGATGCTTAACGCTGATAAGAAAAAGTCGATAAAGGGCTGCAGTATTTATCGCTAATAAACACCATTTTTTAGCGTTCGGTTAGAATTTTTTGTTGCTTGGTATTAAATTATGATATTTATTCTTTGTAAATAATGTTAAATATCATTTTACGTTATTTTAGCGATTTTAACCAAGCCAGATACGTTAAGTACATTGTAAGTTGGAAATCGTAATTAAGTAAATGATGAATATTTATTATTTCTGTCATGTTTTACTCGCAGCATGTGTTAACGTCACCTACTTACATGGCTATAAGTACGACGTGGAGGTTACCTTGGACGATAAAGTTTTACAAAGTAACAAAATTATTGACAGTAAGTAAACCTATGTCACACCTTTTCACCTTGTATTACGCCTGGAGCTGGTCAAATAACAAGCTTAAACCAAAGATGTTTGTCACGAAAATTTAACGACAGTGTGTCGTTTTGTAAAATTTGACCATTTTTCGAGTGAAACATCTTCAATAGCGAGTTTAGAATATCTAGGTAGTGTTGAGTTGCCCATACGTTGCACTATATATGAGTTAAATATTTTGTACTACATTGCAATAACATAGAAGTTTATAACACGCATTGGAAAATTCGAATTGTCGAAGTTCTTTCCCTTCTATATATATATATATGGGTTACATGGAAAACAAAATTGGGGGGGGGGGGGGGGGTTCGTGACAAACCCCTTTGGCTTAAACACGCCTTTCTTTTACTTTTTGCGTACAGTGAACAGTTCATTATCACTTGCCACTCTTTTCCGTGCATTGTATACGGAAGGAGTGGGCTGAAAGACATTATTATGCCAGGTCTTTGTGTATAAAGGCTCGGTGAACAATAATAAACTTGTATGTTTCAATAGCGATTGTCTTTTCTGAGTGAATGTACTGTTTTCATTGTGGTTTAAAAAAAACTAATTTTGGGAAAGTCGCCCATTTCTTTTGTATGTACGTTCTGGAGCAGAATCTTATAGTGGCTGATTTTTGCCAATTCATGTCTTCGTGTCTTTGCCTCCAAAAGTCGAAGCACCACGACACGAACACACGATAAATTGTTCACTTATCGCTTCGATTTTCGAGGGCAAATACACGAACACACGAAATGTCGAAGGCGAAATAACGATATTTTGAAAGGCAAAACACGAAATCTTCTCGTGTCGGTATGAAATCTTCGAACACACGATACTGAGCAATATTTCGTGCTGTCGTGCCTCCGGTACACATGCGCAGAACCTTAAATCTGGTCAATCGTGTAATAGTTCTGCAATTTGGTCATATGTTTTTTTGGCTCTGCTCACGTCTATCGGAAGGCGAAGACACTATAAATGTTTCATGTGTTCATGTCGTCGTGCTTTGACATTTGGGGGAGCAAACACAAAGACATGAAATGTCAAAAATCAGCCACCATAGAGTCTAATGATGTTCTGCGATGAACGTAAATATTGGTATATTGTCTGAGGGATCTGTGCGTATATCGTATTGTATTTTATTATTACAGTTGAAGAGCCACCAAAGCTTTGTTACGATGTACCAGATATGAAAGGTGTAGAGGTTTGTGTGGAGTTCAATGACGTCTCAGAGAAACATGCATGCGTGGAATTATCAGGATCAATCTATCGTCATGTATGTATTGACTTTATAGACATAAGGAAGATCTTAGTTTCCGCTAATCAAACATCTAATCTACTTTTACCACGCAATTTATAACCTGGTGATTTAGTACCTCCTGATTTATAATCTCCTGATTTATTATCTCCTGATTTATAAACTCATGATTTATAATCTCCTGATTTATAATCTCCTGATTTATAATCTCATGATGTATTATCTCCTGATTTATTATCTCCTGATTTATAATCTCATGGTGTATTATCTTCTGATTTATTATCTCCTGATTTATAATCTCATTATTTATCATCTCCTGATTTATTATCTCCTGATTTATAATCTCCTGATTTATTATCTCATGATTTAGTATCTCATGATTTATCTCATGATTTTTAATATCCTGATTTATTATCTCATGATTTATGATCTCATGGTTTGGTATCTCATAATTTATTATCTCCTGATTTATAATCTCGCGATTAGATAAATTATTCAACTCTATCTTTTCAACCAAAATATTGAAAAAGGTACTGAGATTTGAGCTAGGAGATTGTTCTTATGTTTTATCAGCTTGGGTTATGAATCTGGGTAGTGATCTCGCTGTATGTGTTTACTATTTGTTTTAAAAATGGCTGACCTGTTATTTTCAGCATTTCCAGTCAAGTGCTTATGTTCATGTCGCCTGCTTTACAATCCCAGACAGTAAAACATCAAATGAAATGTTGCTTGGAAACAGCGAGGAATCCGAGGAGTAACACGAGACATTTGTGACGTCATCGAATGTGTCACATGAAGGCATTTTTTAGTTTCCATCTTGACTCTCAAACGAATTTTCTAGAATCGAAACAGTTCTCATTATGACATTGGTGCAATTTGAAGTTCCTTGCAAGTTATGAATATTTAAGCAATTGTTTAGTTCCATCTTACTACTGATTTTATTGTTTAGATCCATCTTAATTATGATTTTGTTGTTTAGATCCATCTTACTAATGATTTTGTTGTTAAGATCCATTTAACTACTGATTTTATAGTTTAGTTTAATCTTATTACTGATTTTATTGTTTAGTTCCATCTTACTACTGATTTTATTGCATAGTTCCATTTTACTATTGATTTTGTTGTTTAGTTCCATCTTACTATTGATTATATTGTTTGGTTCCATTTATCACCGATTTTGTTGTTAAGTTCCAATTCACGACTGATTTTATTGCATAGTTCCATATTGATTTTGTTGTTTAGTTCCACCGTGCTACTGATTTTATTGTTTAGTTCCATTTCACTACTGATTTTATTGTTTAGCTCCATAATACTACTGATTTTTTCAAGACGATGGATGAATATTCTGAAGTTTCAGTTTTATTGATAAAGACAATATTTCCTATCATGCAATCAATTCCTGGTTTTAATAGTGTCCGTCTGTAAATAAACGTCTCCATATAAACAACCGACTATTCGTACCTCGGATATAATATAAAACATATTTATGTACAAATGTATCTAATATAGTCCTCTCAACGAAATCGTATTCTTCATGATGGTCATGTTTTATTGATCTATTAGTGAGAACAGAACTTTATTTTTTTCTTCATGTCTGTACATGTATTCACCAACAATTTTAAACTTATATATTTACAGCCATTTAGAGGTCCAAACGTATTAATTACATATTTGTAAAAAGTATCAATTCAGTTATACTTATTTCCTATCTGACCATTAGGACATACATCCCATCTTCAATACCGTGTTTATGAATTGTTTATGTGTGGTCTATGTATGTAATGATACTATGCTTTTACTTACTGACTGACTTTCTGACTTGACTCATTATAACACACTAGCGGCGCATCGCCTTCCCTTAAAAGTTCCCGGCCATAGATCGAAATGAAATATCATTCAATGAAAAAGCATTCAGTTATTTAATTCCTAAACATTACGCTCCACCTCCGTTACATATCTACACTCAGTCGTGATGCTGTACCATTAAGTAATCATTCTCCTCTTAACCATTCATTGACGGAGATTGCCGACTTCAGGCGATGTTTCCCGAGAACAAAAAAAAAACACGTCAGCATGCACTTATTTGTGACATTTATATTCAATGTAAAATCCTACTGTATAACATTGCATCCTTTCCCTTTCCAATAAAATTTGTCTGGAATTTGTTGTTATCATTTTTAGTATAAAAAATAGAGACGATATTAGTGTATGTCAAACAAGCACAGAGTAAAGGAGATTATTCACAACAAAGACTAAATTCAAGATGGTAAAATACGACATCAATTTGTGATGCAGATAAAATATAACCATAATGTAAATCCTGAGCTTAGATCTCGTATAGATGACACCATTTAACACATTAATTAAATAAAAGAATGCAAGCTTTTATAAACATAAACAATAAAAAACGGACGAAAAGTAATTACAAACATTAAAACATCAAGATGGCTAATGTGATACAGTACAACATGATATACATACACCTGAATATGTGACATATACAGTTACTATATATGTGACTATACATGGTCTGACTACACAATGTCTGACTACACATAATCTGACTATATACTTTCAGAAAACACATGGTATGAGTATATATTGTATGACATAGTCATACAGTATGTAGTCATAGCATGTGTAGTCAGACAGCATATAGTCATACAGTATGTAGTCAGACCATGTGCAGTCAGACTGCATATAGTTATACCAAGAGAAGTGAGACCATGTGTTGTCAGATATTATATATTCATACTGTATGTAGTAATAACATGTGTAGTCAAATAGTACATAGTCAGACAGTATATAGTCATACAGTATGTAGTGATAACATGTGTAGTCAAACAGTACATAGTCATACCATGTTTAGTCAGATAGTATATAGTCATAACATGTGAAGTCAGAAAATATAAAGTCATATCATATTTAGTAAGATAGTATATAGTCATACCATGTTTAGTCCGATAATATATAATCATACCATGTTTAGTCAGATAGTATATAGTCATACCATGTTTAGTCAGATAGTATATAGTCATACCATGTTTAGTCAGATAGTATATAGTCATACCATGTTTAGTCAGATAGGATATAGTCATACCATGTGTAGTCAGATAATATATAATCATACCATGTTTAGTCAGATAGTATATAGTGAGATCATGTGTAGTCAGACTGTATATATTCTGACCTTGTATTTTGAGATCATATTTACTGAGACTGAATATAGTCATACCTTGTATAATGAGCCCTTGTATAGTCAAAACATGTGCAGTGAGACCTTGTATAGTCAAAACATGTGTAGTGAGACCATGTGTAGTGAGACTGTATATAGTATGACCTTGCATAGTGAGACCATGTGTAGTCAGACCATGTATAGTCAGGCTGTATATAATCATAGCATGTATAGTGAGATCTTGTGTAGTGAGATTATGTGAAGTAAGATCTTATGTAGTCAGACTGTACATAATCGTACCATGTATAGTGAGACTATGTATAGTGAGACCATTATAGAGAGACCTAGTATAGTGAGACCAAGTGTAGTGGGACAATTTATAGTGAGACCATTATAGTGAGACCATGTGTAGTGAGATCATGTATAGTGAGACCATGTATAGTGACATCTGTGTAGTGGAACCATGTATAGTGATATCTGTGTAGTGAGACATATTATAGAGAGAACATGTATAGTGTGACCATTTATAGTGAGATCAAGTGTAGTGAGACCATGTATAGTGAGCCAATTATAGAAAGACCATGTATAGTGATATCATGCGTTGTGAGACCATGTATAGTGAGACCATGTATAGTGAGACCAAGTGTAGTGAGACCATGTATAATGATATCATGTGTAGTGAGACCATGCATAGTGATACCATGTGTAGTCAGACCATGTACAGTGATATCATGTGTAGTGAAATCATGTATAGTGAGACCATGTATAGTGATATCATGTGTAGTGAGACCATGTATAGTGAGACCATGTGTAGTGAGACCATATATAGTGAGACAATGTGTAGTGAGACCATGTATAGTGAAACAATGCGTAGTCAGACCATGTATAGTGATATCATGTGTATTGATACCATGTGTAGTGAGACCTAGTATAGTGAACCATGTATAGTGAGACCATGCGTAGTGATATCATGTGTAGTGAGACCATGCATAGTGAGACCATGTATAGTGAGACCATTTCTAGTGAGACCATGTCTAGTGAGACCATGTCTAGTGAGAACATGTATAGTTAGACCTAGTATAATGAGACCATTTGTTGAGAGACCTAGTATGGTAATACCTTGTATGGTGAGACCATGTATATTGAAACCATGTATAGTGAAACCATGTACAGTGAGACCATGTATAGTGAGACCATGTATAGTGAGACCATGTGTAGTGAGACCATGTATAGTGAGATCATGTGTAGTGAGACCATGTATAGTGATACCATGTATAGTTAGACCTAGTATAGAGACCATTTGTTGTGAGACCTAGTATGGTGATACCATGTGTAGTGAGACCATGTATATTGAAATCATGTATAGTTAGACCTAGTATAGTGAGACCATTTGTTGTGAGACCATGTATGGTGATACCATGTATAGTGAGACCATGTATTTTGATACCATGCATGATTAGACCTAGTACAGTGAGACCATTTGTTGTGAGACCTAGTATGGTGATACCATGTATAGTGAGACCATGTATATTGAGACTATGAATATTGAAACCATGTATATTGAGACCATGATTAGTGAGACCATGTATATTGAAACCATGTATATTGAGACCATGTATAGTTAGACCTAGTATAGTGAGACCATTTGTAGTCAGACCATGTATAGTGAGATCATGTATATTGAGACTATGTATATTGAAACCATGTATAGTTAGACCTAGTATGGTGATACCATGTGTAGTGAGACCATGTATAGTGAGACCATGGATAGTTAGACCTAGTATAGTGAGACCATTTGTTGTGAGACCTAGTATGGTGATACCATGTGTAGTGAGACCATGTATATTGAGACTATGTATATTTAGACCTAGTATAGTGAGACCATTTGTTGTGAGACCTAGTATGGTGATACCATGTGTAGTGAGACCATGTATATTGAGACTATGTATATTGAGACTGTGTGTAGTGATACCATGTGTAGTGAGACCATGTAAAGTGATACAATGTGTAGTGAGACCATGTATAGTGAGACCTTGTGTAGTGAGACCATGTGTAGTGACACCAAGTGTAGTGCTACCATGTATAGTGATACCATGTATAGTGAGACTAAGTGTAGTGAGACCATGTGTAGTGATACCATGTGTAGTGAGACCATGGATAGTGGGACCATGTAAAGTGAGACCATGTGTAGTGATACCATGTGTAGTGAGAGTATGTATAGTGAGACGCTATATAGTGATACCATGTGTAGTGATACCAGTTGTAATGATACCAAGTGTAGTGATACCAAGTGTAGTGATACCATGTGTAGTGAGACCCTGTGTAGTGATACCAAGTGTAGTTAGACCATGTATAGTGATACCAAGTGTAGTGAGACCATGTATAGTGAGCCAGTTATAGTAAGACCATGTATAGTGATATCATGCGTAGTGAGACCATGTATAGTGAGACCATGTATAGTGAGACCAAGTGTAGTGAGACCATGTGTAGTGATATCATGTGTAGTGAGGCCATGCATAGTGATACCATGTGTAGTGAGATCATGTACAGTGATATCATGTGTAGTGAAATCATGTATAGTGAGACCATGTATAGTGATATCATGTGTAGTGAGACCATGTATAGTGAGACCATTTATATTGAGACTATTATTGTGAGACTGTGTATAGTGATACCATGTGTAGTGATACCATGTGTAGTGAGACCATATATAGTGATACCAAGTGTAGTGATACCATGTGTAGTGATACCATGTGTAGTGAGACCATGTGTAGTGATACCAAGTGTAGTGAGACCATGTATAGTGATACCAAGTGTAGTGATACCAAGTGTAGTGATACCAAGTGTAGTGATACCATGTGTAGTGATACCAAGTGTAGTGATACCATGTGTAGTGAGACCATGTTTAGTGATATCATGTGTAGTGAGACCATGTTTAGTGAGACCATGTATAGTGAGACCATATATAGTGAGACCATATATAGTGAGACCATGTGTAGTGATACCAAGTGTAGTTATAGCATGTGTAGTGAGACCATGTATGGTGAGATCATGTATAGTGATACCAAGTGTAGTGATACTATGTGTAGTGAGACCATGTGTAGTGATACCATGTGAAGTGAGACCATGTATAGTGAGATCATGTATAGTGATACCAAGTGTACTGATACCATGTGTAGTGAGACCATGTGTAGTGATACCTTGTGTAGTGATACCAAGTGTAGTGAGACCACGTATAGTGAGATCATGTATAGTGATACCAAGTGTAGTGAGACAATTTATAGTGAGACCATTATAGTGAGACCATGTGTAGTGAGACCATTTATAGTGAGACCATGGATAGTTAGACCTAGTATAGTGAGACCATTTGTTGTGAGACCTACTATGGTGATTCCATGTGTAGTGAGACCATGTATATTGAGACCATGGATAGTTAGACCTAGTATAGTGAGACCATTTGTTGTGAGACCTAGTATGGTGATACCATGTGTAGTGAGACCATGTATATTGAGATTATGTATAGTTAGACCTAGTATAGTGAGGCCATTTGTTGTGAGACCTAGTATGGTGATACCATGTATAGTGAAACCATGTATATTGAGACTATGTATATTGAGACTGTGTGTAGTGATACTATGTGTAGTGAGACCATGTAAAGTGATACAATGTGTAGTGAGACCATGTATAGTGAGACCTTGTGTAGTGAGACCATGTGTAGTGACACCAAGTGTAGTGGTACTATGTATAGTGATACCATGTATAGTGAGACTAAGTGTAGCGAGACCATGTGTAGTTATACCATGTGTAGTGAGACCATGTATAGTGAGACCATGTAAAGTGAGACCATGTGTAGTGATACCATGTGTAGTGAGACAATATATAGTGATACCATGTGTAGTGACACCAAGTGTAGTGATACCAAGTGTAGTGATACCATGTGTAGTTAGACTATGTATAGTGAGACGATATATAGTGATACCATGTGTAGTGATACCAGTTGTAATGATACCAAGTGTAGTGATACCAAGTGTAGTGATACCATGTGTAGTGAGACCATGTGTAGTAATACCAAGTGTAGTGAGACCATGTATAGTGATACCAAGTGTAGTGATACCAAGTGTAGTGATACCAAGTGTAGTGATACCATGTGTAGTGATACCATGTATAGTGAGACCATATATAGTGATACCAAGTGTAGTGATACCAAGTGTAGTGATACCATGTGTAGTGATACCATGTGTAGTGATACCATGTGTAGTGAGACCATATATAGTGATGCCAAGTGTAGTGATACCATGTGTAGTGAAACCATGTGTACTGAGATCATATATAGTGATACCAAGTGTAGTGACACCAAATGTAGTGAGACCAAGTGTAGTGAGACCATGTATAGTGAGCCAGTTATAGTAAGACCATGTATAGTGATATCAAGCGTAGTGAGACCATGTATAGTGAGACCATGTATAGTGAGACCAAGTGTAGTAAGACCATGTATAATGATATCATGTGTAGTGAGACCATGCATAGTGATACCATGTGTTGTGAGACCATGTACAGTGATATCATGTGTAGTGAAATTATGTATAGTGAGACCATGTATATTGAGACTATGTATATTGAAACCATGTATATTGTGACCATGTATAGTGAGACCATGTATATTGAAACCATGTATAGTTAGACCTATTTTACCGAGACCATTTGTTGTGAGACCTAGTATGGTGATACCATGTGTAGTGAGACCATGTATATTGAGACTATTTAGAGTTAGACCTAGTATGGTGATACCATATGTAGTGAGACCATGTATAGTGAGACCATGGATAGTTAGACCTAGTATAGTGAGACCATTCGTTGTGAGACCTAGTATGGTGATACCATGTGTAGTGAGACCATGTATATTGAGACTATGTATAGTTAGACCTAGTATAGTGAGACCATTTGTTGTGAGACCTAGTATGGTGATACCATGTGTAGTGAGACCATGTATATTGAGACTATGTATAGTTAGACCTAGTATAGTGAGACCATTTGTTGTGAGACCTAGTATGGTGATACCATGTATAGTGAAACCATGTATATTGAGACTATGTATATTGAGACTGTGTGTAGTGATACCATGTGTAGTGAGACCATGTAAAGTGATACAATGTGTAATGAGACCGTGTATAGTGAGACCTTGTGTAGTGAGACCATGTGTAGTGACACCAAGTGTAGTGCTACCATGTATAGTGATACCATGTATAGTGAGACTAAGTGTAGTGAGACCATGTGTAGTGATACCACGTGTAGTGAGACCATGTATAGTGAGACCATGTAAAGTGAGACCATGTGTAGTGATACCATGTGTAGTGAGACAATATACAGTGATACCATGTATAGTGATACCAAGTGTAGTGATACCAAGTGTAGTGATACCATGTGTAGTGATACCATGTGTAGTGAGACCATATATAGTGATGCCAAGTGTAGTGATACCATGTGTAGTGATACCATGTGTAGTGAGACCATATATAGTGATACCAAGTGTAGTGATACCAAGTGTAGTGAGACCAAGTGTAGTGAGACCATGTATAGTGAGCCAGTTATAGTAAGACCATGTACAGTGATATCATGTGTAGTGAAATCATGTATAGTGAGACCATGTATAGTGATATCATGTGTAGTGAGACCATGTATATTGAGACTATGTATATTGAAACCATGTATATTGAGACCATGTATAGTGAGACCATGTATATTGAAACCATGTATAGTTAGACCTAGTATAGTGAGACCATTTGTTGTGAGACCTAGTATGGTGATACCATGTGTAGTGAGACCATGTATATTGAGACTATGTATAGTTAAACCTAGTATGGTGATACCATGTGTAGTGAGACCATGTGTAGTGAGGCCATATATAGTGATGCCAAGTGTAGTGATACCATGTGTAGTGATACCATGTGTAGTGAGACCATATATTGTGATACCAAGTGTAGTGATACCAAGTGTAGTGAGACCAAGTGTAGTGAGACCATGTATAGTGAGCCAGTTATAGTAAGACCATGTATAGTGATATCATGCGTAGTGAGACCATGTATAGTGAGACCATGTATAGTGAGACCAAGTGTAGTGAGACCATGTATAATGATATCATGTGTAGTGAGACCATGCATAGTGATACCATGTGTAGTGAAACCATGTACAGTGATATGATGTGTAGTGAAATCATGTATAGTGAGACCATGTATAGTGATATCATGTGTAGTGAGACCATGTATAGTGAGACCATTTATATTGAGACTATTATTGTGAGACTGTGTATAGTGATACCATGTGTAGTGATACCAAGTTAAGTGATTCCAAGTGTAGTGATACTAAGTGTAGTGATACCATGTGTAGTGATACCATGTGCAGTGATACCAAGTGTAGTGATACTAAGTGTAGTGATACCATGTGTAGTGATACCAAGTGTAGTGATACCATGTGTAGTGATACCAAGTGTAGTGATTCCAAGTGTAGTGATACTACATGTATATTGAAACCATGTATAGTTAGACCTAGTATAGTGAGACCATTTGTTGTGAGACCTAGTATGGTGATACCATGTGTAGTGAGAGCATGTATAGTGAGACCATGGATAGTTAGACCTAGTTTAGTGAGACCATTTGTTGTGAGACTTAGTATGGTGATAACATGTGTAGTGAGACCATGTATATTGAGACTATGTATAGTGAGACCATGTAAAGTGAGACCATGTATAGTGATACCATGTGTACTGACACAATATAAGTGTAGTGATTCCAATTGTAGTGATACCAAGTGTAGTGATACCAAGTGTAGTGATACCATGTGCATTGATATCAAGTGTAGTGATACCAAGTGTAGCGATACCAAGTGTAGTGATACCAAGTGTAGTGATACCACGTGTATGATACCAAGTGTAGTGATACCAAGTGTAGTGATACCTTGTGTAGTAATACCAAGTGTAGTGATACAAAGTGTAGTGAGACCATGTGTAGTGAGACCAAATATAGTGATACCAAGTGAAGTGATACCAAGTGTAGTGATACCATGTGTATTGAGAACATATATAGTGATACCAAGTGTAGTGATACCATGTGTAGTGATACCAAGTGTAGTGATAGCAAGTGCAGTGATACCAAGTGTAGTGATATCAAGTGTAGTGATACCAAGTGTAGTGATACCAAGTGTAGTGATACCATGTGTAGTGATACCAAGTGTAGTGATACCATGTGCATTGATACCAAGTGTAGTGATACCAAGTGTAGCGATACCAAGTGTAGTGATACCAAGTGTAGTGATACCACGTGTATGATACCAAGTGTAGTGATACCAAGTGTAGTGATACCATGTGTAGTAATACCAAGTGTAGTGATACAAAGTGTAGTGAGACCATGTGTAGTGAGACCATATATAGTGATACCAAGTGAAGTGATACCAAGTGTAGTGATACCATGTGTATTGAGAACATATATAGTGATACCAAGTGTAGTGATTCCAAGTGTAGTGATACCAAGTGTAGTGATACCAAGTGTAGTGATACCATGTGCAGTGATACCAAGTGTAGTGATACCAAGTGTAGCGATACCAAGTTTAGTGATACCAAGTGTAGTGATACCAAGTGTAGTGAAACCAAATGTAGTGATACCAAGTGTAGTGATACCAAGTGTAGTGATACCTTGTGTAGTGATACCAAGTGTAGTGATACAAAGTGTAGCGAGACCATGTGTAGTGAGACCATATATAGTGATACCAAGTGTAGTGATACCAAGTGTAGTGATACCATGTGTAGTGAGACCATGTATAGTGGACCATGTATAGTGATATCATGTGTAGTGAGACCATGTATAGTGATATCTGTGTAGTGAGACATATTATAGTGAGAACATGTATAGTGAGAACATTTATAGTGAGACCAAGTGTAGTGAGACCAAGTGTAGTGAGACCATGTATAGTGAGATCATGTATAGTGAGACCATGTCCAGTGAGATCATGTTTAGTGATACCAAGTGTAGTGATACCATGTGTAGTGAGACCGTGTGTAGTGAGACCGTGTGTAGAGAGACCATGTTTAGTGATACCAAGTGTAGTGATACCTTGCATAGTGAGACCATGTGTTGTGATACCCTGTGTAGTCAGAACTTTTGTCGTCAGAACATGTCTAGTGAGACCATGTGTAGTGATACCATGCGTAGTGATACCAAGTGAAGTGATACCTAGTGTAGTCATAACTTTTGTCTTCAGAACATGTATAGTGAGACCAAGTGTAGTCAGAAGTTTTGTCGTCAGAACAATGTATTGTGAGACAAAGTGTAGTCAGAACATTTGTCGTCAGAACATGTATAGTGAGACCAAGTGTAGTGATACAATGTGTAATGATACCATGTGTAGTGATATCAAATGTAGTGATACCATGTGTAGTAATACCAAGTGTAGAGATACCATGTGTAGTGATACCAAGTGTAGTGATATCATGTGTAGTGAGACCATGTGTAGTGATACCAAGTGTAGTGATACCATGTGTAGTGAGACCATGTGTAGTGATACCATGTGTAGTGAAACCATGTACAGTGATATCATGTGTAGTGAAATAATATATAGTGAGAACATGTATAGTGATATCATGTTTAGTGAGACCATGTATAGTGAGACCATTTATAGTGAGACTATTATTGTGAGACTGTGTATAGTGATACCACATATAGTGATACCAAGTGTAGTGATACCAAGTGTAGTGATACCATGTGTAGTGAGACCATGTATAGTGAGATCATGTATAGTGATACCAAGTGTAGTGATACCAAGTGTAGTGATACCATGTGCAGTGAGACCATGTTTAGTGAGACCATGTATAGTGAGACCATATATAGTGAGACCATATATAGTGAGACCATGTGTAGTGATACCAAGTGTACTTATAACATGTGTAGTGAGACCATGTATGGTGAGATCATGTATAGTGATACCAAGTGTAGTGATACCATGTGTAGTGAGACCATGTGTAGTGATACCATGTGTAGTGAGACCATGTATAGTGAGATCATGTATAGTGATACCAAGTGTAGTGATACCATGTGTAGTGAGACCATGTGTAGTGATACCTTGTGTAGTGATACCAAGTGTAGTGAGACCATGTATAGTGAGATCATGTATAGTGATACCAAGTGTAGTGAGACAATTTATAGTGAGACCATTATAGTGAGACCATGTGTAGTGAGACCATGTATAGTGAGACCATGTATAGTGATATCTGTGTAGTGAGACATATTATAGTGAGAATATGTATAGTGAGACCATTTATAGTGAGACCAAGTGTAGTGAGACCAAGTGTAGTGAGACCATGTATAGTGAGATCATGTATAGTGAGACCATGTCCAGTGAGATCATGTTTAGTGATACTAAGTGTAGTGATACCATGTGTAGTGAGACCATATATAGTGATACCAAGTGTAGTGAGACCATATATAGTGATGCCAAGTGTAGTGATACCATGTGTAGTGATACCATGTGTAGTGAGACCATATATAGTGATACCAAGTGTAGTGATACCAAGTGTAGTGATACTAAGTGTAGTGATACGAAGTTGAGTGATACCAAGTGTAGTGATACCATGTGTAATGAGACCATATATAATGATAGCAAGTGTAGTGATACCAAGTGTAGTGATACCATGTGGAGTGAGATCAAATATAGTGATACCAAGTGTAGTGATACCATGTTTAGTGAGACCATGTGTAGTGATACCATGTGTAGTGATACCAAGTGTAGTGATTCCAAGTGTAGTGATACCAAGTGTAGTGATACCAAGTGTAGTGATACCATGTGCAGTGATACCAAGTGTAGTGATACCAAGTGTAGCGATAACAAGTGTAGTGATTCCAAGTGTAGCGATACCAAGTGTACTGATACCAAGTGTAGTGATACCAAGTGTAGTGATACCAAGTGTTGTGATACCATGTGTAGTGATACCAAGTGTAGTGATACCAAGTGTAGTGATACCAAGTGTAGTGAGACCATGTGTAGTGAGACCATATATAGTGGTACCAAGTGTAGTGAAACCAAGTGTAGTGATAGCAAGTGTATTGAGAACATATATAGTGATACCAATTGTAGTGATACCATGTGTAGTGATACCAAGTGTAGTGATACCAAGTGTAGTGATACCAAGTGTGGTGAGACCAAGTGTAGTGATACCAAGTGAAGTGATACCAAGTGTAGTGATACCATGTGTAGTTAGATCATGTATAGTGATACCAAGTGTAGTGATACCAAGTGTAGTGATACCAAGTGTAGTGATACCAAGTGTAGTGATATCAAGTGTAGTGATACCAGGTGTAGTGAGACCAAGTGTAGTGATACCAAGTGTAGTGATACCAAGTGTAGTGAGACCGTGTGTAGTGAGACCATATATAGTGATACCAAGTGTAGTGAAACCAAGTGTAGTGATAGCAAGTGTATTGAGAACATATATAGTGATACCAATTGTAGTGATACCAAGTGTAGTGATACCAAGTGTGGTCATAACTTATGTCTTCAGAACATATATAGTGAGACCAAGTGTAGTCAGAAGTTTTGTCATCAGAACAATGTATAGTGAGACCAAGTGTAGTCAGAATTTTTGTCGTCAGAACATGTATAGTGAGACCAAGTGTAGTGATACCATGTTTAGTGATACCATGTGTAGTGATACCAAATGTAGTGATACCATGTGTAGTAATACCATGTGTTGTGATACCATGTGTAGTGATACCAAGTTTAGTGATATCATGTGTAGTGAGACCATGTGTAGTGATACCAAGTGTAGTGATACCATGTGTAGTGAGGCCATGTATAGTGAGAACATTTATAGTGAGACCAAGTGTAGTGAGACCAAGTGTAGTGAGACCATGTATAGTGAGATCATGTATAGTGAGACCATGTCCAGTGAGATCATGTTTAGTGATACCAAGTGTAGTGATACCATGTGTAGTGAGACCGTGTGTAGTGAGACCGTGTGTAGAGAGACCATGTTTAGTGATACCAAGTGTAGTGATACCTTGTATAGTGAGACCATGTGTTGTGATACCCTGTGTAGTCAGAACTTTTGTCGTCAGAACATGTCTAGTGAGACCATGTGTAGTGATACCATGTGTAGTGATACCAAGTGAAGTGATACCTAGTGTAGTCATAACTTTTGTCTTCAGAACATGTATAGTGAGACCAAGTGTAGTCAGAAGTTTTGTCGTCAGAACAATGTATTGTGAGACAAAGTGTAGTCAGAACATTTGTCGTCAGAACATATATAGTGAGACCAAGTGTAGTGATACAATGTGTAATGATACCATGTGTAGTGATATCAAATGTAGTGATACCATGTGTAGTAATACCAAGTGTAGAGATACCATGTGTAGTGATACCAAGTGTAGTGATATCATGTGTAGTGAGACCATGTGTAGTGATACCAAGTGTAGTGATACCATGTGTAGTGAGACCATGTGTAGTGATACCATGTGTAGTGAAACCATGTACAGTGATATCATGTGTAGTGAAATCATGTATAGTGAGAACATGTATAGTGATATCATGTTTAGTGAGACCATGTATAGTGAGACCATTTATAGTGAGACTATTATTGTGAGACTGTGTATAGTGATACCACATATAGTGATACCAAGTGTAGTGATACCAAGTGTAGTGATACCATGTGTAGTGAGACCATGTATAGTGAGATCATGTATAGTGATACCAAGTGTAGTGATACCAAGTGTAGTGATACCAAGTGTAGTGATACCATGTGTAGTGAGACCATGTTTAGTGAGACCATGTATAGTGAGACCATATATAGTGAGACCATATATAGTGAGACCATGTGTAGTGATACCAAGTGTACTTATAACATGTGTAGTGAGACCATGTATGGTGAGATCATGTATAGTGATACCAAGTGTAGTGATACCATGTGTAGTGAGACCATGTGTAGTGATACTATGTGTAGTGAGACCATGTATAGTGAGATCATGTATAGTGATACCAAGTGTAGTGATACCATGTGTAGTGAGACCATGTGTAGTGATACCTTGTGTAGTGACACCAAGTGTAGTGAGACCATGTATAGTGAGATCATGTATAGTGATACCAAGTGTAGTGAGACAATTTATAGTGAGACCATTATAGTGAGACCATGTGTAGTGAGACCATGCATAGTGAGACCATGTATAGTGATATCATGTGTAGTGAGACCATGTATAGTGATATCTGTGTAGTGAGACATATTATAGTGAGAACATGTATAGTGAGACCATTTATAGTGAGACCAAGTGTAATGAGATCAAGTGTAGAGAGACCATGTATAGTGAGATCATGTATAGTGAGACCATGTCCAGTGAGATCATGTTTAGTGATACCAAGTGTAGTGATACCATGTGTAGTGAGACCATATATAGTGATACCAAGTGTAGTGAGACCATATATAGTGATGCCAAGTGTAGTGATATCATGTGTAGTGATACCATGTGTAGTGAGACCATATATTGTGATACCAAGTGTAGTGATACCAAGTGTATTGATACTAATAGTAGTGATACCAAGTGTAGTGATACCAAGTGTAGTGATACCATGTGTAATGAGACCATATATAATGATACCAAGTGTAGTGATACCAAGTGTAGTGATACCATGAGTAGTGAGACCATATATAGTGATTACAAGTGTAGTGATACCATGTGTAGTGAGACCATGTGTAGTGATACCATGTGTAGTGATACCAAGTGTAGTGATTCCAAGTGTAGTGATACCAAGTGTAGTGCTACCAAGTGTAGTGATACCATGTGCAGTGATACCAAGTGTAGTGATACCAAGTGTAGCGATACCAAGTGTAGTGATTCCAAGTTTAGCGATACCAAGTGTAGTGATACCAAGTGTAGTGATACCAAGTGTAGTCATAACTTTTGTCTTCAAAAGACGTATAGTGAGACCAGGTGTAGTCAGAAGTTTTGTCGTCAGAACAATGTATAGTGAGACCAAGTGTAGTCAGAATTTTTGTCGTCAGAACATGTATAGTGAGACCAAGTGTAGTGATACCATGTGTAGTGATACCATGTGTAGTGATACCAAATGTAGTGAAACCATGTGTAGTAAAAACCATTTGTAGTGATACCATGTGAAGTGATACCAAATGTAGTGATATCATGTGTAGTGATACCATGTGTAGTGATACCAAGTGTAGTGATACCATGTGTAGTGAGACCATGTGTAGTGAGACCATGTGTAGTGAGACCATGTGTAGTGAGAACATGTATATTGATATATGTGTAGTGAGACATATTATAGTGAGAACATGTATAGTGAGACCATTTATAGTGAGACCAAGTGTAGTGAGACCATGTATAGTGAGACCGTGTATAGTGAGACCATGTGTAGTGAGACCATGTATAGTTAGACCTAGTATGGTGATACTATGTGTAGTGATACCAAGTGTAGTGATACCATGCGTAGTGATACCAAGTGTAGTGATACCATGTGTAGTGATACTAAGTGTAGTGAGACCATATATAGTGAGATCATGTATAGTGAGACCATGTCCAGTGAGATCATGTTTAGTGATACCAAGTGTAGAGATACCATGTGAAGTGATACCATGTGTAGTGATACCAAGTGTAGTGATACCCTGTGTAGTGAGACCATGTGTAGTGATACCATGTGTAGTGATGCCATGTCCAGTGAGACCATGTGTAGTGATACCATGTGTAGTGAGACGATGTATAGTGATACCAAGTGTAGTGAGACCATGTATAGTGAGATCATGTATAGTGAGACCAAGTCCAGTGAGACCATGTTTAGTCATTCCAAGTGTAGTGATACCTTGTATAGTGAGACCATGTGTAGTGATACCATGTGTAGTCAGAACTTTTGTCGTCAGAACATGTATAGTTTGACCATGTGTAGTAATACCAAGTGTAGTCAGAACTTTTGTCGTCAGAACATGTGTAGTGATACCATGTGTAGTGATACCATGTGTAGTGAGACCATGTATATTGAGACTATGTATAGTAAGACATAGTATGGTGATACCATGTGTAGTGAGACCATGTATAGTGAGTCCATGTATAGTTAGACCTAGTATACAGAGACCATTTGTTGTGAGACCTAGTATGCTGACACCATGTATATTGAGACTATGTATATTGAGACTGTGTATAGTGATACCATGAGTAGTGAGACTAAGTGTAGTGAGACCATGTGTAGTGATACCATGTGTAGTGAGACCATGTATAGTGAGACCATGTATAGTGAGACCATGTATAGTGATACCATGTATAGTGAGACCAGATATAGTGATACCATGTGCAGTGATACCAAGTGAAGTGATACCAAGTGTAGTGATACCATGTGTAGTGATACCAAGTGTAGTGATACCATGTGTACTGATACCAAGTGTAGTGAGACCATGTATAGTGAGACCATGTGTAGTGAGACCATGTATAGTGAGACCATGTGTGGTGATACCATGTGTAGTGATACCAAGTGTAGTGATACCATGTGTAGTGAGACCATGTTTAGTGATACCATGTGTAGTGAGACCATGTCTAGTGAGGCCATGTATAGTGAGACCATGTGTAGTGAGACCATATATAGTGAGACCATGTGTAGTGATACCAAGTGTAGTGATAACATGTGTAGTGAGACCATGTAAAGTGAGATCATGTATAGTGATACCAAGTGTAGTGATACCCTGTGTAGTGAGACCATGTGTAGTGATACCATGTGTAGTGATACCAAGTGTAGTGAGACCATGTATAGTGAAATCAGGTATAGTGATACCAAGTGTAGTGAGACTATTTATAGTGAGACCATTATAATGAGACCATGTGTAGTGAGACGATGGATAGTGAGACCATGTATAGTGATATCATGTGTAGTGAGACCATGTATAGTGATATCTGTGTAGTGAGACATATCATAGTGAGAACATGTATAGTGAGACCATTTATAGTGAGACCAAGTGTAGTGAGACCATATATAGTGAGACCATGTGTAGTGAGACCATGTATAATGATATCATGTGTAGTGAGACCATGCATAGTGATACCATGTGTAGTGAGACCATGTACAGTGATATCATGTGTAGTGAAATCATGTATAGTGAGACCATTTTTATTGAGACTATTATTGTGAGACTGTGTATAGTGAAACCATGTGTAGTGATACCAAATGTAGTGATACCAAGTGTAGTGATACTAAGTGTAGTGATACCATGTGTAGTGATACCATGTGTAGTGATACCAATTGTAGTGAGACCATGTATAGTGAAATCATGTATAGTGATACCAAGTGTAGTGAAACTATTTATAGTGAGACCATTATAGTGAGACCATGTGTAGTGAGACGATGGATAGTGAGACCATGTATAGTGATATCATGTTTAGTGAGACCATGTATAGTGATATCTGTGTAGTGAGACATATCTTAGTGAGAACATGTATAGTTTGACCATTTATAGTGAGACCAAGTGTAGTGAGACCATGTATAGTGAGCCAGTTATAGTAAGACCATGTATAGTGATATCTGTGTAGTGAGACATATTATAGTGAGACCATGTATAGTGAGACCATGTATAGTGAGACCAAGTGTAGTGAGACCATGTATAATGATATCATGTGTAGTGAGACCATGCATAGTGATACCATGTGTAGTGAGACCATGTACAGTGATATCATGTGTAGTGAAATCATGTATAGTGAGACCATGTATAGTGATATCATGTGTAGTGAGACCATGTATAGTGAGACCATGTATAGTGATAGCATGTTTAGTTAGACCATGTATAGTGGGACCATTTCTAGTGAGACCATGTCTAGTGAGACCATGTCTAGTGAGACCATGTCTAGTGAGACCATGTCTAGTGAGAACATGTAAAGTTAGACCTAGTATAATGAGACCATTTGTTGTGAGACCTAGTATGGTGAAATCATGTATAGTGAGACCATGTATATTGAAACCATGTATAGTGAAACCATGTACAGTGAGACCATGAATAGTGAGACCGTGTATAGTGAGACCATGTGTAGTGAGACCATGTATAGTTAGACCTAGTATGGTGATACCAAGTGTAGTGATACCAAGTGTAGTGATACCATGTGTAGTGAGACCATGTGTAGTGATACCATGTGTAGTGATACCATGTCCAGTGAGACCATGTGTAGTGATACCATGTGTAGTGAGACGATGTATAGTGATTCCAAGTGTAGTGAGACCATGTATAGTGAGATCATGTATAGTGAGACCAAGTCCAGTGAGACCATGTTTAGTGATTCCAAGTGTAGTGATACCTTGTATAGTGAGACCATGTGTAGTGATACCATGTGTAGTCAGAACTTTTGTCGGCAGAACATGTATAGTGAGACCATGTGTAGTGATACCAAGTATAGTCAGAACTTTTGTCGTCAGAACATGTGTAGTGATACAATGTGTAGTGATACCATGTGTAGTGAGATCATGTATATTGAGACTATGTATAGTAAGACATAGTATGGTGATACCATGTGTAGTGAGACCATGTATAGTGAGACCATGTATAGTTAGACCTAGTATACAGAGACCATTTGTTGTGAGACCTAGTATGGTGATACCATGTATATTGAGACTATGTATATTGAGACTGTGTATAGTGATACCATGTGTAGTGAGACCCTGTATAGTAATACAATGTGTAGTGAGTCCATGTATAGTGAGACCATGTGTAGTGTGACCATGTGTAGTGATACCATGTGAAGTGATACCATGTATAGTGAGACGAAGTGTAGTGAGACCATGTGTAGTGATACCATGTGTAGTGAGACCATGTATAGTGAGACCATGTATAGTGAGACCATGTATAGTGATACCATGTGTAGTGAGACCATATATAGTGATACCATATGTAGTGATACCAAGTGTAGTGATACCAAGTGTAGTGATACCATGTGTAGTGATACCAAATGTAGTGATACAATTTGTAGTGATACCAAGTGTAATGAGACCTAGTATAGTGAGACCATGTGTAGTGAGACCATGTATAGTGAGACCATGTGTAGTGATACCATGTGTAGTGATACCAAGTGTAGTGATACCATGTGTAGTGAGACCATGTTTAGTGATACCATGTGTAGTGAGACCATGTTTAGTGAGACCATGTATAGTGAGACCATATATAGTGAGACCATATATAGTGAGACCATGTGTAGTGATACCAAGTGTAGTGATAACATGTGTAGTGAGACCATGTATAGTGAGATCATGTATAGTGATACCAAGTGTAGTGATACCCTGTGTAGTGAGACCATTTGTAGTGATACCATGTGTAGTGATACCAAGTGTAGTGAGACCATGTATAGTGAAATCATGTATAGTGATACCATGTGTAGTGAGACTATTTATAGTGAGACCATTATAGTAAGACCATGTGTAGTGAGAGGATGGATAGTGAGACCATGTATAGTGATATCATGTGTAGTGAGACCATGTATAGTGATATCTGTGTAGTGAGACATATCATAGTGAGAACATGTATAGTGAGACCATTTATAGTGAGACCAAGTGTAGTGAGACCATGTATAGTGAGCCAGTTATAGTAAGACCATGTATAGTGATATCTGTGTAGTGAGACATATCATAGTGAGAACATGTATAGTGAGACCATTTATAGTGAGACCATGTGTAGTGATACCTTGTGTAGTGATACCAAGTGTAGTGAGACCATGTATAGTGAGATCATGTATAGTGATACCAAGTGTAGTGAGATAATTTATAGTGAGACCATTATAGTGAGACCATGTCTAGTGAGACCATGTATAGTGAGACCATGTATAGTGATATCATGTGTAGTGAGACCATGTATAGTGATATCTGTGTAGTGAGATATATTATAGTGAGAACATGTATAGTGAGACCATTTATAGTGAGACCAAGTGTAGTGAGACCAAGTGTAGTGAGACCATGTATAGTGAGATCATGTATAGTGATATCATCTATAGTGAGACCATGTCCAGTGAGATCATATTTAGTGATACCAAGTGTAGTGATACCATGTGTAGTGAGACCGTGTGTAGTGAGACCATGTCCAGTGAGACCATGTTTAGTGATACCAAGTGTAGTGATACCTTGTATAGTGAGACCATGTGTTGTGATACCATGTGTAGTCAGAACTTTTGTCGTCAGAACATGCATAGTGAGACCATGTGTAGTGATACCAAGTGAAGTCAGAACTTTTGTCATCAGAACATGTGTAGTGATACTATGTGTAGTGAGACAATTTATAGTGAGATCATTATAGTGATATCTGTGTAGTGAGATCATGTATAGTGATACCAAGTGTAGTGAGACAATTTATAGTGAGACCATTATAGTGATATCATGTGTAGTGAGACCATGTATAGTGATATCTGTGTAGTGAGACATATTATAGTGAGAACCTGTATAGTGAGACCATTTATAGTGAGACCAAGTGTAGTGAGACCATGTATAGTGAGACAATTTATAGTGAGACCATTACAGTAAGACCATGTGTAGTGAGACCATGTATAGTGATATCTGTGTAGTGAGACATATTATAGTGAGAACATATATAGTGAGACCATTTATAGTGAGACCAAGTGTAGTGAGACCATGTAAAGTGAGCCAGTTATAGTAAGTCCATGTATAGTGATATCATGCGTAGTGAGACCATGTATAGTGAGACCATGTATAATGAGACCATGTATAGTGAGACCATGTATAATGAGACCATGTGTAGTGAGACCATGTATAGTGAGACCATATATAGTGAGACCATGTATAGTGAGACCATGTATAATGATATTATGTGTAGTGAGACCATGCATAGTGATACATGTGTAGTGAGACCATGTACAGTGATATCATGTGTAGTGAGACCACTTCTAGTGAGACAATGTCTAGTGAGACCATGTATAGTGAGACCATGTCTTGTGAGACCATGTCTAGTGAGAACATGTATAGTTAGACCTAGTATAATGAGACTATTTGTTGTGAGACCTAGTATGGTGATACCATGTATAGTGAGACCATGTATATTGAAACCATGTATAGTGAAACCATGCACAGTGAGACCATGTATAGTGAGACCATGTATAGTGAGACCATGTGTAGTGAGACCATGTATAGTTAGACCTAGTATGGTGATACCAAGTGTAGTGATACAATGCGTAGTGATACCAAGTGTAGTGATACCATGTGTAGTGATACCAAGTGTAGTGAGACCATGTATAGTGAGATCATGTGTAGTGATACCATGTCCAGTGAGATCATGTGTAGTGATACCATGTATAGTTAGACCTAGTATGGTGATGCCAAGTGTAGTGATACCAAGTGTAGTGATACCATATGTATTGATACCAAGTGTAGTGATACCAAGTGTAGTGATACCATGTGTAGTGATACCAATTGTAGTGAGACCATGTATAGTGAGATCATGTGTAGTGAGACCATGTCCAGTGAGATCATGTTTAGTGATACCATGTGTAGTGAGACCATGTGTAATGAGACCATGTCCAGTGAGACCATGTTTAGTGATACCAAGTGTAGTGATACCTTGTATAGTGAGACCATGTGTAGTGATACCATGTGTAGTCAGAACTTTTGTCATCAGAACATGTATAGTAAGACCATGTGTAGTGATACCAAGTGTAGTCAGAACTTTTGTCGTCAGAACATGTGTAGTGATACCATGTGTAGTGATACCGTGTGTAGTGATACCAAGTGTAGTGATACCAAGTGTAGTCATAACTTTTGTCTTCAGAACATGTATAGTGAGACCAAGTGTAGTCAGAAGTTTTGTCGTCAGAACATGTATAGTGAGACCAAGTGTAGTGAGAACATGTATAGTGATATCTGTGTAGTGATACCAAATGTAGTGATACCATGTGTAGTAATACCATCTGTAGTGATACCATGTGTAGTGATACCAAATGTAGTGATATCATGTGTAGTGATACCATGTGTAGTGAGACCATGTGTAGTAATACCATGTGTAATGATACCATGTGTAGTGATACCAAGTGTAGTGATACCATGTGTAGTGATACCAAATGTAGTGATGCCATGTGTAGTGATGCCATGTGTAGTGATACCATGTGTAGTGATACCATGTGTAGTAATACCATGTGTAGTGATACCAAGTGTAGTCATACCATGTGTAGTGATACCATGTGTAGTGATACCATGTGTAGTGATACCAAATGTAGTGATATCATGTGTAGTGATACCATGTGTAGTGAGACCATGTGTAGTAATACCATGTGTAGTAATACCATGTGTAGTGATACCATGTGTAATGATACCATGTGTAGTGATACCAAGTGTAGTGATACCATGTGTAGTGATACCATGTGTAGTGATACCAAGTGTAGTGATACCAAGTGTAGTGATACCATGTGTAGTGATTCTATGTGTAGTGATACCAAGTGTAGTGATACCAAGTGTAGTGATACCATGTGTAGTGAGACCAAGTGTAGTGATACCATGTGTAGTGATACCATGTGTAGTGATACCATGTGTAGTGATACCAAGTGTAGTCATACCATGTGTAGTGATACCAAGTGTAGTGAGACCAAGTGTAGTCAACACTTTTGTCGTCAGAACATGTATAGTGAGACCATGTGTAGTCAGAACTTTTGTCGTCAGAACATGTATAGTGAGACCAAGTGTTGTCAGAACTTTTGTCGTCAGAACATGTATAGTGAGACCAAGTGTTGTCAGAACTTTTGTCGTCAGAACATGTATAGTGAGACCATGTGTAGTCAGAACTTTTGTCGTCAGAACATGTATATTGAGACCAAGTGTTGTCAGAACTTTTGTCGTTATGACATGTATAGTGAGACCAAGTGTTGTCAGAACTTTTGTCGTTAGAACATGTATAGTGAGACCAAGTGTTGTCAGAACTTTTGTCGTTAGAACATGTATAGTGAGACCAAGTGTTGTCAGAACTTTTGTCGTTAGAACATGTATAGTGAGACCAAGTGTTGTCAGAATTTTTGTCGTCAGAACATGTATAGTGAGACCAAGTGTTGTTAGAACTTTTGTCGTTAGAACATGTATAGTGAGACCAAGTGTTGTCAGAAATTTTGTCGTCAGAACATGTATAGTGAGACCAAGTGTTGTCAGAACTTTTGTCGTCAGAACATGTATAGTGAGACCAAGTGTTGTCAGAACTTTTGTCGTCAGAACATGTATAGTGAGACCATGTGTAGTCAGAACTTTTGTCGTCAGAACATGTATAGTGAGACCAAGTGTTGTCAGAACTTTTGTCGTTAGAACATGTATAGTGAGACCAAGTGTTGTCAGAACTTTTGTCGTTAGAACATGTATAGTGAGACCAAGTGTTGTCAGAACTTTTGTCGTTAGAACATGTATAGTGAGACCAAGTGTTGTCAGAAATTTTGTCGTCAGAACATGTATAGTGAGACCAAGTGTTGTCAGAACTTTTGTCGTTAGAACATGTATAGTGAGACCAAGTGTTGTCAGAAATTTTGTCGTCAGAACATGTATAGTGAGACCAAGTGTTGTCAGAACTTTTGTCGTTAGAACATTTATAGTGAGACCAAGTGTTGTCAGAACTTTTGTCGTCAGAACATGTATAGTGAGACCAAGTGTTGTCAGATGGAATGTAGTGAGACCGTGTATATTTTGAATGTTTATAGTTGTAATGAAGCACAATTTTATATAGATATTCAATGCATGTCACTTATTGTATGTGTTAAGGTAATGAGGCACAATTGTATATAGATATGCAATGTATGTCACTTATTGTATGTGGTAAGGTAATGAGGCACAATTGTATATAGATATGCAATGTATGTCACTTATTGTATGTGGTAATGAGACACAATTTTATATAGATATACGATGTATGTCACTCATTGTATGTGGTAATGAAGCACAATTTTATATAGATATACAATGTGTGTCACTTATTGTATGTGGTAATGAAGCACAATTTTATATAGATATACAATGTGTGTCACTTATTGTATGTGGTAATGAAGCATAATTTAATATAGATATTCAATGCATGTCACGTATTGTATGTGGTAATGAGACACAATTTTATATAGATATACAATGTATGTCACTTATTGTATGTGGCAATGAGGCACACTTTTATATACATGTAGACATACAATGTATGTCACTTATTGCTTGTGGTAATGAGGCACAATTTTATATAGATATACAATGTATGTCACGTATTGTATGTGGTAATGAGACACAATTTTATATAGATATACAATCTGTGTCACTTATTGTATGTGGTAATGAAGCACAATTTTATATAGATATACAATGTATGTCACTTATTGTATGTGGTAATGAAGCACAATGTTATATAGATATACAATGTATGTCACGTATTGTATG
Organism: Lutraria lutraria; assembly: GCA_964023205.1. NCBI lineage: Eukaryota > Metazoa > Mollusca > Bivalvia > Venerida > Mactridae > Lutraria > Lutraria lutraria. Next base: position 8,280,509 of record OZ026849.1, read on the forward strand.
TGGTAATGAAGCACAATTTTATATAGATATACAATGTATGTCACTTATTGTATGTGGTAATGAAGCACAATTTTATATAGATATACAATGTATGTCACTTATTGTATGTGGTAATGAAGCACAATTTTATATAGATATACAATGTATGTCACTTATTGTATGTGGCAATGAGGCACACTTTTATATACATGTAGATATATAATGTCACATATTGTATGTGGTTATGAAGCAAAAGTTTATATAGATATACAATGTATGTCACTTATTGTATGTGGTAATGAAGCACAATTTTATATAGATATACAATGTATGTCACTTATTGTATGTGGCAATGAGGCACACTTTTATATACATGTAGATATATAATGTCACTTATTGTATGTGGTAATGAAGCACAATTTTATATAGATATACAATGTATGTCACTTATTGTATGTGGTAATGAAGCACAATTTTATATAGATATACATGTATGTCACTTATTGTATGTGGCAATGAGGCACACTTTTATATAGATATATAATGTATGTCACTTATTGTATGATATGTGGTAATGAAGCACACTTTTATATAGATATACAATGTATGTCACTTATTGTATGTGGCAATGAGGCACACTTTTATATAGATATACAATGTATGTCACTTAGTGTATGTGGTAATGAGGCACACTTTTATATAGATATACAATGTATGTCAATTTACGTGCGAGAGTTTGTATTTTTTCAAAACAAACAGTTCTTGATTTAATGTGATCATGAAAGGCTGCAGGTAAAGGAACAGTGAGATCTTGAATTTGTACGCATGAAGTGATATATTGTTGATATTCTAAACTCATCAAACTATCAAACTACCAACTTATTTGATGACAGCATCTTTTTCTTTCGTATATATTTTATAGCGACCAGCGAGACCGCTTCATGGTTCGTAGAAACAATAAGTTTACGTACATGTATTTATATATGTATGTATTTACATATACAATATATTCTGAACACTCCGTTGGTAGAAACAATGACTACATACATGTGTATTTAAATTTATCTGATTGTGCATCCATCCGCATTCAAGTGTTGATCTAAACTGATATATAATGAAGTTGTTCAGCACTTATAGTTGTCTATGATAACAAATCTATGAAGCGTATCTTGAATCCTTCGTTCACTACACAAACGTATATATTTCCTTTATCAAGATGATAACTGGTGCTATCTCTGATCGGATCACTTGATTGGAATCTTAGAAAGTCACTTTACCGGAACTACTTTAAGAATTCATTACTTAGCGGGAAGTTAAATGATAGTACTGATATACTGTTGATCTTCATCACCTGGTTATTGACACAAGTCATGTATTTGTAGAAATATAGAATTAGGATTTTACTCAAATACATTTAATATGTATAATTACTGAGTATGTTAGCACCAGAACGCTATTTTTCGCATTAACTATACGTGAGAGTATACAAGAGTGTATACATGTGTTTTATTATTTATTTTATGTACATGTAAGGACTTGTATTGTATGTATATGAGTTCTTGTTACGAGATAATGACCATGACAGGAAAATATAAGATAAAATAAATATATGAAGTGAGTTTATGTCCTAAATTTAATTTATTTCTAAATCAGTTCCATAATAGTATTTGAGGTTTTATCCGTGGTTCGTTGTCGAGTTGTTCAAGGTACAAACACTATTACAGAAATCTGTGTTACAACAATTATAACAACGATTGTGTGTTTTAGCCACAAGTTGTAAACTATGACATTGCTGAAATATAAACATAAGTTTATACCATTATTTTATTGTGTTATAAAACATAAAAAATATTCCCATTCAATGTTAATGTTATTGTTTTAAGCCTAAATTGAATACATCGGATTAAGAAAACCTAATATACAGTACTAGTATAACAGTAGTATAATTGTTGGAATATGAAATGTGCGATGGAAGTCTTTTGTGTCGACCGTCAAATTTCTGTGAATTGGTGCTGATAATTATCAAACTTACTAGATACACTTATCAAATTGTCATGAAATTGTTTAACGTTACTTACTAGTTCACGAATACACTCAGACCTGAATAATGCAGCAGAGCCCGTGTTGTGATCTACTATCTGATATGTAGCACAAACCTGAAACATAAAATAATAATTCATAAAGTAATTTATCATGATAACATCCGGTCAATTTGTTTAATGAATTATAATTGTCGATGATTTAGTTTAATGACACCATGACGACTCTAATCAATGAAACCACATTTCAATCAGGTGAATACTTGGCCCTGGAAGTAAATCTTCTAAAATCATCAAAAAAATGAAGTTTTGTAAGACATCAGAGGTGATTATTTAGTTATTCATGCACATGGCCTAATAAAACTAGAAACAGGTCACCAAGCTCAAATTCCATATTAATAGTTACAGGGTTGTAACGATTATATCATGCAGACTACCTTCCTCATCATCATTTCCAATAAAAGCCTCAATTACAGACCAATATTTAAATATTAATGACTCCATTACAGACCTAATATATTCTGTTAACCTAATATAGGATATATTAGGTCACCACGTGACGTCAAATCATCCAATGACAGAAGCGTATTTTGTAGTAGGCGTGATATATATGTATATTAGTCTGACAGCATAATCTATCAGGACATTTATTTAAACATTACAAGTTCTATGTTTTCAACAAAAATCATTGAGAATGGAATTGTGATTTGAGCTCGGAGAATGTTCTCATGTTTTAAAATCTCGAGGTTTGTTTTCAAGGAGGGGAACTTTACCATTGTGTACTTTTTATTTTTGTCTATATTCTGATATTACTTACCTCCCCTTGTGGACATGCAGTCACGTGACGACAGTTGTATGGATCATCCTCTTCTTGACATTGCAGGCAATATGGACCTCTCTTTGATAACGGGGGAGCTGTTATAAGATATTTAAAAGCAACAAACAACGCTTCACATTTTTGAGCATTTATAATTTTGCGTAAATGTAAAATTCCAGAGAAATACGGAAACAATAAAAATAAATAATACAATAATTTATTAGACTAGAATGGAATGTCGGCATTAGCAATTCATAGTACATCTATAAATATATACAATTCGTAAATCTTCTCAATGTTGAGTCGTCATTATTGAATATAACAGTGTGAACATGTAAATCTTTCCCTCCAGTAATATCAGTTAAACAAACGGTCATTACGCATTGTACTGTATTCTTACATACTTAGAAGAGGGCGTGAAACTCTAAGTAAATAGCATTGAGACAATATGATCTCACTCGATTTTGATGTAACTTTTGGTTAGAGCAGCGAGGTTATAGAAAAGCTTTTTTTTGTCTATAAGGAGATTCAAGTAGCAGTTACTATATGAAAGCATTGGTTTGAATTTCTATCATGTTCATGCCAAGTTTGAATATTACAATCAGTAAGTCTTAGTTAAACATTGATATAAAAGCCAAAATAGTCAAAACCATACATATACAAAATAGGCTTCATTCTTGTAGCCCAACATGTTCGATCCGCATTATCAATAACTTTGATCAGTAAATGATATTATTTTGGGTAACGTTCAGAAGACATTGTTAATATCTTACAAAAATGTTGAACACAGTAATTGGTAACATATTCAATAGTACGACGCTATCTTTCACATTCACCATATTAGAATTCGTACATTCGTAAAGTAAACAAATGTTTTTGCTAATGTCTAAGAAATTCGTACATGTACCTATTTTTCCCTTTGTGTCTTGGATGCTAATATTTTGTCGCATGGGTCCAAGATAAGTTGACCATACATATTTATAATTATGTTTACACTAATAAGTTTCTCTTCTTTGGGGATATTTTGTACGATCTCTAGAGCGCTATATGCTTAAGGACATATCCGGTAGTTGCTATTGCGCAACGTAGCGCGCATCCGTGACGTTAATTTTACTATTAAACATATAGGCAAAATGAAAACGTATAGAAAGAATTTTTTTAAACTTTGCATAATCATAGCATATGATAAAAGAAACATTTTAATCGAAAAGAAAATGTGGATCGCGGTGCTTGTTTCTGAGTTATCTGCCCTTGTGTACGACGTCTTTGCATAATTTCTTTCATTTCAAGGGCAGATCACTCATACATAAATCTTAAATACCATACTTTTACTTTTGGTTTATGTTTCTCAGTTTATTCTTTGTTCAAATACAAAATTTCATGCAATTCCATTAAATATTTTTATTAGCTTTTTTTCAGTTGAAACTGACAATTCTTCAAAACTAAACCAAGTTTTAGGAAAATTGGCATTAGTTACGGTAAAGAAGAAACAAATACAAAACACTCATTAGCAGTTCTTGAAATTTTGGGTGATTACATGAAAAGATTTCGGCTAGTTAAAAAGGAAAATAAATAAGATCTTGTTTTCCTACATTATGGATTATCTGCCCTTGAAATGACCTAAAATGAGCCAAAATGTCACATTCAAGGGCAGATAACTCAAAAACAAGCACCGCGACCCTCAGTTTTGTTTATCTTTAAATGTTTCTATTATCATATGCTATGATCATGCAAAGTTTTAAAAAAATCTATCTATACGTTTTTATCTTTCCTATATGCCTAAAATTGTGGAAACTGTCAGATATGTCCTTAACTTGTAGTATGTTTGTTTAGCTTGTTGTATGACTATCTTGTTGTATGGTGAAATTGTTGTATATCTAACTTTTTTAATTGTTATCTTGTTGTATGTTTAACTTGTTGTATTGTTATCTTGTTGTAAGATTGTATTGTTGTATGATTACATTGTTCTATGATTACATTGTCGAATGATTACATTGTTCTATGATTACATTGTTCTATGATTACATTGTTCTATGATTACATTGTTCTATGATTACATTGTTCTATGATTACATTGTTGTATGATTGCATTGTCGAAAGATTACATTGTTGTATGATTACATTGTTGTATGATTACATTGTTCTATGATTACATTGTTCTATGATTACATTGTTCTATGATTACATTGTTCTATGATTACATTGTTGTATGATTACATTGTTGTATGATCACATTGTTGTATGATTGCATTGTTCTATGATTACATTGTTGTATGATTGCATTGTTCTATGATTACATTGTTCTATGATTACATTGTTGTATGATTGCATTGTTCTTTGATTACATTGTTCTATGATTACATTGTTCTATGATTACATTGTTCTATGATTACATTGTTGTATGATTGCATTGTTCTATGATTACATTGTTCTATGATTACATTGTTCTATGATTACATTGTTGTATGATTGCATTGTTCTATGATTACATTGTTCTATGATTACATTGTTCTATGATTACATTGTTGTATGATTGCATTGTTCTATGATTACATTGTTCTATGATTACATTGTTGTATGATTGCATTGTTCTATGATTACATTGTTCTATGATTACATTGTTGTATGATTGCATTGTTGTATGATTACATTGTTGTATGATTACATTGTTCTATGATTACATTGTTCTATGATTACATTGTTCTATGATTACATTGTTGTATGATTACATTGTTCTATGATTACATTGTTCTATGATTACATTGTTCTATGATTACATTGTTGTATGATTGCATTGTTCTATGATTACATTGTTCTATGATTACATTGTTCTATGATTACATTGTTGTATGATTGCATTGTTGTATGATTGCATTGTTGTATGATTGCATTGTTCTATGATTACATTGTTCTATGATTACATTGTTGTATGATTGCATTGTTGTATGATTACATTGTTCTATGATTACATTGTTGTATGATTACATTGTTCTATGATTACATTGTTCTATGATTACATTGTTGTATGATTGCATTGTTGTATGATTGCATTGTTCTATGATTACATTGTTGTATGATTGCATTGTTGTATGATTGCATTGTTGTATGATTGCATTGTTGTATGATTGCATTGTTGTATGATTACATTGTTCTATGATTACATTGTTGTATGATTGTATTTTTGTATGATTACATTGTTGTATGATTGTATTGTTGTATGATTACATTGTTCTATGATTACATTGTCGAATGATTGCATTGTTGTATGATTACATTGTCGAATGGTTACATTGTTGTAAGATTGTATTGTTGTATGGTTACGTTGTTGCATGATTACATTGTTGTGTGATCACATTGTTGTACGATCATCTTGTTGTATGGTTACATTGTTGTATGATTACATTGTTGTGTGATCACATTGTTGTATGGTTACCTTTATATGTGATTATCTAGTTGTATTGTTATCTTGTTGTATGTTTAACTTTTTGTATGATTACATTGTTGTATGGTTACATTGTTGTATGATTACATTGTTGTGTGATCACATTGTTGTATGGTTACATTGATACGTGATTATCTAGTTGTATGACTATCTTGTTGTATGTTTAACCTTTTGTATAGTTACATTGTTGTAAGATTATCTTGTTGTAAGATTATCTTGTTGTATGATTATCTTGTTGTATGGTTATAATGTTGTATGGTTACATTGTTGTATAATTACATTGTTGTATGGTTACATTGTTGTATAATTACATTGTTGTATGATTACATTGTTGTGTGATCACATTGTTGTATGGTTACATTGATACGTGATTATCTAGTTGTATGACTATCTTGTTGGATGTTTAACCTTTTGTATAGTTACATTGTTGTAAGATTATCTTGTTGTAAGATTATCTTGTTGTATGATTATCTTGTTGTATGGTTATAATGTTGTATGGTTACATTGTTGTATAATTACATTGTTGTATGGTTACATTGTTGTATAATTACATTGTTGTATGGTTACATTGTTGTATAATTACATTGTTGTATGATTGCATTATTGTATAATTACATTGTTGTATAATTACATTGTTGTGTGATCACATTGTTGTATGGTTACATTGATATGTGATTATCTAGTTGTATGATTATCTTGTTGTATGGTTATAATGTTGTACGGTTACATTGTTGTATAATTACATTGTTGTATGGTTACATTGTTGTATGGTTACATTGTTGTATGATTACATTGTTGTATGGTTACATTGTTGTATGATTACATTGTTGTATGGTTATTTTGTTGTATAGTTACATTGTTGTATGGTTACATTGTTGTATGGTTACATTGTTGTATGGTTACATTGTTGTATGGTTACATTGTTGTATGATTACATTGTTGTATGGTTAAATTGTTGTATGATTACATTGTTGTATGGTTATTTTGTTGTATAATTACATTGTTGTATGGTTACATTGTTGTATGGTTACATTGTTGTATGATTACATTGTTGTATGATTACATTGTTGTATGGTTACATTGTTGTATGGTTACATTGTTGTATGGTTACAATGTCGTATGGTTACATTGTTGTATAGTTACATTGTTGTATGATTACATTGTTGTATGATTACATTGTTGTATGGTTACATTGTTGTATGGTTACATTGTTGTATGGTTACAATGTTGTATGGTTACATTGTTGTATAGTTACATTGTTGTATGATTACATTGTTGTATGGTTACATTGTTGTATGGTTACAATGTTGTATGGTTACATTGTTGTATGGTTACATTGTTGTATGGTTACATTGTTGTATGGTTACATTGTTGTATGGTTACAATGTTGTATGCTTACAATGTTGTATGCTTACAATGTTGTATGGTTACATTGTTGTATGGTTACATTGTTGTATGATTACTTTGATTACCTTGGACACCGCAACCGTTGATGTTACAAAAGTCGCCATTACAACATTGTTCACACACCAGTATGTCGCCGTCTTGTCTTACCGCTAGGTGGCGTTCTTCATCTAGTTCGTTAATTTTACGTTCATCAAACGTAGTAAGTACATCTTGTATTGATCTCTTCCCTAGATTATGACATCTCTGTTAAAAAACAATACATGAACATATATCACATATACATAATGTTAATTTCTGATAACACATTTCTCCGTTCGTCCGTCCGCCATTCCGTGCGATAACACAGTCCGTTTTTTATTCAGGTTGATTGATTTTAGCATCTCAAATGGTTATAGTGTTGTGTTTTATTCGTGTCTTTTGAACTTACATAATAGAATACAAGTAACTCTTGTTAATGCATAAGATGACAAGTATAAAGTATAAACATGATATTTATTATAATACGCAAACACCTGAATATAAATCTAGGAAACATATACAAGTATGACCTTCTTACACATAATGTCCTTTATACATACCAATATGACCGTAAACGCAGGGTTGATAAAACATTAAATCATAACATTATAAGGACCATGTTGTAAGTATTTCCTCTACCTTTCCAGTTCATGAAACCAGGGATATTGATCCAATGATGATTTTAATACCGAGTTAAGACTGTACTTTGATTTTCACAGGAGACCGTTTACTCAAGTTTAAGTGTAACATTTATTCTACTATTCACTTGTTACCTGTTTAGACTTATTCACTTGTTACCTGTCTAGACTTATTCACTTGTTACCTGTTTAGACTTATTCACTTGTTACCTGTCTAGACTTATTCACTTGTTACCTGTTTAGACTTATTCACTTGTTACCTGTTTAGACTTATTCACTTGTTACCTGTCTAGACTTATTCACTTGTTACCTGTTTAGACTTATTCACTTGTTACCTGTCTAGACTTATTCACTTGTTACCTGTTTAGACTTATTCACTTGTTACCTGTTTAGACTCACATCCTCCGCTGTATAAAATCTGTCCTCCTGATGATATATATTGTTTCACAACACATTCCTGGTGGTAGAGAATAAAACACGTAAATATAAGACTTACCAGAAGATATAGCGCCCGCCTTCCAGACATATACATAGTCCGCGTCACAGACATATCTAGAACCCATGTTACAGCCATATACAGAGCCCGCGTCACAGATATACACATAGTCCGTGTCACAGACATATCTAGAACCCATGTAACAGACTAAACAGAGCCCGTGTCACAGACATACATAGATCCCACGTATAGATCCTGTCACAGATATATACATAGTCTACGTCACAGACATATCAAGAACCCATGTTACAGACATATAGAGCCCACGTCACAGACATATCAAGAACCCATGTTACAGACATATAGAGCCCACGTCACAGACATATCAAGAACCCATGTTACAGACATAAAGAGCCCGCGTCACAGACATACATAGATTCCACGGCACAGATATTGTAGAGTCTGTGTCACAGATATGAATTACACATAGCCCGTGTCACAGACATACATAGATCCCACGTAACAGATATTGTAGAGTCAATGTAACAGATATATACATAGTCCGTGTCACAGACATACACAGATCCCACGTAACAGATATTGTAGAGTCTGTGTCACAGATATATACATAGCCCGTGTCACAGACATACATAGATCCCACGCCACAGGTAGTGTAGAGTCTGTGTCACAGATACAAAATGTATATACATAGTCCGTGTCACCGACATATCTAGAACCCATGTTACAGACATATACAGAGCCCGCGTCACAGACATATCTAGAACCCATGTTACATATATATCTAGAGCCCGCATAACAGATAAAAAAGTATATCTAGAGCCCGCATAAAATATATATATAATATTATATATGTCACAGACATATCTCAGCTAAAATACCATTTTGTTGCAAACGACAAAGTTACAAAATACAAACACAACAAAATATTTCTTAGACGCAGCTGTAACTCCAAAATCGTAGCTAAGATAACATGGCCGTGAAAGAAAATATAAGACCAGGACATGTGACTCATCACGTGCACCAGGACATGTGACTCATCACGTGAACAAGGACATGTGACTCATCACGTGTACCCGACCAAAACTGGAATGAATCAAATTGACTCAACAATAACTACATACATCTGTTATAACTGTACGGTCAATATAAAAAACAATGAATGTGAAACTAGCCAGAATATTCATAAAACAAGATGAGTTTAGTCTTTGCGATCGGTGAGATGTGTCAAGATCGGTGAGCTGAAATAATCTACTCTTTGTGAGAATAATAAGCGAAAGTTGGGAGGGAGGGTACAGGGTCCATACACACAACGGACATGTTCCGTGTGTTGGCTCATGTACGGAACATGCTCTTGTAAAAGGTTCCTGTTCTTTAAACATCTGAAAACATATTGTATATGTTGATTTGTCCCACACGTGTATTGGTGTACAAATAATTTTGTTAGTTTAATGATTGAAGTTTCATCAACATTTTCTCTATGATGAAGTTATCAATATGTATGTTTGTAGATCTTCAGAAACACTTAAAAATAGCTTAATAGTTTACGTATCAGCGACAAATCAATGATCGTTTCTATGGAAACTAAAATATACAAACTTCAGTATCAGCACATAGTGTTACAATACTACAATCAGCTGGGTGGGGAACATCTTTACACTCAAAACATCTCTTTTCACCAACTGAAAATAACATCACACGTTAGTGTACATCAAATATAGAATAAGTACATTTCAACCCCAATGAACGGTCATCTTCCAACAGCATTCACCTCCCTATTGCAGCAAGTACACGAGCAAGTTAGCATCCCAAATCAACGCTTTACTCTGTTTTCACTTTCTCAACAACAGCCACCTTCATACAACAACCACCTTACAACAGCCACAATCTTACAACAACCACCATCTTACAACAACCACCATCGTACAACAACCACCATCTTACAACAACCATCATCTTACAACAACCACCATCTTACAACAACCATCATCTTACAACAACCACCATCTTACAACAACCATCATCTTACAACAACCATCATCTTACAACAACCATCATCTTACAACAACCATCATCTTACAACAACCATCATCTTACAACAACCACCATCGTACAATAACCATCATCTTACAACAACCACCATCTTACAACAACCATCATCTTACAACAACCATCATCTTACAACAACCACCATCTTACAACAACCATCATCTTACAATAACCACCATCTTACAACAACCACCATCTTACAACAACCACCATCTTACAACAACCACCATCTTACAACAACCATCATCTTACAATAACCACCATCTTACAACAACCACCATCTTACAATAACCACCATCTTACAACAACCACCATCTTACAACAACCACCATCTTACAATAACCATCATCTTACAATAACCACCATCTTACAACAACCACCATCTTACAACAACCACCATCTTACAACAACCACCATCTTACAACAACCATCATCTTACAATAACCACCATCTTACAACAACCACCATCTTACAATAACCACCATCTTACAACAACCACCATCTTACAACAACCACCATCTTACAATAACCATCATCTTACAACAACCACCATCTTACAACAACCACCATCTTACAACAACCATCATCTTACAACAACCATCATCTTACAACAACCATCATCTTACAACAACCATCATCTTACAACAACCATCATCTTACAACAACCACCATCGTACAATAACCATCATCTTACAACAACCACCATCTTACAACAACCATCATCTTACAACAACCATCATCTTACAACAACCACCATCTTACAACAACCATCATCTTACAACAACCATCATCTTAAAATAACCATCATCTTACAACAACCATCATCTTACAACAACCATCATCTTACAACAACCATCATCTTACAACAACCACCATCTTACAACAACCATCATCTTACAATAACCACCATCTTACAATAACCATCATCTTACAATAACCATCATCTTACAATAACCATCATCTTACAATAACCACCATCTTACAATAACCATCATCTTACAACAACCACCATCTTACAACAACCATCATCTTACAACAACCATCATCTTACAACAACCACCATCTTACAACAACCATCATCTTACAATAACCACCATCTTACAACAACTACCATCTTACAATAACCACCATCTTACAACAACCACCATCTTACAACAACCATCATCTTACAACAGCCATCACCTTACAATAACCACCATCTTACAACAACCACCATCTTACAACAACCACCATCTTACAACAACTACCATCTTACAATAACCACCATCTTACAATAACCACCATCTTACAACAACCATCATCTTACAACAACCATCATCTTACAACAGCCACAATCTTACAACAACCATCATCTTACAATAACCACCATCTTACAACAACCATCATCTTACAACAACCACATTCTTACAACAACCATCATCTTACAACAACCACATTCTTACAACAACTACCATCTTACAATAACCACCATCTTACAATAACCACCGTCTTACAACAACCACCATCTTACAACAACCATCATCTTACAACAACCATCATCTTACAACAGCCATCATCTTACAACAACCACCATCTTACAACAACCATCATCTTACATCAACCACCATCTTACAACAACCACCATCTTACAACAACCACCATCTTACAACAACCATCATCTTACATCAACCACCATCTTACAACAACCACCATCTTACAATAACCACAATCTTACAATAACCATCATCTTACAACAACCACCATCTTACAACAACCACCATCTTACAACAACCATCATCTTACAACAACCACCATCTTACAACAACCACCATCTTACAACAACCATCATCTTACAACAACCACATTCTTACAACAACCATCAACTTACAACAACCACATTCTTACAACAACTACCATCTTACAATAACCACCATCTTACAATAACCACCATCTTACAACAACCACCATCTTACAACAACCATCATCTTACAACAACCATCATCTTACAACAGCCACCATCTTACAACAACCGTCATCTTACAACAACCATCATCTTACAACAACCACCATCTTACAACAACCATCATCTTACAACAACCATCAACTTACAACAACCACATTCTTACAACAACTACCATCTTACAATAACCACCATCTTACAATAACCACCATCTTACAACAACCACCATCTTACAACAACCATCATCTTACAACAACCATCATCTTACAACAGCCACCATCTTACAACAACCGTCATCTTACAACAACCATCATCTTACAACAGCCATCATCTTACAACAACCACCATCTTACAACAATCATCATCTTACAACAGCCATCATCTTACAACAACCATCATCTTACAACAACAACCATCTTACAACAACCATTTTGTCCTTCTCTTTGTTGACTGCATTGCATATATTTACAGTAAACTCCACGACCCGTCTGCAACGTTACGGTACAAACCCCGGTCGAGGCTCACACTGTCCGTGACAAATTTGACTAAAGGTCCATCTCTGAATTATGTGGGGTAGCTTAGTACAAAATGTAGTAGTTTGCAGATAGAATATGGTTAGTACTGGTTAAGGCATCAAATCCGAAGAAACGTCACGTTACAGTAACCACGATCATTACACATCTTCACGTGACAATAATTAGATCATGTGACAGTCAGTTTACTAAAAAATCAAACGTTACAAAGACTGTATATAGTGGATATATGTAGGGTAAGGTATACATGTATTGACCTAGATACAACTATGTATTGTTGTTTCAAGAAAGAAGAAAATAAAACATTGATAAGTGGATACAGACATCTATATCTATAGCACTGCTGTGTAACTCATTTCTTTTAATTACCACAAGTAGTTCTCAAATGGAAAATGACAAATGGGCATTTAACAATTGGCAATTAGCATTTCGCATTAAGCAACTGGCATATGGCATTTCGCACGGCGTACCTGCCTTCAATATTTATGACTGAAGATACTGAAGTCAGAACATTACAAGTCACGTGGTTGGCTAGACTGGGTCAACGTCGAGTTTTGGTCAAAATGAAATTAAAGTGATATAATAGAGAACCTACCAGCATATCCGAGGTACACCAAACACCAAACGTAAACGAGCATCATAGCGAATATCTTTTCTGCTAAAAAATCCAGCTGGTAAGAATTTTGTCACATTTATGTCTAGGTCAAATATTCTTATCGCTCTATACAAACGATATTGCTCGAGCTTTTCCAAATACAAGTCGAAATATGACCCTAAAGTGACTTTTGACAATGCATCGCATAAATATCACATACTTAACGACGGTTCGTACTTCCATGTCACGATGAATATATATTCCATGAATAAGAAGATAATAAAAAAAAAATCGAAGTCGTGAACAACGCAGTGAACACTATACATACACAGTGAACAATATATATACACAGTGAACATGAGACATCACAGTGAACAATATACAACACAGTGAACACTATACAACACAGTGAACACTATACTACATAGTGAACACTATACAACACAGTGAACACTATACATACACAGTGAACACTATACAACACAGTGAACACTATACAACACAGTGAACACTATACATACACAGTGAACAATATACATACACAGTGAACATGAGACATCACAGTGAACAATATACAACACAGTGAACACTATACAACACAGTGAACACTATACTACACAGTGAACACTATACAACACAGTGAACATTATACAACACAGTGAACACTATAAAACACAGTGAACACTATACATACACAGTGAAAACTATACTACACAGTGAACACTATACAACACAGTGAACACTAAACATACACAGTGAACAATAAACAACACAATGAACACTATACATACACAGTGAACAATGTACATACACAGTGAACAATATACAACACAGTGAAAAATATCCATACACAGTGAACACTATACAGCACATTGAACACTATGCATACACAGTGAACATGAGACATACACAGATAACAAGAGACATACACAGTGAACACTATACATACACAGTGAACAATATACAACACAGTGAACACTATACATACACAGTGAACAATATACATACACAGTGAACAATATACAACACAGTGAAAAATATCCATTAACAGTGAACACTATACAGCACATTGAACACTATGCATACACAGTGAACATGAGACATACACAGATAACAAGAGACATACACAGTGAACAATATACATACACAGTGAACACTATACAACACAGTGAACACTATACATACACAGTGAACAATATACAACACAATGAACAATATACAACTCAGTGAACACTATACATACACAGTGAACAATATACAACACAGTGAACACTATACATACACAGTGAACAATATACATAAACAATGAACACTATACATACACAGTGAACAATGTACATACACAGTGAACAATATACAACACAGTGAACACTATACATACACAGTGAACAATATACATACACAGTGAACACTATACAACACAGTGAACACTATACATACCCAGTGAACAATATACAACACAATGAACAATATACAACACAGTGAACACTATACATACACAGTGAACAATATACAACACAGTGAACAGTATACATACACAGTGAACAATATACATACACAATGAACACTATACATACACAGTGAACAATGTACATACACAGTGAACAATATACAATACAGTGAACAATATACATACACAGTGAACACTATACAACACAGTGAACACTATGCATACACAGTAAACAATAGACAAACACAGATAACAAGAGACATACACAATGAACTATAGACAACACAGTGAACACTGTACATACACAGTGAACAATGTACATACACAGATAACAAGAGACATACACAGTGAACAATAGAGAACACAGAGACCAATAGACGTAAACAGTAAACAATAGACATACACAGTGAACAATAGACGTAAACAGTGAACAATAGACGTAAACAGTGAACAATAGACATACACAAAGAACAATATACGTTAACAGTGAACAATAGACATACACAGATAACAAGAGACATACACAGTGAACAATAGACAACACAGAGACCAATAGACGTAAACAGTAAACAATAGACATACACAGTGAACAATAGACGTAAACAGTGAACAATATACATACACAGAGTCCAATAGACGTAAACAATAGACATACACCGTAAACAATAGACGTAAACAGTGAACAATAGACATACACAAAGAACAATATACGTTAACAGTAAACAATAGACAAACACAGAGAACAATAGACGTAAACAGTAAACAATAGACGTAAAAAGTAAACAATAGACATACAGAGAGAACAATAGACGTAAACAGTAAACAATAGACATACACAGAGAACAATAGACTTACGCAGAGAAAAATAGACGTAAACAGTAAACAATAGACGTAAACAATAGACGTAAACAGTGAACAATAGACATACACAGAGAACAATAGACGTAAACAGTAAACAATAGACGTAAACAGTAAACAATAGACATACACAGAGAACAATAGACGTAAACAGTAAACAATAGACATACACAGAGAACAATAGACGTAAACAGTAAACAATAGACGTAAACAGTAAACAATAGACGTAAACAGTAAACAATAGACATACGCAGTGAACAATACAATAGACGTAAACAGTAAATGATAGACGTACACACCCCAGAGAGAAAAATAGGCATACACGGAGAACAATGGACAGATATGGAAAACGATATGCATGTTTTAAGTCGTCCATTGTACTATCATAGTTTACATTTAATTCAGCGCTATGTTTGAACTTTAAACTGAAACCAAGTTTTTTATCGTGCTTATCAACTTGCACAACTTGGTGCAAAATAGATAAAGCACGATTGCCCTTAGACATTAAATATAAATAGAAACAGCGGAATTAATTAAAACTTTTTGTGTGAACATACTGAGCTGTTTATCTAAATCGTGGAAGGCTAAAAGCACAGTTACATGTAGATACTACCTAACTCGATACTACCTAACTACAAGCAGATACTACCTAACTACAAGTAGATACTACCTAACTAGATACAACCTACCTACAAGTAGAGACCACCTAACTACAAGTATATACTACCTAACTAGATACTACCTAATTAGATATAACCTAACTACAAGTAGATACTACCTAACTAGATACTAGTACTACCGAACAACAAGCAGATACTACCGAGCTAGATTAAGATACTATCTAACTAGATACTACATAACTGCATGTAGATACTACCTAACTAAATACTACCTAACTGCATGTAGATACTATCTAACTAAATACTACCTAACTACAAGCAGATACTACCGAGCTAGATTAAGATACTATCTAACTAGATACTACCTAACTACAAGTAGATACTACCTAACTAGATACTACCTAACTAGATACAACCTAACTACAAGTAGAGACAACCTAACTACAAGTATATACTACCTAACTAGATACTACCTAATTAGATATAACCTAACTACAATTAGATACAACCTAACTACAAGTATATACTACCTAACTAGATACTACCTAATTAGATATAACCTAACTACAAGTAGATACTACCTAACTAGATACTAGTACTACCTAACTACAAGCAGATACTACCGAGCTAGATTAAGATACTATCTAACTAGATACTACCTTACTGCATGTAGATACTATCTAACTAAATACTACCTAACTGCATGTAGATACTATCTAACTAAATACTAATTACTACATGTAGATACTATCTAACTAAATACTACCTAACTGCATGTAGATACTATCTAACTAAATACTACCTAACTGCATGTAGATACTATCTAACTAGATACTACCTAACTACATGTAGATACTATCTAACTAAATACTACCTAACTGCATGTAGATACTATCTAACTAAATACTACCTAACTGCATGTAGATACTATCTAACTAAATACTACCTTACTACATGTAGATACTATCTAACTAAATACTACCTAACTACATGTAGATACTATCTAACTAAATACTACCTAACTACATGTAGATACTATCTAACTAAATACTACCTAACTGCATGTAGATACTATCTAACTAAATACTACCTTACTACATGTAGATACTATCTAACAAAATACTACCTAACTTCGTGTAGATACTATCTAACTAAATACTACCTAACTGCATGTAGATACTATCTAACTAAATACTACCTTACTACAAGTAGATACTATCTAACTAAACACTACCTAACTGCATGTAGATACTATCTAAATACTACCTAACTGCATGTAGATACTATCTAACTAAATACTACCTTACTTCATGTAGATACTATCTAACTAAATACTACCTAACTGCATGTAGATACTATCTAAATACTACCTTACTACATGTAGATACTATCTAACTAAATACTACCTAACTGCATGTAGATACTATCTAAATACTACCTTACTGCATGCAGATACTATCTAACTAGATACTACCTAACTGCATGTAGATACTATCTAACTAAATACTACCTTACTACATGTAGATACTATCTAACTAAATACTACCTAACTGCATGTAGATACTATCTAACTAAATATTACCTAACTGCATGTAGATACTATCTAACTAGATACTACCTAACTGCATGTAGATACTATCTAACTAGTTTAAGATACTACCTAACGAGAAACACCATGAACATCTCAATTTCTGGATGATATTGACAAACTTTTTGATATTGTTAAACTTGTGTCCTTCGTTACACTACTGTCGGAGATACTTCACTGATGATTTTCGTATATAAACCGTAAAACGTAACTTCCGGCGCGGAGTGATATTTTTATGGAACTTCGTTCATGAACTGAGTAATATCTAGATTAAATGATAATGTTGAATATGATTACATAAGCGAGTCATGACATACTTGTTCACCTTGTTGCAGCCCACATAACTATTCACCTATGTAGACACTAAAACTCCTCACACGTATACCGATACATACCTCACACATCCTGATACATACCTCATACATACCTCATACATACCTCTCACATCCTGATACATACCTCACACATCCTAATACATACCTCACACATACTGATACATACCTCACACATAATGATACATACCCTCACATACTGGTACATACCTCATACATACATCATACATACCTCACACATCCTGATACATACCTCACACATACTGATACATACCTCACACATACTGATAAATTCCTCACACATACTGATACATGCCTCATACAAACTGATACATACCTCATACATACTGATACATGCCTCACACATACCGATACATACCTCATACATACTATTACATGCCTCATACATACTGATACATGCCTCATATATACTGATACATGCCTCATACATACTGATACATGCCTCACACATACTGGTACCTGCCTCACACATACTGATACATACATCACACATACTGATACACACCTCACACATACATCATACATACCTCACACATACTGATACATACCTCATACATACTGATACATGCCTCACACATACTGATACATACCTCACACATACTGATACATACCTCACTCATACTGATACATACCTCACACATACTGATACAAACCTCATACATACTGATACATGCCTCACACATACTGATACATACCTCATACATACTGATACATGCCTCATACATACTGATACATACCTCATAATTACTGATACATGCCTCACACATACTGGTACATACCTCATACATACTGATACATACATCACTCATACTGATACATACCCCATACATACTGGTACATACATCATACAAACTGATACATGCCTCACACATACTAATACATGCCTCACACATACTGGTACCTGCCTCACACATACTGATACATACATCACACATACTGATACATACCTCACACATACATCATACATACCTCACACATCCTGATACATACCTCACACATCCTAATACATACCTCACACATACTGATACATACCTCACACATAATGATACATACCTCACACATACTGGTACATACCTCATACATACATCATACATACCTCACACATCCTGATACATACCCCACACATACTGATACATACCTCACACATACTGATATATTCCTCACACATACTGATACATGCCTCATACAAACTGATACATACCTCATACATACTGATACATGCCTCACACATACTGATACATACCTCATACATACTATTACATGCCTCATACATACTGATACATGCCTCATATATACTGATACATGCCTCATACATACTGATACATGCCTCACACATACTGGTACCTGCCTCACACATACTGATACATACATCACACATACTGATACACACCTCACACATACATCATACATACCTCACACATACTGATACATACCTCATACATACTGATACATGCCTCACACATACTGATACATACCTCAAACATACTGATACATACCTCACTCATACTGATACATACCTCACACATACTGATACAAACCTCATACATACTGATACATGCCTCACACATACTGATACATACCTCATACATACTGATACGTGCCTCATACATACTGATACATGCCTCATACATACTGATACATACCTCATAATTACTGATACATGCCTCACACATACTGGTACATACCTCATACATACTGATACATACATCACACATACTGATACATACCCCATACATACTGGTACATACATCATACAAACTGATACATGCCTCACACATACTAATACATGCCTCACACATACTGGTACCTGCCTCACACATACTGATACATACATCACACATACTGATATATACCTCACACATACATCATACATACCTCACACATACTGATACATACCTCACACATACTGATACATACCTCATACATACTGATACATACCTCACACATACTGATACATACCTCACACATACATCATACATACCTCATACATACTGATACATACCTCATTCATACTGATACATGCCTCATACATACTGATACATACCTCATACATACTGATACATGCCTCATATATACTGATACATACCTCACACATACTGATACATACCTCACACATACTGATACATATATCACACATACTGATACATGCCTCACACATACTGATACATACCTCATACATACATCATACATACCTCACACATAGTGATACATAACTCACACATACTGATACATGCCTCACACATACTGATACATACCTCACACATACTGATACATACCTCACACATACTGATACATACATCGCACATACTGATACATGCCTCACACATACTGATACATACCTCATACATACATCATACATACCTCACACATCCTGATACATGCCTCACACATACTGATACATATCTCACACATACTGATACATACCTCACACATACATCATACATACCTCACACATACTGATACATACCTCACACATAGTGATACATAACTCACACATACTGATACATGCCTCACACATACTGATACATGCCTCACACATACTGATACATGCCTCACACATACTGATACATACATCACACATACTGATACATACCTCACACATACATCATACATACCTCACATATTCTGGTACATACATCACACATACTAATACATACCTCATACATACTGATACATGCCTCATATATACTGATACATACCTCATACATACTGATACATGCCTCACACATACTGATACATGCCTCATACATACTGATACATACATCACACATACTGATACATGCCTCACACATACTGATACATACCTCACACATACCTCACACATACTGATACATACCTCATACATACATCATACATACCTCACACATACTGATACATACATCATACATACATCATACATACCTCACACATCCTGATACATGCCTCACACATACTGATACATACCTCACACATACCTCACAGATACTGATATATACCTCACACATACTGATACATGCCTCACACATACTGATACATGCCTCACACATACTGATACATGCCTCACACATACTGATACATACATCACACATACTGATACATACCTCACACATACATCATACATACCTCACACATACTGATACATACATCACACATACTAATACATACCTCATACATACTGATACATGCCTCATACATACTGATACATACCTCATACATACTGATACATGCCTCACACATACATCATACGTACCTCACACATACTGATACATACCTCACACATACTGATACATACCTCATACATACTGATACATGCCTCACACTTACTGATACATACCTCACACATACTGATACATACCACACACATACTGAAACATACCTCATACATACATCATACATGCCTCACACATACTGGTACATACCTCATACATACTGATACATACATCACTCATACTGATACATACCCCATACATACTGGTACATACATCATACAAACTGATACATGCCTCACACATACTAATACATGCCTCACACATACTGGTACCTGCCTCACACATACTGATACATACATCACACATACTGATATATACCTCACACATACATCATACATACCTCACACATCCTGATACATACCTCACACATCCTAATACATACCTCACACATACTGATACATACCTCACACATAATGATACATACCTCACACATACTGGTACATACCTCATACATACATCATACATACCTCACACATCCTGATACATACCCCACACATACTGATACATACCTCACACATACTGATAAATTCCTCACACATACTGATACATGCCTCATACAAACTGATACATACCTCATACATACTGATACATGCCTCACACATACTGATACATACCTCATACATACTATTACATGCCTCATACATACTGATACATGCCTCATATATACTGATACATGCCTCATACATACTGATACATGCCTCACACATACTGGTACCTGCCTCACACATACTGATACATACATCACACATACTGATACACACCTCACACATACATCATACATACCTCACACATACTGATACATACCTCATACATACTGATACATGCCTCACACATACTGATACATACCTCAAACATACTGATACATACCTCACTCATACTGATACATACCTCACACATACTGATACAAACCTCATACATACTGATACATGCCTCACACATACTGATACATACCTCATACATACTGATACGTGCCTCATACATACTGATACATGCCTCATACATACTGATACATACCTCATAATTACTGATACATGCCTCACACATACTGGTACATACCTCATACATACTGATACATACATCACACATACTGATACATACCCCATACATACTGGTACATACATCATACAAACTGATACATGCCTCACACATACTAATACATGCCTCACACATACTGGTACCTGCCTCACACATACTGATACATACATCACACATACTGATATATACCTCACACATAAATCATACATACCTCACACATACTGATACATACCTCACACATACTGATACATACCTCATACATACTGATACATACCTCACACATACTGATACATACCTCACACATACATCATACATACCTCATACATACTGATACATACCTCATTCATACTGATACATGCCTCATACATACTGATACATACCTCATACATACTGATACATGCCTCATATATACTGATACATACCTCACACATACTGATACATACCTCACACATACTGATACATATATCACACATACTGATACATGCCTCACACATACTGATACATACCTCATACATACATCATACATACCTCACACATAGTGATACATAACTCATACATACTGATACATGCCTCACACATACTGATACATACCTCACACATACTGATACATACCTCACACATACTGATACATACATCGCACATACTGATACATGCCTCACACATACTGATACATACCTCATACATACATCATACATACCTCACACATCCTGATACATGCCTCACACATACTGATACATACCTCACACATACTGATACATACCTCACACATACATCATACATACCTCACACATACTGATACATACCTCACACATAGTGATACATAACTCACACATACTGATACATGCCTCACACATACTGATACATGCCTCACACATACTGATACATGCCTCACACATACTGATACATACATCACACATACTGATACATACCTCACACATACATCATACATACCTCACATATACTGGTACATACATCACACATACTAATACATACCTCATACATACTGATACATGCCTCATATATACTGATACATACCTCATACATACTGATACATGCCTCACACATACTGATACATGCCTCATACATACTGATACATACATCACACATACTGATACATGCCTCACACATACTGATACATACCTCACACATACCTCACACATACTGATATATACCTCACACATACTGATACATACCTCATACATACATCATACATACCTCACACATACTGATACATACATCATACATACATCATACATACCTCACACATCCTGATACATGCCTCACACATACTGATACATACCTCACACATACCTCACAGATACTGATATATACCTCACACATACTGATACATGCCTCACACATACTGATACATGCCTCACACATACTGATACATGCCTCACACATACTGATACATACATCACACATACTGATACATACCTCACACATACATCATACATACCTCACACATACTGATACATACATCACACATACTAATACATACCTCATACATACTGATACATGCCTCATACATACTGATACATACCTCATACATACTGATACATGCCTCACACATACATCATACGTACCTCACACATACTGATACATACCTCACACATACTGATACATACCTCATACATACTGATACATGCCTCACACATACTGATACATACCTCACACATACTGATACATACCACACACATACTGAAACATACCTCATACATACATCATACATGCCTCACACATACTGATATATACCTCACACATCCTGATACATGCCTCACACATACTGATACATACCTCACACATACTGATACATACATCACACATACTGATACATTACTCACACATACTGATACATACCTCACACATACTGATACATGCCTCACACATACTGATACATGCCTCATACATACATCATACATATCTCACACATCCTGATACATGCCTCACACATACTGATACATACCTCACTCATACTGATATATACCTCACACATACTGATACATGCCTCACACATACTGATACATGCCTCACACATACTGATACATACATCACACATACTGATACATACCTCACACATACATCATACATAACTCACACATACTGATACATGCCTCACACATACTGATATATACCTCACACATACTGATACATACCTCATACAAACTGATACATGCCTCACACATACTGATACATGCCTCACACATACTGATACATGCCTCACACATACTGATACATACATCACACATACTGATACATACCTCACACATACATCATACATACCTCACACATACTGATACATACATCACACATACTAATACATACCTCATACATACTGATACATGCCTCATACATACTGATACATACCTCATACATACTGATACATGCCTCACACATACATCATACGTACCTCACACATACTGATACATACCTCACACATACTGATACATACCTCATACATACTGATACATGCCTCACACATACTGATACATACCTCACACATACTGATACATACCACACACATACTTAAACATACCTCATACATACATCATACATGCCTCACACATACTGGTACATACCTCATACATACTGATACATACATCACTCATACTGATACATACCCCATACATACTGGTACATACATCATACAAACTGATACATGCCTCACACATACTAATACATGCCTCACACATACTGGTACCTGCCTCACACATACTGATACATACATCACACATACTGATATATACCTCACACATACATCATACATACCTCACACATCCTGATACATACCTCACACATCCTAATACATACCTCACACATACTGATACATACCTCACACATAATGATACATACCTCACACATACTGGTACATACCTCATACATACATCATACATACCTCACACATCCTGATACATACCCCACACATACTGATACATACCTCACACATACTGATAAATTCCTCACACATACTGATACATGCCTCATACAAACTGATACATACCTCATACATACTGATACATGCCTCACACATACTGATACATACCTCATACATACTATTACATGCCTCATACATACTGATACATGCCTCATATATACTGATACATGCCTCATACATACTGATACATGCCTCACACATACTGGTACCTGCCTCACACATACTGATACATACATCACACATACTGATACACACCTCACACATACATCATACATACCTCACACATACTGATACATACCTCATACATACTGATACATGCCTCACACATACTGATACATACCTCAAACATACTGATACATACCTCACTCATACTGATACATACCTCACACATACTGATACAAACCTCAACCATACTGATACATGCCTCACACATACTGATACATACCTCATACATACTGATACGTGCCTCATACATACTGATACATGCCTCATACATACTGATACATACCTCATAATTACTGATACATGCCTCACACATACTGGTACATACCTCATACATACTGATACATACATCACACATACTGATACATACCCCATACATACTGGTACATACATCATACAAACTGATACATGCCTCACACATACTAATACATGCCTCACACATACTGGTACCTGCCTCACACATACTGATACATACATCACACATACTGATATATACCTCACACATACATCATACATACCTCACACATACTGATACATACCTCACACATACTGATACATACCTCATACATACTGATACATACCTCACACATACTGATACATACCTCACACATACATCATACATACCTCATACATACTGATACATACCTCATTCATACTGATACATGCCTCATACATACTGATACATACCTCATACATACTGATACATGCCTCATATATACTGATACATACCTCACACATACTGATACATACCTCACACATACTGATACATATATCACACATACTGATACATGCCTCACACATACTGATACATACCTCATACATACATCATACATACCTCACACATAGTGATACATAACTCATACATACTGATACATGCCTCACACATACTGATACATACCTCACACATACTGATACATACCTCACACATACTGATACATACATCGCACATACTGATACATGCCTCACACATACTGATACATACCTCATACATACATCATACATACCTCACACATCCTGATACATGCCTCACACATACTGATACATACCTCACACATACTGATACATACCTCACACATACATCATACATACCTCACACATACTGATACATACCTCACACATAGTGATACATAACTCACACATACTGATACATGCCTCACACATACTGATACATGCCTCACACATACTGATACATGCCTCACACATACTGATACATACATCACACATACTGATACATACCTCACACATACATCATACATACCTCACATATACTGGTACATACATCACACATACTAATACATACCTCATACATACTGATACATGCCTCATATATACTGATACATACCTCATACATACTGATACATGCCTCACACATACTGATACATGCCTCATACATACTGATACATACATCACACATACTGATACATGCCTCACACATACTGATACATACCTCACACATACCTCACACATACTGATATATACCTCACACATACTGATACATACCTCATACATACATCATACATACCTCACACATACTGATACATACATCATACATACATCATACATACCTCACACATCCTGATACATGCCTCACACATACTGATACATACCTCACACATACCTCACAGATACTGATATATACCTCACACATACTGATACATGCCTCACACATACTGATACATGCCTCACACATACTGATACATGCCTCACACATACTGATACATACATCACACATACTGATACATACCTCACACATACATCATACATACCTCACACATACTGATACATACATCACACATACTAATACATACCTCATACATACTGATACATGCCTCATACATACTGATACATACCTCATACATACTGATACATGCCTCACACATACATCATACGTACCTCACACATACTGATACATACCTCACACATACTGATACATACCTCATACATACTGATACATGCCTCACACATACTGATACATACCTCACACATACTGATACATACCACACACATACTGAAACATACCTCATACATACATCATACATGCCTCACACATACTGATATATACCTCACACATCCTGATACATGCCTCACACATACTGATACATACCTCACACATACTGATACATACATCACACATACTGATACATTACTCACACATACTGATACATACCTCACACATACTGATACATGCCTCACACATACTGATACATGCCTCATACATACATCATACATATCTCACACATCCTGATACATGCCTCACACATACTGATACATACCTCACTCATACTGATATATACCTCACACATACTGATACATGCCTCACACATACTGATACATGCCTCACACATACTGATACATACATCACACATACTGATACATACCTCACACATACATCATACATAACTCACACATACTGATACATGCCTCACACATACTGATATATACCTCACACATACTGATACATACCTCATACAAACTGATACATGCCTCACACATACTGATACATGCCTCATACATACTGATACATACCTCATTCATACTGATACATGCCTCATACATACTGATACATACCTCACACATACTGATACATACCTCATACATACTGATACATACCTCATACATACTGATACATACCTCACACATCCTGATACATGCCTCATACATACTGATACATGCCTCATACATACTGATACATACCTCATACATACTGATACATATCTCACACATACATCATACATACCTCACACATACTGATACATACCTCATACATACTGATACATGCCTCATACATACTGATACATACCTCATACATACTGATACATATCTCACACATACATCATACATACCTCACACATACTGATACATACCTAACACATACTGATACATACCTCATACATACTGATACATGCCTCACACATACATCATACATACCTCACACATACTGATACATACCTCACACATACTGATACATACCTCACACATAATGATACATACCTCACACATACACATACTGTTACATACCTCACACATCCTGATACATACCTCACACATCCTGATACATACATCACACAAACTGATACATACCTCACTCATGCCTCACACATACTGATACATACCTCACACATACTGATCGTACATCACACATACTGATACATACCTCACTCATGCCTCACACATACTGATACATACCTCACACATACTGATACATACATCACACATACTGATACATACCTCACACATACTGATACATGCCTCACACACACCTCACACATACTGATACATACCTCTCACACACCTCACATATACCTCACACATACCTCACACATACTGATACATACCTCACACATGCCTCACACATCCTGATACATACCTCACACATACTGATACATACCTCACACATACTGATACACACCTCACACATACCTCACATATACCTCACACATACCTCATACATACTGATACATACCTTACACATACTGATACACACCTCACACACACCTCACATATACCTCACACATACTGATACATCCCTCATACATTCCTCACACATACTGATACATACCTCACAGATACCAAACACATACCTCACACATACCTCGCACATACGGATACATACCTCACACATACTGATACATACCTCACACATACTGATACATCCCTCATACATACCTCACACATACTGATACATACCTCACACATACCAAACACATACCTCACACATACCTCGCACATACGGATACATACCTCACACATACTGATACATACCTCACACATACTGATACATACCTCACAGATCCCTCACACATACTGATTTATACATCACACATACCTCGCACATACTGATACATACCAATTGGGTTTCATTGTAATGGTTTCATAAAGAAGAATACGGCTGTATTTATAAACTTGACGTATATTGTACTGTGTTTAGTTGTTGTACATTATCATGACAACTTAACATACTAGAATGTCCTCATCATGTACTCACACTCAGTGTCATCTTCTTATCTTTATGTCAAACAGAAATGTATAAAATTCTCCCTTATCTCGCAATCCGCGTTGATTCCGTTTACAAATCCTCCAAGTCATTGCTGAAGGACAACAGACACCAAAATACAGACATGTAAGTGTTCATGAATAGAAACTTATACCGAACTTAATTATTTAATTAGACATAAATTAGACATAAATTATATCGTTCTATTTATTACTGTCATGATTATGTTTCACTTCAATAATATGGTTCTCTGTGTCAGAAATTAAATCTGATTTTAAATATGGCGTGATCTGTAATATATACTCGGCGTCACTACAAACTTACCACCCATACATTTGTCTATATTTCCTTAACAAAAATACATATCGATTTGATTTTTTTATATTGCACTCGGTGAAGTGTTGCTAAAATGATAAGCATAGTTTGGTACCCAAGTCATATAAACTATTGTATAAAGCAGTTTACACAGGATGTTAAAATTTGAAATATATAGGGGTGTGTAGTGTGGTAAGTTTCTAGTGACGCTGAGTATATAATTTTACTACGTGTAAATAGAAACTATTATAACAAACATCAATAAAACTATAAAATGTTCAAAGTTTGTTCAGATGACATGTTTGATGCTCTGCAAAAAAAAACAATGCAGGACTAATGAGATATTTGGGCGCATGAAATGTGATGCGTGCTGTTGGGGCTGTTTGTCATACGATGAGAATTTGGTCTATACCTGAACTCATAATAAATAAAAACCAGCCAGTCTGTGTACTTTTAACATTATGTAATAAATATACAACACTACTTCATGGTGTACATAACTACTTCATGGTGTGGTGTACATCACAACTTCATGGTGTACATCACAACTTCAAGGTGTACATCACTACTTCATGGTGTACATCACTACTTCATGGTGTACATCACTACTACATGGTGTACATCACTACTTCATGGTGTACATAACTACTTCAAGGTGTACATCACTACTTCAAGGTGTACATCACTACTTCATGGTGTACATCACTATTTCAAGGTGTACATCACTTCTTCATGGTGTACATCCCTTCTTCATGGTGTACATCACTACTTCATGGTGTACATCAATACTTCAATGTGTACATCACTACTCCAAGGTGTACATCACTACTTCATGGTGTACATGACTACTTTATCATGTACATCGCTACTTTATGGTTTACATCGCTACTTTATGGTGTACATCACTTCTTTATGGTGTACATCACTACTTCAAGGTGTACATCACTTCTTCATGGTGTACATCCCTTCTTCATGGTGTACATCACTACTTCATGGTGTACATCAATACTTCAATGTGTACATCACTACTCCAAGGTGTACATCACTACTTCATGGTGTACATGACTACTTTATCATGTACATCGCTACTTTATCATGTACATCGCTACTTTATGGTGTACATCACTTCTTTATGGTGTACATCACTACTTCAAGGTGTACATCACTACTTCAAGGTGTACATCACTACTTCATGGTGTACATGACTACTTTATCATGTACATCACTACTTTATGGTATACATCACTACTTTATGGTGTACATCACTACTTCATGGTGTACATCATTACTTTATGGTGTATATTACTACTTCATTGTGTACATCACTACTTTATGTTGTACATCATTAATTTATGGTGTATATCACTACTTCATGGTGTACATCACTTCTTCATGGTGTACATCACTACTTCACGTTGTACATTACTACTTCACAGTGTATATCACTACTTCATGGTGTACATCACTTCTTCATTGTGTACATCACTACTTCTAGTTGTACATTACTACTTCACAGTGTATATCACTACTTCATGGTGTACATCACTTCTTCATTGTGTACATCACTACTTCACGTTGTACATTACTACTTCTCAGTGTATATCACTACTTCATGGTGTACATCACTTCTTCATGGTGTACATCACTACTTCACGTTGTACATTACTACTTCACAGTGTATATCACTACTTCATGGTGTATTTTACTTTTGCTACTATATATAATGCACTCAACGCTTGTTGGTGGGTAACTGACTTAATTCATAGACTTTCTCAGATAAGTACAGATAACTATACAGGTACATTCATACATGATACAAGAAGACAATACAAGTTGTGTCCCTTACATTACCAATACATGACAGTGAACATTACTACGTCACTATGTACATCACGGTGCACATCACTACTTCACAACACATAATTTCTTCACTACATCACTACTTCACGTTGTACATCACAGTGCACATCACTACTTCACTACACATAATTTCTTCACTACATCACTACTTCACGGTGTACATACACTATGTTATGATATGAATTCGAATTTCTCATATAGACGCTCTCTCGTGTCCTGACCCAAGTACAGTGTTAAGAAAAACACAGGAAACAGGCGAGGCATGAATCTTTATTCTGGGCACGATAAAGAACCTGGTAAACTATTCGAAATAAGAGTAGGTATTTAAATACCCGGTTCTCCTGTATCTTCCCTCCTCCCCTCTCTGGTACGGGCCTGAAATCACCATAGCTGTCGAATGGGCCGTTAAACAACAGATAAATTAATTCAGTATGAATATCAGACAGACTGAGTGATTTAGAACACATTTACAACCAATTTAGGCTTGGATGTTAATACCTGATCCACAATCATTCCGTACATTCACACGTTTATCATTGGGCAATTAATGTTTTCTATGGAGGATTTTTTTATGAAAGTAGGTATTATTGACAAATAGAGTCTCTTGATTTGTGATATTGCTGTTGGCTTGAGTGTCTTCCTTTAAGACATTACATTGTTACTTGAGTGTATTTGTTTAGGATATTACATCATTACTTGAGTGTATTTGTTTAGGATATTACATTATCACTTGAGTGTATTTGTTTAGGATATTACATCATTACTTGAGTGTATTTGTTAAGGATATTACATTATTACTTGAGTGTATTTGTTTAGGATATTACATTATTACTTGAGTGTATTTGTTTAGGATATTACATCATTACTTGAGTGTATTTGTTTAGGATATTACATTATCACTTGAGTGTATTTGTTTAGGATATTACATCATTACTTGAGTGTATTTGTTTAGGATATTACATTATTACTTGAGTGTATTTGTTTAGGATATTACATTATTACTTGAGTGTATTTGTTTAGGATATTACATTATTACTTGAGTGTATTTGTTTAGGATATTACATCATTACTTGAGTGTATTTGTTTAGGATATTACATCATTACTTGAGTGTATTTGTTTAGGATATTACATTATTACTTGAGTGTATTTGTTTAGGATATTACATCATTACTTGAGTGTATTTGTTTAGGATACTACATTATTACTTGAGTGTATTTGTTTAGGATATTACATTATTACTTGAGTGTATTTGTTTAGGATACTACATTATTACTTGAGTGTATTTGTTTAGGATATTACATCATTACTTGAGTGTATTTGTTTAGGATATTACATTATTACTTGAGTGTATTTGTTTAGGATATTACATTATTACTTGAGTGTATTTGTTTAGGATATTACATCATTACTTGAGTGTATTTTGTTTAGGATATTACATCATTACTTGAGTGTATTTGTTTAGGATATTACATTATTACTTGAGTGTATTTGTTTAGGATATTACATTATTACTTGAGTGTATTTGTTTAGGATATTACATTATTACTTGAGTGTATTTGTTTAGGATATTACATCATTACTTGAGTGTATTTGTTTAGGATATTACATCATTACTTGAGTGTATTTGTTTAGGATATTACATTATTACTTGAGTGTATTTGTTTAGGATATTACATCATTACTTGAGTGTATTTGTTTAGGATATTACATCATTACTTGAGTGTATTTGTTTAGGATATTACATCATTACTTGAGTGTATTTGTTTAGGATATTACATTATCACTTGAGTGTATTTGTTTAGGATACTACATTATTACTTGAGTGTATTTGTTTAGGATATTACATCATTACTTGAGTGTATTTGTTTAGGATATTACATTATCACTTGAGTGTATTTGTTTAGGATACTACATTATTACTTGAGTGTATTTGTTTAGGATATTACATTATCACTTGAGTGTATTTGTTTAGGATACTACATTATTACTTGAGTGTATTTGTTTAGGATATTACATTATCACTTGAGTGTATTTGTTTAGGATACTACATTATTACTTGAGTGTATTTGTTTAGGATATTACATCATTACTTGAGTGTATTTGTTTAGGATACTACATTACTTGAGTGTATTTATTTAGGATACAACATTATTTGAGTGTATTTGTTTATGATGCTACAATATTACTTGAGTTTATTTGTTTAGGATATTACAGTATTACAAAAGTGCCATGGTATAGGATATTACTGATAACTAAATTATTTCTGTTTAGAGTATTCATGTTAACTTGAGTGTCTTGGTTTAGTATACGTATTACCGGTGACTTGAGTGTATTAGTTTACGATATA
Organism: Lutraria lutraria; assembly: GCA_964023205.1. Lineage (NCBI taxonomy): Eukaryota > Metazoa > Mollusca > Bivalvia > Venerida > Mactridae > Lutraria > Lutraria lutraria. Next base: position 8,315,245 of record OZ026849.1, read on the forward strand.
AACTGGAGTATCTTGGTATGGTATATAAGGTCAGGCTATTTGTTTTATTGCAATACTAGAAGTGGTGTTTACCAAGACTTATTTCCCGAATAAATTCTATAAATTGCATACTTTCTTGTTATGTGCATACAATATTTGGTATATTTTATTGTTACAGATATACAATATTGGGTTTATTTTATTGTTACAGGTATATGATATTGGGTTTATTTTATTGTTACAGGTATATAATATTGGGTTTATTTTATTGTTACAGGTATATAATATTGGGTTTATTTTATTGTTACAGGTATATAATATTGGGTTTATTTTATTGTTACAGGTATATAATATTGGGTTTATTTTATTGTTACAGGTATATGATATTGGGTTTATTTTATTGTTACAGGTATATGATATTGGGTTTATTTTATTGTTACAGGTATATAATATTGGGTTTATTTTATTGTTACAGGTATATGTTATTGGGTTTATTTTATTGTTACAGGTATATAATATTGGGTTTATTTTATTGTTACAGGTATACAGTGTTTGGTATTTTTCTGATCCTCTGCGTGGGTTGTCTAAACATCTCATCAGGTAAATATAAGTATCACTTACATAAAAGTATTTTACAAAAGTTTTAATTTTACAGAAAAGTCTAGAATCGTTCAAAGCCTTAATTATTATTTTTTATTAATACAACCAAAATATATTCACTTCCCTCCATCCAAACATTGATACATTGGCATTTTCTTCTTTACATCTCCGAGAACCCGCTTCTCCATTTTATTATAACGGAGACATGGACCGAGCAAATCAGTTTTTAACTTTTCCAATAGCTTAGCATGTGAAACTTTTAAGTCAATCTAAAAAAGAAACTATTGCTAGTTGTTTATTTACACTACAAGTAATTACGGATCCTAGTGATATCGTGATATCATGTATGAAGAATGTAGAAATCTCTCCGGTAATTATCATAACAATACTTATTCAGATTTCTCTGTGTATTTATCATCAAAATATCCATTCATACGTTGCAGTGACTGCTAAAAGATGTTTTGAATGTACTGATATGCCTCATCCTGAAGACTGTGAATTTATCACCGAATGTTCTCAGTACGAAGAATGTCTCGTGGAGCAGTACGTCACAAGTGGCGGTATTATCATGTATAACTCCGGCTGCTTAGCAAAAGATGTACGTTCTATCGTAAATATGTGGTCAACATATCATGTGTCAGTGTAATACGCGTCTTAAACTGTCACCCATCTTTGTTGACATTTTGCCAAATCTTAGGCAAAGTATTTTAAATGTTCTTGACGAAAGTTTGTGGAAAATACAATTTCAGTCTCGCCCGAGGATTAAATCAACTTGCATGATTATCGGATATGTCAATAATTCGGTCTTTACATGTATGATAGACTATTAAATGCATTGCAAGTTGATGAGAATTTAATTTAAACTTGCACGATTATTTTGTTTTCTTTCAAGTTTTTTATCTCGGTATTGATCAGGGCGGGCTGGATCAGGACTTTTTTTATCTCGGTATTGATCAGGGCGGACTGGATCAGGACTTTTTTTATCTCGGTATTGATCAGGGAGGGCTGGATCAGGACTTTTTTATCTCGGTATTGATCAGGGCGGAATGGACCAGGACTTTTTCTAAAGTTTGACCATGTTGGAAATGGTCGCAACATGTATTTAAACAGGTCACAATATGATAAAGTAGATAGGTGATAATGGGAAACGTTAAACAGGTGACGATCCATGGAAGTGCGATGGATATTGATGTTTAGAATTATCGGTAATATAATGTTTCACTCTATCTTTTTATCTAATTACTTTTAGAGATGCATGGCCAGTAAAAAGAGGTCCTCATTTATGGACATATTGGAGAAACAACTACCACTCATTAAAAGACAAGAACTGGTGTCATCCACAGATATACCGACTTGTGTTGAATGTTGCCAGGGTGAATTATGTAATTACCAGGGTTGTGGAACGGTTGGTAAGACATTCCATTCAAACATGTTCAGTATACATTAAGTCCTTAGTATACTTTTTTTAAAAGTAGTCTTCCTTTGCTTATTGATATTTATAAACACATTGCATCGCTGTATGAACGGAACATATTCTGTTATCTTTCGACATATTTTGTCTGTTTGGAATCTTTTGGTACTTTAGTTTCCTTATTTCTACAAATGTTCTTTTTTGTCAATTCATAGCACAACCAAAGAACACCCGGGGCACGAAATGTTTCACGTGCTCAGCACAAGCAAACCCAGAATCCTGTCGAACTATAAAGACATGTGAAAGGTCGCAGGTAATATATCACGATAGTACACGATATTTGTAAGTTTGATATGTTTATTTATATACATTGTACAATCATGTGAAAGGTCGCAGGTAATATATCACGACAGTACATGATATTTGTAAGTTTGATATGTTAATTTATGTACAATCATGTGAAAGGTCACAGGTAATATATCACGACAGTACACGATATCTATAAGTTTGATATGTTTATTTATATACAATCATGTAAGACATATGGCCCATGAGGGTACATGGTATAATTCAATGGTATCGCAGAATAAATAAAACATATATACATAAGTTATAATCAAAAGAAGGTTTTACAATGAAGCAGAATGTGTGCATAAAATTTAGAGATTAGAAATAAGACTGTGTCAGGCATTGGATTTTAGACTAATGTAGAGTTCGTCACAAAGTAAACAATAAGACAAATATTGTGCAGGACTGTAGTGTGCAGGACTGTAGTGTACAGGACTGTAGTGTACAGGACTGTAGTGTACAGGACTGTAGTGTGCAGGACTGTAGTATGCAGTGTACAGGACTGTAGTGTACAGGACTGTAGTGTGCAGTGTACAGGACTGTAGTGTACAGGACTGTAGTGTGCAGTGTACAGGACTGTAGTGTAGTGTACAGGACTGTAGTGTGCAGGACTGTAGTGTACAGGACTGTATTGTGCAGTGTACAGGACTGTAGTGTGCAGGACTGTAGTGTGCAGGACTGTAGTGTACAGGACTGTAGTGTGCAGGAATGTAGTGTGCAGGACTGTAGTGTACAGTGTACAGGACTGTAGTGTACAGGACTGTAGTGTGCAGGACTGTAGTGTACAGGACTGTAGTGTGCAGGACTGTAGTGTACAGGACTGTAGTGTGCAGGACTGTAGTGTACAGGACTGTAGTGTGCAGGACTGTAGTGTGCAGGACTGTAGTGTGCAGGACTGTAGTGTACAGGACTGTAGTGTGTAGTGTACAGGACTGTAGTGTACAGGACTGTAGTGTGCAGGCCTGTAGTGTACAGGACTGTAAGGTACAGGACTGTAGTGTGCAGGACTGTAGTGTACAGGACTGTAGTGTGCAGGACTGTAGCTCTTTTCTCGTGTTATTCTTAACCAAAGCAGAACTTTTGAATATGATTTAAATGTAGAACAAAACAAACATGTGGATGATCGTTAGCTTGCGATTTACAAAAATATAATTTCATTAACTAGTTAAAATTGTTAAAGAAATAACTCCGAAAACTGGATAACCAAATCTATTAAAGCGGTATATGAATGTTATGACTGATTCTAGGTTTGTGCCATACTGAAATCCACACATAACCTTCTAGAAGAGGCTTGGGAGACTTCGTGTATGAGAGAAATCGTAAGTTACATTTCTTACGATTTTATCAGTTCGTTCATGTTTACAAGTGGACAGACTTCCCTAGTTTAACAAGAAATTACTGCGCTGACTTGTTACTTCTGTGATAAAAACACAGATTTAATGTTGTTAACTATTAAAATAAATTATCATTAATGCAACTATAACAGTTGCCATGGATACTGTATATTCATTGAGTAACATTCCTGTGACGATTGTGTTTTATTTCCAGTAAAGTTTGCATGAATTCATAATATTTCATCAGCTATCGTAGTTGTCTGTAGTTAATGTTGGCGGGACCCCTATTCCAACCTGACAAAAAAACAGCGATGTGTAGTTAGTTTCCCAATAGACTGGTCACCAGACAATTCCATAAAAAGCTTATTACTTTTATTCATTATGTCTTTGACTGGCTCTGTTCCACAACGTATTGAATTACTTATCGTGGTGTCTACAGTTTGCTAATAATGATTGCAAGTACGTTCATTTAAATCAGGTTGAGTTTAAGAACGAAATACAAAGTAATACATCACACTCACACTCAGTGTTAAAAAAGTGTTATTGATGATTAATAACAGAGCCGAGAGATGTAAAATGTATAATAGGTGTGTTGTTGATGTTGTGGTGAAGATACCAGTGTTCTCTTCCAGCAATGTAACGCACTTGTGAGTCTTCAGTCTCATGCTAATGGTCTGATTGGACGACGAGCAACTACTGCGGTGAATCACTGTCCTAGATGTTGTACCGATGATTTCTGTAACCATAGTTGTCGACATTTAGTATCATACAACGCCACTACAATTCCGACGCCTACCGCACCACCGCACACAAATCCACCTACCACACAAGCACGTACAAATCCACCTACCACACAAGCACGTACAAATCCACCTACCACACAAGCACGTACAAATCCACCTACCACACAAGCACGTACAAATCCACCTACCACACAAGCTAAGACAACACATAAAGTTGACGCCACCGCTACATCCTCGACAAAATTACATAGAACACATCCTCCAACTACGGCCAAGCCCACAGTAAAGCACACCCATCCTCCAACTACGGCCAAGCCCACAGTAAAGCACACCCATCCTCCAACTACGGCCAAGCCCACAGTAAAGCACACCCATCCTCCAACTACGGCCAAGCCCACAGTAAAGCACACCCATCCTCCAACTACGGTCAAGCCCACAGTAAAGCACACCCATCCCCCAACTACGATCAAGTTAACTACAACGACTCCCCCTAAACCAACGACAGATCCTGCTGGTAAGTTACCAAAGAAATACATCATATTTTGGCATTGTAAATTGCCACCCCAGCAGAGTTCGCTCGACATCTTTTAAGATTTAATGACGGCGAAATGAAATATTATTGACTTTTTCGTATTTGTAAATGATTCAGCATTGTAGTTAAATAAATTGCATAACTTAAAATACAAAATTATCGGAGCAATACAGAAAATAACGCGAAAATCAACGAAAAACATACCGGTCCGCTAGGTGGCCATTTTCTTCGGTTTCCATGGAAATATCATTTGAATATATTATGTCTGCATTAGCCAATAAATTAAAGGATGTTTATGCAAAATTTCTTTATCGTGCGTTGACGTCTAAAAAATGACAATTTTTCTGGAGGAAACCCGCGATCCACCTTAATTGAAGTAAAAGTACTTTTTCTCTTTACAAAACTTTTATGAATTTCTTCTGAATGAATTCTCTGATTTCAAAAGATCAATGAATTTAAAATACTTAGATATTGCCAATAATGTTTTTTTGTTTATGTATTTATTATGTATTTATTATGTATTAGTAAAAACTAGAATTCGTCTTCTAAACAGTGACATAAATGACATTTCCGTTCATTGTATAAAATCTTATTTTGATTATAAATGTCAACTACCAAGAGTCTACTTCTAATCTAAGTGCAGATAATCTTAACATAGTAAGAACGATATCTAAATCTATTTACACGTATATTATCCACATATGTTTGAAAAATAATTTGTATGTTCCAGCTTTTGATGAATTATTCATTTCTGTAGTCCAAATGTGTATGTTATCTTTAAATCTTTGTTACAAAATGACATAAAGGTATTTGTATCTGCTACTCCTTGGTTTATCCTAATGTTTACAGATTTTTTCAAAGATTTTCTTTCCAGTTGTAATTCTTAAGTTTTAATCATTAGATTACTTATACATACACGTACATATAACATAATAATTATGTGATATCTGAGCTAAAATAATTTTTAACCAATATCTAATAACATTATCTATATACATATTACCGTTAAAGGATATCTGTCTCACCATACATAGATATGTTTTAACATTGGGTTCTAACACTTAATAATTCCTGTAAATAAATAAGTTGAATTCAATCTAATTGTTTTATATCATAAACACCCCATACTTTACTACCAAAACATAAAACAGGTAAAACTAATTTTTCATACAAATCTAGTTATATAATGAGTTCAAAGTTTGTACAGATAGTGAATCAAGTCTTGCTTTAAAAGAACCCCCAGTTGAGAACACTAACCTAGATATTCAAAATTATTCACAATTTCAATATTTTAGAATTTACATTGTATATAAATTTCATTCTTCTTTTAATTTTACCAGATTTTCTAATTCCATAATTTTTGTTTCTATTGACTCTGCATAATGCACTATACAACATTGAACGGGAATCAGTTTAGAACTTATTATTGGGCAGTGTATACAATAATAGAGTAGATATTATTTGTGGACACTTTTATTTAAATATTTTAAACGTATTCCAGTTGATATTTTGACGTCTGATACATCGAGGTAATAGTTCCCCTGATTGGTAGAAACAGGAACAGCTTTAAATAGTCCTTGGTGAACTGATCGAGCAGATTTGTCCCTTTAGTTTCGGGACCAGAAGGTCAAAATTACAAATCTGATCTGAAACTTCGCACATTGTAATAAAAATGCAAAATAGGCTACGTCTGAGATTTCAATTGCCGGATGAAATTTTGCGACGTGCAAACATATTACTTGTAAACTAATAAGAGCATGATATATTTATTCTAGTCGGGTGCAAGGTGGATGGATATATCTACAATGCTCACACACGTCTGTGTTTAAAATTCTTCGACAATAAACTTTTAAACTGGACTGATGCACAAGACTTCTGTAACTCATCTAAGGGACAGCTGGCCATCATCACTGGACAACAGAAGATTGATGACATTCTCAAATTCTACAAAGACAGCGGATGTAAGTAACTTACGCGGCACCAATATGGCGGCCCTCTCATATTAGCAGTCTCTTACGAATACTACGTCATCAGATGCGTCACTTATGACGTATCACTTTGTTGTTTCTTGTTAATGCATGTATTGTGTATGAGTATTATCATCAGAGAGTGGAGCGGTGTTGCTTTCATCATAAATTCGAGCAATATTTTATACATGTAAAGGAATACAATGAATATGTTTGTCATTGTGTCGAATGTTTGCCAGGAATGTAGATTAGAATTGTACCCACATTGAAAATTGACACAGAAAATCTTTCTGAATCGCTACTATCATGTATATTTTCAACGCCTATTTGACGAGAATTTCATTAAATATGAATAAACACAGGAAATGAATAATAATGAATAGAAACCTACTTTTTCTGTATGAATGGAATTACTTAAACATTATAATGATTACATGGTATCTATAGGGTTTACATTCTTGTATGAATTAGACAGACAATACATTGATAAATTAATTAATTAATACACTACGAGACTCAAGTGATTGGTTAGCATGACGTTTAATCATAGCTAAAATCTTCTAGACCGAAAAACGAAAACCTCGCAAAAACCTAACAAGTAAGACTGATAGTGTCTGTATATATCGGGCATATATTACATGAATATTATCAGTTATATGTTAAGAAGTTTAATTTTTCAAATATTAGATTGTCACTCATTAATAATGAGGCTAATATATAGATACTGTTTACATTCCATTTCTGAGCACGTGTTGTAGACAAAATACAGAATTTTACACTATGATTTTAATTATTTGGTTGTCGGTATTAACAGACAAAGAATTCCATATTTCAAAAACGTAAATCACACATTTTAGTCTGGAATCATTTAAATGTTTACTGTGTAACTGAGTTCTAAGTAATTAAATTCCTTCACTGTGATGTATCATTTCTGTGTTTATAGATACAACACCATTGTGGGTCGGTGCGACAGATCTTGGAAACGGTCATGTGTTCACATTCACGGACGGTTCAAAACTTACAGTTGACCCGTCCGAAGGCCATGACCTCACGGAAGCTAACTGTCTCTATATAAACAACGGTTCATACAAGGGATATGGTCCATGTAAAGACAAACACGGATTTATTTGTGAAAGAAGCAGCACAATTCGTGCATAATAAACATGCTTAAATATTGAACGTGTTTGTTATAAATGGAACAGTTTTGTCCAATACAACTATTATCAATAACTACACTACAACAAAATAATCAAAAACAGTATCATTATTTTAATCAGTAACCGTGACATCTAAAATAGCATCACCAGTAACTACATGTATATTATTAACTTCATGAGTTACTGCAACATTTACTACAACGTCACAAGTAGCTATTCCATTTAATTCAACAGTAACTACATGTATATCATTTAATTCATTAGTAAGTTGTAACAATACCATTTAATTCAACAGTAACTACATGTATATCATTTAATTCATTAGTAAGTTGTAACAATACCATTTAATTCAACAGTAACTACATGTATATCATTTAATTCATTAGTAAGTTGTAACAATACCATTTAATTCAACAGTAACTACATGTATATCATTTAATTCATTAGTAAGTTGTAACAATACCATTTAATTCAACAGTAACTACATGTATATCATTTAATTCATTAGTAAGTTGTAACAATACCATTTAATTCAACAGTAACTACATGTATATCATTTAATTCATTAGTAAGTTGTAACAATACCATTTAATTCAACAGTAACTACATGTATATCATTTAATTCATTAGTAAGTTGTAACAATACCATTTAATTCAGCAGTAACCATACCATTTAATTTGTCAGTAACAAAAGAAAACGCGCCATTTGATAAATCCATATCCATATATCCAAATGCATTAAAAAAGCGAATCTTTTTAAAGATACCATCAATCTATTTTCTCTCAATATGCAAAATCCCAGCGTTTCATTCCCATTTTCCGCAGAGATATTGATGCATATAGTCAGCCTGCCCTCGTATTTTTGAGAACGTCAAATAGTTTCTAGTAAAAGATGCGAATCTTGAACACAGAACGTTAGATATGATAATAGCGCTTAGCACTTCATACAAAAACAAAAACAAAAAAAACAATGCTTCTTGTAATTCGTCTAACTATAACGTTTCGTTATAAATTTCGTGTTTATCCTGGAAACTAGATTAATGTTGATACTTAAGTATTTTGTCTTTTTTGTGTGTATGAAGATCAATCATCTGATATCATAATACAGGCTGTCCGAAAAGAAAGTTAACAAGAAACATTGTCATTAATTTACTTAAGTCGGGGCTATCTTCATAAAATTGATATCATTTTAACGTTCTTTAATGGAATATTTTTAAGAAAAATATATCACGATGTTTTATTAAAATTGACATGTATCGTTTCCCCGTCAGCGCTTTCATTAAAAATCGAAACCGGAGATCCTTGCATGAGTTAATATGAATATTTGATCATCTATAAGATGCAATCATTAAATATATGTGTTCAAAACGTTTTGAAATCGATGAGAAAATGTTGGATGTTTGAACTTGAGTCCATAGAATATCATATTGTATAGTTCTGTCTTATAAAGAATGGAAGTAATGTAGACATGATTTTATAGTATCAAAATACATGTACTCAACAATCACGTAAACATCGATCACACGTAAGGACACATTTGTTCATGTCAGATGTCAAATATACCTCCGACCAATGGACAACTGTGTTGATGAAAAGTAATCAAAAAGTGCAACAATTCATTTTTATAACAACGTAAAGAATGTGTCTGCACAGTTACCACTTTATTTAGAAATTCAGCTTGGTTTGAACTAATGACTTTATTAGATTATCTATTTTGAATTTACAAGTACTAGTGTTCAAGAGGTGAGCATTTGATATAAACTTTCTTATCTCTGTACTATATTCTACACCATGTATATATCAGGACTAGATAAAGTTTAAACTAATCGTGTCTGCAGAGTTTTTACAGGAGTAGATATGTCTGCACGACACGTAAAATTTAAATACATGTATTTGTGGTACATTTATGTCTACATATGACACGTAAAATTTAAATACATGTATTTGTGGTACATTTATGTCTACATATGACACGTAAAATTTAAATACATGTATTTGTGGTACATTTATGTCTACATATGACACGTAAAATTTAAATACATGTATTGTTGTACATTTATGTCAACATATGGCACGTAAAATTTAAATACATGTATTTGTTGTACATTTATGTCAACATATGACACGTAAAATTTAAATACATGTATTTGTTGTACATTTATGTCTACATATGACACGTAAAATTTAAGTACAACATGTACATGTATTTTATGGTACATCTATATGTCTGCATGACACATAAAACTTAAATACATGTATTTATGGTACATCTATATGTCTGCATGACACGTAAAACTTAAATACATGTATTTATGGTACATCTATATGTCTGCATGACACGTAAAACTTAAATACATGTATTTATGGTACATCTATATGTCTGCATGACACGTAAAACTTAAATACATGTATTTTATGGTACATCTATATATCTGCATGACACGTAAAACTTAAATACATGTATTTTATGGTACATCTATATGTCTGACCTTTAAATTTTGTTTAATAAACCTTAAAGATAACACGTTGGCTGTGATTTTTTAAAATGTAAAATGCTTTGTATGAATTTACAAGATTGTAAATTTGATATATTGTGCGATTTTATTATACTGTCAAAGCTACATAATTTCAAGGTCGATGTTTGCATTTATTCGTTTATTCGTACAGTAAGCATACAGAAAAATAAAGACAGAAAGGTATATTTTCGTATGGGTGATGGAAATTATCGGGAAAAGTATAGCTCATATACATGTACATATAAATGCGTCGTTGTATGTTTATAGTTGTGATTTTAGTGTCTCGCAGAATTGTTTTAAAAGAGAATGTTTATTACTGTAGCATCTTGTTAGGATATCTAAGACGATATATAACGTATTTAAAAGATTTACTGATTTACGTCTTCTATCGCTTTTGAAATATGATTTATAGATGCAGTATTCAATTTGACTTAGAATGATATTGATAGTTTCGTAATGTCTGTATTTTATTTTATATTCAATGACAATATTATCTAGAGAATTTATTTTGTTATTTATTCCTATATTTGAAAATAGTTCATTCATTTTTGTCCAAAAGGATGTTAAGTACGGACATGTTAGGAAGAAGTGATTATAATTTTCAATTTGGCCGCAGAAGTAACAATTGGGGGAATCCAGTATTTTCCATTTATGGAGATTATCGTTTGTAGCAATAATGTTGTTTAATATTTTGTATTTAAAGTGTTTTACTTTTGTATCAATAATAGTTTTATGTAAAAAGTGATAGACACTATGCCAATTAATGTCTTTTTTAAAGCTACGTTTCTAATAGTTGTGAAGATGCGTATAATAATCTTTACTTTTATTCAGTTTATTAAAACTTTCTTGGCGTGAATTTATATTTGTTTTAACTGAAGTTTTCGTCGATTGAGGAGAACTGATTTCAATTTTCCATGTAAGTGGTATAGCTTTTTTAAATATCTCAACTTCTGAGATCCAATTAGTTTTGGACTTCAAACGGTTGTAGATTAACTCTGAATTTATGTTACCTTTTTTATCAATAATATCGTTAACAAATATAATGTTTGAATTAATCCAGGTTTTAAATAGTAAACATTTGCCATGTAGTTTGATATGTTGATTACCCCAAAGTATTTGGTTTCTAATATTGAAGAAAGAAAGTGATTCTTTTTTAGTTCTGGTATTGTTAAATTCATTCCATACATTAATAATATTTATGTAGAATTGTGGTAAGGGTATGAGGGGTTTTGGAATAGATTTATAATTGTCTTGGTTCATATTAAAAATCATTAAGTTTTTACCAATTGGTTTAATAGGGTTTGTGGTATGATTTTCCAGTTTGCATGGTTATTGCTCTTTTAATTTTGAATCCATTTTATTTTCAGGGATTTATCGTAATTGTCTATGTCTATCATGTTTAATCCTCCATCTAACTTATTTTATATAAAATTGATCTTTTTATTTTCTCTTTTTTATTGTCCCAAAGAAACGAAAAGAAAAGTTTTTTTACGCTTTTGGTTATTTGTTGCGGTGTAACTAAGGAGTGCATTAAATATGTTAATTTAGGTACATTGTAGTATTAGACTTTTTAAGACTGTTATTTTCCCTAAAAAGGTTAGCTTTCGTTTTTGCCATGCTTGTATTAAGTTTTGACACATAAGTAATTTTGAGTTCCAGTTAAGATTTTCGCATTCATGTCTATTATTTCCGAAATAAACACCAAGGGCTTTGACATAAGTTTTAGTAAACTGTATGTCATTTACGTTGTAAGTATTATTTTTGATCTGCCGATCCACAGTCCTAACGTTTTGTTTTTATTTAGTTTCAGACCTGAGTAATTGCCAAAGGCGTGTATTATTTTTAAAGAATTGATAACATCATCTTGATTTTTTACGAACAAAGTAGTATCGTCAGCTAACTGTGTGATTTTTATATGTTGCGAGTTTTCTGTATTATTTGTTTGATTAACTTTTATTCCTTCAATTAATTCGTCTTTTCTTATTTGGATTGCCATCACTTCTACAACTATGATGAATAAAAGCGCTGATAGGGGACACCCTTGTCGTACTCTGTGATGTATTTTAAAAAACCGTGAGCTCCAACCATTGTTCATTAAACAAGATGAAATGTTGTTATAAAGAACTTGTACCCATTTGATAAAAGAATCTTGAAATCCAAATTTTCTAAGTGTATGTAATAAAAATGTCCACTCAACAGTATCGAAGGCTTTTTTAAAATCTAGAAATAATATGGCACCATTTTTGTTGGTTAAATCGGTATAGTCAATAATATCTTGTATTTGTCTTATGTTGTATCCTATGTTTCTATTTTTAATAAAGCCTTGCTGGTCATGGGAGATTATTTTAGGCAGTACTCACTGTAAACGGTTTGATAGTACTTTTGCCGCTATTTTGTAGTCAGTGTTTAGAAGGGAACTCGGTCGCCAGTTTTCAATATTTTCAGACACTCCCTTTTTATATATTAATGAGAAGACGCTTTGTTTTTGTGTAAAGGAAAGTAGCCCTTTTTCGAAACCGTCATTTAGCGAATTAACAACTAGATATTTTATTTGATCCCAGAATTTCTGGTAAAATTCTACTGATAAGCCATCAAGTCCAGGACTTTTATTAGATTTCATTTCATTTAAGGCTTCAGTTGCTTCCTTAATGGATATTGGTCCGTCGCATTGACGTGAGACATTATTATCTAATTTGTTATCAAAATTTATATTGTCTAGATAATCAGTAACATTAGTATTGGTTGATTTGTAAAGAGTTTCATAAAAATGGACGCATTCTTTTAAGATATCCTCTTGTGAAGACAGATGTTTACCATTTACAGACAAAGATGAAATGACTTTCCGCGATTGTCTTGATTTTTCTAAGTTTTCTTTTTCTAATTTTTGTATATTATTGTTTTGTTCCTGACTGTTTGACTTATTTATATAAAGGTCGTTAAATTCTTTCTCAAGTAAGTTTAGAGTACATTTTCTATATTTAGCTTTTTGTTTTGAAAATGTTACAGTAGATTGTCTTATTTCATTCCATTTTAACTGATCATTGATATTTACTAAATTTGAGTTTTTGATAATTATAGTTTCTATCATTTCACAATACTCTATATCGCTTAAGTATGTATTATTTAATTTCCAGAACCCAGGTCCTCGTTCTTTAGGGAAACATAGTTTCAATGATATTGCAAGATGATCAGTACATTTAATTAGAGCTGGTCTGATGTCAGTTGATAAAATAAGGGGGGTGATATTTTCCTCAGTTAACCAAAAATCAATTCTGCTTTTTCTAAACCGTTTTTCTGCGCCATGTGAATTGTTTTAGTGATTCATTTTTATTTCTCCATATATCGATTAAATTGTGCATTTTGATTAATTTCTGTAATGTTGAATTTTTAGGAGCCTGTTTTATCTTCGATATTCTATCAATAGAACTTAAAATTTCGTTGTAGTCCCCTCCAACTATTTTAACTCCCTTTGAATTATTTGATAGTACGTTTGTTATGTTTGTAAAGAATAAATTTCTATTTTGTTTATCATTGGGAGCGTATACATTCATTATCGTAAGCGTATCATTCATAATCTCAATATTAACAAGTATATATCTTCCATTTGTGTTATCGATTATTTTATCAAGAACAGTGAATTCTACATTTTTGTTAATGAGGATAGAGCATCTCTGCTATTATTTGAACCATAAGAATGAAAAAGACACCACTCGCTAAAATCACGGTTCAATTCAAGTTCTAATTCATTCGTAAAATGCATTTCTTGCAGAAAAATACTATCTACTTTTTGGTGTGTTAACCATTGTAAAAGACGTGCACGCTTTGAAGAATCTCGTAAACCCTGTGCGTTTAGGGAAACTAAGTGAATATTATCAGAAATCACACTGGAGGTAAAAAGTGTTTAAAAGGATACATAGTAATACATAGGAAACGTTATGAAAGTGAAACTTGTGAAAAAAAATATCGCACGTTCTCAATGCATGATTGAGCTTAGTAAAGAAGGACATGATGAAAAAAATAGTATGCTTGCGTATAATAATAGAATGACATTTAATAAATGGTTTGTTTGATTGGTGTGTAGATAGCATCAAACAAAGGTTAAAACACTAACATAAGTGTCTTAAAAAGGACATGAATGTGATATACAAAATCATGTAACAAAACAGTGAAATATTTTATCTACGACAGAATATACATGAAACACGAGTCGTAGGTTAATCATATTTGTATAATAATCGTATTTTTATAATAAACATCGTACGTAAAGATACGTAAATGTTTTTTTAAGATGAAAGCAAGTATTTCGTAATGTGACAAAATTGTATAGTAAATCGTTATGTATCGATATTTCATAGCTAGCTTACTACATATGTTAATACATTTATATTTAGGTAGATGTCGTATCTAAGCGATACACATATATGTATATTTAACATAGGTTAATGTTTCACAATATGATATGTTTGCCTCATGGCATAATTTCTCTATGTAATCCATTGTTCTTATTGTGTAAGTCCGTAATGGAAGTCCGATGTATTTCGTTATCATTTCTAAGTAATTTTGATGCTGATAGTTACTTCCACTTAGCACTAGATTGCTTCTGTTTCTTTGTGTTGTCTTGTAGCTCCTCGGATGGTGTGGGCGGGGAACGCACAACTGATTTTGACCTTTGTTTGTTTGGAGTTTTTGTATCACTACACTGTGAAGATTTCACGTAATTTGTTATACTCGGTTGACTTAGTATTTCCTTCGTCTGTGATGGGGGGTCCCTTTGCCTCGGTTTATGCGTGCGGTCAGCATGTGTTTCTTGGTCCGCTGGCGGCGTGTTTTTATTATTATTGGTATCAATCCGAGATTGGTGTGTAACACGTTTGCTGACTGTAGACTCGGTGTGTTCGTCGTCGGTCGAATCATCCGAGATTTCGGATGGCGTGTATTCATCGTATTGTTGAGGGCAATCTCCCTTTTTATGGCCACTCTCCTTGCATATGATGTCATTCGTACAGTTGGCTGCTACGTGACCCACCATTAAGCACTTACTACACTTAAGATCTTTCCTAAATTGCCCCTTACGTAGTACTGTAGCTTTGAATTGGCCAAACGACATGAACCTATTTAAAGGTGATTTTAAAGTTAATGCCTTCACTATAATTACCCGGTCTCCGGTATTGCAATTCGTAAGTTTGCCATTAATGCGCAACTTTTCAAGATTCATAGTGATTACATCTATGTTTTGTTTGATGAGGGTATGTTTGATGATACTGTTCTGCTTTGATTTGTCGTTGGTTCTAGGGGAATTTCTAAAACAAAAAGATGTCCTTTTCCTCAATTTATTTTCTTAAGTTTATTTAATATATTTCTTACCAGAGTCATACAATCTATATATATAAATGATTAACATAAACAGATCTAAAGTGAAATTCCAATATAAGTTTGATTACATATAATAATCATACAAACAAGTTAAATTAAAGTATCTAATTTTTTCAACAATAAATATGTTTCAATAAGTCATTTCAACTTAGATTAGTTCTACAAATGATGATGATTTTACAATGTACATACTGTATTCAATCACATTTACCATTATCTTATATTCTAGCATGTAAAAATGATTAAAATTGAAATTCTCACCGAATAATAACAATAAAAAGATTCCGGAAATAAATTCTGTTTATTTTATTTTAAATTAACCCAACTAATCACAATTAAACGAAACGACTAGTTGAACGAAAAGATTGCTGCAAGTACATACTTACAATAAATTTACTTAGATTAAAACTTATCCAAATTATACAACAGTAGAAAAACAATTTGAATTTTAACAACATACACATACAATTTGAATTCTAGCAACGTACAAATTCAATCATAAGAAATTGAGTTCTAACAAAAAATACGAAAATGTCTAACTTCAGGGCCGGTATACCCGCTGCTGTGCACCATCCAAAACGTAAACAAAAAGCCGCCATCTTGGATGAAAAAGGTAATATTTTGCTTATTTCTTCGATTTCGCTTTTATTTCAAATTTCTGCTATAGCAAAGAACATGCTACACAATTTTCTGGACACGTTGATACCCATATTATTTACTAGGTACCTCTGGTATAAAAGTTACCTTGGACAAGAAAATCGAATCGAGAGAAAAATTCCGTGGTGCACAGCAGCGCATTAAGTATTTTTCGATCTTTTTGTCCAGAAAATTGACTTGTTCGCATGTCGACGCACATTTTTATCCTTAAGTTGTAAAACAGAAGCTTAAAATTAGACTTTTGGTACATATAGCAACGTATTTTCTAGTATAATGAATTTCTGAGTTATTTGGTGGACAGCAGCGTGGGAATAAGAAGGGTGGACAGCAGCGCAAACGGGTGCACAGCAGGAGCTTTTTTGCGTACTTGAGACTGTTCATGAATAACCATTCGTTAAATACTTGTTACTCTTTACAACATCAAAACTTTGTTTACTTTTCGTGAAATGGATGTATGCAGGCTCTCATAATTACTCGTTTATATGAACTGAATTTCTGGAATTTGTTGATGAAATTCATTTTCTAGTGATGAAGAATTAAATGATCTTTTTTGTGCACTTTTAGAAAGATGAACACGTGCGACCACTGAGGAGCCGCAGACTAGACATATAGCGGTGGTGCACGAACGCCCATGGTTTCAGAGACCGGACACAGCCAAGCAGATGCAGGTATTAATAAAAAAAAAATTCAATCTTCCATTTTTTTCTTGTGATAGATCTGTTATCTAAGACCAATACATTATGTAAGAAACATACATATAACTAAGTCTTTTCATAAAATACCAAATAATGGTACGAGTATACTTTAAATAACATCATTTATTAGTTATAAATAATCAATTTTAACTATCATGCTTTACAGATTTACATTATCAACATTGTATCAATAATAAAACATAACTTTAAAACTACAAATCTTATGACAGGTAACCATCATGGTGACGTAAAACATGCAACTAGTTTAGCACAGGGCACGACCACGACCTTGCTCAGTATGTGAAAATCGGTTGCACAAGGAAAAACAGTTCAAGTGTGATACTTGCGACAGAGAATTTGTCTATGTATGCCACCTCCGCAAACACATGGAACTGTTAAAAGCATGAAAAAGTTTCGGTTAGATAACTCAGTTATTATTTCTGTGATTTTAGTCATTATTTTGAAATAATGATGTTTATCTATTACTGTCTTTGGGTTCTATTGCTGTTCTCAAAACATTGTGCTGAATAATTATTGACTGAGTTGTTTTATTTTGATTATTGAAATGTGATTCTCAATGATAATTGTCTATGATTTTATGGTTACTGAAATATGATGGTCAACTGTAATAATGATACTCATATAAATGTGATTCTTTGAAATTTGACCAAGTTGTGTATGTTTTTGATGATTCAGCATTCTAATATTGTTTTACAAATTCTATTGCATAAAGCAAATAAACATACATTTGTACATGATTTTATTTTTCCTTTTCTACACGATCCATCGGCAGAGGGTTAACATGATGTAAAATTATAAACAGATACATGTACATGCACATAATAAAGTAAAAACACTTCCAAATCATGCACATATACATTAATGTTATAACTGTACAAACTATCCTCAGTAGGAATATGCAGCTATCCAAGGGGTCAAATATTGTCATTTGAAACTACTTCAAAAACCCGAGAGCCATGCATATGCTATAAAAACTTGGTGCCTATATTTCTCATCACGTAAGTTGTATTGTAAACTACATTTTGTACTTCTTATTAAAATACTTATAAAGTGAATATACAAAGATATCCAAAAAAACATTTCATACAACAACTACATGTACAATATTCGACAGTTTGATGCAACGAAGTCCGTATACTGTACTTTACAATGTTTTATCAATATTCTAAACACTAGATACTGTTCTCCAATTGATGTCACATAGTCAAACATAAAAATCATCGGATATTCCCATTTGTTGGCAAGGTAGCATCTTGGACATGTTGCATCTTGCTCTTTCCCAGCAAACTCCCAAAGACACTTTGAGCGCTGCATTCTTCTCAAACGTAACATGGTCGTATTTCCATCGCCCAGCAAGTCGCTTCCTTTGGCTCGTGTCGAACTGGTGATTCCTGATTGAATAAAAAACATATAGTTATTGAAACATATCCGATACTTATAATTGCAAATGTGTATGCTATACTTTGTGTTTATTGATACATGTAGTGTTATACAGGAGCAGTCTTGATTTTGGGGAAACAGATTTATGATTTTCAAGTACACAAAAAAGCTCCTGCTGTGCACCCGTTTGCGCTGTTGTCCACCCTTCTTATTCCCACGCTGCTGTCCACCAAATAACTCAGAAATTCATTATACTAGAAAATACGTTGCTATATGTACCAAAAGTCTAATTTTAAGCTTCTGTTTTACAACTTAAGGATAAAAATGTGCGTCGACATGCGAACAAGTCAATTTTCTGGACAAAAAGATCGAAAAATACTTAATGCGCTGCTGTGCACCACGGAATTTTTCTCTCGATTCGATTTTCTTGTCCAAGGTAACTTTTATACCAGAGGTACCTAGTAAATAATATGGGTATCAACGTGTCCAGAAAATTGTGTAGCATGTTCTTTGCTATAGCAGAAATTTGAAATAAAAGCGAAATCGAAGAAATAAGCAAAATATTACCTTTTTCATCCAAGATGGCGGCTTTTTGTT
Source organism: Lutraria lutraria (assembly GCA_964023205.1). Taxonomy (NCBI): domain Eukaryota; kingdom Metazoa; phylum Mollusca; class Bivalvia; order Venerida; family Mactridae; genus Lutraria; species Lutraria lutraria. Next base: position 8,334,555 of record OZ026849.1, read on the forward strand.
TACGTTTTGGATGGTGCACAGCAGCGGGTATACCGGCCCTGAACTTACCTAAAACAAAAAGATGTCCTTTTCCTCAATTTATTTTCTTAAGTATAATTAATCTATTTCTAACCAGAGTCATACAATCTATGACCCTTTAGAGGAAAGGACTTTAAGACAACAACTTCTACAACAATAACTGACCAATCAATTTCTTTATAATTCACGTGACCCTTAATTAAGTCGCATAGTAATTTTAACCAATCAAATATAATTTCTTGTTATAAAATTTGAAATCAGCCGATGAAACAATGTTTATTTCTAACTTAAAGTATTAACTGAAACCTTTTAAGTTCTTGTCAAATCCGCTTAAGGTGACTGATAATATCAAAAGTTCTTTTATATTATAACTATCGAAAGGTCTGAAAAATAGATAACTAATAAAGTTAAAGCGATTAAATGAGATAGGTAATTTTAGATCTTCCTATCTGTATTAATTCTTATGTTACTATTGAGAAAAGTTGCTAGGATACAAGTTGTTTAATTAGATCTTACTACATACATTTTCTTTAACCCAATTTCTTCTAAAAAATATTGTAAACAACATCAAACACACTTTAATTAATAAAACAAAAAATCAAAATTTTTAATGCATAATAATACTATCATCCACTGAGAGTGGTATGTTCTTCACTCTGATGCGCACCGTGTCTTCGCCATCGAGACGTAAGGGGTTGGTTTGGTACTTAAAATTGGAAAACGTTTTCCTCTCAAAACTATTCCATTTGATAATAAGTTGACTTTATCCTCAATGTTCTCAACATAGATACGCCACATACCTCTTACACGTTGGAGTCCCGTTAGATGTGTAGCTTCTATGATATTAGTGATACTTATGAACAATTCCTCGTGTTTAAGCCACTGTACTTGTTTTGGTTTAATTTTGCCAAAAAGTTCTCGCTCTTGAAAGAAAACAAGAGGGACGCCATCTTGGATTTGATGAAAATCATTGTCAATTACTTGACCAACGTTTTCTGAGTGTTCTAAATCCATATTTATGTATTCCAGATTTTTATACTAAATCCTTTTACATATGTTTAAATATACACAATTTCTTTGCACGTATATTATGTTCGTATAGCTATACAATTAGAATTTTATTGGAGGCACGTGAGCACGACCTTGGTTGTACAAGTTGTCGAATGTGCATGTACAATAACGATTCACTGCACAATATTACACTTGTGCAAAGCAATATTCCATAACGGTAAAATAAACTAGAACTGTGGACTCTGGTACGAAGCTAAGATAATCGCATTTAGCGACCGTGTAATTTTTCATCTTTGACGGGTTGATATTATCACACTATCCAATATACGAATGTCAAGATTTATGTGCGTACATGAATATGCTTCATAATTTGACAATCATGACGTCGTCCTTTCTCCTTTTAATATTCATTGCGTTCACTTCATTCAGGAAGACGTATATTTAACCAAATCACGGAAATCAAATATAATGCTCTATGATATGTATGATTATACAGTTAAAAAAATATAATTTATCGCAAAAACAGATCGTTTATCAAAAAGAAAAAAAGTGCATTCACAATTTCACACCTTTTACCTCGTGTATGGACAGATTTTCTGGTATCACTGTTTTAATGTTAATTGTGGTAAAGAAATGTACACATATAGTGATATATATGCTAATACTTACTGTGAACAAATCTCTATTTTTTAGATTGAAAAAGGAAGTTTGTTCTTTTGTTGATTGTCTTGTTTTCAGTAAAAATAGAATTCATTTACTCAGGTATGCAAGATAGAAATATTGCACACGCATTTGTATTAAAAATGCGTATAAAATGCAACATCATAATTTTTATTTCCAATATTATGTAACAAAGGGACGAAATATATTTTTAAATCCCTAACTTTTTCATCCATATTTGATCCAACAGAATTGAACAAAAATAAGGATTATTTGTCCGTCCATGAACCAAAAAGAAACTACATTGTATGACAAATGATTGATACAGTTCATACAAGCAATCAAAAGCCTTAGACAGATCCATCAAATTGCAGCTGTAAATGCTTTCCTTTCGAGAGCCAGCTTCCAGTCCTCCAACAGTTTCAAAGCGTTGTTTGGCAACCATGACCTCTCCTAAAGGCACATAGGAAATTGTCAAAAATGGTTTCAAATTATTCAGTTGCAGGGATATTACCTTTTTCAGTTTGTTTCAGCTCTGTATTTTCAAACATAAAACTTTGAGAATGGAATTGAGATTTGAGCTTGGAGGCCAGTATGTTTTAACCTTGGGGCCTGATGGGTTTTCGTGTTAGCCAGTCACAATATTGCATGTTATATCTCGGACCAGGTGAAACATGCCGGTCACAATATTGCATGTTATATCTCGGACCAGGTGAAACATGCCAGTCACAATATTGCATGTTATATCTCGGACCCAGGTGAAACATGCCAGTCACAATATTGCATGTTATATCTCGGACCCAGGTGAAATACAACGTGACTATTTGCTGCTTCTGGTTAAGTACCGACCGATAAAACTAAAATTTGTGAAAAAAGCATATATGGAGCCAGTTAACAAGGATGAAAGTTCTGACATTTTTATGACACCCATCCTTTCATTTTCACCCAACATTAGCATAATATTTTTGTCGCCCATCATTAGCATTGTCATCTCCCTGACCAATCATCTCAAATTGGAGAATTAACCGACAAAGTTTGTAACGTGTTAGAAAGGTGTTTTGTTATCATGTGCCAAATTAACAACCAAAGGGAATAATTCCTTAAAATATAGAAAATTCACCCCACATTAGCTACTTACATTGTGTATATGAAAAATGCGCGGTGACACTTTACGATTTAACAAGGGGATATTATGCTAAAACATCTACAACCGAGGGTGAGTTTTTGAAATGACCGGGCTCTAGCGAAGAGCTTTTTAGCTCACCTGTTTCAACAGGTGAGCTTTTAGGATCGTTGATGAATGTCCGTCGTCAATCGTACGTCGTCCGTCCACAATTTGATTGTTTACACTCTAGCATATGCAGCTCTTAACAAATCGTGATTAAACTTGCTCACAATGTATATGGCCACAATGTCTCGGCTAAGTTCGATTATAGGCAAAATCGGACAATAACTTCTAGAGTTATGGGCCCTTGACTTAGAAAATTGGCTATTTTGAGTTTGTTTACACTCTAGCACATTCATTTATTCATCAATCCTAATAATATTTTCAGTAAATGTGTATAACTAAAATATCTTGGACAAGTTTGATTATGGGCGGATTCGGACAAGAACTTCAAGAGTTATGGCCCTTGGATTAGAAAATTTGCTACGTTTTAGCTTGTTTAACAGTATTATACCTTCATTGTTGGTTTTGATCTCAAAATCTCCATAAAAATGGGTTATACGAGTTGTAAACTGTATTATCTGTTCATTAATTATTTTGACTTTGTTCTCAGGTGAGCGATAAAGGGCCATCTTGGCCCTCTTGTTTAATATAAAGTCCATATAAGACTACAAGGATGAAAAATCTTACCTGAATCGACGGAATCCGACATTGTTGGAACACACAACCTTAGCAAAAAGTCACGTGGTATTCGCATCGTGTAATTGTTAGCATGTTTGTTGCATTCTTGTCTTTCTTAATTATTGTATAATGCTAGTATTACTGTTCAGTTAGGATAACTGTAGAGTGACACAGTGGTCGAGTCCACTTTTACGGTGTAAAACCGTTTTCAAATTATCAGTAGACATGTAGGCTGACTATATGACTTACAAATTTCGTGCAGCACATTAACTGTCGGCGTAACGCAGTTGGTAACGATGTTGTCTGTTAATACACCTATTGTTGTGAAATTATTGGTGTGAGACTGCGATTTAGTAATTTTTCGCAAATTATATTGTTATCATTTTTATCGTTTGGTGTATCTTTTACATGTAATAAGCATGATAAAGAATAGTCAGACATTTCGTCGTAATTCTGGTAATCACGATTGGTTCGCTATTAAAAGTCCATCCTTTTTCAGCCATATTTAGCTACATTTGTGTAGTTGGCCTTCAGATAACATGGCACGAAGTACTTGTGCACGGTATTAATACTGCATGTACTTACTTTTGCACCACACACTTAGCGTTTAACAGGACAAGAATGCATTTTTTTACTTCTAAAATATTATAACAAACCTACCTATGTACTACAATTCATTTGCGGCTGAGCTGAAGTTGAAAAAGAAAACGAAAAAAAAGAGACAACCGGTGAGGTTCTTACTGGCGATAAAATTTTAGCTCCTGAGCATTTCTAAAAGGCTTTACCAAATGCGCCAACCGGACATCTCTAACTTTTACTTTTATTCCTCCATTTTCTGAAGAGTTATATGCAGGTATACAACAATATACAAGGAAACACATTAAAGCATATGAAAACAATGACAAATAGAATGACATAATAATCTTAATAGACAATTACGCAAGGATTCACGTACATAAACTCATGTTTACTCATAACTACATAGCAATTTCCACCATCACAAAAAAAACAAAAACAAAAAATACCTAGACACGAAACAAAATAGCTAGATAATCAAGGATGGAAGTTGCTAGTACATGCATGTATTTAATAATACAGTACAACCTCTCTAGAGCAACAACCCACGAAAAGCCCAAATTCTAGCTATTGTACAGAGGTTTTGCACTGTAAAAGTAGAACTTGAAGCAAATGGCCATTTCTGTAGTGAAATGATTAATGATTATGTCGCTTAAGACAGGATGTTGCTAAATTGTAATACTATACACTGTATTTGTTTCTTATAAACCCACTTTACCTGTTCAGATAACTATCACATTATCCTAACTGAACAGTACTTAATCATACTACTGTAATGAGGGGGCGCAACGTAATGTAGCGAAAGTTGATATTTAAGCGACGTTTTTTGAGAAAGTTAGTAAGATGGCGGACTAAATGTGATATTTTTGTGCAAAAATGGATACGTTTTCGGTAAGTTTGAACATTTTATTACATTACTGGATTAAAAGTATATGCGCATCAGGTGGCCGCCGGTTTTAAGAAAGCTCACAACTTTATTTCATGAACTTAGCTTTTGTGGCTTGGGAGCCAACTCCGGAACAATTTTCGAAGTTGGAAGTTGTGAATTGTCATCGCTGTGATTTCGTTTTTAAAAGTCGTTATATAGACGTTTTAGACTAGTTTGACCTTATTGAAACACTCATAGAGTGTAAATTTGAATCCTCTGAAGGGTAAATTAGATAACATTGTCTCTTACATAATATCCGCTGTCAGCCAAAACCAGGTCTCGATCCTATCCGAGTATCCTGCTACATGATTCTTACTTATACACTACCACATCTTGCGTCAGGTATATAATTATACATGAATATCTTTTAGAAGAATAAAGCAGTCTATTTAAAACACAGATGATAACTTTTCACATAAATATGTACGCTGCACTGGATCGTACCATAAGCAAATAGGTTAATTTCGTCTTAACGAGCAATTTATTGGACTAACACCGGCTTTTTGTATCAATTTTCACGATATAACGAAAAATACGAGGCACCTTTGATGACGTCATGATTAGTATATAAAGGAAGAAAACCCAATTCTACGTAAACAAGAATATCATACGCCACTAGGCGTGATGTTGAAAGCATCGCAAGCAATAGTTATAGACGAAAACTTTGGGCCGAAAGAGTTAGAAGCGAAGGCAGACATGCCTGCATTACAATCAACAAACATGTTTGTATATTTTTGCATATTTTAAAAGAAAACCACTTCTGCGTAGTGACCTTCGTCATGAGATTTTTCTTTGCGACAAAATTCAAGATGGCGACTTTGTTTATCTCACTAGATTTTCTTAATATATTTTAACTGGTATATTGAATAGAATCGTGACTCTAATTATTCTCTTACACTATTTTCGTTTGTCAAAAGTTATGACTGAGTGGTACACAACTACACAATTTCACTTGTTTAAAATTTGCTAACATTTCAAATTCAAAATGAACGTTTAACAGTTAACTTTAGGAATAGGATTGGTAAATTCATTAACTACAGATCATAATAGTCATTTATCATGTAGCTATATCCTTCACATATATGTTATCATCACTATAATATAAACATTTTTATTTTAGACTTTCGTCAACGCGGCAGTTTATACGTCTGGGTGCGGGGCCTCGGCAGTGTTCCTGATGTTCCCCACGCCGCCAACGTGTCATTCGTGACAGAGGGCAGCGGTGTGGGGGTTTCAAAAGAGCCCCCTGTCAATGTCAAGGTCATCAATACTGATAGTTGCTATGGTTACAGCAGTGCCCTGACATCTGAATCACAGGTATGTCCTTTTGTGGCAGTCTGCAAAATTTTGTTTCGGACAACCAACTTTTCATTAACAAAACAAATGAAAAACAGTAAAATTTTCAGTTTCATGCAACCACATTTCAAACCTTGATTTCACAGACTGTTCTGGTGTTTTACTGCTACAGTAAAATACATAATGTATTTATAAATTGACTAATATTCACAGCCCAATTAACTCAGTTGGTGGAGCATCTGACTTGCAAGCAGGAGATCACAGCCTGCATCCGGTGGTACTGGAAGTATATGAAAATTTCATACACAAATATATACTGTGTACGTTGGCATAATGCATGTAGACACAATTCATTTTAAATTCAATATAGTGGTCTGACATACTATGTATAAAATTTACACTCGACATCATGATATTAAATACAGTTAAATCCTTGAATTAATTTTTTGTGACAGGTTGCCCTACTATGTACTTTATGAAGGAATCAGTCTTATCTCTAAAACTAGTATGTCCCCAAAAGACTAAAGAAGGAATAAAAAATACATAATGTATTTATAAATTGACTAATATTCACAGCCCAATTAACTCAGTTGGTGGAGCATCTGACTTGCAAGCAGGAGATCACAGCCTGCATTCGGTGCATTATTTTTCACCTCCTTATTACTGTACGAAGTGACATCTCTATTAGTCTGAATTCTTGAATTATCATGTATATTTGTTAATTGTTACGGACAATATTTACCTCCTAGCCTGATTTGTTTATTTGATTGTCCATAAATTTCTTGGAATTAATGTCAAGGTGATATTTTTAGTGAGGTTAAGGTTGCGATCTTCTGCTCTAGTGGCTGATAATTTATAAAGTGAACCTTCTATGTGTAGAGGCCTAAGTCTTGTTTGACAGTTATTACTGAATTTGGTGATTAACAATTCATGATAAGATAATTTTTTTCCTTTTAGACCGCCTCGAATCTGTGTTTTATTGTGAATGTAGCCCACAATGTAGAAGTTGCCTGGGAGACAATTTATGTGGATAGAAAACTTTTTGTTGAAATCCCAGGCAGTATTCTTCCTGAAGGTTCCAAGGAAAGGTATTTATCAATCATGTTTATTTTAACTTCAGCTGAAATTTAATACTGTACATAGCTCAATGGCACTTCTATACTTGTATTTATAAATTTCTACATATATTCTGAGTTCCTCTTTAAAACACTAAGGGTGGTACTGGAAGTATATGAAAAACTAATACACAAATATATGTGTACGTTGGCATTATGCATGTAGACACAATTCATTTTAAATTCAATATAGTGGTCTGACATACTATGTGTAAAATTTACACTCGACATCATGATATTAAATACAGTTAAATCCTTGAATTAATTTTTTGTGACAGGTTGCCCTACTATGTACTTTATGAAGGAATCACTCTAAAACTAGCATGTCCCCCAAAAGACTAGAGAAGGAATAATCCTTTTGGGCAGGGGTAATTCGAAGACTGCAAAATTAATCTGTCTTCCATTTACTGATATAATAATACTGTAAACCAGGAAACTTTTGCATTTTTACACACACATGATGCATATTCACTGCATTAAACTTTCGTGAAACAAAACTTGTTTTGATGAAGTGTATGCTTTGAATAGCATGACACAACATAACAATATCAGGGCTCATGCTGGCACATTTTTTTTCCGTTTGGCACGTCCGATTTTTCTCCATATTTTCTTTGATGAAAGCATTGTTTTATGTTGTAAGCAGCTCTGTGACCTCGGACATTTTGCTGATGGCGTGAATTCATTCAATAATTAGTTGTACAGGTTTTAAAAAAAGCCTGCGGAAGTCACGCATGCATGTCGGATATGATTGTTAATCCCAATTGAGACTCTCATCACCAACTTTGCAGCTCTAACGATGAGATTGCTGCGTGGCATATATTGTAGCTGGTCTTATCCTGATTTTGCACAATTAGTGGCTGATTGTGTTTAATCTGTTCATTTTAGCACCTTAATGATGGATAAATGTTTTGGATCGACATTTCCCAACCTACTTTCATTTTACTCATTGATGTATAGTGAATAAGTCAAAACATCGCCGAATGACATTAATTATCATAATCATAGATAAAAGCCTGCTGTATGGTCCGATTCCGGTATTTGACACAGTCTGTGAAATTAAGGTTTGAAATGTGGTTGCCAAAAACTGATTCATCAAACCATGACAGAATGTCTGTCTGAAAGTTGTTCAAAAATATTCTTCAATGTTGTTAGACTCTGACCTAGTTAAATATTGAGAAAGAAGTTGCAGTCTTTTTTTAGCTCACATGTCACAAAGTGCCAAAGTGAGCTATTAGGATCACTCTCCGTCCGGCGTTGTGCGTCGTCAAACTTTTTGTTGTGACCACACTAGGGGACACATTTTTGGCTCAATTTTAGCAAAACTGGGTCAGAACGTTAATATCAACAAAATCTCGCACGAGTTCGATATTGGGCCATTTGGGGTCAAAAACTAGGTCACCAGGGCCAAATAAGGGAAAACCTTGTGAACTCTTTAGAAATCACTGTTTTGAATTTATCTTCATGAAACTTTGTCAGAATGTTTATTTTAATAATATGTAGGTCAAGTTTGAAAATGGGTAATTTCTGTAGTAAAATTAGGTCACTAGGTCAAATTGCTGGAAAACCTTGTGAACACTCAAGAAGTCACTGTTTTGATTGGATGATCATGAAACCTTGTCAGAATGTTTGTCTTCATAATATCTTGGACGAGTTCGAACATGGGTCATCTTGGGTCAAAAACTAGGTCGCTAGGTCAAATCTTATGAAAAACCATGTTAACACGGTAGATTTCACAGTTATTATTGGATCTTCACCAAACTTTGTCAAATCGTTTGTTTTAATGATATAACGGTCAAGTATAAATATGGGTCATCTGGGGTCAATAACTAGGTCACCAGGTCAAATCTTAGGAAAACTTTGTAGATGTCACAGTTTTAATTGGATCTTCACCAAACCTTGTCAAAATGTTTGCCTCAATGATATGTGGGTCAAGGATGAACATGGGTCAGCCGGGTTCAAAAACTGGGTCACAAGGTCAAATCTTAGATAAAAATCTTGTAAAAGCTCTAAATGTCATGGTTTTGATTGGATCTTGGCCAAACCTTGTCAGATTGTTTGTCTTAATGATATTAAGGACAAGTTCAAATATGGGTCACCTAGGGTCAAAAACCAGGTCACAAGGTCAAATCTTAGGAAAACCTTATTAACACTGTAGATGTCAAATTTGATCGTTTCTTCACCAAACCTAGTCAGACTGTTTGTTTTAATGATATGTAAGACAAATTCGAACATAGGTCGTCTGGGGTCAAAAACTAGGTCACCGGTTCAAAACAGTGTTTTAATGAGTGAACAGTGATTGTCATGTGAGCGATATAGGGCCATCTTGGCCCTCTTGTTTTGATAAATGAGAAAGGGCCATCATGGTCCTCTTGTTGATGTATCTTGTTCAGAATAAAGTTAGTGGTATTTTTATCATTTCAGTCTTGTTACTCTACTGGAGTACGCAGAGGAAGTTTTGGAATGTAGTCATGTTATTCTGGTTTTTAAGAAAGCTAGAAATGATCGAGGTATTAAAACACATTACCATTTTATTTAGAACAAACATTTAATGGCATGCTTCACTTTTGTGCTGTTATCAGCAGTGACAATATTTTGGATTTATCTGTCCTGGCAGAACTATGATTTCTGAAAAAAATATATAATGAAAATATCTCAAGAAATGGCAAAGTTATAGTCAATTTAATCTGCTATGGAGGATTTGCTTTAATACTAAGTTAGTTAAATACAGAATAATGCGGTTGAATGAAGGCCTCTTGTATGGCAAATATGATAGGCTAGCCTATGTTTTTCAGGATTTTGTATTTGGCTCTGTTGACACCCTTTGTTATGTTTTCACTTGCTTTAATGTTATTTTTATACCTATTTCAGCTGGGCTCTCCTTTGACCCTTAAAATGGCATTTTGACTCTTGAAATTTTCAAAATAAGGTTTTTGACTCTTCAGAATTGGAACCAATTATTACAGTAGTAGGACATTTTGTTGACTCTTTAAATTTCTATCACCTAAGGGTCATTTTGACCCCCGACTTTGAAGTCTAGGGAGCACCCTGATCAGTATATGGCCTGAGCAGAAGCTTTTACTACTGTCAGATATTAATTATGGACATATGGCCCTTGTATGAATCTGTGTTTTAACATATGATTGTGATTATTTCAGCCAACCTGATTAGAACTTTCATGTTCCTTGGTTTCCAAGTTGTGGTTCCTGGAGATCCGATCGTGCCCAATGCCAGTGATGTTATGTTCTTGGCCTACACGATCGACAACTACGATTCGGATGATTGAACAAAGACAAAAGACACAGATGGAGTGTTTATCTGAACTTTCTCTATGAATCAGTACATACTGCATGGCTTGAAGTGTTTTGTCATTTATCTGGCCTTCTGAGATTGATGAAAGAACAAGACATACTTTAATAGTATTGTCAGATGACTTGTTTGTTTGTACTTTACATACAAAGTATCTTTTGTTGTTACATGCATTGTTCTTATAAGGTTGTATTGTTTTATAGAGAAAGTTGTTTGATAAATCTTGATTGAACAAACGTTCAGATGTTTTATTCAAATTGTTGTTGTAACCAATTATTGTATTGATGATTTTGATATGCACTTCACCCACACCCTATCAATCTATACAAGCACTAGGTCCTGTATGTGTTAGATAACATATTGTCTCTTAACTTTTGAACATTTTTTAATTAAAGTCATTGTCTTTGATTTTTGTAACTTTTATAATCTTACAATGGCTATCTCTGAAATCAGGGACTATTTTTGGATACTTTAAATGTGCGTTAACACATACATGACTTGAATGCACTACTCTATATTTCTTATCTCACTCTGATGTCTCCATTGTTTTGTTTCTTTTCGGTCTTGGCATATTTTTTTCATGAATATCAAATAATACATCCACTGGTCATTGTCTGTATTAACACTATCCTATGATTATACTTTTTATGAAATTGTTCTTTGTTGGATCATTTAGGATGTATGATAATTTTATCTTTTTCTATTTTAGGATTTTTTGTCTCTATCTCTACATGGTACTAGATGCTTACTGACATGGCTACTAATACTTCAATTGTATGAAATTGTTGTAGAATATTGATTAAAACACATATTCTAGTTTAACTGGTTGGTGAATTTAATGTTTGATTTGTTTAATTCCATATATTATCATTTTAGATTATATGAACAAATTTTATTCCTTGTATTTATCTTACATTGAGAATACTCACTTACTGAAGGGATTCAACTTAGACACTCATTTCTTTAGTCACTGATTGTTTGGTTCTGAACTTATTCTTGCATTTGACCAATCATAATGCTGGTCCCGAGATTGTTCAACATGTTTAATATGTACAGACCATGTTGTTTTAATCATGACCCAGTAATTACCAGCAATGTGTTAGCAGTTAATGACCTTGATATATTTCTGTTTTTCAGACCTTGACCTATTTTAACCAGATTTAAGCTGCCTTGACCCTTGAAATTGTTTTTCAGTTGATTCTATGTATGCATCAAAATGAAGAAATTGTCCGTATTCTTGTAATATGTGAGGCTTTGTTATGAATAATTAATGACAGCATACAGTTGTCTATAACGTGGAACTTAATATACTTACACACAACATATTTATTTTGATGCATTTCTAATCCATTCCTCCTGTCTACACTTCTGTCACAAATGACTTAAAACTGCAAGTTGACAATTACATGATGTAAAAATAGTAAAAAAAATAGAAAAATGAGAAAATTAAAGAAAAATTGCTTGTTAGTCATTTAATATTGTAGCGCATAATTATGTCTCTTTTTTGTTGTCATTATTCAATATTTTTTGAAAGATTTACTTTTTATGATTTAAAGTTGGGGAGATAGGAGGGGGTCTAATTTTTTTTCTGTTAAAAGGTTCTTGTAAAATGTGCTTCTTGTGTGATGCAGTTTTTGAGACCAACTTTTTTTACTTTAACAACTAGGAGATATAGCAGGTTTCCATGACAACTTGTGTTTGTATATTGTCAAGGTCATACAGAAGTTGTCAGTTTTTTCTTGTCACTTGTCAAAGAGGAATCTGTTATATGTTCTTGTAAACGATTTTAATTAATTTGAAATAAATGAGTAAAGACATCAAAATTGCTTGGTTGTTATCTGTTCAGTTTGGTAGACAAGATAGATGTCTGTGCCCAATCTCTACCCAGAGTTCTCATTGGTAGACAAGATAGATGTCTGTGACCAATCTCTACCCAAAGTTCTCATTGGTAGACAAGATAGATGTCTGTGACCAATCTCTACCCAGAGTTCTCATTGGTAGACAAGATAGATGTCTGTGACCAATCTCTACCCAGAGTTCTCATTCCTTTCCAAACCACACACGTCTGTCAAAGTCTCAATCATTGAATGCCAAGATTCTTGGCAAACTACTCTTCGATCAATAACTTTCTTTTGTGTAAAATTGTTAGATGTCCTATGGATTTAGAAGAAGGCATCAGTTTGCTCTGCTATAAGCTGTGTCAACTTAAACATTAACCAGCTCTAGTCTTTTCAACCATCATATTTTTAGAATAGATTTGAACTCTTGAGACTTTTCAGAAGTTCTATAACTTCATGAGTTGTGACCTGGTATCAGGTTATTAGATAGACTTTTGAATAAAGGTGACCATTTTAACATCACTCCTTAATAGTCTCATCTTGTTGATGTACTGATGGTGTAATGTACACATTGACTGCATTATAGTACACAGTGACAGATATAAAAGATAAAAATGTATTTTCAAAGCATAACTTTGGGACAGGGTTAGGCATTAATGAGATAAAACAACACTAACTGGTGTGACTAGATATTTAATGAAGAAACAGAAAATAAGAAATAATTACATTGAATCGAGAGAAGTTGGCTTTCTTCTGGTAACACAGTTACCAAATAGAATAATAATTTCTTCATGTCAATATGACAGGTCTAGTTTTCAGCCAGAAATTCACAGACTATATACTCTAGTATCAGCACTCAGAACTTACTCTCTTAACACAAGATATTTAAGAATGTATGTATAAGAATTTGATTTCAGTATTTAGTGAATGCTCAACTTTCAGCTGCGTATTCTTCTTTTAGAGATTAAAACACGACTATGCATTAACAACAACTGATCCTGAGTGTAATATGTCACACTCGGCACTCAAAATCAGTAATAACACTAAAATCACAAAGAAAGTCATTCTTTAAATATATATTTACCACTAGGTTGGATGTATCATTCTGCAGGTATATAATCTTTGTTTCTAGTTCTTAGCTTAGTTCTGGTAGGATTATCAAATTCACAACTTTACTTAATTCTGGAGAAATAAGACGACCGTTGAACAGTTCAATAAACTTGTTGTGCTTTACTGTCTACATGATATAAAAGTATTGCAATTATTTTTCAATCACAGCAAAATGTTAGAATCAAAATCTAGAATAATAAAACAATACATGTACAGTTTACAATGTGATAAGAAATATGTACAAAACTTGGTGCTAGATCAAGTAAAGCCAAATTCATCTATTTAAAAAATGTCAAAAAAGTGTGCATGCTAAAACAATCATGAACTCCTTGTCATACTAAATCACACACATTTACAATATAATACAAATCTCAATATGTAACAAACATCAAATAAAACTGTTAATATCTAAAATATTCAATACAAGAAACTGTACATGATTTCATCAGTTTTGTAGAACTCATGGATTTTTTACGATGATCAGAGGAGGCTAACACCAGGCTTTCTGGGTCCTGTACTCAGTGTACAGACAGAAGTCTAAAGTCCAATGCCTGTGGTTGTTGTGTTGCCAAGGAGATGTTTGAAGAATTTCAACATTAATTTTTGAATGATAGGACACCTTAAGAGAATTTAATTCTTCAAATGATAAATAGGCAACCAAATTGTAGCAGCATTGCATGGATTTTTTTCAGTATCAGTTGGAGATTGGGTCTGATGGTGGGAGACTGGGAGTGTCTGTCTTCCATTGGATGTGTAAATTATTTGGTGGGAGGGTTAATTGGTGGGAGTTTCTATCTTCCTGTGGGTATGTCAACTGTTTGTTGTCATTCGGATGAAAGGTGTATAGTTCAGTGGGAGGGTGTTCCATTTGGGAGGGTGTATCGTTAAGACAGGTTCTTTTAGGAGAGTCTTATCATTTGTGAGGGTCTATCATTTAGGAGAGTCTATCATTTAGGAGGGTCTATCATTTAGTAGTCTATCATTTGTGAGGGTCTATCATTTAGGAGAGTCTATCATTTAGGAGGGTCTATCATTTGTGAGAGTCTATCATTTAGGAGGGTCTATCATTTAGGAGAGTCTTTCATTTAGGAGGGTCTATCATTTAGGAGAGTCTATCATTTAGGAGGGTCTATCATTTAGGAGAGTCTATCATTTAGGAGGGTCTATCATCTAGGAGGGTCTATCATTTAGGAGAGTCTATCATTTAGGAGAGTCTATCATTTAGGAGAGTCTATCATTCAGGAGGGTCTATCATTTAGTAGAGTCTATCATTTAGGAGGGTCTATCATTTAGGAGAGTCTATCATTTAGGAGGGTCTATCATTTAGGAGAGTCTATCATTTAGGAGGGTCTATCATTCAGGAGGGTCTATCATTTAGTGGGCAGGCCAGACAGTTGAAGCAATACTAGTAAACCTTCAAGTCTGCAAGGTCAGTAAGTAAGAAGTTTTTTTTTCAGTATATCAGAGGATGAGATTATGTCAATGACTGTGCTACTTTCAAACACTTTAGATTGCCGTAAATGAATTTCATTTTGTACTTTTTAAGTATGCATGAAAAAATGACAATGGAATAGTTATTTTGAGTATTGTATAACATTGATAATACGTAACAATAAAAAGTAACATATCTACACATAATACATTGATTGCAACCATGATTACAAAAACATAAGATGAGGTGGGGAGATATAACACATATTTTATATACTCAATTAAAGACATCATAGTGAAATAAATCTATCAATAACTGTATAATAAACAGACCTAGAAATTATTGTGTCAAGACAAGAAATTACAAACCTACTTTTTATTAATGTAAGTACTTACATACAAGCCATGTTCAGTATAAAGTCTTGACCATTTGTTACAAATAATGTGATTTTATTCTTCAATCGTTTAAAGTCCCATAAGCTTATAAATTTATCGGTCGTAATAGTTTCTGTTTGTCCTATAACAGAGGAATCCTGGGTGTTTTATCACTTAGAAAAATTACATTTATATAACAGCTGTATTTTCCCACAGTCTTGTTATGCACACGTCATTAAGTGACATCACACACTCTATTTATTTCAAGTTAACAAAAGCAAAAATCACAGTGAAATGAGTGTTATTAGAAGAAAAAGGGCTTGTTTTGTTGGTAGTTAATATCTTGGGACAATATCATCTTGTTTTTTGCATATTTTTTATAGCAAAAAGCTAATGGGACATTAAGAAAACCAAACAGGATGACATGAAATCCCCAAATTTAGAAGAAACAAGAGGGCCAAGATGGCCCTATATCGCTCACATGACAATCACTGTTCACTCATTAAAACATTGTTTTGAACCTGTGACCTAGTTTTTGACCTCAGATGACCTTGGTTTGGCCAAGATCCAATCAAAACCATGACATTTAGAGCTTTTACAAGATTTTTATCTAAGATTTGACCTTGTGACCCAGTTTTTGAACCCGGCTGACCCATGTTCATCCTTGACCCACATACCATTGAGGCAAACATTTTGACAAGGTTTGGTGAAGATCCAATTAAAACTGTGACATCTACAAAGTTTTCCTAAGATTTGACCTGGTGACCTAGTTATTGACCCCAGATGACCCATATTTATACTTGACCGTTATATCATTAAAACAAACGATTTGACAAAGTTTGGTGAAGATCCAATAATAACTGTGAAATCTACAGTGTTAACATGGTTTTTCATAAGATTTGACCTAGCGACCTAGTTTTTGACCCAAGATGACCCATGTTCGAACTCGTCCAAGATATTATGAAGACAAACATTCTGACAAGGTTTCATGATCATCCAATCAAAACAGTGACTTCTAGAGTGTTCACAAGGTTTTCCAGCAATTTGCCCTAGTGACCTAATTTTACTACAGAAATGACCCATTATCAACCTTGACCTACATATTATTAAAATAAACATTCTGACAAAGTTTCATGAAGATAAAGTCAAAACAGTGATTTCTAAAGTGTTCACAAGGTTTTCCCTTATTTGGCCCTGGTGACCTAGTTTTTGACCCCAAATGGCCCAATATCGAACTCGTCCGAGATTTTATTAATATTAACGTTCTGACCCAGTTTTGCTAAAATTGAGCCAAAAATGTGGCCCCTAGTGTGGTCACAACAAAAAGTTTGACGACGCACGATGCCGGACGGAGAGTGATCCTAATAGCTCACTTTGTGACATGTGAGCTAAAAATCAATTAAGAGATAAGAATGGACAAATCAAGGTAAATGTTCAAAATAACACAAAAAACTAAGCTAAGATCAGAAGTCCAAACTGTCATCAGAGAATTCACTCAGTTAGTTGACATTTATCTCAATTGTTGACACAACATTTCTTCAATTTTTGCGCGAATGACTTAAGAAGAAATTAATTTATTTGGTTTAACGCCATTTTTCAACAATTTTTCAGTTATATATGACAGGCAAGTTTTCTTGGATGGTATTCTATCCAGTACTAACTTAGCCTTCCATTGTGAACTTCTTCACATGTGGAGGAAAATCAACATTATTGTCCAATTTTCATGGAAGGGTCTGACAAGTAGTGACCAGAAATCAAACCTGGATCACCAGGTTACAAAGCTCACTACCCACTGGATAACAGCCACAGCTGACTTTAAAGAAAACCACACTTTGAGATAATTAAGTGTACAGAAAAAGAAGATATCTGTTTATATGATTTAAGGACAAGTATATCTTCCACCACCAAAAGTAGGAATGATAAAGAAGATGATGACACACAGTGACAATAGTAACAGACACAACTGATGATAAATCATGGTTTAATCATATCGTTGTTTCTAGTAAGTTCATGATAAAACAATGTAACAAAAACCTGCTGAAGTTGGTGTAAGAGTAGATACAAATGTTCATGTTAACACAAACTGTCTACAACCTGATCTAGGTATTTTACATGTGTGAGCAATATCTGTGTAAATAAACAACTCTCAAGATATATGACACACCCACAATCTCCACACATTCATTTACTCCACCCACAAACCCAAAGCATAAATAACCCCACCCACAATCTCCAAACCATGATTTACCCTATCCACAATCTCCAAGCCATAATTCACACTACTCATGATCTCCAAGCCATAATTCATACTTATCATGATCTCCAAGCAGAGAGTTATCATCCTTTTGAGTATGATAAAAATAACTACAACTCAATTTTGTTGGAATTTGTGAATAAAAGTATGTTTTCTGGACCAAGTATACAATTAACAATGGTCAGTTTTTTTCTAAATAATACGACTGAAGTTGTTGCATGAAAGATCAAATGTAAGCAAAAATAATAAAAAGTCCATTTAAAACTTCTGCATAGCCACATTTATGTATTTGTATATCCACCATTACAGTTTGAAGAACAACTAGGGTAGATAAGCCACTATGGGGCACTGGACCCCCATGTACACATGTAGTCAACATTGAGTGTTCTGTACATTATTACAGCTGGTTGTTATTAAATCATGCATGAGCTGATATTGTTACACTCAAGAAATATATCTACACTAAGTGACAATGTTTACAAAATAGCAAAACATTTTATGTAGTAAAATGTTTATTTATGTAGTAAAATGTTTATTTATGTAGTAAAATGTTTATTTATATAGTAAAATGTTTATTTATATGGCAAGCAACAGCAAAAGCTTTTGAAATAAAAGCAGAATACAAGGAATTAATCCATGCTGTGTGTTAACAGATAAAATGTTGACACTTCAAGCCATCAACACCAATAACAAACAACTAGAAACAATCAAGGGACACACCTAACCATAGTTTTCCCCATCTTTCAGTGAACACAGTACAAAAAAACTAGTGTTTGATAGATTTGTACAAGAAATGAAGATATCCAAAGATACTAAAAACAGTTGATCACAATCACAAAGTAAAACAATCCAGTCCAAAATGAATAAAAAAGTGACATTAGAGACACAGATGACTTGACAACACTATGTTAAGATTTCAAGTCATTCTATACAGATACAACAGTCCACAAGAAAATGAACAAACCTCTATACAATCTATTGTTATATAATGTAGGTTAAAATTAATGATCAACACAGACAAATCATTAATTATCGCAACAAGTAAAAATCCCAGCTAGCGCTTGGTCTTTCTTTCAAATCTAGACTGTTACCTTAATTACAGACACATTAATTGACATAAAACCAGATGACCAGTCTAAATACTTCCCTAGCAACATGTCAGCATGCTACATGCTTCATTAACATGTTATCAATTGAAATTGTGAAACAATGAAAACATTCAGCTGAACTAACTGAGTGATTAGTAATACTTTACTACTACATGTATATAAACGGGAGAATTTGAGATCATGATACACATCAGAAATAAATATAATTAAACAGAAATTGAAACCAGTCTGAGAAATCTAGCGTTTCATTGGCTGACTGCGTTTGTAAAAAATTTAAATTGACCAATAAATAGTTCCCTGCATCTACAATATTTACCTCCCATGGCGTCCATCTTGTATGGCAAATGTCTTATGTGTTTAACAGAAATCAAGAGGGCCAAGATGGCCCTTTATTGCTCACCTGAGAACAAAGACACTATAATTAATGACCAGATGATAGTTTCCATCTCACATAACCCATTTTTACATAGATTTTGAGATCAAAACCAACAATGAAGGTATAATACTGTTAAACAAGCTAAAACGTAGCAAATTTTCTAAATCAAGGGCCCATAACTCTTGAAATTGTGGTCCGATTCCACCCATAACTAAACTTTTCCAAGACCGTAAGGTCATACACATTCATTCTAAATATGATTAGGATTGGTGAATAAATGAAGGCGCTAGAGTGTAAACAAGCTAAAATATAGCAAATTTTCTAAGTCAAGGGCCCATAACTCTAGAAGTTATTGTCCGATTTTGCCCATAATCGAACTTAGCCGAGACATTGCGACCATATACATTGTGGGCAAGTTTGATTAATATTTGTTGAGCTTTGGATGCTAGAGTGCAAACACACTAATTGTGGACGGAGGATGGCCACCAGACATTCATCGATACTAAAAGCTAACCTGATGAAATCAGGTGAGCTAAAAATCAGAGAATTAGTTATTAAACAACTCATTTAATAAAAGATAACTTAATCATGAAGTTGTAAAAGCCATAAGCACATCAGGTTTATGAAAAAAGGTTCAAGATGGCCGTCAAGGAAGATAAATTTTGTAGATGTGGGAACTATGTATAGCATTAGTAGACTGGTTTCAAGAACAGTTTTACAACTAAGGGTTTAGTAATATGATTTCATGGTATACAAAACAAATAATTCAGAAAGTATCTATGTTTTATCATTATGTACACTAAAATTACTATATGAGACAAGCTGTTGTGTTATACATGACAGACAGAGAGACAAATATACAGCAAAGTAAAACATTACCTTACAGAATGAGCTACATTGTTTAACATACAAAATGTATGCAGAACTCAATGTTAATAGGAGACACAACAAACAACCTCAACTTGGATATGAAGCTAAGTTTACAGATGTCAGAATATTCATGGAAAGATCAAGTTATACAATGGAATGTACCATATACAGGATATATCAGTATGTTCATTTTACAGTGTACAAATGTACATTGATAGATGATGAAAAAGCTACAAGTACAAATCACATGACATGTATGTAAATTGTAATGTTTAACCACACACACTGGAACCATTCAATGTCAGAGAGTCCAATGAAATCAGACAAACTGTAAAGATTGTTGAATCTACTTTATCAGTATAAATATCTTATTAATTTATTACTTGATTGGTGGCTTTTAGCATTAGACATGAGTTTAATCTTGATCTAAGTAAAGTCAACATTTAAAACAGGGAAACAACTATAATTTTGTCTGAAGCTGTAGGATTATATCTTATCTTGTACCATTTCATAATGTAGAAATAGTATCTGTGTCCTCTTCAAAATAGAGCAAAAAAAGAAAGTCAACTGATGTTTTATATAAAGTTCATTAAGATTTGTATACTACAAGGAACTAATTATGAGTACATGTTAACCTACATTGTTCAATTCCTAAATAAATCCATTTGGTTAGTTTTGTATGCAACTTTGAAACAAGCCGACTAAATGCCAGTATAGTTTTACTTTGATTTTCTAACTAAATCCAATGCAACCAAAAAATTATCAAATAGTTTCTCAACAAAACAGAAAAATAGTGAACATAAGTGATTAATAACATAGTGAATGTATAATTCTAATCTAAGTCTATAATTAAAGTATACATATAAATATAACAGAGTAAATATGACATCCATGTTTGTTGGCACACAATGTGAAACCATTGCACAAAGTACAAATAATAATTATAATACATCTTTCAAAATACTAAAAACATACATAACATACATAACATAAAATGTATGAAAACTTCATCCAAATAATTTTATATAAACAGATGATAGAGTCAGAGCCTACATCTTAGAAAGTATTGCTTTTTGGCAGGAGTAAGATCAAACCTAACATTTCATTGTTTGGCAGGAGTAAGATCAAACCTAACATTTCATTGTTTGGCAGGAGTAAGATCAAACCTAACATTTCATTGTTTGGCAGGAGTAAGATCAAACCTAATATTTCATTGTTTGGCAGGAGTAAGATCAAACCTAACATTTCATTGTTTGGCAGGAGTAAGATCAAACCTAACATTTCATTGTTTGGCAGGAGTAAGATCAAACCTAACATTTCATTGTTTGGCAGGAGTAAGATCAAACCTAACATTTCATTGTTTGGCTGATTCAGTAGGTCTAATTATTTATGAAAACTCTTTAAGATTTAAACATCTATTTAGGAAACAGGACTGATGTATAAATATATATCGAACTTTAGACACTGCAAGATTAAACAACAAGTGAAACATTCCTAACTGATATTAAAATACTTATCCAGAAAAATCAACTTTGAAATAAGTTACCACAAGTCAGCTGCAGAGTGAACTAACTCCAGCCTAATTATACCAGTAAATATAAACATGGTAAACACTGTCTACATGTGTACACTATACACACATTATTATATACTACCAGGTACATAACTATCTGTTATATGATGTCTGAAATAAGATAAGAAGCACCAGTGTATCAGTGTAACCATTATCACCATACTGTGGACAAATTGTCACATGATACTGCTCATGGCTAATTTTGACATTTTCTGCTAACTATATATTTATAATGTAATCATGAATCTACACTTTATCTACCAACTATATCTATCTATCAAATATAAAAGTACCAATAAATAAATTATCAGGAATAAACAAAAACAAGGACACAGTCTATTATGCACAAAAGAGAATGATTACCAGTCAAAAAAAAATTCACCAACCAATAGATATATTCAGAGTATGGAGTTGTATAAACAGAATTGGAGATAGAATATGAATCTAATACCATTTTTCACTAAACTCGTAGCTCCTGGTAGGACAGATATAACACTAACCATTGCTTCACACACACTGAGTTAAAACATCACAGAAAATAACAGTGAAACCATCAAACTTCCTGATCGACTGAGTCCAACAATTGTCTTTGTAAAACCACCATGATAGTTCCATGAAGTTTTGTGGTACATAAAATTTCACAGTTTTAATACAAGTATCTATCCTCTGAGTTTAAATTCCAACCAATATAAATATTTCAAAACTAAAAAAATGATCAAAAACCATTGTATGGTAACAAAACTATACCTATGTTTGAGAATAAGCCCAGAACTAAATGTCACATAAATCATGTCATCATCTAATCACCTGAAGTACATGTTTGGAGTGACAATATTAAATCAAGGTAGATTTATAAGGTATACAAATCTAGGTAAGATCAGGAATTTGGAGTTAAATACAAGTTCTCCTATTTCGTATGATATAATGTGGATGTGAACATATAGTTGTGAGAGAAGTATCATATGAGCAAATCTTACATGTAGTTCTATCCATATTAATCATTGCCTTATACACATAGAATCAAATCTTAGCCAGACATGCTGGGTATATTGCTTTAGCCTTAAGGAAGAAAATTTCCATATTGCGTAAAAATGTTACATAGAATTACAATAGAACATAAGTATAATGATAATAACAATATAAGCTAAAAGCGATCACTAGTAAACAACCTGAACTTTAATGGGGATGAAAAGCTAACTGAAATAATCTAAAAATGAATACATGTAGACATAATCAGAACTACATGATCAACAACCTTAGATTTAATGGGGACATGAATTGAATTGTACAGGAAACAACCTCAATTTTAACTGGATATAAACCATATTGCTTTGAAAACAATCTTAGATAAAGTCAGGACATAAACCATACAGTTAAGATTGAATTATGACTTTAGATAATTCAGGGAGGATATGACGTAAGGAGAACTGGATATTTGATGTACAAAACCCTTATTTTCATGTCTATCACAAAGACAGACCACAACATTATACACATCATCAGTACTTATAGAATACACTGGAACTAATGATTTTATGTTCACTTATTGCAAATAAGAACTTAAAAACAATGTGTTCAGGGAGGGTAATCAGTCTGTATACATAACAACCTCTCAATCCAAATCAGGGAAATGTTTTAAATCATTTGCCTGCACCTAGATGTGTGAGTTTTAAATCCGCACCTAGATGTGTGAGTTTTAAATCCGCACCTAGATGTGTAATCAATTTATAAATCTGAGAAGACTGAATGATAGGACACTGAAAACTGAATGAAACCTTAACACTCTAATACTTGGACTAAACAAATGTTAACAGCAAGCAAATATCAGTCTCCGGGTGTAAGCAATATCAAAATCGTAAAAAAGTGATAAATGTATCAATGACACGAACATATAACATGACAATCAATGTAACAATAGAAACCTACAGAACATGTAGAATAACTAAACTTAATCACTATCAGTACATTCTAAACTTACTTTGCTGTTTGGGTGTAAATTACAAATATTTGATATTTAACTGTTTTATCTTTACACAATAATCATATGAATACAAACCAGATATAATCAAGTCAAAGGTTCAATCATATCCTTAATAGTCACATGATCATATCTTGTCACATGATAATCATAAAGTCACATGACCATCACAAAGTCACATGAACATGATATATTGTCACATGATCAACACAAATTGTCACATGATCAATACATTTTGTCACATGATTATCACACAATGTTACATGTACTAAATACTTCACGAACCTTTCACTAGTTTCACAAATCATGCATCAATGCTGTCATTAGATAGAAACTGAAATGAGAGATGACATTAGCTACGACACAACCTGAGCCACGTATCAGGAACTAAGTTCACCACCATAACACAAGTAAGATCTTTCATTTAACTTGGAATCCTCAATTACAGCATTGTCTTTGATGATAAATAAAATGCTCCATAACTTTATACCAAGTCTTTTAAAACCTACACTATATAAAACAAAGTCCACATATTGGCATCTAAATGAAGAAGAAGTCTAATTAACTGCCAATTTTATTCAATCAATAACCAATCATTGATTATCAATAGTTTTATAGTAAGGCACCTCATCCATAGGATATTGTTCATCCATATATGTGTATGTATGTGAATCAGAGTTCCCATACGGTGGAGCACTTGGTTCTGGTCGGTGATATCCGTATTCTGTCGGTGGGTCATATGGATCTTGTTTTATTCCACAGAAAACATATTTTAACTTCTGAAATAGACACCATTATACTTAATTAAGACAGAATCACAGGAATTATCATTATCTCAATGTTAACAAAATGTCATTGTCAAGCAACTATCAACTACCACTAGAACAGTGTGTTTAAAAATGCTATCTTAGCAGCAAATGTCTAGATATGACATCCAGACTTTTCAAGACCGACTAAACATCTTGATATTCTAAGAAGTTATCTGAAGTTGTACAAAATAACAAAATATCCAAATAGGAAAAAATAACTGAACATCAGTTATATACATGTTACATTACGTACCTGACCAAATGATCCATCTTATGAACATGAATTATATACATGTTACATTACATACCTGACCAAATGATCCATCTTATGAACATGAATTATATACATGTTACATTACGTACCTGACCAAATGATTCATCTTATGAACATGAATTATATACATGTTACATTACGTACCTGACCAAATGATCAATATAATTATGAACATGAATTATAAACATGTTACATTACATACCTGACCAAATGATCAATATTATGAACATGAATTATAAACATGTTACATTACGTACCTGACCAAATGATCCATCTTATGAACATGAATTATATACATGTTACATTACATACCTGACCAAATGATCCATCTTATGAACATGAATTATATACATGTTACATTACGTACCTGACCAAATGATTCATCTTATGAACATGAATTATATACATGTTACATTACGTACCTGACCAAATGATCAATATAATTATGAACATGAATTATAAACATGTTACATTACATACCTGACCAAATGATCAATATTATGAACATGAATTATAAACATGTTACATTACGTACCTGACCAAATGATCCATCTTATGAACATGAATTATATACATGTTACATTACGTACCTGACCAAATGATCCATCTTATGAACATGAATTATATACATGTTACATTACGTACCTGACCAAATGATCAATATTATGAACATGAATTATAAACATGTTACATTACATACCTGACCAAATGATCAATATTATGAACATGAATTAAATACATGTTACATTACATACCTGACCAAATGATCCATCTTATGAACATGAATTATAAACATGTTACATTACATACCTGACCAAATGATCCATCTTATGAACATGAATTATATACATGTTACATTACGTACCTGACCATATGATCAATATTTTGAACATGAATTATATACATGTTACATTACATACCTGACCAAATGATCAATATTATGAACATGAATTATATACATGTTACATTACGTACCTGACCAAATTATCCATCTTATGAACATGAATTATATACATGTTACATTACGTACCTGACCAAATGATCAATATTATGAACATGAATTATATACATGTTACATTACGTACCTGACCAAATGATCAATATTATGAACATGAATTATATACATGTTACATTACGTACCTGACCAAATGATCCATCTTCTTGCTGACAGCTGTGTATCATGGCTGCAGGGATGGCTAGGAATGGTGCACTGGCAAAAATCCAACATAACAAGTCCCAGGTTCCTCGTATTTTAACATTTCTATAACCTGGAACTTCATCTAGATCTGTGATAAATATGTAGAGGAAAATAGCCTGAAAATTAAAATAACAAAATCTACAAGCTTGTTACAGCAGGAAGTTTGTTCCATCTTTAATACAACAATAGGAAACAAATTTGTTGAGATTTTTGTTTCTCAAAAGTGCCTCCATGGACAAGTGGTTATGGTCCTCCATGGACAAGTGGTTATGGTCCTCAATGGACAAGTGGTTATGGTCTGAGACAAGCAGTCACCAGTTACCCCTTCAATGTTTTATCAAGAACAGAGATCCTGAAAAATAATTACATTGAAAGTACTATTATGCCAAAACTATTCAAGCGTTGTGACTATTTAAAGCACACAAGTTGGAGGAAGTGAGCATCATAGATATAAACTTACCACTGTAATAATTGTAGATACAGCACACCACATTGACATAATATAACCCTTTACTTCATAGCCCCCTAGTCAATATACATACTGTATACTGATAGTGGATCAGATAAACTTGGTACACTGTCTTCATACAGGTTATTGGGAATTGCTTCTGTTTTTACACATGTCTACTTCATCACTGGTTTATTATACTAAATATTAATCCCATCAAATTATAGTAATAATAAAAGTTGTTCATAATTTAATAAACTTTCTTATGGTGTCATTTTTGTAACTGTAGGATAAATATTAAAAGAAATAAAGGGGAAAAAATTGCAAAAAAATCTGTAAGCATATTTTTGCCTTTTCTGATTTTTTTCTATTGACACCCGATCATTTTATCACTTCATTGTAATGCTAAATAATGGTTTTATGATTTCCGAACTATGCCAAATTGATGGTATTTAATTTATCTTACTTGCTATGCAAAATATCTGATGTTAGGCAATATAATGTGTACAAACTGACACAAAACCCATATTTTTCCTTATCCTTTTTTTTTATTTGCCCTTTCTGTTCACTATGAGACATACAATAAAAAATCATAAAGCAAAAATTGTTATCGCAAACTCCACTAAATTTTACTTTAGGCTGTAAAAATCAATACTTTACTCTCAATATTAAATAAACGTGCAAAGGTAAAACTTGGCTCAGTGCCAGTGATTGACAGTGCACATTCAGGAATTTATGTCCAACGATCAAGGTCATCTTGACCCAGACAGAGTGTCTAATAAATGTGTCAAGTTCAAAGGATGTTTTTAAAACAATCAGAGGTTGAGAAAGTGTACCATAGTACAAAAAACTTTAACCTAGTTGATCATAATTTGGCATGTTAATTTTCAATTGTTCTTCACACACATTTGCGGCCAATCTTTGTGACTTGAATATGGTTTTACATCAAAGACGAGTGAAACGGTCGTATACGACTTTTACTGCATCAAATTTGTTTGATGATATGGAATAAAGGATAATATTTACGTATGTTTCAACAAATCTCCCAGCATATTATATTGAAGTAAAAAATAAACCATGTGCATGCAGACTTCTGTGTTCATGATATGTCCAGTGCCTGACTCGTTTTGTGTTTACATGGCATTTACAACTTTTACCGAATAATAGACAAAATATTTTTGTTGGTGATTTGTCTTCATGAAATATTGGAAATTATAATTCTTGCAATAAAAAAATCGGAGTAAAAGGTATTTATTTAGGTTGAACAACAAATTGATTTGTTTTCCAGAGTCATATTGTTCTCCAATAAATAAGCCCCGCCCATGAGAAGATTAAATCCGATATGGAAATTTGTCACACGTGTCAGCTGTAAAAACAATGTGGCACCATAAAACTCCGAGTGACATTAAAATTTGACAATAATTAGGGACCAATACTGTTAGCCAACTTAATCCCATTGATGACCGCATCAATTAGCACGTGTTTTTTGTTAACTTGAATTAGATTTTCACACGAGACATTGACACTGTATATTTCTTTTATTGCACCCGAGACCCGACAAACTACTGATTATGATCTTTATTACATTATTTTTGTTTGAAAATATTTAAGATATAATTGTTCTACTGTTTTTGGCTTTGACTTGACTAAACTATAAAATTCCTCGGCAAAACTGGCATTAGAAATGAACCGCACGTCTGCAGACTACTATGTAATCTCAACACTATACGTCATCATGTACCCGGCTACCTGTCTTGTATTTAAACGCAATTAACCACTTAATTTTATATACAAACAATACTTTTTTGTTAATGTTATGTCTTCATGAAACATTGAATTTTACAATCATTGTTATAAACAAGAGGGCCACATTGGCCCTTTATCGTTCACCTGAGAACAAAGGCCAATAATCAATGACCAGGTAATATAGTTTCCATCTCGTAGAACTCATTTTTACGTAGATTTTGAGATCAAAACCAACAATGAAGGTATAATACTGTTAAACAAGCCAAAACGTAGCAAATTTTCTAATCCAAGGGTCCATAACTCTTGAAGTTGTGGTCCGATTCCACCCATAACTTAACTTGTCCAAAACCATAAGGTCATACACATTCATTGTAAATATGATTAGGATCAGTGAATAAATGAAGGCGCTAGAGTGTAAACAGGCTAAAATATAGCAAATTTGCTAAGTCAAGGGCCCATAACTCTTGAAGATGTGGTCCGATTCCGCCCATAATTGAACTTGTTCGAGATCTTTTGGTTATACTCATTTACTGAAAATATTATTAGGATCGGTGTATAAATGAAGCGCTAGTGTGTAAACAAGCTAAAACATAGCAAATTTTCAAAATCAAGGGCCCATAACTCTTGAAGTTTAGGTCCGATTCCGCCCATAATCGAACTTGTCCAAGATCTCTTGGTTATACACATTTACTGAAAATATGATTTGGATTGGTGAATAAATGAATGCGCTAGAGTGTAAACAAACTCAAATATAGCAAATTTTCTAAGTCAAGGGCCCATAACTCTTGAAGTTCTGGTCCGATATTGCCCATCATCGAACTTAGCTGAGACATTGTGGCCATATACATTGTGAGCAAGTTTAATCAAGATTCGTAAAGAGCTGCGCTTGCTAGAGTGTAAACAAACTAATTGTGGACGGACGACGGACGCCGGACATTCACCGATCCTAAAAGCTAACAAGAGGGCCAAGATGGCCCTATATCACTCATATGACAATCGCTGTTCACTCATTAAAACATTGTTTTGAACCGGTGCCCTAGTTTTTGACCCCAGACGACCTATGTTCGAATTTGTCTTACATATCATTAAGACAAACAGTCTGACTAGGTTTGGTGAAGATACGATCAAAATTTGACATCTACAGTGTTAATAAGGTTTTCCTAAGATTTGACCTTGTGACCTGGTTTTTGACCCTAGGTGACCCATATTTGAACTTGTCCTTAATATCATTAAGACAAACAATCTGACAAGGTTTGGCCAAGATCCAATCAAAACCATGACATTTAGAGCTTTTACAAGATTTTACCTAAGATTTGACCTTGTGACCCAGTTTTTGAACCCGGCTGACCCATGTTCATCCTTCACCCACATATCATTGAGGCAAACATTTTGACAAGGTTTGGTAAAGATCCAATTAAAACTGTGACATCTACAGTGTTAACAAAGTTTTCCTAAGATTTGACCTGGTGACCTAGTTATTGACCCCAGATGACCCATATTTATACTTGACCGTTATATCATTAAAACAAACGATTTGACAAAGTTTGGTGAAGATCCAATAATAACTGTGAAATCTACCGTGTTAACATGGTTTTTCATAAGATTTGACCTAGCGACCTAGTTTTTGACCCAAGATGACCCATGTTCGAACTCGTCAAAGATATTATGAAGACAAACATTCTGACAAGGTTTCATGATCATCCAATCAAAACAGTGACTTCTAGAGTGTTCACAAGGTTTTCCAGCAATTTGCCCTAGTGACCTAATTTTACTACAGAAATGACCCATTATCAAACTTGACCTACATATTTTTAAAATAAACATTCTGACAAAGTTTCATGAAGATCCAGTCAAAACAGTGATTTCTAAAGTGTTCACAAGGTTTTCCCTTATTTGGCCCTGGTGACCTAGTTTTTGACCCCAAATGGCCCAATATCGAACTCGTCTGAGATTTTGTTGATATTAACGTTCTGACCCAGTTTTGCTAAAATTGGGCTAAAAATGTGGCCCCTAGTGTGGTCACAATATAAAGTTTGACGCCGCATGACGCACACCGCACGACGCCGGACGGAGAGTGATCCTAATAGCTCACTTTGTCACTTTGTGACATGTGAGCTAAAAATCGATGATATTTCGGGAAAAATGATTTACTGAATTTCAAAAATCAACCACGTTGAATAACGGGATTATGAAGTAAGCGGTCTACACGTGAATATATATGGGCCCATGAAGTAAAGGGATAAACTTACCGCTGTAATAACTGTAGATACAGCACACCACATTGACATAATAATTCTTTCTGCAATACCAAAGTTCTGCTTTGCTGCAAAACAAACAAAAGAGTACACTGACAGATAAATACACAGAGTCTTAAGCAGTAAAAATAACAAGAGGGCCAAGATGGCCCTATATCGCTCACATGACAATCACTGTTCACTCATTAAAACATTGTTTTGAACCGGTGACCTAGTTTTTGACCCCAGACGACCTATGTTCGAATTTGTCTTACATATCATTAAGACAAACAGTCTGACTAGGTTTGGTGAAGATACCATCAAAATTTGACATCTACAGTGTTAATAAGGTTTTCCTAAGATTTTACCTTGTGACCTGGTTTTTGACCCTAGGTGACCCATATTTGAACGTGTCCTTAATATCATTAAGACAAACAATCTGACAAGGTTTGGCCAAGATCCAATCAAAACTATGACATTTAGAGCTTTTACAAGATTTTTACCTAAGATTTGACCTTGTGACCCAGTTTTTGAACCCGGCTGACCCATGTTCATCCTTGACCCAAATATCATTGAGGCAAACATTTTGACAAGGTTTGGTGGAGATCCAATTAAAACTGTGACATCTACAGTGTTAACAAAGTTTTCCTAAGATTTGACCTGGTGACCTAGTTATTGACCCCAGATGACCCATATTTATACTTGACCGTTATATCATTAAAACAAACGATTTGACAAAGTTTGGTGAAGATCCAATAATAACTGTGAAATCTACAGTGTTAACATGGTTTTTCATAAGATTTGACCTAGCGACCTAGTTTTTGACCCAAGATGACCCATGTTCGAACTCGTCCAAGATATTATGAAGACAAACATTCTGACAAGGTTTCATGATCATCCAATCAAAACAGTGACTTCTAGAGTGTTCACAAGGTTTTCCAGCAATTTGCCCTAGTGACCTAATTTTATTACAGAAATTACCCATTTTCAAACTTGACCTACATATTATTAAAATAAACATTCTGACAAAGTTTCATGAAGATAAATTCAAAACAGTGATTTCTAAAGTGTTCACAAGGTTTTCCCTTATTTGGCCCTGGTGACCTAGTTTTTGACCCCAAATGGCCCAATATCGAACTCGTCCAAGATTTTGTTGATATTAACGTTCTGACCCAGTTTTGCTAAAATTGAGCCAAAAATGTGGCCCCTAGTGTGGTCACAACAAAAAGTTTGACGACGCACGATGCCGGACGCCGGACGGAGAGTGATCCTAACAAAGTGACAAAGTGAGCTAAAAATCTTTATTTATGATTTTATTTATCTTTACTTCCATTCTTACTCTCAGTCATGAAAACAAAATTATTGTTATGTTTATAGTTGCCTGTGAGGTCTAGAGCTTATTTCTGAAGTCAATATTGTAAATGTGAGGAATAACTTTGTATATCAAACTTAGCCTTTTGTACTTATAAATGATATAATCCTCGTTATCACCATAGCAATAATAACAGTCAATAAATCTATTACGAAAACAAACTATGTCAAATATACATTTCCTAAGAAAGAACAAGAGGGCCATGATGGCCCTATATCGCTCATCAGATAAAAAGACTCATACACAAAATTATCATGAGCCTATGTAAAATTAAGTGACCCGGGGGGCGGGCCAATAATAACTTGAACAAACTTGGTAGATGTTCACCAGACAATGCTACATACTAAAATATGTAAGCTCTAGGCCCTGTGGATTCAGACAAGAAGATTCTTGAAGTTTTGACCTTGGTTGCCATGGCATCCAGAGTTTTAAATGAAATTAATTTTTTTTAACAACTTGGTAGAGCTTCATGCAAGGAACATCCACGTAAAGCTTCGTTGAAATTGGCCAACTGGTTAAGAAGGAGATGTTGTTTAAAGCAATTGTTGACGCACGCACACAGATGACAGATGTCAGGCTATTACAATAGCTCATCATGAGCACTTTGTGCTCTGGTGAGCTAAAAATAGAATATATGAAATTATACATACCATATATGATTATAATACATAGTCCATATAAAACTACAGTCAGGAAATATAACTTATGTGTACAGTGCTCCATTACGATGATGTAATACAAGCCAGCCTGAAATATAAAAGTTATCATGAAAACATGATTAGGGAAAAGGTAATACATGACCGAAAAACAGAACTTTAGCAGAAACCATGGAAGCAGGGCACAAAATAAACTAAGGGCCATAATCTTCCAAAAATTATCAAATCACAAAACGTGCAAAATATGTGCTGGGAAAATTGGTGACAATATTCCATAAAAGTTTGAGAAATATAAAAATAGTTGCAAATAAAAGAGTATTTCTCTATATATTACATATGTGCACAAAATAAACAAAGGGCCATAATTCTGTAAAAATTTATCGAATCATAAAACCTTTACAACATGCATTGGGTATCTTGATAATAATAGTTCCATGAAAGTTTTATCAAAATCCCTTAAGAAAACAAGGAAACAAAGAGTTTTTCACTGTTACAATCGCACAAAATAAACAAAGGGCCATAATTCCGTCAAAAATGATCAAATCACAAAACTCGGAATATATGTGCGGAGGTTTTTGGTAACAACAAGTCTGTTAAAGTCTCGTCAAAATCCCATGAAAAATGCAGGAGAAGTATCCTAAAGAAATGTAGGAATTTTTTTAACACAATGACCCCGTGACCTGGACCTTTGACCTGAAAATGCCTAGGTCCTGTAGAGGTTGTCATGAGGAACCTACATATGAAGTTTGATGAATGTAGGTGCAAGCATTTTGATTTTTTATGCAAGGTTAAAGTTTGGTACAAACAGAAAGAGAGACCAAAAACAATATGCCCCCGAACTATCTATACGGGGCATAAAACAGCGCCATTTTGTTTACAGTAACTTTGTGTTACGTTGGTATTATGAAAACGTGATAATGACTCTTGTCTTAAAATACCAAATAATTTCTCAACGTGTGTACTCTTACTTCTGAACACCATGAGGTTATCATAATTAACGACACGATCAGCAACAT
The DNA here is from genome assembly GCA_964023205.1 of Lutraria lutraria. Taxonomy (NCBI): domain Eukaryota; kingdom Metazoa; phylum Mollusca; class Bivalvia; order Venerida; family Mactridae; genus Lutraria; species Lutraria lutraria. The sequence goes on from OZ026849.1 coordinate 8,367,978, forward strand.
TTGTTGTTGATTTTCAAACTAACGTCTACTACAGAGTCTTTGACTATGAGATCCGTGAAAAGCACAGAATCGTACAGGTTTTTAGACTATCACTACAGTATGAACAATTTTTTTCGCTTGTTATTTCATCTCTGGTAAACAAATAGATTAAATTTTGTTTCTGTCACAGACAAAAGGGACTGATGTAAATGATCAATGTATAAGGCGCAATAGATTTCTAGACACGATTTTCAATTTAAAAACATTTTTACTATTGTTATTCATTTTCCCAACAATTTGCCTCATCACTAATGTGTTTCATTGGTAATGTTTTCCATGAACTAGGTAAAGTACCTAAATAGATTATATTGCAATCATAATTACTATTATTTGTAACACAGTTGAACACCTACTCACAATAAAAGTGCCCTGCAGCAAACATACATTTAACAGTACATACATGAAAGCTGGAAATGAAACAAGGCTACTGGTACTATATGTCACAGTTCAACAATCGGAAACTTCAGGTTTTGTATTAAGAGACCATTGTGTTAAGAGACCACTTTTGGTATTTCCCTTGGGCAGTCGCTTTGTACAAGATTGACTGTATAAGTGAATGAGAAGAATATACAGAATGAGTAACATATTAATAATCTCTAGTACCACATCCAGGTACATCCAGGTACCCCCCCCCCCTAGTACCACATCCAGGTACCCCCCCCCTCTAGTACCACATCCAGGTACCCCCCCCCCCCCCCTCTAGTATCACATCCAGGTACCCCCCCCCCTCTAGTACCACATCCAGGTACCCCCCTCTAGTACCACTTCCAGGTACACCCCCTCTAGTACCACATCCAGGTACACCCCCCCCCCCCCCTACTTCAGGGAAACAACACTACCTACCTGTGTTGTATGCAGTATAGAAGCACCAACACCAACAGACACAAGAGCAAATGATGCACAGAAATTCACACAACATTTTTTTTCCTGAAATGTCTCACTCCAGTCAGCCAAACCTTCAACAAGATTGTCAGTGATACTGAACATTGCAACCACCTGAAAATATACATAACATACTGTTTTCATCACATGTGACTTACCATTAACAATTATCATCTACAAGTTACCAATTAGAGTTATCACCACAAGTTGCCATTTAGAAGACATCACAAAATTTGTCATCACAAGATATCATTGTAAGATATGTCATCACAAGATATCATTGTAAGATATGTCATCACAAGTTATCATTGTAAGATATATCATCACAAGATATCATTGTAAGATATGTCATCACAAGATATCATTGTAAGATTTGTCATCACAAGTTATCATTGTAGATATATGTCATCACAAGATATCATTGTAAGATATGTCATCACAAGATATCATTGTAAGATATGTCATCACAAGATATCATTATAAGATATGTCATCACAAGATATCATTGTAAGATTTGTCATCACAAGTTATCATTGTAAGATATGTCATCACAAGATATCATTGTAAGATATGTCATCACAAGATATCATTGTAAGATATGTCATCACAAGATATCATTATAAGATATGTCATCACAAGATATCATTGTAAGATTTGTCATCACAAGTTATCATTGTAAGATATGTCATCACAAGATATCATTGTAAGATATGTCATCACAAGATATCATTGTAAGATTTTTCATCACAAGTTATCATTGTAAGATTTGTCATCACAAGTTATCATTGTAAGATATGTCATCACAAGATATCATTGTAAGATTTGTCATCACAAGTTATTTTTTATCATCAAGAGTTATCACCAAAAGAATTTGGACAAAACTGTTTATTTCTGACACTGTTTTTATCACATAACTGTTAATATTATAAATCAGTTTATATAAAATAACAGGAAATATCACCTACCACAAACATGACTCCTGCTATAAATATAGACAGATAAAACAACATGGCGTACACTGGTGGTATAGACAACACAGAGAACGCTTTGGCCATTGTTGTAAATATCACATCAAAATCTGAAATATACCAAAAAGAATATACTGCAGAGCTGAGCTGTTAGTTCCTTGGGACACAAATAAATACTTTATTAAATTATTACATCCAGTCATCCATATATCACTACACAACCTATGCCGTGTGTAAGCTGCCTAAGATTAACACTTGTCTAAGCACAAAATAATTACTATGGTTCATTAAATTTCCTACAGCGCCTGTTTTCATGTATTTGCCAATATCAGTCATTTCAAAGGTATATAAATTTATGGATTTTAAATGTTGACATGAGATATCTCAGATAGGAAGCACTATTCTGCCTCTCAACGATCCTAAATCATTTATAAATACATATCATTTACAGTAAAACCTCACAAGACCACTTCATTATAATGATCATTCATGTTTACTATCAAGTTAAATATTTCTGCAATATTTCGACCCAATAATGAGATCAACTTAGTATTAAAATCATTAATTTACTACTATAATGGTTTTCTTTTACTAAGGTACATTATTAAACAAGAGGCCACATTGGCCCTTTATCGCTCACCTGAGAACCAAGGCCAATAATCAATGACCAGGTAATATAGTTTCCATCTCATAAAACTCATTTTTACGTAGATTTGAGATCAAAACCAACAATGAAGGTATATTACTGTTAAACAAGCCAAAACGTAGCAAATTTTCTAATCCAAGGGTCCATAACTCTTGAAGTTGTGGTCTGATTCCACCCATAACTTAACATGTCCAAAACCATAAGGTCATACACATTCATTATGATTAGGATCGGTGAATAAATGAAGGCGCTAGAATGTAAACAAGCTAAAATATAGCAAATTTGGTAAGTCAAGGGCCCATAACTCTTGAAGATGTGGTCCGATTCCGCCCATAATTGAACTTGTTCGAGATCTTTTGGTTATACTCATTTACTGAAAATATTATTAGGATCGGTGTATAAATGAAGGCGCTAGTGTGTAAACAAGCTAAAATATAGCAAATTTTCAAAATCAAGGGCCCATAACTCTTAAAGTTTGGGTCCGATTCCATCCATAATCGAACTTGTCCAAGATCTTTTGGTTATACACATTTACTGAAAATATTATTAGGATCGGTGTATAAATGTAGGTGCTAGAGTGTAAACAAGCTAAAGTATAGCAAATTTTCTAAGTCAAGGGCCCATAACTCTTGAAGTGGTGGTCCGATATTGCCCATAATCGAACTTGTTCAAGATCTTTTGGTTATACACATTTACTGAAAATATGATCAGGATTGGTGAATAAATGAATGCCCTAGAGTGTAAACAAGCTAAATATAGCAAATTTTGTAATTCAAGGGCCCATAACTCTAGAAGTTATTATCAGATTTTGCCCATAATCGAACTTAGCCGAGACATTGTGGCCATATACATTGTGAGCAAGTTTAATCAAGATTCGTAAAGAGTTGCGGTTGTTAGAGTGTAAACAAACTAATTGTGGACGGACGACGGACGCCGGACATTCACCGATCCTAAAAGCTCACCTGATGAATCAGGTGAGCTAAAAACATTCATTGATCAGTTCACACCTCTTGTTGATGTAATATTATGTCAGAACATTTTAATATGGGTTCTTGATATCTTGAATAAGCAGAGTATTTACTAATATCTTACTATGAGTCTTAAACTGCTGGTGTGACATAACTTCCTGGAGGTTACCAATATAAGGAGCCATCGTAAGTTGTGGTAACTGGCAAGTAGCAGCATATACAAGAATTACAAATAACCAGGACCTAAAATATAAGCCAAATACATAAATACAACAATATACCACAACATTATATCACTACATATATTTCCATACTTCATTATATATAATTATACCATGATTTAGTATATCGAGGGTTCAGCGCAACAGTGTCGTAACTCATATTGAAATAAGAACAAGTTACGACAGTGTTGCGTTGAGCCCTCGATATGTAATATTAACATACTTTTGTAATTTACAGTTCATATAATACATGTACATCCATATTTTCAAACTGTATTATGATATAATTTTACTATATTTTTGTATCTGGTTCTACCCAGACTTAGTGTTTTCAAATCTTTGAGTTAAAGCCACCAAAACTTACACATTTCTACTTAGACGACCATTTCCTGTCATTTTGCCCATAGTAGGAAGTATGGCAGTCCACACAGGTACTGCATGCATCACCAACTCAAAACCATACGTCCAATCCTACAATATAACCCAAATCTGTATTATATCAATACTGTACAGGAACACATGGTATGGAAGTGTAAAATGGACAAAGATTGAAAGTCAATGTAACATGTGAACATGTCAGATAATGAAACATGTGAACATGTCAGATAATGTAACATGTAAACAGGTCAGATGATGAAACATGTAAACAGGTCAGATAATGTAACATGTGAACAGGCCAGATAATGTAACATGTGAACAGGTCAGATACTGTAACTTGTAAACAGGTCAGATACTGTAACATGTAAACAGGTCAGATAATGTAACATGTAAACAGGTCAGATAATGTAACATGTTGTAAACAGGTCAGATAATGAAACATGTAAACAGGTCAGATAATGAAACATGTAAACAGGTCAGATGATGAAACATGTTGTAAACAGGTCAGATGATGAAACATGTGAACAGGTCAGATAATGAAACATGTAAACAGGTCAGATGATGAAACATGTGAACAGGTCAGATAATGAAACATGTGAACAGGTCAGATAATGAAACATGTAAACAGGTCAGATGATGAAACATGTGAACAGGTCAGATGATGAAACATGTAAACAGGTCAGATGATGAAACATGTAAACAGGTCAGATGATGAAACATGTTAACAGGTCAGATGATGAAACATGTGAACAGGTCAGATGATGAAACATGTGAACAGGTCAGATGATGAAACATGTGAACAGGTCAGATGATGAAACATGTTAACAGGTCAGATGATGAAACATGTTAACAGGTCAGATGATGAAACATGTGAACAGGTCAGATGATGAAACATGTGAACAGGTCAGATGATGAAACATGTGAACAGGTCAGATGATGAAACATGTGAACAGGTCAGATAATGAAACATGTTAACAGGTCAGATGATGAAACATGTTAACAGGTCAGATGATGAAACATGTAAACAGGTCAGATGATGAAACATGTGAACAGGTCAGATAATGAAACATGTTAACAGGTCAGATAATGAAACATGTGAACAGGTCAGATGATGAAACATGTGAACAGGTCAGATGATGAAACATGTGAACAGGTCAGATGATGAAACATGTGAACAGGTCAGATGATGAAACATGTGAACAGGTCAGATAATGAAACATGTTAACAGGTCAGATGATGAAACATGTTAACAGGTCAGATGATGAAACATGTAAACAGGTCAGATGATGAAACATGTGAACAGGTCAGATAATGAAACATGTTAACAGGTCAGATAATGAAACATGTGAACAGGTCAGATAATGAAACATGTTAACAGGTCAGATAATGAAACATGTTAACAGGTCAGATAATGAAACATGTTAACAGGTCAGATGATGAAACATGTGAACAGGTCAGATAATGAAACATGTTAACAGGTCAGATAATGAAACATGTTAACAGGTCAGATGATAAAACATGTGAACAGGTCAGATGATGAAACATGTAAACAGGTCAGATAATGAAAAAGAATTTCATCGCAATATCTTAATCCCTAATTAAGTTATTCACCGGAAACTGATTTTCTATTTTTAGAAATAGTGAGCTTGATCCTACTGGCCCTTGATGTAATTCAAAAGCATGTACTGCATGTAAGCTACCAACACACAAAATTTCATCACAATATCTTAATCCATAATTAAGTTATTCATCGAAAACCGATTTTCTATTTTTAGTAACATTGAACTTAACCATGACCCAACTGACCCCAAATACAATCTCAAGCAAAGCATTCATGCAAAGATGTAAAATACCCAGTTTAGTCAAGAGTAGCCATTCCAACTTAAGTTATTGAGCAGAAACTGATTTTCTATTTTCAGTAACAGCGACCTTGACCTGACTGACCCCAAATACAATTCCAAGCTAGGTTTTGATGCAAGGAAACTAAATACTTAATTTAGTCAACACTAGACACCGCCTGTTTGACGCCCGTCTGTGAGCAGGTCAGGTAATGAAAGATGTGAGCAGGTTAGATTAGTAACAATCATTAACATTCTGACATCACTACATGGACAGATTGAAGTACAAGACATACCTTTATTAATGGTGTGTTTTCATCATGTAAATTGTTGAACTGATCCATATCAAGGTTATATAACTCATACAAGAATGTATTAGATCCATTACTATCTAGCTGGCTGTAACCATACCCTAATACTGTGAATACCAGGGCTAGAAATGCTGGTCCTAACACAAACAGTATCTGTAACATACATCATGGATTGTTTAATTCATAAATAATTGTTATGAGTAATAAGTTTCACTAAATGCTGATGCCAGCATTTATTTTTAGCTTCGTGAGGTCTCTTTTATATGATAATGTTTGTTGTTACAATGGCAAAAAAACGAAAACTATCAACTGTTGTACAAAATTTAATGTAAAAATAATAGCATTCAGTGAACATGTAAATAGTTTAATAAAACACAGTTTTTTAACATTATTACAAACATTATTATAGGCACCAAGCTGTTAAAATTTGGAGAAGAGTTAGGAGAACTTTATCTTTTAAATTTTGTTCTGGATATTTCATTGCAATATGGATATATACAGACAGATCTTTAAAGAAATAAGCAAAGTTTTGTTCATGATGTTAACTTTACTAAAGGTAGGCCAAGTTGAATGATATTTTACTATACAATAATTCCACGTTCAAAATAACACTAACTAGTACTAATATATTCTTCTGCTTTCCAAAGCAAATGACAAATTTTAACTGGATTTTTTTATGAAAAAGATGTAGGACACATTGTGGATAAATAAGTTAAAACTGCTATGGTCAGGCCCTATACACATTTCTTGATCATCCTTTTAGCTGATCTAATAGAAACTCTGAGGCAGCCACAACATGCATCTAAACCTACTTACCCAGCCACATACACGAGGACCAAATGCTAGAGCTGCAAACACTAGCAACCATACGGCAACCATCGCCATAGGTAATATAGAACCACTGAAGTTCTTCACTTCGTCAGAAAACTTCCACGTTGGAAATCCTCCCACATCAGATATATTTCCAGATATCTGTAGATATTCCCAGCTGTAATATAAACAATCTCATGAAAACTAAAAGTAGGACATAGAGAGAGAGAGAGAGAGAGAGAGAGAGAGAGAGAGAGAGAGAAAGTATGATACAATATCACACAGTATGATTAAGTATGACAAAGTATAACACTGAGTGACAAAATATGACACAATTTCACTTAGTATGACATGGTTAGACACAGTGTGATACAGTAAGACAAACTTGATAATTAAAATTTTAATTGTTAAAATATTATTTATCAGTGATCAAGCTATCATATGCTGTACAGATACATAGTCTAACCAAATACATGTACAAGCTTGACAGGACAGAACATTCAGTATACATGTACTTACACAAAGACAGAACATTCAGTATACATGTACTTACACAAAGACAGAACATTCAGTATACATGTACTTACACAAAGACAGAACATTCAGTATACATGTACTTACTCAAAGAGAGAACATTCAGTATACATGTACTTACTCAAAGAGAGAACATTCAGTATACATGTACTTACTCAAAGAGAGAACATTCAGTATACATGTACTTACACAAAGACAGAACATTCAGTATACATGTACTTACACAAAGACAGAACATTCAGTATACATGTACTTACTCAAAGAGAGAACATTCAGTATACATGTACTTACACAAAGACAGAACATTCAGTATACATGTACTTACTCAAAGACAGAACATTCAGTATACATGTACTTACTCAAAGACAGAACATTCAGTATACATGTACTTACTCAAAGAGAGAACATTCAGTATACATGTACTTACTCAAAGACAGAACATTCAGTATACATGTACTTACACAAAGACAGAACATTCAGTATACATGTACTTACACAAAGACAGAACATTCAGTATACATGTACTTACACAAAGACAGAACATTCAGTATACATGTACTTACACAAAGACAGAACATTTAGTATACATGTACTTACACAAAGACAGAACATTCAGTATACATGTACTTACACAAAGACAGAACATTCAGTATACATGTACTTACACAAAGACAGAACATTCAGTATACATGTACTTACTCAAAGAGAGAACATTCAGTATACATGTACTTACACAAAGACAGAACATTCAGTATACATGTACTTACACAAAGAGAGAACATTCAGTATACATGTACTTACACAAAGACAGAACATTCAGTATACATGTACTTACACAAAGACAGAACATTCAGTATACATGTACTTACTCAAAGAGAGAACATTCAGTATACATGTACTTACACAAAGACAGAACATTCAGTATACATGTACTTACTCAAAGAGAGAACATTCAGTATACATGTACTTACTCAAAGAGAGAACATTCAGTATACATGTACTTACTCAAAGAGAGAACATTCAGTATACATGTACTTACACAAAGACAGAACATTCAGTATACATGTACTTACACAAAGACAGAACATTCAGTATACATGTACTTACACAAAGACAGAACATTCAGTATACATGTACTTACTCAAAGACAGAACATTCAGTATACATGTACTTACTCAAAGAACTGATCTTCAGCAAAAGGTAAGAGTTTGTTTCTTTCATTGATTGTATGATAAATATCACCAGGGTTTCTGAAATGTAAATTAACCATATACAACCACAGAGAACAGCACTACAGGACTTGTTCAGGTTAGGACACATACTAAATGACCAACTGTTACATGATTCAATCAATTCTTCAGTTTCACTAATTCATTTCACCACATTGTGCTTCATCTAAATGACTTTATAATCTGATCTGATCAAATTTCCAAACTAGATTAAAACATCCTGCTTCAGTTGGTAAAACCAATTTGAAATTTGCTAAGAATTCAAAGTGATTAAATGCTGTGTTTGTGCTTGCAGAAATCCATATACTACTTGACCAAAACTTTAAGATGAAAGTTTACTATCAACAAAAGCATAGGAGACTTACACATCTGCCTTGACATCGAGACGTTCTATACAAGGTTGTACGTTCCAATGATTACCACAGCTTCCCCAAACATACGGACTCTTTGCAATAGCAATGAATGAATACATTCCATAATGTGTTACCATGGGAACAATATACACACTCATCAGGAATAGTTGAATCAGTAGTGTAATACCAACCCCTGAAAATATACATAAATCACGACTACTACAAAATACTCTTCTGTCATTGGATGATTTGACATCATTTGTTGACTTAATATATCCTTTATCAGGTTTATCCTTTATGGGTCTGTAACGGAGACTTATATTGTAAATGATGAGGATGAAGGTAGTCTGTGTGATATAATCATTACAGGGATAGTACCTGACCCGATACAGGATATATGGGTCTGTGGAAAACCATATGGGAAAACCATATAAAGTCAGTTACTAACCCTGTAACTATTAATATCAGTAGTGTAATACTAAAAACACAAAATATACATAAATCATTAGTGTAATACTAACACCATAAAATATACATAATATATAAGTAGTGTAATACTAACACCATACAATATACATAATATATCAGTAGTGTAATACTAAAACCATAAAATATACATAAATCAGTAGTGTAATACTAACACCATACAATATGCATAATATATAAGTAGTGTTATACTAACACCATACAATATACATAATATATAAGTAGTGTAATACTAACACCATACAATATACATAATATATAAGTAGTGTAATACTAACACCATACAATATACATAATATATAAGTAGTGTAATACTAACACCATACAATATACATAATATACAAGTAGTGTAATACTAACACCATACAATATACATAATATATCAGTAGTGTAATACCAACACCATAAAATATACATAAATCAGTAGTGTAATACTAACACCATAAAATATACATAATATATAAGTAGTGTAATACTAACACCATACAATATACATAATATATCAGTAGTGTAATACCAACACCATAAAATATACATAAATCAGTAGTGTAATACTAACACCATAAAATATACATAATATATAAGTAGTGTAATACTAACACCATACAATATACATAATATATAAGTAGTGTAATACTAACACCATAAAATATACATAATATATAAGTAGTGTAATACTAACACCATACAATATGCATAATATATAAGTAGTGTAATACTAACACCATACAATATACATAATATATAAGTAGTGTAATACTAACACCATACAATATACATAATATATAAGTAGTGTAATACTAACACCATAAAATATACATAATTCTTATCCATATCATTGATGGTCAAACTTAAAAGGAATGTTATAAGTGACATGAACCAGCCAGTTTATGCAGCATCTTAAAACTGAACCAATTAAAAAGCTGAATTCTAATAATACGTCTATACGCTATACTTCTGCTCTGTCATATTTTATATTTTCATGTATATGTGTATGGTTGTATAAAACACTATAACATAAATATGATCGACCAAACACTATCAGACCTTACATAGTACCAAATTCACCTCAGTATGAAATGACAATAGTGAAATTTTACCATCAACAATTGAAGAGACATTTACAAGTAAATTTGGCAGCTGAACAAATAGGTTTAAAATACAAGTTACAGAAAATACATCAATTATTTAAATGACCTTCAAACAGGATGACTGCAGGATATTATAGAATCTTTCTAGGAAATTATAGATGAATACATGTTCATTAGACGTAAACAAGATCTAGACTCAGTACAACTTCTCCTAGTCATCAGAATTATGTATACATCAAAATTAGCTGCATCATGCAGAAATTGTATCTGTTTTTTATATCCATCTTATCTGAATCTATCTAATACTTGTCAGAATATTAATTCATGAAATTCCATCCATCTGAATTCGTAGAAATGAAAACAAGTTTGCCTGCATCAAATTTCCTCTGAAGTCAAACATTACATGTAGCATAATGTAGCATATAGTAGAACATGTCATACCCACCATAAAAATAATGCATCATGGGACAATCATTCCACATTGCATTCAAGGAATATGTTGAGACAACATGCCTTATTAGAGGTATGCTTATAAATTACAAAAGAAACAGGGCTCATTTCGTCAGTAATTATTAGCTTGGGATAATATCAGCAATTGCTTGCTTTTTGCATAATTTTTTCTAGCAAAAAGCTAATTGGACTTTAAGAACAAGAGTGCAAAATTTCACAAAATACCCCGTCAAATGGTAAGATGCAAGATAGTTGCAAATTATATATATTTTTTTAAATAAACATCTGAGCAATACGCTTCTAACACATACATTGCATACATTGTAACTCAGAAGTGCCTGCGCCGATTTGGCTGATTAATGAGCTTGACCAAGCTCTCATGCCTATAAACATTTCCATCCCATGGATGTTGCCATAATATGACCGGTTTTTCAAACGAAATATAAACAGTGTTCAAATAGAATTTATCCTACTCTACATTAACATGTTGTGTATGTATACAACTTATCTTACCTTTCATTAACGGGATGTGTTTGGATAGAAGTCCCACAATGCCTTTTTGTTGATGATTTCCAATCTTTAATTGGATGAAAACAGGTGGAACACACAACACAAACAGGAATATATATGCTGCTAGTAATGACATCCCTGTAAAATCAACAATAATAGATTACTTAGGTTTAGGATAAATGATACATGATATGATACATTATAATTATGATACATTATATAATACATGATATGATATATTATATAATACATTACATGATACATTATATAATACATGATATGATACATTATATAATACATGATATGATACATTATATAATACATGATATGATACATTATATGATAATTATATAATACATGATATGATACATTATATAATACATGATATGATACATTATATGATACATTATATGATAATTATATAATACATGATATGATACATTATATAATACATGATATGATACATGATATGATATATTATATGATACATGAAATGATATATCATATGATAATTATATAATACATGATATGATACATGATATGATACATGATATGATACATGATATGATATATTATATGATATATTATATAATACATGATATGATAATTATATAATACATGATATGATACATGATATGATACATTATAATTATGATACATGATATGATACATGATATGATACATGATATGATATATTATATGATACATGATATGATATATTATATGATAATTATATAATACATGATATGATAATACTATAATACATGATATGATACATTATATAATACATGATATGATACATTATAATTATGATACATGATATGATACATTATATAATACATTATATAATACATGATATGATACATGATATGATATATTATATGTTATATGATAATTATATAATAATACATGATATGATACATTATATGATACATGATATGATATATTATATAATACATGATATGATACATTATAATTATGATACATGATATGATACATGATATGATATATTATATGATACATGATATGATACATTATATAATACATCATATGATAATTATATAATACATGATATGATATATTATATAATACATGATATGATACATTATATAATACATGATATGATACATTATAATTATGATACATGATATGATACATGATATGATACATTATATGATACATGAAATGATATATTATATGATAATTATATAATACATGATATGATACATGATATGATATATTATATAATACATGATATGATACATTATATAATACATGATATGATACATTATATAATACATGATATGATACATTATAATTATGATACATGATATGATACATGATATGATACATGAAATGATATATTATATGATAATTATATAATACATGATATGATACATGATATGATATATTATATAATACATGATATGATACATTATATAATACATGATATGATACATCATAATTATGATACATGATATGATACATGATATGATATATTATATGATACATGAAATGATATATTATATGATAATTATATAATACATGATATGATACATGATATGATATATTATATGATAATTATATAATACATGATATGATAATTATATAATACATGATATGATACATTATATAATACATGATATGATACATTATAATTATGATACATGATATGATACATTATAATTATGATACATGATATGATACATGATATGATATATTATATGATACATGATATGATATATTATATGTTATATGATAATTATATAATACATGATATGATACATGATATGATATATTATATGATACATGATATGATATATTATATGATACATGAAATGATATATTATATGATAATTATATAATACATGATATGATACATGATATGATACATGATATGATATATTATATGATAATTATATAATACATGATATGATAATTATATAATACATGATATGATACATTATATAATACATGATATGATACATTATAATTATGATACATGATATGATACATGATATGATATATTATATGATAATTATATAATACATGATATGATAATTATATAATACATGATATGATACATGATATGATACATTATATAATACATGATATGATACATTATAATTATGATACATGATATGATATATTATATAATACATGATATGATATATTATATGATAATTATATAATACATGATATGATATATTATATGATAATTATATAATACATGATATGATACATTATAATTATGATACATGATATGATATATTATATGATAATTATATAATACATGATATGATATATTATATAATACATGATATGATAATTATATAATACATGATATGATACATGATATGATAATTATATAATACATGATATGATATATTATATAATACATGATATGATACATTATATAATACATGATATGATACATTATATAATACATGATATGATACATTATAATTATGATACATGATATAATACATTATATGATACATTATATGATACATTATATAATACATTATATGATACATGATATGATACATTATATGATACATGATATGATATATTATATAATACATGATATGTATCCGTGTCATACATTCTCGTGAACAAATACAGTATAAGTAATATTGGACATAACTAACTAACTTCAAACATCTTGAGACTGAGAGAGCAGTGGGTTACCTCATGATAATCTTATCATGTAAACATTGCTATCTTTGCTTTTTAATAGGAATATTTATTTCTTTATTTTATGTCTTTTCACAGATTTAGCATCATATTGACATTAATTTCTAAATATTTTGCAGAAATATACATCTTAATTAGCTGTGTGTTCTGACTGAAGTGATTTATAACCAACCACTGAGGAGAGAAAATATACCAGCCAGTTTTTTTAGTTTTAATGGCTAAATATTTCTCAGACTGATATAAAAGTTGCATATTTCAGCTGAAGTTAACTGTTTAACACTTCTTTTTTCCTGTGTTACAAATTGTATCCCTACTTTCCATTGAACAACAGAACACTTTCATCAAGTGAACAACAGAACACTTTCATCAAGTGAACAACAGAACACTTTCATCAAGTGAACAACAGAACACTTTCATCAAGTGTAATATTATGAAGAATCCTTCATGGGAGCTCAGTAAATAATCAACATCATTAATATACATACATGCATAAATGTCATCCTTCAATAATTCATTGTTTGCAGTTAAATGATCCACAAATAGTTTGGTTAAGTTTTAGGCATAAACTGTGGAATTTTTTTATACTTTTACACATGATAAATGAACTGCAAGAATTGCAAAATTGACTTGGTCAATGACAAATTTCTGTGATTAAGTTGTTCAACACATACATTTATGTCATTGTATCAGTTGGTCAGCATGTATCCTAGGTGTCAATTGTGCAACAGTACAAACAATTTACCAAACCAAACAGTCAGACAATTTACCAAACCAAACAGTCAACCATAATGTCAGACAATTTACCAAACCAAACAGTCAACCATAATGTCAGACAATTTACCAAACCAAACAGTCAACCATAATGTCAGACAATTTACCAAACCAAAACATTTTCATCAACAGTATTATAATAACACAGTGTAAAAATTCAAATTAAAATATGAAATGTATCATTACTATATAGATACAATCTGTGTTAAATATATACCCAGATCAATCAGTAAATACATAATGTACTCCTTGTAGTACAAACAATAAACAATAAATATCTACACTATAATGTGCTGAGAGACAAACAAACAATTCTCTTATTATCTCACAACTGTTAAATGTGTCTATCAAATTCACATGATCACTGACACAATGTTGTAACTTTATACAATTATAAACATGAGATACAACTTTGTTACACCGACACAGTCATTTGTATTTTATCGAATAAAATGTTGTGAAAATGGAGGATAACTTATTTACTAAACTAAGGAACAAAAAAGAATTTATAAAGGAATGATCTTTTCAACATTATATTTTATTTAAATCAACTTGTTTTAAAAAGAATCAAACAAAAACAAGTTTTAAGTAATTGTAATGAATGATTCAACAGGACTTACACTAAGTTTAACATAATAAAAGTGATGAAAACAAAAACCAGAAATGAACTGGTTTCATTAATAATTTACTAATTTATTCAAATCATTGGATATTTAAATAATACATGGTTCAATTGGTCTGCACTCAACAGAGATACTGACCCCTAATAGAGGTTTATCTAATGTTGGATCAGACAACATTAGTATGTCACCTTCCTACCCTCATTAAATATGACAATATCATGTTTTACAGAAAAGTAAACTATGTACAGAACATACCTGATGGCATCCGAGTAAATGACATCCATGCTGGATAGACAACAATGAAAGCAATCTGAAGAAGGTTCCAAGGGGCCACTTCACCTGCCATCTTGGCCCTTAATATCTCAATCAATAAAAAGTCTGTAAATGGCAAACTTTTCACAAAGCACAATTATTTTGCTCCAAACAAGTTCACCACAGTCTCACTGATAAGTAAACAACTCCAAGAGATAAATTGATTCCAAACGTTAGAAAATAGAGAAAAGTATCATTTGCTTCAAAATGATATCCACTTAGAGTACTCTATCAATCAACAGTCAATGAATAATACATTCTCACCCAGACTGTATCTCTGGTTCTATAAAGACTGTGTCACTAATTCTATACTTGGGACAATACAGCTAGTTAGTGCTTATAGGGACAATATAGATTGTATCCAATATTTCCTGATATATATATATATATATCTGACCATAAAAGTGTCTCAGATGGTCGTAGACTGTTAAGGTGTTTATATTATTACACAACAACTACAATCATTTAAAGCAGAATGAATTAGTTGTCAGATATAGCCAGATGATCCACTGTGGGTACATCAAGCTGAATACTTCATGCAGTTTTCATACCTGAAATAAATACAGACAATATGTTAGGCTGTGGACACAAATCTTTATTACCCTTTAAGGTGATAACATATTTCAAGTTTCATTGCAATTGCTTACAGAATGTGAAAGTAGTTCGCTCCACAAACTAAGACCGCCATTGTACACTATATGGCTAAGTTCAAGGGTACATAACTCTGGAATGAGTGAAACGCTGGGAATGAAAATTGTGTCTTGCACATCTACACTTCATGGTGATATTCTTCTGGCACTGATCTTGAAATGACAGACAGTGGTAGGCACTCTATCCCAGTGGTGAAAGGTTTTGGAAAAAGGTCATTTGCCTATAATGGTTGTAGTCTATGGAATACTGTATAAGTGGTTAAGTTAGCGACATGGAAATGTTAGTGAATTTCGCGAATGGACAAAATTCGCTAATATTTCATCTCGTGTAAATATCCGCCGATTGCGGGTAGAATCTTACCATAACATCGGTAGACGATAATTCCCGGGACGATTATGGTCATTACAACTTTTATTTAACTGCACAACTAGAGTTATTCAAGCATTGATAATAAGAAATAAATGATTTTATTTCACGTTGTTCTTGTATTAAAATAACAAGTTACAATTTACTATTATGACGTAGGCTACTACATTGTACTTGTACGAACATCTATAAAATGTCAAATATGGCCAGCGTGGTTTGGTTGAACCTACAAGAACGTAAAAATGTTTTAATGCGTTTAAATGTTCAATTCTGCATAATTATACTTACTTTTGTTGAAAACGAACACGTTAAGCTATGAAAATATTTCACACCCTTTACAATTTCATCCTTATAGTTTGCATTATGTTTACTTCAAACTTACACATTGTTTGTTAAACATGCTTATAATTGTTCATTGTACGCGGGAGTGGGTAATTTTACGCATGAATAAATTGGAAAACTTAATGTAAATGGGACATTGTATGTTTTTAATGCATGACATACTTCTGATTGTGATTTTTATGACGTACTATGAATATGCAAGTTACCAGATGGAATTTCGCTAACATTTCCTAACGCGAAATGTCCAAAATTTCAAATTCGCTAAATTTTCGACATGCGGAAATATCAACGTATACAGTATGCTACCTCATGATATAAGGAATGTTCATTCCATTTCCTCTTTTAAACACAAGGTTAAGGACAATCTATTAAATTTTATTGATATTTAAACTTAATCCCATTCTTTTATCATAGCATTGAATTTTATAGTACTATTTCACTTTAGTAACTCAGACACAAAGTAAATTTTTGTTTTATTATGCATTGCAACTTGTTTAATGTTTTTTACTAAGTCATCAACTCAGGTGAAATTTATAGCATTATATTGTTCCTCAGTAACATATCTTTTAGTAGGCTTTTTTGTTTTTCTATATAAGCCTATATAAATCATGTGAATCCCGGTGCAGGGCTAATTTTCACCCTGGGGCCATAAGTTTAACAAATTTGGTAGAAGTCCGCTAGACAATGCTACATACCAAATATCTTAGCTTTAGGTATTGTAGTTTCGGACAAGAATTTAAAAAAAATCCTAAATAGATTAGAGTAAACCCCAGGGCAGGACCAATTTTGACCCCAGGGCAATAATTTAAACAAACTTGTTGGAGGATCACTAGATAATGCTACATACAAAATATCTAAGGCTCTAAGCATTGTGGCCAAGAAGATCTTTTAAATTTTCCAAGTATATAAGCCTATATGAATCAAGTGACCCTGGGGCGGGGCCAATTTTGACCCTGGGGAAACAATTTGAACAAACTTGGTAGAGGTCTACTAGACAATGCTACACACCAAATATTTAAGCAATAGGCATTGTAGTTTCTGACAAGGAGATTTTTTTTAACTTCCCTGTATAAGTCTATGTATTGTAAAATCAAGTGACCCTAATGGGCCGGGCCAATTTTGATCCTAGGGCAATAATTTGAACAAATTTGGTAGAGGTCCACTAGACAATGCTACACACAAAATGTCCTGTGGTTTTGGACAAGAAGATTTTTGAAGATTTTCCTATTGGTTACCATGGCAACCAGAGTTTTGAATGAAATTAATTTTTTTAACAACCTTTGGTAGAGCTTCATGCATGGAAAATCCATGCAAAGTTTCGTTGAAATTGGCCTACTGGTTAAGAAGGAGATATTGTTTAAAGCAATTGCTGACGCACGCACACACATATGGATGACGGACATTATGCGATCACAATAGCTCACCATGAGCACTTGGTGCTCTGGTGAGCTAAAAATAACCCATTAAGTGTTTCATTGATTTTGTACATGTTTACAACCATACTATGATATAGCTGGGCAGATTAAGTAGAAAATATCTCAAAATCTTTCAATAACTAGAGAGTAATTTTGCCTGTGGTCCTCAGAATAGGAAGGGGGTTGTTCATTACAAGATGACCCTAATTGATTACGAGATCGGAAGGTAAACGGTCAAGTCCTTGACTGATTAAAAATCGGAAAGTACTATCCAGGTGGCGTTTAGCAGGCTCATGTGTTTGAAATACACCTCTTGTTTAAATTGCACGCAATATGTTTTAAGTTGACTGTTTGTTATGTTGAAGCCTAAACAAACCAATTCTACTGCTTTTAGATTAAAAAAGGTAATGTCGAAGAAACCCCCTAAGCAGAACTTAAACAACATGTTGGCACAGGAAAGCAGATGATACGTAGACTGAATGTGGTCTAGCAATGTGGTCTTGAAGAAAGGGTACAATGTATCTCTAGGTCGTAAGACTGTCAGCTACTAGCCAAGGTGGCTTGTATTGCCATGATATGCCCGACTATACTAATACATGTACATCAAATATTATTGTTGGATGAATACATTCTATGTAATGTTTATCTCGATGAGGCCATACCTTAACCCTTCCATCCATCAATTTATGCGAAAATCTGGATACATCAGTTGACAGTACAAATTTGCGTTGACATGTGGTAGCTGTTGATACCCATGTGTTTCCTTGGTAGTCTTAGTTTGAATCAGATCTTGGAGGTATTTGAGGAAAATAAGGTCTTGCTGATGATACGTCACTCTCCGATGTAATGGGAGTAATCAGGTCAGAACCGAAGCCGTTTGGTTTCCCTATCTATTCTTAGAGCATGACTGTTATTAGACAAAAAACATTGTATACTGGGGGCAACAGCATGTTATGACATGACCCCATTACCTTACTGACAGTTTTGTGGTGTTGAGCATCATTGAAACTCCCCCATAATTAAGTAACATTTTGATGAATAAACAGGATTTCACGGTTACATAGGATAAGCAAATAATTACATATTGTCTAGTTTCAGAAAATACCAAAGATAATACATGTGTCGAACCAATACCTCTTAAGTAACTTGAAAGTTTATTGCTATTCATAATCGAACAGGCAGTCCTTAGGGGCTTAATATGTCATATAACCATGAAGACAACGCTAATACTTATATATCATCGTACATGGCTACACCAGTATCAAGGTAAAATTCAATGATTGTGTTCGTCCTGTGACAGCTGTCAATGTTTTCTCTGATCTGCCTAATATCTAGAAAAACTTTGGGTAGGATTTGTGCATGGTCAAAATTGCAGATGAAGTGTGAAACATGACATTTATTTCTATGTAGGCTAAGCAATGAAAAGTGAATTTCATTTCATTTTCTGGTTGTGATATTGTCTCAGCAGACGTTGGAAGTGTGTCCAAACTCCAGTATAAGTGAAGCTAGATTAGGAACCGGTGAATATAGATGATCATGAACAGAGTATTAGATAAATTGGTTATAATTTTGTATGATATGAATAGTCCCACAGCAAATATCTATCATGCAAGACTCGATTAGTTTGCCGAAAAACTTAGATCATTCAAAAGGACCACCGTGGTTAAGTGATTATGTTCGGTCTCTGACCAGTTATCATTTGCCTCTCATCCCTGTGTGTTCTAGTCTCACCCGAGACTAGAAAAAAATCAGAAGTGAGGAAATTGTCCAACTTAATTATGGAAGGTCAATACTTCTACCTAGGTCTGTCTATGGTAGGAGGAAATTGACCACTACTGTTTGTGCAACGTGTTAGAGAAAAAGATGTCATACGAATCTTCCTAAAACTTGTGCTCCTCTACTTGAACGTATAAAACCGCTGCTCATTTAGCATGCTGTATTTGGGGTTAGGCTAAAATTTATCAGATGGAAATGTTCAGGTGGCACAGCGTTAAAGAAACACAATTATCTTTTGTTGATTTTAACTGAACTTCATCCCAATGTACAGAGCTGTAAAAATTGACAAAATGTGATTGCAAAAGTGGATGTCGTGGTAGATATAAATGCAGTCAATTTGGTATGGCCTATACATGTACTTCTATATGAAACAGCAGTTTTAATACATACCTTCATGTGTCAGTCTCATAATAAGCAATAAAAAAAAAAAAAATAGAAAATAATAAAAAGGCAGGAGAGCTTCAGAAAGCTGAAAAGGGATATTTGATAGCAATTTGGAAGAGAGGAGATAAAAAGACACCTAACTTCACATTTAAAATCGTTTTACTCGCAATTATAATTAAGTCATGAATATCGAATTTATACCTACGTGTAGGTAATTTTATTTTCCGCTTTTAAATGTTTATTTCATTGAATATCTACATAAATTGATAGAGCGATAGGTATTTTCGGAGAGGCACTATAAATACCGTAAAAATGACCGTTTTGACGTCAAAAACAACGTCATTTCAATCGTTTGGTTCCAACTTATTCGAAATTTTCAGCCGTTCACAGCTTTTTAATAGATTTCTATCAATTTCAAACATATGAATACTGTCTAGTCCTTTTTTAATGATTAATATTACCATGGAGTGAAATAAGCAATACTGAAATAACCATGGCGGCCATTTTGAAAAATATGGTGGCCATTTTGAAAAATTTAAGTGGCTAACATGCTTTTTTCAAAGAGTTAGCCTTGCTGAACATTGACGTGCCAAATTTGGTGCTTGTATCATAAAGTGAAAGATTTTTTCAGTTATCGGCCCAGCTAATACTGTGTGCCACATTTTGTACACTGAGCTACTGTGTGTCACATTTTGTACACTGAGCTACTGTGTGTCACATTTTGTACATGTTTACTATCATACTGTGATACTGTGTGTCACATCTTGTACATGTTTACTATCATACTGTGATACTGTGTGCCACTTTTTGTACATGTTTACTATCATACTGTGGTACTGTGTGCCTCATTTTGTACATGTTTACTATCATACTGTGGTACTGTGTGCCACATTTTGTACATGTTTATTAACACACTGTGATACAGTGTGCCACATTTTGTACATGTTTTATACTACCATACTGTGGTACTGTGTGTCACATTTTGTACATGTTTACTATCATACTGTGATACTGTGTGCCACATTTTGTACATGTTTACTAACATACTGTGGTACTGTGTGTCACATTTTGTACATGTTTATTAACATACTGTGATACAGTCTGCCATATTTTGTACATGTTTACTATCATATTGTGATACAGTGTGCCACATTTTGTACATGTTAACTATCATATTGTGATACAGTGTGCCACATTTTGTACATGTTTACTATCATATTGTGATACAGTGTGCCACATTTTGTACATGTTTACTATCATACTGTGATACAGTGTGCCACATTTTGTACATGTTTACTATCATACTGTGATAAAGTGTGCCACATTTTGTACATGTTTACTATCATACTGTGATACAGTGTGCCACATTTTGTACATGTTTACTAACATACTGTGCCACATTTTCTCTACATATTATCCAACAAAAAACTTGGTTCCTAATCATTTCAGTGAACAAGGTTTATCTGTGTACATTTCGAGTCCTACAAGAATTGTATAAAATACAGGATTCTTCTGTTATAGAAAACAAAAGTCTTAGTAAATCATTTAGTCTTTCTTTCTTTTAAACTCATCTCACCCCACCATCAAAACATCTGATAGCATCCCAAAATCATCTAATCTTATCCCCAAATCATCTGATCCTACCCCAAAACCACTGAGCCCATTTGATCCCTAAAAAATAATTACAATAATATATTACAGTAAATTATATTTCTTCAGGTTTGACAACTTGGTCAGCATGATCAAGATTTACAATTCATTCAGGGGATATTTTGAAATAAAACAAAAACACCAGAAAAACTAGAATCAATCATACATTGGTGTGGTAACATTATGTTCATCTTTTATTGCCTTTTAAATTAACAAAAATAACAAAATTCCACACAAATTGTTCTCAATTTTCTCAGCCTTCTACCTTAACTCAAATTACTAACAGAATATTTGGACAGAGAATTGATTTTTCCAGCACACAACAAATACATACCATGTAAGGTACTTCAATTTTGCCTGATTTGTAACAAACCTCCACAGTCATACAAATATGTCCTGAAATATATAAATAAACACCATAACATTATTAACCATATATTAATACATATCTTAACACCATGACCAAATATATATAAATTATATTCATTCTTCTTATCCAATTACATGCGGCTTACAATATACAAGTTATCCAAAAGTTTGTGTGTAATTAATTAACAGTCACTTTTAACAACATACAATTACATACAGCCCAGAATCCTGACATACAGACCAGAGCCTAGAATCCTGACATACAGACCAGAGCCTAGAATCCTGACACACAGACCAGAGCCTATAATCCTGACATACAGACCAGAGCCTAGAATCCTGACATACAGACCAGAGCCCAGAATCCTGACATACAGACCAGAGCCCAGAATCCTGACATACAGACCAGAGCCCAGAATCCTGACATACAGACCAGAGCCCAGAATCCTGACATACAGACCAGAGCCCAGAATCCTGACATACAGACCAGAGCCTAGAATCCTGACACACAGACCAGAGCCTAGAATCCTGACACACAGACCAGAGCCTAGAATCCTTACATACAGACCAGAGCCTAGAATCCTTACATATAGACCAGAGCCTAGAATCCTTACATACAGACCAGAGCCTAGAATCCTTACATATAGACCAGAGCCTAGAATCCTTACATACAGACCAGAGCCTAGAATCCTTACATACAGACCAGAGCCCAGAATCCTGACATACAGACCAGAGCCTAGAATCCTGACATACAGACCAGAGCCTAGAATCCTGACATACGGACCAGAGCCCAGAATCCTGACATACAACTTTCAGTCCCAACATCAGATGAACAATGAACACATATTAGTCAAGACACCTAATAAACAATGTACACAGGTTATGCCAGACATCTGACATACACAGATTAGTCCAGACATCTAACTAATATACATAGATTAGTCCAGACATCTCATATACATAGATCAGTCCCGACATCTGATGAACACAGATTAGTCCAAACATATAATATATACTGATCAGATCT
This sequence comes from Lutraria lutraria, assembly GCA_964023205.1. NCBI lineage: Eukaryota > Metazoa > Mollusca > Bivalvia > Venerida > Mactridae > Lutraria > Lutraria lutraria. The sequence goes on from OZ026849.1 coordinate 8,392,072, forward strand.
GTCCAGACATCAGATATACAAGATTAGTCCAAATATCTGATATACACAGATAAGATCAGTCCAGACATCTAATATACACAGATCAGTCCAAACGTCTGATATACACAGATCAGGTCATACACAAAAACACCAAGATGGCCCTATATCGCTCACATGACAATCACTGTTCACTCATTAAAACACTGTTTTGAACCGGTGACCTAGTTTTCGACAATGTTAGGTGAAGATCCAATCAAAACCATGAAAACTACAGCACAGAGTGAGACAAGTTTTTCCTAAGATTTCACCTCGTGACCTAGTTTGTTCAAACTCACCCAAGATATTATAAAGACAAACATTCTTACATGATTTCATGATGATCCAATCAAAACAGTGACTTCTAAGTTTTCCTAACATTTGACCTGGTGATCTAGTTATTGACACCAGATGACCCATATTTGTACTTAATGGTTATATCATTAAAACAAACAATTTGACAAAGTTTGGTGAAGATCCAATTATAACTGTGAAATCTACAGTGTTAACATGGTTTTTCATAAGATTTGACCTAGCGACCTAGTTTTTGACCCAAGATGACCCATGTTCGAACTCGTCCAAGATATTATAAAGACAAACATTCTGACATTTCATGATCATCCAATCAAAACAGTGACTTCTAGAGTGTTCACAAGGTTTTCCGACAATTTGCCCTAGTGACCTTGTTTTTGACCAGAAATGACCCATTATCAAACTTCACCTACATACCATTGAAATAAACATCCTGCCAAAAAGTTTCAGGAAGATCCAATCAAAACAGTGATTTTTTAGAGTGTTCCCAAGGTTTCCCTTATTCCGCCCTGGTGACCTAATTTTTCACTCAAAATGGCCCATTATCGAACTCGTCCGAGATTCTGTCCATATTAACATTCTGACGCAGTTTTGCGAAAATTGAGCTAAAAATTTGGCCCCTAGTATGTTCACAAGGTAAAAGTTTGACGACGCACAGACAGATGACGAAGACTGATCAGAAAAGCTCACCCTGTCACTTTATGACAGGTGAGCTAAAAATCAGCAGCAGCAACAAGAGTTAAAACAACAAACAACTTGTAGAGGAAAAACAATAAAAAAACTTCCATTTAAAGCAGTGACAAGCACTGAAGCAGAAGATTGTTTGTTAGAACAGAGACACATCATTTCCTCACACAAATAATTGATGAAGAAAATGACAGACTGGTAGAGGAAGATAATTGAATGGTGAATTCTTCCCTCCTTCATCAGAGTAATGTAATTACCAGAAACTTCATCTTTTATGTGAACACATCTAGGAAGATAAGAAGCCAAACTAAAGTAGCACAGTTTTCTTCAAAAATCACATAAGATAATGACACAAATTACTTAAATATAAACATCACAGTATTAATTAATAAATAAATTAATTGCATATTTTTTGTAAATTAAACGTGGATGATGCATGCAGCCAAACATCAGGAGATAATTTGTATCCAAATAAAACCACAATCTATGAGTATTTAGTTTACTATAATTAACATTATGATACCATATACAGCTGTATGCTATTTATATAAATCTTAAGAGGATACAAAATCTCAAGTATTTGAATGGTTGAACCACATCATCAATTTTTTACTTCAAACAAATAACAGTATCACACCAGTCTCTATGTATAAAACAAAATCTTTCAAGAAGTAACCCAGCAGACCCTATCTTTGCTGCCAAACTTTTTGTTTTTTCTAAGGAATCTTTCCATTATCAATATATTATTGTTTCGACTCAGTCATTTTCATGTTTGTCATTAAGAAAAATCATCTCTCTAGAACCAAAATATTATATATCTGTGAAAAATTCTGCCAACCTACAAAGTCTAAATATTTGATGGATGTGGTTACCATGGAGAGATTTATTCTTTTTGTCCAACTACTAACTGATAACACAAATATATGCTTTTTTTACTTTTCCTTTAAATGAAAAATTCATTCTAACATCATATTTAAGTTCCAGAGCCGTTTTTAAAAAATTGGGAAGGGGCCTTAGCTTTTCATTTTGGGAAATTCAAGCGCAATATTTGGCCAAATTTTGAGAAGGTTAGACTACTGAGTTTGAATAGCATTGTATTTTTGGGAATTTCTTACCTAAAATCGGGAAAAAAACAAGTCTTTTTGCAATTTGGAAGTCACTGAATTTTGGCTTTGTTAAGCAGCAAACCATTATACTGATATCTATCCTAGCTCAGTCTAAGTTTCAGATAATGTCAAACATGACACACATTTTAGCAAACAGTCTGATCAAATCTTATATATCTTATCAATAAGACACAAGAAAATTCTTTATGTGTTTACTTGCTTTAAATAACTAGAAATGTGTCCTGACAGCTAAGTCAACTTTATGCCCAAGGACAACATGTCAGCCAGCTGTTAAGAAAGCTTGTTACCTTGACTTTGAACTACAAGTATGGGTGATGTCCATGACACATCATCTTGTTGAAGTAAACTTTTATGTTAAGTTATTTCAAAATCCTTGAATGCAAACAGGTGGAACAGCACAGACAAGGAAAATACATCTGACCCAAAATGTAATCTTGACCTTTGACCTATGGATCTATGTGTCAACTTAGAGAGTGGACATTGCATTTTTAGTCAATTATCAATGCATCAAGGGGCATAACATGTAAGTCCCTGGCTGGATAGGGCTGGTTATCAAACTTGACAGAGATCTAATGCCGATAAACATTTTCAACAAGTTTGGTGAAGATCGGTTGATAATTGGTTGACTTAGAGGACGCAGGCACTGACATATTAGTCAATTTTCAATGTATCAAGGGGCATAACTCATAAGTGCCTTGGCCAATAAGACTGGCTATCAAACTTGACTGAGATCTAATGCCGATAAATATTTTCACCAAGTTTGGTGAAAATCAGTTGATAATTGGTCGACTTAAGAAGACGGACACTGCATTATTCGTCAATTTTCAATGTATCAAGGAGCATAACTTTAAAGTGCCTAATGGCCGATTAGGCTGGTTATCATATTTGACCGAAATCTAATGGCCTCAAACATTTCATAAAGTTTGGTGAGGATACGAATAAAACTGTTTGAATTAGAGAGCGGACAACATTGTGGACACCACCTGCCTGCCACGGATGCTCCCATAATATGACCCGTTTTACAAACAAGCATATAAAAATGTGCATCATACGTCATTTAGATGCTTGATGCAAATATAGCATCAAAGTCCCCTAAATGCTTGATGCAAATATAGCATCAAAGTCCCCTAGATGCTTGTAATTTGTATTTGTGTTTATGATGACAAACATCAACCATTGATTACCTAGCAGGATATCAGAATATACTGGAGTGGAATAACCATTCATTATGGATGAAACCTAGAGATAAAACTGACATAAAACATGGTGTGGTAAATAACATACACAATGTAGGAGTTCTCTGCTGGTTAAAACATGGTGTGGTAAATAACATACACAATGTAGGAGTTCTCTGGTGGTTAAAACATGGTACACGGTAAATAACATACACAATGTAGGAGTTCTCTGGTGGTTAAAACATGGTGTGGTTAATAACATACACAATGTAGGAGTTCTCTGGTGGTTAAAACATGGTGTGGTAAATAACATACACAATGTAGGAGTTCTCTGCTGGTTAAAACATGGTGTGGTAAATAACATACACAATGTAGGAGTTCTCTGGTGGTTAAAACATGGTGTGGTAAATAACATACACAATGTAGGAGTTCTCTGGTGGTTAAAACATGGTGTGGTAAATAACATACACAATGTAGGAGTTCTCTGCTGGTTAAAACATGGTGTGGTAAATAACATAGACAATGTAGGAGTTCTCTGGTGGTTAAAACATGGTGTGGTAAATAACATACACAATGTAGGAGTTCTCTGCTGGTTAAAACATGGTGTGGTAAATAACATACACAATGTAGGAGTTCTCTGCTGGTTAAAACATGGTACACGGTAAATAACATACACAATGTAGGAGTTCTCTGGTGGTTAAAACATGGTGTGGTAAATAACATACACAATGTAGGAGTTCTCTGGTGGTTAAAACATGGTGTGGTAAATAACATACACAATGTAGAGTTCTCTGGTGGTTAAAACATGGTGTGGTAAATAACATACACAATGTAGGAGTTCTCTGGTGGTTAAAACATGGTGTGGTAAATAACATACACAATGTAGGAGTTCTCTGGTGGTTAAAACATGGTGTGGTAAATAACATACACAATGTAGGAGTTCTCTGGTGGTTAAAACATGGTGTGGTAAATAACATACACAATGTAGGAGTTCTCTGGTGGTTAAAACATGGTGTGGTAAATAACATACACAATGTAGGAGTTCTCTGGTGGTTAAAACATGGTGTGGTAAATAACATACACAATGTAGGAGTTCTCTGCTGGTTAAAACATGGTGTGGTAAATAACATACACAATGTAGGAGTTCTCTGCTGGTTAAAACATGGTGTGGTAAATAACATAGACAATGTAGGAGTTCTCTGCTGGTTAAAACATGGTGTGGTAAATAACATAGACAATGTAGGAGTTCTCTGGTGGTTAAAACATGGTGTGGTAAATAACATACACAATGTAGGAGTTCTCTGGTGGTTAAAACATGGTGTGGTAAATAACATACACAATGTAGGAGTTCTCTGGTGGTTAAAACATGGTGTGGTAAATAACATACACAATGTAGGAGTTCTCTGGTGGTTAAAACATGGTGTGGTAAATAACATACACAATGTAGGAGTTCTCTGGTGGTTAAAACATGGTGTGGTAAATAACATAGACAATGTAGGAGTTCTCTGGTGGTTAAAACATGGTGTGGTAAATAACATACACAATGTAGGAGTTCTCTGGTGGTTAAAACATGGTGTGGTAAATAACATACACAATGTAGGAGTTCTCTGCTGGTTAAAATCACACAGTTCACAAGGAATATAACAACAAATAGTTTACAATATAAAATGCCTGCAATGTATAATAAGCAGATATTATCTTGAATAAAAAATTTAATTTAAACACTTTAAACATATGCATTAAATACAGGATATAATGAAGACACAGTGTACCTGATGTATCTGTTTAATTCTTGACACACCTTTCTTTATTTCGTTGTTATGGATATAGAGAAACTCGGGTCACTGTCCGGTGAGAACAATGTTATCAGGCGAGGTGATATCGTCCAGGGTGGCGAGCTTTAGCGAGTCACCCAGGACGATATCGCCGAGTCTGATAACATTGTTCGATCTGGACACTGACCCGAGTTTCTATTTACCATTTTTCGGAGCATAATTTAGTGTCATTTCACCTGAAATTTAGCGTTTAATTCGCTAGAGTGTGATTATTACGGTCTCCCGGCAAATCACATTGAACAGTCAACATCCGCAGATAAATAGTTCACTTCAATTGGGAAAAATAATAAAAAAAGCTTTCATGGATCAAACAATTTAATTTCACATTAAAGAAATCATTTGTTAACATTTATCTACAACTCATAAGTAATGGTAGAATTATATTCTTACTGCTTGATCGACATTATTTTCGTCCATATAAATTCAATTTTCAATTAATTTACACGATATTGCGGGAAATACCTCGCGCAAGGTTGAACAAAATGACGTCATTATATGACGTTTTACACGATTCTCTAGTAAATCACATTTCGACGTTCCAACGTTGCTCCCATTATTTTCTTTGATGTAAGTTTATTATTTTGTTAAGTTGCATAAATAAGCATTTCTTGATGATTCTTTGTTTTTATTTATGATAATTTGTGTTCAAATATACTATTTTTATATTTCTTATAATAAATTTCTTTGACAATAAAACCTGTTTTTTACAATTTAGCAAATAAAATGTTCCATTCATAATTTATGAAAGCAGTCCGTCATTGTGGGCGGAGCCAAAAAGTGTTCTCAGGCTACTAGCAGCCTATTGACCTGAGAACACATAATGTTCTCAGGTCATGTGTTATCAGGCAGTTACCATGGCAGTTGCATGATAAATAGAGAAGTAAGGATATGATGAAGTGATTATTTGGGTACACAGTATCTTATTATAACTGTATGGTGCAGATTAGTTCTTGAATAAGCCATCAAGTACTTAAATTATCACTTATAAAAATGGTAAAATTCTGAAATTATACACTGCACATGTATGTGAATATATCTAAATGTGAAAAACAAGAAAATCAAGTTTGTCTAAGGTGATGTCAACATCTAGATTAAGTTAAAGACCATCAGATCTTGGAATGAATGAACATCTCCCAACTGGGAATAATAACCTACATAGTATACTTGTTTATCAAATTATACAATGTACACTGTAGACCACCACATTTAAACTTTATAGAACTATGTCTTGATCTGGTAGATGAAGCTGAATAAGTAGCCAGTATCTGATTGGTTCTAGACAAGATGTTCCCATAAATATTCACTGTTATTCTGACCTAAGTTGAAGTTCTCACATACATATACAAAAAATGTATACATGCATCAAACTGTAAAACATGTACAGTTCTTTTGTTCAATATAAAAACTAATTTAAAAAAAAGTTCTACCTACCTACCCACTGATAATTCTCTGGGTAGTTTCTATGGATGACTTGTTTCTCATTATACCTATCTATAGTTGGGAAATGAAGCTCTTAATATATGAACTTAAAAAATAAAACACTACTAAGGAAGAAAAATAAAATAGACAGAAATCCGAAAAGAAATTAATATCAATGGTAGGTTAGGTGGAAACATGGCATTTGTTTACACCTTTACACATTATGATGATAAAATATTATAAGAACCTGTTTATATTTGAAGGAAGCATCCATCATGTCTGGGAGATACAAATCAATCTACTTTATACCAATCACACTTAACATTCCATTATACTTCAAAAGTAGATATTTATAACATCAACATTTTTATCAAATGTCTGCAGCTATATTTACACATCACAAAATCTTTTTCATATTTTAGTAAGTTTTTAAGTCCAAACTTTACCCAAAGCACATTTAGTTACTAATGACGCTGATTTCCTTAGTACATGTTTAATGCTGGGTTTATAAGGTACCTCACAATATAAACCTGGTAACAGGAGAGAGAGAAGACCCAGGACACTCACACTTTGGGTATACAAGGGTACAGGTTCATAGTACAAGTAGGATATCTGGGTGGATCAGTGCTCTAGTGGTAATGTGCTGGTTTCAAGGTTACTTCTCTGTGTTAACATCCCAACTACCAAGGTTGCCTGGTACTCTCCTTAGAAAATTACAGGAAAATGGGGGAGGTATGTACCAGTGCATAACACATGGCATAATAAAGAACATAGAAAAACTATTTGCAAATCAGAATACATTATATACAATCAGAATACATTATATACAATCAGAATACATTATATACAATCAGAATACATTATATACAATTAGAATACATTATATACAATTAGAATACATTATATACAATTAGAATACATTATATACAATCAGAATACATTATATACAATTAGAATACATTATATACAATTAGAATACATTATATACAATCAGAATACATTATATACAATTAGAATACATTATATACAATCAGAATACATTATATACAATCAGAATACATTATATACAATTAGAATACATTATATACAATCAGAATACATTATATACAATAAGAATACATTATATACAATCAGAATACATTATATACAATTAGAATACATTATATACAATAAGAATACATTATATACAATAAGAATACATTATATACAATTAGAATACATTATATACAATTAGAATACATTATATACAATTAGAATACATTATATACAATAAGAATACATTATATACAATAAGAATACATTATATACAATTAGAATACATTATATACAATTAGAATACATTATATACGATCAGAATACATTATATAGATATATAAGTGTTTGAATCTACTCTATCATCTCTCCCCTCTCTTAAATGGGCACAAAAGATAAACATAAACTAATAGAAAGCTAAGAGGAGACTATATAATTATAATAAATAAGAACAAAAAGGTCACAACCATTAAAATATCAAGCATCGTACAGTGTGAACACAGCTCATGTCTACAACATGCACACACGACAGTCTAAGTTCAACTCATCATTATAGCTGAGATAAGCTCGTTAGCATGAATTCATTAACTATGTAATAAGAGACCAGTAATTAGCATTAATGAAGAATTCAGTGAAAATTACCATAAAACAGACCAAACTTGACTACAGGAAAAGTTCAGCAAACTTTCACACAACAGGGTATCATATTACTACAATACAAGAATAAATGTCAGACAAACAATGATGTAATATCATAGCACTATTGTACCATTAAATACCACAGGAGTAGAAGATAGTTCCCATATGTGTCAGATTAGGTATGAGACTGCAATTTTTTTTTATTCCTCATTTTTTTATAATCTGTTACTTTGTTACTGGGACATCCATGGCTGAGTAGTTATAGTCTCAGACTGGGACCTCCATGGCTGAGTTGTTATGGTCTCAGACTGGTACTGTAATGGTTGAGTTGTTTTGGTCTCAGACTCAGGGTTCTAGCCAGCCTAATATCACATGTCGTCCACGACATGCCTTCAGGCTTACAGTTGTATATTCGACATCCCTTAATTCCACCGACATCCCTTAATTACGTATACGACATGGCTTGTATACACAACCAATTATAAAAGCAACTACATCCGAATATGTGCCGCGTGCTGACTCGCTACGTCACTAAGAACAGTGTCAATCAAATATCAATAAACCAATGACAGTCTCGAATGCATGACGCATGTCGCTGACAAAATCGTAGCCCCGCCTTACCACGTGTTTCAACTAAATACTCGATGTTATGACCGTGAAAGTTTAATCAAGAGTGTTGACAAGATTTTCATATAATTATCGCATGCACACTTTCATTAAAACATCCAGCAATGCGCCGTTTGAAGATGTTGATTTTCGCCGCATTGTTTTTCACGAGTAGCTATCATAATTATGATTCTGAAAGTTTACACAATTTATGCAGCTCTTATTTATATCCAGTCAGCGGAGTGTCGCTTGCCATGCATATTTCGCATTAAGTTAAAAATATGAACGATACATGTGGTACATGTACACAATGATCTTAAAATGACAATTTTGTTTTCAACCCGTTATGCAGTTGCCTCAATATAAATTGACACATTCCACTGTTAGTGACGTCATTCAGTGATTGCAACTTATTTCGGAATGAAATTCATTGCTGATGATGTATCGTAGCGTGTGTATTTAGATTACACGTTTCTTGGGCAACATGATTACTATGCCTCTGCGAATGATTTATATTTAACAACGACGAAAAATGCGTAGATCTACAGAATCGGTGTGCAAATAATAATTACTGACATCATGCGACTATGCAGCGACATAAACGTGAAATTAAGACTGAACATTTTTAATGTACGTAGATCTATATGAAAGACGAGGATATAAAAAAATACGCATTAGCAAATCGATCACAGAGGAATCTTTGAGCATAAAAATCGAAATGAGTCGATGGAATAACATTCATGATGCGAGTTCTGATCAGAAATCCGCAACGCCAATCTTGACATAATCCAATCTTTAGATTCTAAATGGAAACATACGTTTCTGTGGATGTTAGTTTCGGAAAACGGTAACTTAAATATCATTATCTATTAAATTTTAACAGAAGTTACATGCAGTTGATATCCCTATAGGACTTTAATAATGATTCAAGTTTAACTTATACGATCTGATGTCATATAAAAGGAGTGAGTACACCTACTTCCGGTTTAAAAATGACAGTCGTCATTTTCTACTTTCGGTTTGAACTTTGGTAGTGACGTTGTGTTATGTTTGTTGTCATTTTATTCAGTCAATAAGAAGTTTAATTGGTTCAATAAAATTTCTTACTATGAAATAAGCGATGATTGCTGAAAATACAAATAAAGAAAAAAATATTCTAAACATTTGATAGTTAATCTAACTATGACTGCAAAACGTAAACAAATGTGTGCTGTAGAGTGTAGTGTGTTGAGTTAATCTTATAGTCACTTGGCTTATCAGTTACTCGTCTGTATAGTTGCCTCTCTGATAGTAGTACATCATTTATTAAACAGCCACTGAGGAATAAACTTGTTTAAAACCATCTCTGAGTTGGAGTTCTAATGTAAGTGGTTACATATAAAATAGAGAAACACTACATGTACTACCAAAGGAGACCTAAGAAATGTGTGCCTGACAGAGCAGTATGGGTTGACATTCCAAGCACTTCCATAAAAAGAGCATCCTGTCTAAACAATGATGCCTCGTATTTACACAAATGATTTATTTGAACATGCAAAACTGATACATGTAATCTTAATTCCTATTGATTTGTGTGTGTGATATATGTTATATATTTATAACAGTTCTGTCTTTTGACTTTAAAATTCACTAAAATATTAACCAAGTTGTTGGACTTACCCCCCCCCCCCCCCCACACACACACATTCAGTCATTCACCATACCGCTCACGGGTAACTCAAATTTGTATTTGCAACATGCCTTAAAAAAATCCTGGCTAGAACCCTGCAGACTGGTACTGTAATGGCTTGTCCTATACTGCTTAAGTATGAATCCGACTCCGGACCAAATTTCACATGAGAAAAAGTTCTCCGGCTAGCTTACACTAAGATTGAAGTTCTTAGAACAAAATGTATGCCTAGGGACTTCCTCGACCGTTAAAGCTGAACACGTCACAAAATGACCCTGGCTGTTGTAGTGAATTTAACCCAATAGAAAAAAGTTTGATTCTAAGTAAGGGACACTTTTTTAAAGAAAGAGAGACAGGTCTGTGATTCATTACTTCATTTCATTTATCCTTGATCTGTGAGTATAATGTAAGATTTATTCTGCACAAGGAAATGAGTTATATAAGAGCATGATAATTACATTATAGCAAGTCTCGAACATAACACAGGCTCACAATATTAAATATTTAACAGCAGTAATGGATTAATAGTAAAATCTGCATGAAGTTATAACTTTAAGTGAATTAACTGAAGACCATAAATCACTCTGCTAACTATACACCCAATGAAATTGTCATGGATACATAAGTGAGCGATCTGCAAGTTAACAATCCTACAATGTGCTAAATACAAGAGTAACCTTACACTCCAGTGATTAGCCTTTATACAAGAGTAACCGTACACTCCAGTGACTGGCCTTAATACAAGAGTAACCTTACACTCCAGTGACTGGCCTTAATACAAGAGTAAGCTTACACTCCAGTGATTGGCCTTTATACAAGAGTAACCTTACACTCCTGTGATTGGCCTTTATACAAGAGTAACTGTACACTCCAGTGACTGGCCTTAATACAAGAGTAAGCTTACACTCCAGTGATTGGCCTTTATACAAGAGTAACCGTACACTCCAGTGACTGGCCTTAATACAAGAGTAAGCTTACACTCCAGTGACTGGCCTTAATACAAGAGTAACCTTACACTCCAGTAACTGGCCTTAATACAAGAGTAAGCTTACACTCCAGTGACTGGCCTTAATACAAGAGTAAGCTTACACTCCAGTGATTGGCCTTTATACAAGAGTAAGCTTACACTCCAGTGATTGGCCTTTATACAAGAGTAAGCTTACACCCCGGTGATCGGCCTTTATACAAGAGTAACCTTACACTCCAGTGATTGGCCTTTATACAAGAGTAACCTTACACTCCAGTGACTGGCCTTAATACAAGAGTAAGCTTACACTCCAGTGACTGGCCTTAATACAAGAGTAACCTTACACTCACGTGACTGGCCATAATACAAGAGTAACCTTACACTCCAGTGACTGGCCTTAATACAAGAGTAAGCTTACACTCCAGTAAATGGCCTAAATACAAGAGTAACCTTACACTCCAGTGACTGGCCTTAATACAAGAGTAAGCTTACACTCCAGTGACTGGCCATAATACAAGAGTAACCTTACACTCCAGTGAATGGCCTAAATACAAGAGTAACCTTACACTCCAGTGACTGGCCTAAATACAAGAGTAACCTTACATTCCAGTGACTGGCCTAAATACAAGAGTAACCTTACACTCCAGTGACTGGCCATAATACAAGAGTAAGCTTACACTCCAGTGACTGGCCTTAATACAAGAGTAAGCTTACACTCCAGTGACTGGCCTTAATACAAAAGTAAGCTTACACTCCAGTGAATGGCCTAAATACAAGAGTAACCTTACACTCCAGTGACTGGCCTTAATACAAGAGTAAGCTTACACTCCAATGACTGGCCATAATACAAGAGTAACCTTACACTCCAGTGAATGGCCTAAATACAAGAGTAACCTTACACTCCAGTGAATGGCCTAAATACAAGAGTAACCTTACACTCCAGTGAATGGCCTAAATACAAGAGTAACCTTACATTCCAGTGACTGGCCTAAATACAAGAGTAACCTTACACTCCAGTGACTGGCCATAATACAAGAGTAACCTTACACTCCAGTGACTGGCCTTAATACAAGAGTAAGCTTACACTCCAGTGACTGGCCTTAATACAAGAGTAAGCTTACACTCCAGAGACTGGCCTTAATACAAGAGTAAGCTTACACTCCAGTGACTGTCCTTAATACAAGAGTAACCGTACACTCCAGTGACTGGCCTTAACAAGAAACCCTGGACCCTACATATATACAGCTTTACATACTACAAGACTGTGAATAACTTACATAGTTGTCTGAATCAAGGACAGACTTAATGCTATGATTTGAGAGAAAAAAAATTCTACCATTTTTTATACAACTGACTGGTCTGAATCCAAAGAAACAAATTTCTGACTGGTTAAGTACAAAATTTTATGTACTTATCAAGTTTTATGCACATCACAACCACAAAAATCAAATTACACCAGAATCTACTATCAGCTACTTATGTTACGGACATTAATAACAATTACTGTCTGATAGCAAGCAGGCAACACCCCACTGTGCCCGGTACTAATTTACAACAAATTAATAATTTACCATCAATACATGAAGAGCATACCATGCATTATAGAGAGTGAGGGAAACATGCTAGAGTCTAACAAACACAACAGTCTTCAAATTTAGCCCGGACCTTGGACCGAGCCCACCAAAATTGCCATCGGTCCAGTAAATTTGAAAAGGTCAGTAGTCTGACAGTCCAGTAAACTTTCCAGTGATAATTTTACTATTTTTCTGAACAAAAAATGTAATATTTGAATCACTCTTAAAAAATATGACTTATTGACAAATTATATAAAATTTTGTGTGTACTCAATTTGGTCCACTGAAAGTAAAGTTTGCATTTTAACTGGACCGAAATGTTTAAAAAGTTTTTCATGAAGACTGCACAATAAACTTGACATTAAATGATCAGCCTGTTTGATTTTTCAAATTTTCCTATATAAGTCTATGTAAAATCAAGTTACCCCCGGGGCGGAGCCAATTTTGACCCCAGGGGAATAATTTGAACAAACTTTGTAGAGTTCCATTAGACAATGCTACATACCAAATATCTCAGCTCTAGGCCCTGTGGTTTCGGACAAGAAGATTTTTTAAGTTTTTTCTATTTGTTGCCATAGCAACCAGAATTTTTAATGAAATTTAATTTTTTGAACAACTTTGAAAGGGGACCACCCAAGGATCATTCCAGCAAAGTTTGGTTGCAATCGGCATAGCGGTGTAGGAGGAGATGTTGTTTTAAGTAAAACTTGACGCCACTTCACGACGAACGCAGGGCGATCACAAAAGCTCACCCTGAGCACATTCGTGCTCTGGTGAGCTAAAAATGATATGGAAATTTGTCACACGTGTCAGATGTAAAAACAAATATGGAACCATAAAACTCTGGGTGACATTAAAATTTGATAATAATTAGGGACCCATTGATGACTACTGCGCATCAAGGATATTTGTCATATTTCTTTGTCATTAATTTTTTTGTTCGTTGAAATATATGCATTGATTACCAATTTCCTGGGTTTTACTTTCAACAGCTGAAAAATGCACTTTTTATTAAACCTCGTGTCAGAATGATACCAGGTACAGTAGATTATACTACGCTAAAAATAGAAAATCAATACAGTTATAGCCGTAAGTAAATCTCAGGGTGTTTAACTTTGCGCAGTACTTTGCTCTGTTAGCGAGTTAGTATGTAAAACAACAATGACCAATGAAGTGTCCGATAGAGTGTGTATATGAAGTTTCCGAGAGAGTTGGGTTCTAAACGCTAAAAATAGAAAATAGAAAAAGTAACAGCTTCGATGGTATTTGCTTGGTGACTGTGTGTGGATGAGTGTTTGGATTGCGTGCAGTATCGTTCTATTAATTAGCGAGTAACGAAAAAGACCGAAAAAATGTAGTACGAAGTGCTCCCTAAGATTACTGTTCAGAGCAGTGCAGTGTTGAAATTCATAGTCTGCGTGATCGCTATATGAGAAGAATTTACAAGTAAATTCATCTCATAAAAATAGTATGATGTCATAATTAAATTGTCTACATTTTAGATGCCTTTTATAACTTATATGTGTCGTGTCGATATCATCAGGGCAGTATTTCTTATAACAGGCTTCAAAAATAAAAGCCACTATCATGTTGCTTTTAAAAAACAAATATAATATCTAGTCAATAAGTGTCTTTGGTATGTTTTTATTTATTTTTCACCAATTTGTAAGTACTCTTCATTCAAAGAATGAAATTATACAATGTAAGTTCAATCTGACATGATTCTTTCATGATATGGGTCTTTTACTTGGTAGCAACTAGCACATAAAACTGACATTATATCATATGTGAGTACTAGTCCAACTAATTGTACATTACAGATGATATTGTGACATTTTTTGCGCTTGCCGATATATATCTTCCTAGTACAACTGCGGAAAGGTTCTGTGTCGGAAAACGGCAACTCTTTGGCTATGTAAATCCCAACGAAATCTGTTGGGAACAATTTTACATCAAAATAAAATTGGTACCTGCTAAAAAAATTATATGGTGTAGAAGCCATCAAATGTCTGCTTCATTTTGATGTATATTGCATATAAATCCACCAATGCATAAGTTCAAAACGGCAGTTAAATTCTGATTTAAATTCACTATTCTCCATAATCGTATACAGGTAAATCTACCATCACTGTACAGTAGTGGTTACGTGTAACGTTGCGATTAATCAAGTAAACTGGATCTATACGGTTTCCGACGATATAAATTTATCGTAGTGAAAGAAAGAAGACAATTGCGAATTTGGACGCACTTTTAGAAAGAATGGCGTTGTTTTATTTGTATCATAATTTATGTATTTGTTATTCACAAAGAAAGCAACAAGTTAAAGCTTTATATATACACATTTTCTAATAAAGTTCCCCTCCCACTGTTACTGTATGTATTAAAGTTATTCTTCAAAGCTGCAGATCAGTTTTTTCGGGTATTACTGGTTCAATGATTGCTTGAGTAGAGTGATAGATAACTTATGCAAGTTTATAAATAATCTTTTTGTGCATTAAATATGTTATGATAAAAAATAATGTGCGTTCTTTTCTCGACCCGACACCAATTCGGTGTAAGGTTTTTTCCGCGTACCGCTTGCTGTTCAGTAGATGAACTTCATTGGTCGACACATTATAATTATTTCATTGTTAATTTATATATATAAATATACTGTGATAAGCATGTTTAATTTTTTATTATCATTCTTAATTTATAATCAGCATTATCATATTTATTTATGGCAAATAGGATAATTTTTACTCATTCGAAGTATTATTTTTCATTTTTATCAAATTTTTACATGTTTGTCTACAATGTTCTATTTATCTTACTATAATAGCTATTTAACTGTGATAAGTAATTTTATTTATTTAATATATACCTGTTCATATAATTTATTCCCAAATGTGATACTTTCCTATGTCATACAACACTATATATCAAGGACCACAATGGAAATAAGGGTTCCTCTGAACCCTTTCTTGTGTTATAATCCTTGACATTGAATGTTGATTTTACATGGCTGTTTTTATTAATTCATGCGTACACATGTATCAATTTACTGTTTTTGTATGTTTTAATGTTATTATTGCCATGTAAATGTTCATTTTATGTCGAAATAAATCTATCTATCTATGACACAACCTCCATAAAGTTTACACAAATATGACCGGATTTTAAACCCTCGCATGTTATTTTCAAGGTTTATACTATTTATTTATAATTTTGTTAATGTTCTTTGATATATATGCTATATTTATACATTTCCATGCTTATTGACGGTAAATTGTACTTTGAACCGTTGAAAAGATAAACTTGACAAAACTCAGAAATCCGACATTGTTTTGGTCCTTCCGCAATGAGACGTAGTGGGCATGAAATAGCAAAATCAGGAACGGATTGCTTGTACGTCTCATAAATGTAGACTAATGTGAGTACCTGTGCATTAGTTTTTAGGTGTTTGTCATTGATTGATTTCATAAACCGAAAACCTATAATATCAATAAATTGGCTGTTGTATTAATTAACCAGTCTGATTAGCTCAGTTGTTAAGAGCATAAAATTTGACTCACAAGCAGGAGATAGCTATAATTAGAGCCCCACATCAGGTGCATTGTTCTCCTATTAATACATAAAAACTAAACACTGTATACTAACTTTGATCACAGGATCCTGAAATTTTATCCATATAACAACAATAGGCCCAATAGTCAATACTAAGAATGAGCTAAGGACAAGTTTGCTTACATGAAATAAAAGCATAAAACTAAATTGATACAGAAAGTTAACATAAAATCAATGATTATGAAACAGATTCATACTCCAGAGTCATACTAAGTTTACAATCCACCAAAAACCACTAAAATTTTGAAGTAAAAGGAGGAGTTCAAATAATGCAAAGGTAAAAACCATCAGCAATGAATTGAATAGTACGAAAGTAATTGAGTACGAATAGAAAACAAACAAAAACATAAAAAGAACAATAAGCATTTGCAATAGATATCAAATAAACGAGGTGGGGAATAAGATATGAGACAGTTACTTACATAGTCAGGGAACTTCTGTATATTCTGAAAGATCTTTCAAAAACAACAGAACAATTTCTCGATATATTCATAAGAAAATTTATGCACAGCTAACTGCCGGAAATTCAATACCAATTAAATTAAAATACCACAAAGAAACTCAATAACAGGAAAGATTTCTTTTGAAGCAAAAAGGTATAATATAAACCAAAAAAGATTTTCTGTCAAGTGTATTTTGGACCACTAATACCGGTTTGTGATATTTCTTTTTAAATCATCTAGGAACACTATATATTACACTATATATTACACTATATATTACACTATGTATTACACTATATATTACACTATGTATTACACTATATATTACACTATGTATTACACTATGTATTACACTATGTATTACACTATATATTACACTATATATTACACTATATATTACACTATATATTACACTATATATTACACTATGGTGTCTCTGTTTCAGCTCGACCATCAGATTACCACACTATTAAGACTAGATCTTGTCTGGTGGTCTTACCACCAGTATATATATATATATATACGTGTAGAGGTAAATAATGTGCCTACAGATCTATGCATGTTTACGTTCTTAACTTTTGTTTCAATTGATACAGATAACAAAAAGTCTTCCCCAAAACAATTACATATAATATTGTAAAAAAATCTCATCCTCCCCCCCCCCCCCCCCCCCCAATAGGTCCATATAGTTCCGACAAACACACTTTGTGTAGACACTTAAAATACCGAAGGACAAAGCATGCAGTCTTACCGGCTATTGGCTGAATATAGCGAATATCATATAGGAATGTCGTTTACCGACATCTGCATAGTCACCTTTCATATAGAACAATTAGATCATACAGATAAAACTATATTAAGTCCACGAATAAAGCACACAAATTAGAAAGGAAATGCATTGGACAACAATTTCATACAACAATGCACACATAACTGAAAATACATGTACACATATTAACAGTGACATCCCCAGACCTTACAGGGCATCATTCTTAAGAACAATTTCATCATGACATTATGCAGGAACTAAACAAAAAGTCGGTAGTCACAGAAGAGAGTCGATAAAAACAGTTTATTTCCCGGTTGATCCACAACCAAAATGAGGATAAGATACTAATGTCGCGCTCTTTGGGTTAAATATTGTCCAA
Organism: Lutraria lutraria; assembly: GCA_964023205.1. NCBI lineage: Eukaryota > Metazoa > Mollusca > Bivalvia > Venerida > Mactridae > Lutraria > Lutraria lutraria. The sequence goes on from OZ026849.1 coordinate 8,410,326, forward strand.
TATCTCATATAGGAAATTTCCAGTCCGTATATATTTGCAACCTGTCCGCAAAGCCATTGCACATCTTACCCAAGTCCCTAATTTGTTCTTTACAGGAAGTTGAGGTAGTCAGACCTGTTGACCCTTTTGAGGACACACCGGTAAAGTCACACAATGCTGTCGAGAGTCTTGAAGAGCCTGGGATTCATATTCCAATAGACACATTAGATACTGATCAGCAGGTGTCTACCAAAGCGTTTTTGTTACGCTGGAAACATTTGTTTTCTACAGTCATCACTGATCTGTGCTGCACGTCTTTATAGTTGAACACGAAATTAATCTTGTTGACCACACCCCTTTCAAGGAACCATATCGTCGCATACCGCCTGACCACAACCAGTATGTTCGAGGATGTAAGGAAGCATCTGAAGGAAATGATCGATGCTGGTGCAATTCGCAAGAGTAAATCTCCAATCTCGTCTAATGTGGTCCTTGTTCGCAAGAAAGACAAGTCTTTACGTTTTTGTATTGATGTCCGCAAACTTAATAGCAGAACTAGTAAGAATGCATATGCCCTTCCACGCATAGACGAAAGCATTGATTCTCTTGCAGGTTCAAAGTTTTTCACGAAACTCGACCTACGATCTGGGTATTGGCAGGTTGCCATGCGAGAATGCGATAAGCCTAAGTCAACTTTCTCCGTTGTGCCTCTCGGTTTCTTTGAATGTAATCGCATGGCTTTTTGTCTTACTAACGCCCCAGCGACGTTTCAGCGCTTAAAGTCCCATAATAATATACATTTATCGATCGTAATACTTTCTCTTTTCCTCCCGTGCTAACATTATAGCAAGAAAAAATGTTTCCAAAACCACTATCGTATTATGATATTGAAAAAAAAAAAATTTTTAGAACTGCTATGTTTTCCCGCAGTGATATTATGCACATGGCATGAAGTGACGTCACACGCTCTATATACTTCAAGTGTACAAAAGCAAAATTCACAGCGAAATGAGTGTTTTAGAAGAAAAAGGGCTTGTTTCGTCGGTAATAATTATCTTGGGATAATATCAGCAATTGTTTGTTTTTTTGCATATATATCTTTTATAACAAAAAGCTAATGGGGCTTTAATGGAAAGGACATGGGAGAGCTTCATTTACGAAAATGTTTGATATATCTCGATGATATACTTATTTTCAGTGATTCCCTTGAAAGCCACTTCACGCGGCTTGAATCTGTATTTCAGCGCTTGGAAAAGGCTGGACTGAAGCTTAAGGGAGGTAAATGCGAGTTCTTTCAGCGAAAGGTAAAATATTTGGGTGACGTTGTAAGCGAGGCTGGTGTAAAGACAGATCCTGACAAGATTGAGGTTGTCCGTAATTGGAAAGTCCCTACTAATGTTAAAGCTGTGCGCAGCTTTTTGGGTTTTGCATTATTATCGGCGGTTTATCCCAAATTTTGCCAATAAAGCTAAGCCGTTGAATGATCTTTTAGTTGGAGACTCGCCCAAGAAAAGGAAGAAGTCCAAACCTTTATGAGTTTGGGGTGAATTGCAGCAACAGTCTTTCGATACTATTGTGGAAGCTCTGCGTTCTGCTCCAGTGTTTCCATACGCCGACTTTTCTAAACCCTTTATTCTGAACATATATATGCTAGTACTTCTGGTTTAGGTGCAGTACTCTACCAGAAAGTAGACAGTGTCGAGCAAGTGCATGGTTGCCTATGCGTCTCGAGGATTACGTGTCGCCGAAAGAAACTATCCCGCCCATAAACTTGAGTTTTTGTCCCTCAAGTGGGCAGTAGTAGATAAATTTTATGATTATCTTTACGGCAACGAGTTCTGTGTTAGAACTGACAATAATCCCTTGACATATGCATTTAAGTCTGCTAAGCTCGACGCTGTCTCACACAAGTGGCTGGCGGCACTATCAGCTTTCAATTTTAACATTGTTTATCGTCGTGGCAAGGACAACATTAATGCCGATGTATTGTCACGTATTCCTTCTTCCAGTAGAACAGAGGGAGCTGTTCTTTTTCCTGATGTTGTGAAGGCCTTGTTCGATTACCATATTGTACAGGCTTGTCCTGTTGTTTAATGTCTGTCCTTCTCTCAAGAGGTGATACTCACTCCTAGAGATGAAGTTGACTCAGGCACCCCTTTGTCCTCCATTGATTGGAAAGCAGAACAATCCACTGATTCAGCGATTGTTAGAGTAGTGCAACTTGTCAAGTCTGGTCAGAGGTTGATAAAGAGACAGATGTGTTTAGAACCAGAACCTGTTCGGCGATTGCTTAGAGAGCGGAGACAGTTATTCTTGAAAGACAGTGTGTTGTTTCGCCATGGTACATCTAGTGGTCACCCTGTTGAACAGCTTGTTGTTCCAGATGCCTATTATAACGCAATATTTCAGGGTCTCCATGATGACGCAGGGCATCAGTGCATGGATCGGACCACTTCGCTTATCAGGTCCCGGTTTTTCTGGCCTTGTCTCGAGGCATTCGTTGAAATTCGCATTCGTCTCTGTGATCGATGTATCTGTCGTAAGAGTAAATACCAACTGTCTGCTAAACTTGTTTCTATTGAAACTTCTTCCCCACTTGAGTTAGTCTGCATGGACTATATCACTCTTGACATGTCGAGCGGTGGATATGAGAAGGTGTTAGTGATTACAGATCACTTCAGCCGGTACTCAAAGGCCATTCCGACGAAGAATGAAATTGCTCAGACCACTGCCAAAGCTCTGTATAACCATTTATTGTGCATTATGGGTTTCCCAGCCGTCTACACAATGATCAAGGGCGTAACTTTGAGAGCTTTGTCATTCGTGAACTTTGCGAAGATAGACAAGACATGTACTACACCATACCACCCTAAGTGCAACGGCGTGGCTGAAAGGTTTAACCAGACCCTCGTGTCCATGACTGGCACCCTAGATGAAGACCGTAAGAAGGACTGGAAGAGTCACATCCCGTCTTAGGTTCATGCATACAACTCGACGCGCCATGAATGTACTGGCCTAACGCCATTCTTTCTCATGTTCGGCCGTCACCCTCGTTTGGCCATTGATGCATTCCTTGGTGTTGCCACAACCGATAATGACCAGAAAGCAGATTCCACGATATGTGCCACACTGGCCACCAACATCGCACTCTTTGGGTTCTTTCTTTTCAGAAGGAGCTACATGTATAGTGAGGGTTTTTGTTTTGCAAAAATATCTCTTTATCAGTAAATACTGGCCACCAACATCGCACTCTTTGGGTTCTTTCTTTTCAGAAGGAGCTACATGTATAGTGAGGGTTTTGTTTTGCAAAAATATCTCTTTATCAGTAAATACTATAAAACAAAACAAGATAATTGTTTAACGACTGTTCAGTTCAATGACAAACGTCCAAGTGCAAATATTTACAACAATAATTACAAAAATACAACAAAACATATATTATGAACATAAAACATGAAAGGATAGATGAATGATAATAGCAATGAAACACATACCTGCAAAAATATCCCTTTATCAGTAAATAATATAAAACAAAACAAGATAATTGTTTTACGACTGTCCCGTTCAATGACAAACGTCCAAGTGCGCTAGGCACGAGGACATGCAAGTCACCCGTAACAATATTAGTGCGCGGTAGTGATAAAGCTAGCATGAAACAAAAAATGACACCCTGAAATGGTGATAATGAAGGAAATGAGATGGTTAATGGATGAATATGAATGGATGAAAATAGATGATAATTGACGAGCACAGTGAAGAAATAACATAAACATACAACACAGGACACACAAAACTTATTATACACATAGAAGCAGACGACCCTGAGACACTAACCATTCAGAGTATGTAACAGACACTTGTAGCACCCGAACCGTAGTACTGTCTGTACCTGTACCAATGTTAACAATATCAACACATGTGGCAATTGTTGAATACGTAGGAACTTTCCCGGACAGAAGGCAGCAAGGATCATGTAAAGGCACGAGTGGGTCAGTATTTGTGCGTACTTTATTTAAGTGCAGCGTGCGACATGAATTGAAACAACAATTGAAATACAATAGTGTCAACTTAAGACAGTTGAACATAAAATAAATACGCGTACTAAGTGTGACAATGAGTAACAAAGAAATGAAAAACAACTTAGAAACATAAAATATAACATATCATTGACCAATTCGTTAAAAAAATACAGCCAGCGGATCAAATAATTTGCCTAGAGGAAATGTTCAAAACTCATGAGTATGTCTATAAAGCGTGAAACACATCAATGGGCTCCAGCATCCTGTTATCACGTTGTTCAATCAGTAGCAAATAACTGACCTAAAACGATTCTGTTGTACAGGAAGGACGGTTCTTGGCGTATATAAAATGTACAACCTTGGATAGTTCCATGCCTGCCCAACTATTTACAAAGACCTACCTGTACGCAAACAGGTACAAGTCAACATCCTATAACATTCGGACACACATTAATTCATACCAATTCATCATCACCGGTCATATTGTTCGTTCTTTCATGACACTGATGATAATTTGAATATGATGGAATTTTCAAAACGTGTCATTTAGGATAGCAATTGAATGATGCTACACACATTCTATGCATCCGTCACCTTCAGCAAAAACACTAATAAATATCTTGAGGATCAAGTCGGCTATCCCATTTCCGACAGACAGTCAAGCTGGTACACGCTATACATAATATGGTGTGGACAGGTTAATGTCATTCAGTGACATGGACACGTGTGAATACCGGCTTAATATTTTGACAGACATAATTCATGAAAGAGACAACTATGTAGGTGAAAGAAGTTCTTACCATACTTCAGGGACAGACTAGTTCTAATGTTAAAGAATTGAACCTATGCATACTACATGTACATGTATTGCGAAAGTGCTAATCAATTTTAAAGAACGCAACCGGGTGAAAAAGTACTAACTTGGCTAAATTTGTTAACTTACTTTACGACATTGTAAAAGGGGAAATTAATTACATGTATGACCATGTCGCGCAATACGTTTATCTGGCAACTACGAGTTGGATGAATGGTTTCTTCATCATCAAGTGTTCATTGATAAATGGGCGGCAATGTCTGAAGAAGCACGGGACAAACCTTGTCGATAAGGGAAAACCCAACTTTAATACAGATCGGTTATGAGAACACCAATGGCAGGGAAAAGCTACTAGAAACATTGTCACATATTATGTTGTCATCACTTAATTGGATTATAACAACTTATCCATTGTCACTTATTTAACTATACCAAAGACAATGTTAAGTATACTATGTATGTATTATATTTCGCTGTTTGAAAACAAGTTAATCGTACATCATATTAACGTAGTAATAGGGGAAGGAACTCCAGGCGCCAGACTACCTGCGGATAAGGGTGTGTATGTCTGATGGAATGAGTTCGGGCACCCGCACTATGTATCCATCTCTATGATGCAGTATGTGATTGCTGTTATCTGCATGGGACCATTACACATGTATAACGGGCAGCTGCTACTAAATACTGAAATAAATGTTATCACATTTCTAATTGTATCACTTCTAAATCTGGTGTGGTATATATTGTATTATAAATTGGCTGTAATATTGACTAGTCCGATTAGCTCAGTTGGTAGAGCATCTGATTTGCAAACAGGAGGTCGCGGGTTCGAGCGCCGCATTGGATACGATATATGTGTTGTTCACACCCCTCCCGCAAAAAGTAAAAAAAAACATTGCATTTGTATTTGGTGGCAAACATTTAGCTATACGTGCTTTAACATAATTATTTGTTTACTTACCAACAAACTGCCATTTATTCCATAACCTGCACACAGTAGTGACATTAGAAAATAAAGCCCTTGCTATAAGTACTGCCAGCTGTGGTGCTCCAGTCTGGAGTAGACCAATTCGTCACAAAATCAATTGCTAAAATGATAGATAAAGTTAACGAATGAGTTTATATCGATTTTAATTTATCTATTTGCACGTGCAAATCGTGCACGCACTCGAGTGTTTAACAGCTTATTGGTGATTAGCCGCGTAATTGTGTGACAAATTTTGTCAATACACATTGTTTTTGGTTAGATTGCTTGCTGTGTAATATGTTCTGCAAATTTTATTTGAATGAAATGATAAATGAAAAAAATATGAAGAAATATAGAAATGCGTTGGAAGATTTGTTTAGTATATGTAGCGGTGTGGTATATTGTATTATTTATAAATTGGCTGCAATATACACCAGCCCGATTAGCTCAGTTGGTAGAGCATCTGACTTGCAAGCAGGAGGTCGCGGGTTCGAGCCCCGTATCGGGTACATTATTTTCCTCCTCCTATTACATACACAGGTGGCTGTATCAGTGTTTGGTCCACAAAAAAAAAAAAAAAATCCCGTGAAAAAAGAATCCCGTCACTGATCTTATACATACTATCAAGGTAAAAAGCCTACTATATGTCTATATGCCAAACAATGTGGAACATTGCATCTCGTTGTTTCAGCATAAACGATGTGCGCTGAAAGAAAATTGCTACACATGTCATTCAAATAAACTATAAGATATTCATTCCTATCGAAAATCTCATTCAATTACATTTAGTGTGCAGCTTTATTTGTCATCCAATGAAATCGCCGTATTTCTGCCTTTTTCCTAGCTCTTAATTTCATAGAACGCCAAAAATCGCTACTATATCCATAGTACGTTACTACGCCTCATAGTGTCGAATCTTAGTTTCGTAGAACGCCAAAAATATTTACTACGCTCGTAGTATCGACGGTTCTATAAATGTATTCAAAATGGGAGGAGACATTTTATTGCGCATGCGTATTCACCGCTTACGACACGGCCATCTAATTAATATTTATACCAGGAATTGAGCATGCGCTCTTCTCGTGTTAAAATCAGTTTAAATCACGTAGACACTAGGGAAATAGACCACGTCACTTCATACGTGCAAACTACGAAAAACTGGCCAGAATAGCTGACTTTTTTTTAAAGAGGCGCAGTAATAAAGATATAACCCCAAACTATGGAAGTATCCAGAATGTATAAATTTGTTCCCATTACATGTTGCAGTGCATCAAAAGGCTTTATACAGACAAGTCAACCGAATGAAGAGCTAAAAGGGGAGACAAATCGTGTTTACCAGTTTACTCATCCCTAATGTCTTCTCTCCATCCGTAATCAAAGTAGCTAAAATTATGTCAACCGAAAACCAGTGGTAGATGTTATTTTCGATAATTAAAATATCCTATCGTCAGAAAAGATGTTTAATTTAGTTTTTAAAAAAACAGGCAGACTAAATATACTCAAAGCAACTTATTAACCGCCAATTCGAAACTGAAATTTCTCAGAAATTATGCGGCAGAAATGTATGAAATTTTGCATACAATAATTTCATTCAAATACCCGTAACTTTACACTATTTGATTGCATATTCTCTTGTACATTTTTCCAGTCGAAACGTGTTCTTCACTATTGATTATATTGCTCGTGAATCCCGTGCATTCAATGAAAATTAGGTCAGCATATATTTTAATCGGTTCGGTTTTCTATACGCTATCATAAAAAACATAAAACATGGATAACATGTCTGTAGTTAATATGTGTCTTCACATCGCGGCGCTCACAGACTAAATGACCTGACGAAGGTGTAATCAATATTTTCCCGCGCGCTTAGAATGACCTTTAACATTGCATAGTAAAAAGGTCAAATAAACCCGCCCACTAAGTATATTAGTATTCATCCTGAACTGTTCTATGAAAATTAGAAATGTCTCCGGTCGCTACGCTCCCGTCGACATTTCTAATTTCCATAGAACAGTCAGGATGAACACTAATATATACCTAATAACTGTGAAACGGTAAAATTGTGTTCCTTTCGTTATTTAACTTCGCTGCAAGCCATTTTGAGTCAAGCGCGAGTGATGTATCAAGCGATCTGATTGGTCGGCATGAAATGAACAGACTATTGTCACACATTTCCGACCAATCAGATCGCTTGATACATGTGTAGCTATTTTCCTTCAGCGCACGTATTTCATGCTGAAACAACGAGTTGCGATGTTCCACATTGTTTGGCATATAGACATATAGTAGGCTTTTTACCTTGATAGTAATATAAGCTCAGTGACGGGATGTTTGTTTTGTGAACACTGATACTTGTTTTCATCATTTGTGGACCAAACACTGATACTGCCACCTGTGATTACATATATCCTCGAGTGGCCATGCTTCGACCCTCTAAGCCTTCAATATGAACAAAAAATGGTACAGAATGTAATAAACATTAAAATATGACGCTTACTTGTTCATTTATCCATTTTTCCTTACAAATGTCCATTTTTTTAATTCAAATAATAATCCTAAGTACTTTAAATAGTATTGAACAAAGGTCAAGGTAATATTTGTCCGCCATTTTGAAATACAGTTGAATCTCGTTATCTCAAATTTCTAGGGACCGTGAAAATTAGTTTGAGATAACCGAAATTTGAGATAAACAAACGTCACAACGTCGATCACGCTTTCGGAATTAATATTTTTTATCAAGCTAAGATCATTTTACTCAGATTGGAATCCGACACTGTCATAGGTGGCAAGTAATCGTACTCAATTTTCAAGTTAAACCTACGAGTATCCTAGTATTCGGATACTCACAGCAGCCGAAAATATACGTGATGCGTACTTGTTTACCTTACCTACCATAATTGTAGTTAAGTCAAATAACAGGTATGATTATCATGCTACACTACACGTGTGCTTTCTGTTTGTCACACGATTATTAATCTCCCGGAGCCTTTAAATTGTTCAATTAGCAAAATGTCATGATAGGTGTGAAAGTGTCCATTGTTCGCTGATCTGCTCCAACTTTGAGATAAACAACTCAAACTACATGCTAATTAGAGTCATGGGGACACAAATTTAGTTTGACATAAACGAAATTTGAGATAAGTGAATTGGAGGTAAGCGGATTAATTTCATATAGAGAAAGAGCAAAAAAAATCGGGACCCAACGAAACAGTTTGACATAACCGAAATTTTGATATAAGCGAGTTTGACATAACGAGATTCAACTGTAGTCCATGCTTCGTCTCTGTGGCGTGCAACAAATTAGGCCGATGCTAATCAGTTTCGATAATCGTCTTTTCGATAAAATTATTCAAAAATGTTAAAGCAGTAACAATTTAAAAGAAATTAACAGTTAAATGGTATTTTTAACCCTTTTATCATGAATCACTCCTCTGCTCACGATGGTGACAGAAAAAAATCGTCAATTTTTACATAAACCTCACAGGAGTGCAGTACGTAATTAATACCCGATGTTTGACAGGAATAATGTCTTCGCATACACTGCTGATATGCAGTTGTCAAATTATTTGCAGAAATATGCCAGTATTTAGGCATATAATACTGATAATTTTACCGTTAAACGGTAATTTCTAGAACAGAAACTTAAATTTAGCGCTAAGGAATAACGGGACTAAAACACACTGTAAAATTAATTTGGCCTATATTTTTTCAACATTCATCACGTGACTTACATCATTTGCATGTACACAATGCAGACGAAGGCATAGAATTTACAAATATCGTGTAAGTTGATATAAAAACACATTTTATTAAAGGCTGTTATTGGGATTAGTAAAAAATGGATTTTTTTCCAGATCGTAAGTATTTTACAGTTTATTTATCTATGTATAACCCATTTTTGACGAAAATCTATGCTTCGTGTAAATAAATGTGTAGTAAACAAAAAGTTCACGATTTTCGCGCGCAACGGTTGTCTCGCGAGATTCTGTGACGTAAACAAAATTGGGGTCGAATGAAGGACAGGGTCGAATCTAGGGCGCCGGACGATATATAGAGTTTTGCTATTACACTGACTACATACTATCTCAAGTACGTCACATTAAATTTCTATACAACCCAATGCTATACAGTATGTATATAAAGCTTCAGTTAACTAATCTGTGTTATTCGTTACCTAATCTAGCCTCGCAAAATTGCTATTGTACACTTTGCGATTAAAAGAACTCCTGATTATTATATCTTTCGTGTAGTTATATATCCTTACGGTTCTTTGTCAGTATTCTTTTGACTGGTTTTCGTTTCACAAATGCAAACTTGCCTATAAGCCGGGTAACAGCAATTATTGCAAAACAAATCGCAACTATGATAATAAATAAATAAACAAATTTCATACATTTGATTCCACAGCTAACATCACGATAGCTATGTAAGTATTTCGATTTTCACTTTTTTAAATCAATAAACGATTTAGTTGGGATTATCAATGAATGAACTATGTTAATATGAGGGAATATAACTGATATAAGAATTAAAATTATGGCATTCTAATTTTCTCAACTTTCGATTTCATATCGTCACGTACTGGCCGCTAATTATTATTTACAGTCTAGGTGGGTGTACATTGATGCGTCTAATGAAGTTTATTCCGAAAACGGTAGAATTCGTTCATCGCATCAATAATGCTAGTGCAGGCATTTCTGCAAATTACATGCTATACATGTCCATGTAGGTCAAATTACCACAAGTCAAAACACCCCCATTGATGTTGGTCCAATCCATAGCTGATGTAATGTAGATTTTTCTATAACATGGAGTACTGATTAAAGGATTGTCTGTTCATTCCCTCATCCAAAATTTCTAAACGTGTAGCTGTATGGTATACAGTATTTTATATTTTGTAAGTTGGCTGTAATATTAATAGCCCATTTACTAATTAGCTCAGTTGGCTGTAATATTAATAGCCCATTTACTAATTAGCTCAGTTGGCTGTAACAGGGGACACTTGCATCTGCAGATATTGTTTTAAAACCTCTCCATGGATGAATCTCTGGCAAGTAAACTAGCTATAGCACTACTGCACGGCTGTAGTGACCAGCTTCGCCAAGTGTCTAGACCAACTAGAAAAGATGCAGTACATGCGCTACAAGGCCCTTTTTCAAAAAAATTGGAAAGGGGCCTTAACCTTTCATTTTTGGTAATTCAAGAACTATTTTTGGCCAAATTTGGAGAAGGCTAGACAACCAAGTTCGAATAGCACTGTAATTTTGGGAATTTCTTTCCTCAAATTGGGAAAAAGAGAGCCTTTTTGCAATTGGGAAGTAACATAGTGTAGCGGTTATTGAACAATAATGTCTGTGCCCAAATGTAGTAAAATGAAATATACAAAAAATCAAACATAACAAATTCTAGAAATCAACTGTGCTGTGGCAAGTGGCAAATTTTGCATAAATTTGCCTATAATCATTATTTCTGGGGACAGTCTGGACCAACCAAAATGCAGAAATCGCTCTCTAACATGTGAATTGATAATTTATTTTCTAAATATGGGTAGCACTCTTCTCTTGTGACCCTAAAACTTAGGCAGGTACCTGACAGTAAAATTAACAAGCGCCGGACAGGTTGACATGAGATATGGCCATCAAAAGACAGTTAATCGATAATTAGAACCGGCACAAACATTCGGGGTCTGCAACAGTTAGTAAAGCAACTGACTTGTAAGCACAAGGTCGTGAGTTCGAGCTCCGCATCACATACATTATTTTCCTCCTAGTACATTAAGTGCCGTTAGTGAGTGACAGCCTTGGAACCCTTGAGCTGGTGTGAAGCATAGGCTGTGGTTGTCACAATCAGGGTTATCAATAACAGCAGGCTGCAGGCCAATTTAGCCGCTTAGAAATGTGTTTTGGACGGTTAGGAATCTCAAAAGTTTATAAAATATTGCTTGAAATGCCCAGGCTCCACCTAGCAGGCCTGTTGGCCACAAACTTATTGAGAACCCTGTTGACAATGATTTACTTTGAGTAAAAGGAAGGAGGAATGTAGCAGTATGGTGTATATTATTTGTTCTTAATTTGGCTAAAATATTGATAACCCGAATCGCTCAGTTAATAGAGCATCTAACTTGCAAGCTGGAGGTCGCAGGTTAAAGCCCCGCATTAGGTCCTTTATTTTCTCCTCCTAATACAGATTGATCAAACTTGGCAAATCAGTAGTATTTACTAGTAACAAAATTTAAACTGGTACCCTCTTATTGTCATTTCATAGGACCAGCTCCATTAAATGGAATGCTGAATTTTGAAAAAAATCATCATGAAACATTTAACTGTCCTTGATGATTGATGCTACTCTGTGAGTCTGTCATTCTTTGAGAAGGATGAATGTTTTCTAAATCTGTAAATTATAAATTAAAGATTTCTGTTTCAAAGGTTTTAATTTCTTGAGTTAAATGTTATTATTTCATGAGTAATATAAAGAAATTCAGCAATTTCGGTCTCAATTCGTTTACAGAAGGGCTGTAATAGGCTTGCCAGTCTCGTTAATTTCATCAGGGGTGATAAATTACAGGGATATGCAGCGTGCAAAATCTAGCTGAAAACAGTGCCTAGAGGAGATAACACGTAGTGAGCCATGACCAAAATTTTAGAGTGTGGCATCTGTGTCCTATGGAGACATTTCTAGTTTGTTTGTATGTCCCTGGACTGTGTTATTAAATAATTATCTTCCTTCATCGAGAGACATTTTAGAATGTTATTTTTTTTGTTCATTTCAGATTATTTTGTCCTGCCTTGCTAAATATACAAGCTACACATTTTAGACATGGCTGAGCTGAAACCTCCAGAAATCTCAAGGTAATGTTTGATTAGTGAAAATAACATATTTGTTTTGATAATTGATTTTATGAATACATTGAGGGATGTATACAGTACACCCTGAATAAAGTAGTGTGTTGAACCTGAATAAAGAAGTGTGTTGAACCTGAATAAAGTAGTGTGTTGAACCTGAATAAAGTAGTGTGATGAACCTGAATAAAGTAGTGTGATGAACCTGGATAAAGTAGCGTGAGCCTGAATAAAGTAGCATGGTCCTGAATAAAGTAGTGTGAACCTGAATAAAGTAGTGTGATGAACCTGAATAAAGTAGTGTGATGAACCTGAATAAAGTAGTGTGTTGAACCTGAATAAAGTAGTGTGATGAACCTGAATAAAGTAGTGTGATAAACCTGAATAAAGTAGTGTGAACCCCTGAATAAAGTAGTGTGAACCTGGATAAAGTAGTGTGAGCCTGAATAAAGTAGCATGGTCCTGAATAAAGAAGTGTGAACCTGAATAAAGTAGTGTGTTGAACCTGAATAAAGTAGTGTGATGAACCTGAATAAAGTAGCTAGAGTGAACCTGAATAAAGTAGCATGGACCTGAATAAAGTAGTGTGATGAACCTGAATAAAGTAGCTAGTGTGAACCTGAATAAAGTAGTGTGATGAACCTGAATAAAGTAGTGTGATGAACCTGAATTAAGTAGCTAGTGTGAACCTGAATAAAGTAGCTAGTGTGAACCTGGATAAAGTAGCGTGAGCCTGAATAAAGTAGCGTGAGCCTGAATAAAGTAGCGTGAGCCTGAATAAAGTAGCATGGACCTGAATAAAGTAGTGTGAACCTGAATAAAGTAGTGTGTTGAACCTGAATAAAGTAGTGTGATGGACCTGAATAAAGTAGCTAATGTGATGGACCTGAATAAAGTAGCTAGTGTGAACCTGAATAAAGTAGCTAGTGTGAACCTGAATAAAGTAGCTAGTGTGAACCTGAATAAAGTAGCGTGAGCCTGAATAAAGTAGCATGAACCTGAATAAAGTAGTGTGAACCTGTATAAAGTAGTGTGTTTAACCTGAATATGGTAGTGCTGTGATATGATGGTCTGATGGATATCAAATTCTTAATTTATCAAAGTAAGAATTAAGATCCAAATTTCTTATAAAACAGAATTTGTCCCTTTAGTATGTAAGATATATCTGTTTTAGATATCTCATTTTGAGACATTGATTTGATTTTTATAAAATTTCAGGTCAGTTAGTTGTGAGTCTGCAGCGTCAAACTATACTGATGCACTTTCTAGTTTCGAGGAAGAAGATGATGATGATACCATGTGTGATTATATGTGTGATGTAGATTTTATACCTCAGTCTGATGAAATAGAAGCATCCATGAACACTATGTTGTACACAGACATTGAGAATCTGATCTTTATCTATGGTGAAAATGCTGTCAATTGTCGTCTGTTTGAATCGATTGATGAGATAGACGTAGAATTACAGATTCCTCTGGGATTTCTGGAAGATGTTATTGCTGAGGCATGGAGAGTACTGAAATCTGAGCCACTGATTGTTCGCTTACATCTGTCCTTATCCAGATATTTAGAATCATCCAATTGTCCTAAAGTTGAAGTATTTCAACCTTCAAAGAGAGAGGGTTTTGGTTTTGGAAGTCAGGTCAGAAAGTTTCTTGAAAACTTTCTCTCATTGGAGTGGCATCATTTGTTTTCTGATTATAAGAAATGTAAGGAAAAGGCAGAGTGTATTAAGAAGTCCCAGAGTGCTCCTGTCAATTTGAAATCTGCAGCTGTTTATACTGATGCTATATCTAGTGTTGTAAGTGATGAAAAAGTTGCTCGGCTTGTGGAATTGGGCAATGATACAGATGCTTCTCGTAATGCTCTTGTTATCACTCATGGTGATGTTCACAAAGCAGCTGAGCTCTTGTTAGGTAACTCAGACTTTAAGTCTGGTCTTGAGAGATCAGTATCTCAGACTTCAGACGACGATAACCTGTTTTTAAACTTGTTTAATGATAGCAGTTCTGAAGATAATGTTTCCGAGTCTAGCTCTAAAAAAGTGTCAGAAAAACCGTCAATAAAAAGACAGCTCTCTCATCCACCAATCTTGAACAAACTTAAGAAAATGCTCCCTACCTTGACACGTACAACTAGCATGATGCCAGGTAGAGCCAAGGAGATTGATGGAATGAGAGTTCTTGAAGATTTGAACTTGATGCCTTTATCAACATTGGATGGAAGAAGTGCTAAAATTACTCCTAGTATTGAGGATGGATTTCTTGTACAAATATTCAGATATGTCCGTCAGAGAATTCCAACAATGAATGAATATTGTGTTGTCTGTGACGAACAGCATGTGTTTCAAAATGGTGCAATGTTAAAACCGTCTGTATGCAGTAGAGAACTCTGTGTGTTTGCATTCCAGACATTGGGTGTCATGGCTGATGCTGCTGATGATATAGCTACAGGTGCTGAAGTTGTTGATCTACTTATTAACATGACACGAGCTGCTGCTAAGTCAAGTAGAAAAACTGTGATATTTGATCCATTTCCAACCGTTGTGGACCCTAAAGATCCTGCAAATCTAATGTTTACACCAAAAAATCCAGATTATAACTCAGCGATTAAGGTGATGGATGAGATACCTACAATGTCGACAATGTCACATATGACATCATCATTGAAGCAAAAGCTAGATAACACAAATCCTGCAGTCTATCCAATGATTCAGTGGATTATAAACAGTAACAGGTAAATCTAGTTTTGTTATACAAACATGGTACACTTATATGGCTCCAGTGTCATAGTACTGTGATTATACCATATATAGAAACACTACAATGACACTGGTTTATTTTTCAATTTAGACTACAGTTGACTCAATCTGACCAATCACTGCACAGGAAAAGTGTTTGCTTAAACATATAGATCACAGTTTGCCGATGTATAAACAAGTACATGTATACAATAGAATACTTGTGGTCTAAGTCAGATAGATCTCTTGTAACTGTTGTCTACGAATTTTCATGGCTCGCTGCACTCGCCTCTAAATTTCATAGACAATGGTTACTTGTGAACTATCCTATACAAAGACAAACGGTAACATCACATTCACTAATATCTGACCTTGTTGAAAGTGATCTGTTCAGGCCAAAGTTCATATATGGTGTTATCATAGTGATTGGTAGCCATAGAGATATTACAGGTGATAACCACTGCGTACATTGTGATCTGTTTATGTAAATGTTCTTTGACTATTTCTCAGTCAGTTAGTTTTACTCACTGACAGTAAGCTTGCTTGTAGAATTTCACAGACCTTGTACTTGTCATTATAAACAGTTGTATTGTAATTTTGGTGACTTGGTCTCTCTTTTAGATCCCATATTGTGAAGTTACCTACAGAGAAACAGTTAGAGTTTATGGTGACACCACATCAGTTCTTGTTGATGTCAAGTCCACCTGCTAAAGAAGCTGTGTTTCAGAATGCAAAGAAAAAACATGGAAGTACTTTTGCCTTTCATGGATCGAGTATTGAAAATTGGCATTCTATAATAAGGTAACTTCATCTTACTTGTTACAGTGGTTTATCTATTCTGCTTTACTTATATATTACTGCATAGCTGAAACTTTTCTGTTGAAATTCTTTTCTATAATAATGTGTCTGTTTGGACAGAATGTATTATGGCAACTCCTGTGGCAGTCAGACAGTGTCTACTATAGTTGTCTGTCCTATATATTATATCTCAGCCAAGTTTGATAAATCTGCCAATAGAATTCATTCCTGGCACTCCCTGATTCATTAAAGTCCCATTAGCTTTTTGGATGTTTGGAATTGAAGTACCGGTAGGTGTTATTTTACCAAGAAAGATGTCTTATCTGTGAAACTGACTTTTACATTGTACTTGCAATAAAAACATTCCAAAATTTTCTTCCTTAATCACAAAGTACATAATTAAAGAAAAGCACAGTATTTTTTTAATGATATTGCAAAAAATAAGATATATTTCTTATATTCTAATATCATTTTAATTTATCTGTTGCTCTGTATTACTAAATTCAAAAAGCCAATGGACCTATAAAGATCATTACCTAATTATCATCCAATCTTGCCAATAATTTTGATGGGCCTATTTTGCAACAGTTTTGTACTTTTGTTACAATTCCTGGCAGTTTGATTTTGTTCCTAAACCAACCAGAATGAATTGTAGAAATAAATCCAGTTTGTTTATTTTTGAAGATTTTTTAAACAAAAGAATTGTGAACATAGTTTTACATGTTTAACTTAAAATAAATGGAATGGTGTAAAGATGGTCGACTTCAGTGAAATAAATGATATACTGTTTCTTCAATAAGAATGGTTACTTAGATAAACTAGTTAAATTTAAATGTTATATGTAATTGAAAACTATAATAAAATAGTACTACAATGTACTACTAAACACTAATTGAAAAATTAAGTATCACTGATATTGTTTATGTGAGAAAGACATATATTCTGTTTATAAGTAGCTAACAAGTGTCTTACATCTGTTGTTTGATAAACCTCACGGTGAAAATTATATGTTTGTATATTAATTGACAACAACAGATTATTGTTTTTATGTTTTACAGACAAGGGTTGGTGAACGCTTCTGGTACAAAGTTACAAGTGAATGGTGCTGCTTATGGTAAGGGTGTATATCTTAGTCCACACATAGCAACATCAATGGGATACTCTCGGATGGGGTACGGTTCACACAATATTAAAAAAACACAACAGAAATCAAACAAGCCCAGATTTCTCTCATCCAATAATATAACTTGTATTGCTTTGTGTGAAGTCATCACCTACTCTAATCTGAAGAAGAATAATTCAATATGGGTGTGTCCTGATCCAAACTATGTTTGTACAAGATTCTTCTTTGTCTACGAGGATGGACAAGTGGGGGATTCTACTATCAACACGCAAGAAAATAAATATCTGTCTGTAATAAAAGCCGCTTGTGGTTATAAGATGTAAGTAACTTCAGATTGTGAATATGGTTCAAATGTCACTTACATTCATCCAACTTTGGTAAGTTGGTAATTAAGACTTGAGTTGATAATTTTAGTATTTTGTTTGATGCCAGAAGAAAAAATATAGATTCATTGACTTTCACATTATGTTACAGTATATCATTGACTGTTGCATTATGGGGTCGTTGAATGTTGCATTATGTGATTGTTTACTGTTGCATTATGGGATCATTGACTGCTGTATTATGGGTTTGATGGTAATGCAGTATCTATGTTCAAATTGTAATTTTCATGTCAAAGATCCATCTATTTAGCTTTATAGAGACAGATCTACAAACAGATATATCTACCGGTAAGGTCATGTATCCTCCACAGCTTGTTATTCATGTGGAGAATTTTATAGTTACTTACTTAGAACAATTACTGGTACAGAGTCCAGGAACACAGGTTAACTACCTGCACCCAAATCTATAATATTACCACATGGTTGAATTTGAGGTTGGGTTAAAATTTGATTTATTGATTGGTAATGAGATTATCAAATTTGTTAAGAAATTAATTCTAGTAAGATTTAACCTTAATGTCTGAAATTTCTTAAGCAGTGGTCAAGATCCTCAGTTTGTTTATTTACTCGTCTGAACTGTTGAGGTAATTTTGGGTCACATGGTATAAAAGTAGGAAATTGTTGCTGATTTCTGTCTGATCTTTATAATTCCTAGTCTGAATCCTTTGATGTTCAAAATCCAAAATTGAGGTCAATCTGTCAAATCATAAATTCAACTACAATTCCCATATTTTCACTTTGTAGATTTTCTGTGTTCAATTTTTTGTTCAAGGCAAACTCCTAGGTCATCTGATGAACATGTAGTGATACAATGTCCTTTGTAAAATTGTTAAGTTTGTAAATATTTCATGTTCACTCACTATATATACACCTGTACTATGTGTGAATGTGGGGCAATATGTTTCCCTATTTTTAACAAGAAGTAACACATGATACTAATTGCCATGTGGAATATAATGTGTCACAGGATTCAAACTTTTTATATTGTTATACATTCCAGAATAAATCATATATATTTTAGTTGTAAAGTATTATGATGGTTGTATATTAAGACAATACTGTAATGTACACAGAACTTATATATTATACAGTCACACCTGTGCTAGTGACCACCTCCCAGTAAAGGCCACCCTGTGAATAAAGTCCATTCTATCAAAAACAGTCATTGATTAGTCAGTTCAAAATGACCTCTGAATAATTTAAAGGTCACCTGTCACTAAAAGCCACATTTAGTCTTTCCCAAGGTTGGTCATTGTTCACAGGTCAAACTGTACAGTTGAACTTTGTTTGTTATCATTGATCATTGTATATGTAAATAATTTTGTTGTCTTGTACTAACTTTTACTAGGTTTTGTGGATGGGACACAAACAATCAAAATATTCTGTTTTAATTTTGGAATCTTGAAAATTATGAAAATTTAGTCCTTGGGTCTGATACTGTTAATTAAGTCATCCAGAACATCTGTTTGTCTGCTTGCTTACCTAAGTTGCCGAGGTGCACTGGGGATTGGTACAAGAATGGCAGTCATTTTGTTTCTGGTTAACATTTGGTTACCTTTTAACCTAACTGTTAAATTAAAGAAATGTTTATACAATTTGGTGTGGATATTTTAATCAATCCTCTGGACTTCTTACCTTTTCAATCTTTTTTCTGTCATTTAATTAAATGTTCATAGAGGTAGTATTTTGACCATCCTGTTTTAGTGTGGAGATTACACATAGATTTATTCTAGTACTGTACTCATTGTTTTGTAAATGTTTTTTATTACAGTACTTCATGTTAAGTTTCTTTGTATTTGTTATCTTTGTCTAATTTATAAACATTGACATATGTATGAGTCTGTTCTATATTCATTTTACGAATACAGTAAAACATGGTTAAAGTCCCATAAGTATATAAATTTATTGGTCATAATAGTTTCTCTTTGTTCTATAATAGAGGAATCCTGTGTATTTTCCTCCTGTGCATACTTTATAGCAAAAAAAAGTTTCCAAAACCAATATCGTATTTTTTTCAATATCATTGAAATAAATACTATTTATAGAATAGCTGTGTTTTCCCACAGTCAAGTTATGCACAAGTCGTAAAGTGACGTCACACGCTCTACATATTTCAAGTTCACAAAAGCAAACATCACAGTGAAATTAGTGTTTTAAAAGAAAAAGGTCTTGCTTCATCGGTAATAATTATCTTGGGATAATATCAGCAATTGAATATTTTTGCATTATATTTTTTCTATGGCAAAAAGCTAATGGGACTAAAGTGAAGTATCAGATAACATGAAGTATAAGATAACATGAAGTATTAGATAACATGAAGTATAAGATAACTTGAAGTATTAGATAACATGAAGTATTAGATAACATGAAGTATAAGATAACATGAAGTATCAGATAACATGAAGTATTGGATAACATGAAGTATTGGATAACATGAAGTATAAGATAACATGAAGTATTAGATAACATGAAGTATAAGTTAACTTGAAGTATTAAATAACATGAAGTATTAGATAACATGAAGTATTAGATAACATGAAGTATAGGATAACATGAAGTATCAGATAACATGAAGTATTGGATAACATGAAGTATAAGATAACATGAAGTATTGGATAACATGAAGTATTAGATAACATGAAGTATTGGATAACATGAAGTATTGGATAACATGAAGTATAAGATAACATGAAGTATTAGATAACATGAAGTATTAGATAACATGAAGTATTGGATAACATGAAGTATTAGATAACATGAAGTATTAGATAACATAAAGTATTGGATAACTTGAAGTATTAGATAACATGAAGTATTAAATAACATGAAGTATTAGATAACATGAAGTATAGGATAACATGAAGTATCAGATAACATGAAGTATTGGATAACATGAAGTATTGGATAACATGAAGTATTGGATAACTTGAAGTATTAGATAACATGAAGTATTGGATAACATGAAGTATTAGATATCATAGAGTATTAGATAACATGAAGTATTAGATAACATGAAGTATTGGATAACATGAAGTATTGGATAACATGAAGTATTAGATAACATGAAATATTAGATTTCATAGAGTATTAGATAACATGAAGTATTAGACAACATGAAGTATCAGATAACATGAAGTATTAGATAACATGAAGTATTGAATAACATGAAGTATTAGATAACATTAATATTAGACAACATGAAGTATTAGACAACATGAAGTATTAGATAACATGAAGTATTAGATAACATGAAGTATTAGATAACATGAAGTATTAGATAACATGAAGTATTAGACAACATGAAGTATTAGATTACATGAAGTATTAGACAACATGAAGTATTAGATAACATGAAGTATTGGATAACATGAAGTATTAGATAACATGAAGTATTAGATAACATGAAGTATTAGACAACATGAAGTATTAGACAACATGAAGTATCAAATGACATGAAGTTTCAGATAACGTGGAGTATTAGATAAAGTGGACTGGTTAATGTTCCACTGTCAAGCCTTTTTTATTTCTGTATAGAACACTGAATGTAACAAGTATTCATTATTTCTTTCTTCTACTGTACGTGCATCATGAAGTACTGTAGATGTTCATGTACACACATCTGTATGTCTTTGTTTTTACAAATATACAAACTACAAAATGCCAGTCATTGAAAGCCAACACTTTTTCCATAGCGACTCACTGTTGTAAGATGACAGGAAGTAACATGCAGACATATGTACACAATATTATTTTGTAAATAAAACCAGCACGGATGAAGCGTTCAATCGTCATTTTATCTCAAACTCTACCATGTGAAAGAAATTTCAAGATTTCATAATATATATCATAATCTTTATCAATTGACACGTTTTGCAAGTTAAAATTTTAATGTATGCTATGCACGTGATGTGTTGAAAACTGAGAAGTTTGAGGTGTTGACAGGTTAAGTCAATATATTCCCTTCAATTTTACATTCCTTACGATTAATAGGCCTTATACCACGAGTAAACGTCACGTTTTCGTAATATTTTCGAAGCACACACAAAAAAATAGCGCCGATTTTTTTATTTTTCATCAGCTTTGTACATTTTCTTTGCTAAAACATTATAATTTTCGTACATGTAACATTTTCCCCCGAGATTTCCGCTGTTTTTCTTACCTGCGTCTTATACACAGGTGCGACATACACACGAATGATTACGGTAGTTGCTTTGAATAAAGTCAGCATCTTCAATGCTGCGGCTGTCAAGGTTCCATAAGGAGATAGAATGAGATATGGGTTTGACTGGGCTTTTGTCCCTCCTGGGTGTCAGCTAAGCCCTGTGGGAAAACATGGTTTTTGACTACTCATGAAAAAGATGAGGAATTGAGACATTTAAATTCACATCATGAATTGTTAGTAATTATCATTGACAGTTAGCATTTACTTGAAGCATATTATAGTCCATTTGAAAACTCAACGTATAACTTGAAACATACATGTATTTCTTTGCACCAACAAGTACACACACATGCATCCCTTTACATCCACTTTCTGAGTTTGCTTTCAGATGAAATAAAACCAATGTAAATTTTATGTAATTTTATTGGAATCAGGCACAGTCCTATGTTCGTTTGCGACTAAAAGACATTTTAGTTTTTGCCAATGTTTTCCATGTAAAGCTGGTATATCTCATTCCTTCTTCATCCCCGTTTGTATTTTGGAAGTATCTCCCATTCAGGTTTGCTACATAACAATCATTGTACCACCATCCACCATGTTTCAGTTGGGCACAATTCAACTTATAAGAGTCCACATCATGATCGTATGTACTAAATCTCTGACCATTGTGAGTAGGCCCAAACTGACTGTTGAACGTACTGACTGAAGTTACAATAGAAACTGATCACGTAATGAACTGAAACGGAATTTTTCATCTCAGCTTTTATATTTTTGTCAAATGCTTCAACCTGTAGAGCATTAAAATTATTTTAAAACAATCAGATCCATGAAATTATTGATGTCAAAATACCGTCAAACCTGTGAAAAAAACATAATATGACCTTTATTGCCATGCAGGTGACCTTTATTTGGAGGCCATTTTGTTCTCAATAATCAATGACCGTTTTTAAAAAGGGTCTTTATTCACAGTGTGACCTTTATTTGGAGGTATGACTGTATGTCTAGCACCGAACATCAATTTCTAACAGCAAAGTCCAAATATCGAAAAAAATGAGTTGTTTTTCAAAAATATAATAGACCTGTATGAAAAGAAGTAAATGTTATTTTGACCTTTCTAGCCGCTTTTTGCATCAAATAACTCAATATATCTTCTGGTCAAACCACTGTTCTATATGACTTTAAATAATATACAGTCATAAAGTAGGCAGATAATTCTAAATCCTGATACTTTATATAGTTTTCAGTTGTTTCAAGATGAACAAAACGTGTTTTAAAACACAATGCTCCCTCAGGATGACCTTCGACCTACTGACCTGAGATGCTCTGAGGTTGTTACGAGGAACCAACATATGAAATTTAATGATTGTTGGTGGAAGCGTTTTGGTTTTATGAGCAAGACTAAAGTTTCGTACAAACAAACACAAACAGACAGACAGGCCACAAGCAATATGCCACTGGTCTATCGATACTGGGGCATAACTACATGTATATATACACATGTAAGAGAAGAACTATTTAAAAGCAATTCCTCCATTTATGCACACTTACTTCCTTTAGAAGATATGGTGTCTCCAACATTCAGAGTATAATTTGTTGACAGATAAAATGGACTGAGTACTTCATAAGCTTTACTTCCATCTAGTACCATCAAATCTATCCGTAAGTCATTCACAAATTGTGATGTCATTTCTTGGATGTAATCAAGTCCTGTACATACATATGTGATAACATTGCGTGCTTATTTCAATTCAAATTAGTGACTGGAAATATTGATATACATGTAGATACATTAAACATAACTCATGTTACCAATAAACAGATAATTTATATTGATACTTAAAGTTTGTAATGATGACAAATAAGTTTATATATGTACCAAATAATAATGAATCTTTAGATTATAGGGATATAACAATTATAAATTTATGATTAATATGTATAAACATTTCTAAATTTATAAAAAAATATGTACATGTATACATATATAACCAATTGTAATTCTATAAATAACATGTCAAAACAATCATGAATGTGTAGTTGATGTGTATGCAGCGATAATGAACGCATACATAATAAGTGTAAAACAATATGGAATTTATTTTAAACAGTGTAAAACAATCATGAATCTATAAAAAATATGTGTTGTTTGTGCAACGTTTTACCCCTATGAAAAAATAACATACCTAGCCAGAATTCCGTATGTAAATTCCCAAATCCACCTATATACTGACTGTAATTCCTATAGAAATCGACTGTACCGTCAAATCTGTTCTGGAACACCTACAATAGAAGAAAAACACTTGTATACTTACCGTCCATATCACAGTACACTTATATATTTACCATACATATCACAGTACACTTGTATATTTACCATACATATCACAGTACACTTATATATTTACCATACATATCACAGTACACTTGTATACTTACCATACATATCACAGTACACTTGTATACTTACCTTACATATCACAGTACACTTGTATACTTACCTTACATATCACAGTACACTTGTATACTTACCATACATATCACAGTACACTTGTATACTTACCTTACATATCACAGTACACTTGTATACTTACCTTACATATCACAGTACACTTGTATACTTACCATACATATCATAGTACACTTGTATACTTACCTTACATATCACAGTACACTTGTATACTTACCATACATATCACAGAACACCTGTATACTTACCTTACATATCACAGTACACTTGTATACTTACCTTACATATCACAGTACACTTATATATTTACCATACGCATCACAGTACACTTGTATATTTACCATTCATATCACAGTACACTTGTTTACTTACCTTACATATCACAGTACACTTGTATATTTACCTTTCATATCACAGTACACTTGTATATTTACCATAAATATCAAAGTACACTTGTATACTTACCTTACATATCACAGTACACTTGTTTAATTGCCATACAAATCACAGTACACTTGTATACTTACCTTACATATCACAGTACACGTATACACTTACCTTACATATCACAGTACACTGGTATACTTACCATACATGTCACAGTACACTTGTTTACTTACCTTACATATCACAGTACACTTGTATACTTACCATTCGTATCACAGTACACTTGTATACTTACCATACAAATCACAGTACACTTGTATACTTACCTTACATATCACAGTACACTTGTATACTTACCATTTATATCACAGTACACTTGTTTACTTACCATTCATATCACAGTACACTTGTTTACTTACCATACATATCACAGTACACTAGCTAGTATACTTACCATACATATCACAGTACACTTGTATACTTGCTATACATGTCACAGTACACTTGTATATTACCTTACATATCACAGTACACTTGTATACTCACCATACATGTCACAGTACACTTGTATACTCACCATACATATCACAGTTCACTTGTATACTCACCATACATATCACAGTACACTTGTATACTTACCTTACATACCACAGTACACTTGTATACTTACCTAACAGATCACAGTACACTTGTATACTTACCTTACATATCACAGTACACTTGTATACTTACCTTACATATCACAGTACACTTGTATACTTACCGTCCACCCCTTATCATCTGTGGTCATATCACAGTACATCTGTATACTTACCGTCCATCCCTTATCATCTGTGGTCATATCACAGTACACTTGTATACTTACCGTCAATACCTTATCGTCTGTGGTCATATCACAGTACACTTGTATACTTACCGTCCATCCCTTATCATCTGTGGTCATATCACAGTACATCTATATACTTACCGTGCATCCCTTATCATCTGTGGTCATATCACAGTACACTTGTATACTTACTGTCCATCCCTTATCATCTGTGGTCATATCACAGTACACTTGTATACTTACCGTCCATCCCTTATCATCTGTGGTCATATCACAGTACACTTGTATAGTTTGATTGGTTTTCCACAGGACAACATCATATATTCCATCAGGTGTTTGAGGTTTACGTAACTTTATCTCATAACAATCTGAGTGTAAACCTGCAACGGAGATGAGAATTTTGTAACGAGAAATACAAAATGTATACCAAGCAGATATTCTGATGATGCTTTTTTATAGTAGATATTGTATAATCAGCAATCATTATTATAATGATCAGAAACCTTGTCATGTTTATGACATCATTTACAGAACATTTAGCATAGATAGGACGAAAACATTTCTTTTTGATTTATTTATCTTAGGCCACACCAATTTGATAACTTGTTCATCGGATTTGCCGCTCGCTTTTTATCAAAATTAGAAAAATAATAATATTTTTTGTTTTTTGCTTCCGACCGCTTGCTCGTGCCGACATCTTTAAAAAAATCCGGAACGGTATGGTGTCCCGGATTTTATCACTACAACATTGTATTCTGTGGTGTTGCTCCATTGTATATGCGGCTCTCTTTACGATACCGATCGTAGCTGATTTTTTAAATGAATTTATTCGGTAATTCCGAATGTTTAAACCTAAAAACAATGTTAACTGCACGCGATATCATAGACAATCAGAAACACGTCGATTATCGTAGATAAGAC
This sequence comes from Lutraria lutraria, assembly GCA_964023205.1. Lineage (NCBI taxonomy): Eukaryota > Metazoa > Mollusca > Bivalvia > Venerida > Mactridae > Lutraria > Lutraria lutraria. The sequence continues at coordinate 8,436,751 of OZ026849.1, forward strand.
CATAGAAAATATAAGTAGCGAGGAATAGGAATATGGGTGACGTTAGTTCCCAAGATGGTAGCGCTCGTGGCCTAGTCCAACTGTTTGTGACGGCGAGACTCTTTCGATTTTGCCCAGCCTTCAAAAACTGAATATTTAATTTGTTGTGTGTGGAAAAATCACACATTGAAACTCGTTTGGAAAACGAAACTGGTGCAATGGTGAATAACTGCCGGTGTCATGGTAAGAATCGCCTATTCTCGAAAATTCGCTTTTCACATAATCTGAGTTTACATGACACGTCACCGAAACGTTGACAAGTTAAACTTAAACCAACTTTCGTTAGCCCACGGTACCCATTGTAAAGAACGATTTAGAATAGTACTGTTCAGACGGAGTGGCTAAAGTTCGTTGACATCGGTTATCAGTAGTCAAATTAGCATGCAAAGTAAACTTTTAAGTTCAATATTAAAAATTTGACTTTTGACACAGAATTTTATGGCACATTCACACAGATTATTGTTATTTCTATCGATTTAAGTATACTGAAGATATCTTAGAATATTTGGTGTGGGTCTATCCTTCACTCATGGTTCTAGTTTATATAGGAATTAAGGGTAAATTCTTTTAAAACATGTCTCAAAAAATTAAACAGTTATATCTTGTGTCCAAGTTGTGTACAGTGTCATTCCAGTGATAGATCCAGTATACAATATTATGTCGTTTTATTTTAGTTATTGTAACAAGAATATGTTATACATGGTATTGCTCTGTAAGTTTAATCTAATTTTTGTGTGTTTCTTTAATGTCCGCGAAGTTGGCAGCCCATCAGCCTGGCAGCCCAGCAGCGTGAAGTTGGCAGCCCGGCAGCCTAGCAACCCAGCAGCGTGAAGTTAGCAGCCCAGCAGCGTGAAGTTAGCAGCCAAGCAGCCCAGCAGCGTGAAGTTAGCAGCCCAGCAACCTAGCAGCCCAGCAGCTTAATATATTTCTACAGTTAAACTGCACCACAAATCATGCAAAAACTTAAAAACGCATGAAGTAATAACATTATGTTGCTGTCATGTTTATTAGAAGAAAAAAATACGATTTTTATCGATTTTGTGAATCTGGCAGTGTAGCGGCCGCATAGCGGACTATTATAGTCAAACATACAACATGCACAAGAAATCCGGCTAAACACTTACGAATCGATGATATAATTCTATTTTATTCCATTAACGTTCATTAGATGAGAACTTACACATTTTTTCATTTTTTGTTTCTTTTTGTGAAGTTGGCAGCCCAGCAGCGTAACAGCGTAATATATATTTATACAGATAAACTTCACAACAAATCGAGCTAAATACTTCAGAATACATAAAATAATGTCAGTCTGTTGTTTAAATATTCATTAACAGAAAAATATATAATTTTCTTTTTTTTTTCAATGTGAAATTAGCCGCTGCTAGCAGCGTGAAGTTGACAGCCTAGCAGCGTAATCTATATTTCTACAGATAAACTTCACAACAAATCGAGCTAAATACTTCTTAAATAATACGAGCGATGTGTTGTTTTATAGATGTGGTATATAACGTACAGGATTCAAGCGATGTGTTGTTTTATAGATATGGTACATAACGTACAGGATTCAAGCGATGTGTTGTTTTATAGATGTGGTACATAACGTACAGAATTCAAGCGATGTGTTGTTTTATAGATATGGTATATAACGTACAGGATTCAAGCGATGTGTTGTTTTATAGATATGGTATATAACGTACAGAATTCAAGCGATGTGTTGTTTTATAGATATGGTACATAACGTACAGAATTCAAGCGATGTGTTGTTTTATAGATATGGTATATAACGTACAGGATTCAAGCGATGTGTTGTTTTATAGATATGGTATATAACGTACAGAATTCAAGCGATGTGTTGTTTTATAGATATGGTATATAACGTACAGAATTCAAGCGATGTGTTGTTTTATAGATATGGTACATAACGTACATAATTCAAGCGATGTGTTGTTTTATAGATATGGTACATAACGTACATAATTCAAGCGATGTGTTGTTTTATAGATATGGTATATAACGTACAGAATTCAAGCGATGTGTTGTTTTATAGATATGGTACATAACGTACAGGATTCAAGCGATGTGTTGTTTTATAGATATGGTGTATAACGTATAGGAGTGAGAAGATATTGGTTCTTCTGTACAAACTAATGCTTGTTTTGTCCAAAAAACTACAGAAAGCAAAACAATTACTCTGACTGAAGGACACTTTAACAATGAAAATGATAGACAGTCAATGCAACAAAAACTAATTGTGACTTAAACAGAAAAAATGTGTAACATGAAACATTTAGACACATGATTATTATCATTAAGTCCAAATTGTATTAACATAAAATAAAGTTTTTAGTTTAAGAGCGTTTTTTGTTATGTTAGTTGTATGAAGGTGTGACACAGTTATACGGTATACGGTTATATGGTATTGTATAGATTGCGTTAACCCCCGGGGCACAAATATTACAATGTGGACGTAAATTAAAGCATGTTTTTAGTTTTTAGTGTATATCTTCTAAATTGTTCCGCATTTTGTTACTCAAATAAAAAAGGTACTAAGTATTATTTAACATCAACCAGCCCATGAAAATACATTACAATAAACACCAAAATAGATTTATTAGACATACATTTAGTATAAATTTACATATTCAAACCATGTTTTAAGCATTAGCACAGTGGTATATAAGGTGTTAAAATTACGACATTGTTATCAATTCATGATCAGGTGTATAGCGATTCTCTTGTTAGGGTTGCACATACGCCTTTGTTTTTTAGTTTGTGTCGTGCTATTCTTACGACACCGTTTGTAATTCAAACGACGTGCTTTTATTACGACGCCGTCATGCAAATAATACGAAGTAATGTTCTTACGACGACACCGTTAGTAAATAAAACGACGTGTTATTCTTACGACGACACCGTTAGTAAATAAAACGACGTATTATTCTTACGATGACACCGTTAGTAAATAAAAGGAAGTGTTATTCTTACGCCGACACCGTTAGTAAATAAAACGAAGTGTTATTCTTACGACGACACCGTTAGTAAATAAAACGACTTGTTATTCTTACGCCGACACCGTTAGTAAATAAAACGACGTGCTATTCTTACGACGACACCGTTAGTAAATAAAACGACGTGCTATTCTTACGACAACACCGTTAGTAAATAAAACGACGTGTTACTCTTACGACGACACCGTTAGTAAATAAAACGAAGTGTTATTCTTACGACGACACCGTTAGTAAAAAAAACGACGTGCTATTCTTACGACGACACCGTTAGTAAATAAAACGACGTGTTACTCTCACGACGACACCGTTAGCAAATAAAACGACGTGTTATTCTTACGCCGACACCGTTAGTAAATAAAACGACATGCTATTCTTACGACGACACCGTTAGTAAATAAAACGACGTGTTACTCTCACGACGACACCGTTAGTAAATAAAACGAAGTGTTATTCTTACGACGACACCGTTAGTAAAGAAAACGACACCGTTAGAAGATACAACGACGTTTGTAAATAAAACGACGTGCTATTCTTACGACAAAGAGTTATTTCCCTTTACATTAGCATCGAAGTCTATGGGTGTATTAAAAGCAAAAGAACATGCATTTCAATAAAAACTCATACAAAAAGGATATGATTACACAATATCAATACACATGTCTGCACCCACAATTTTAAGTAATATGAAATGAAACTAAAATGGTAAAATGATCACCGTTTTAATGGTTTAATCATCAGTACGTAAACGTTTCTAAAATATTCTAAAATGCGAATCGATGATATAATTCGATTTTATTCATTCAACGTTCATTAGATGTGAACTTACACATTTTTCTTTTTTTGTTTTTTGTTTCTTTTTGTGAAGTTGGCATTACAGCGTAATATAAATTTCTACAGATAAACTTCACAACAAATTAAGAAAAATACTTAGTTAATTAATGTCCAAACAACAGACTGACATTATTTTATGCATTCTTAAGTATTTAGCTCGATTTGTTGTTAAGTTTATCTGTAGAAATAGATATTCCGCTGTTACGCTGCTGGGCTGCCAACTTCACAAAAAGAAACAAAAAATGAAAAATGAGTAAGTTCTCATCTAATGAACGTTGAAGGAATGAAATCGAATTATATCATCGATTCGTAAGTGTTTAGCCGGATTTCGTGTGTATTTTATATGTTTGACTGTAATAGTCCGCTATGCGGCCGCTACACTGCCAGATTCACAAAATCGATAAAAATCGTATTTTTTTCTTCTAATAAACGTGACAGCAACATAATGTTATCACTTCATGCGTTTTTAAGTTTTTGCATAATTTGTTGTGCAGTTTAACTGTAGAAATATATTAGGCTGCTAAGCTGTTGGGCTGCTAACTTCACGCTGCTGGGCTCTTAGGCTGCTGGGCTGCTAACTTCACGCTGCTGGGCTGCTAGGCTGCTAACTTCACGCTGCTGGGCTGCTACGCTGCTAACTTCACGCTGCTGGGCTGCTACGCTGCTAACTTCACGCTGCTGGGCTGTTAACTTCAAGCTGCTGGGCTGCTAGGCTGCTAACTTCACGCTGCTGGGCTGCTAACTTCACGCTGCTGGGCTGCTAGGCTACTAACTTCACGCTGCTGGGCTGCTAACTGCACGCTGCTGGGCTGCTAGGCTGCTAACTTCACGCTGCTGGGCTGCTAGGCTGCTAACTTCACGCTGCTGGGCTGCTACGCTGCTAACTTCACGCTGCTGGGCTGCTACGCTGCTAACTTCACGCTGCTGGGCTGCTAACTTCAAGCTGCTGGGCTGCTAGGCTGCTAACTTCACGCTGCTGGGCTGCTAACTTCACGCTGCTGGGCTGCTAGGCTACTAACTTCACGCTGCTGGGCTGCTAACTGCACGCTGCTGGGCTGCTAGGCTGCTAACTTCACGCTGCTGGGCTGCTAGGCTGCTAACTTCACGCTGCTGGGCTGCTAACTTCACGCTGCTGAGCTGCTACGCTGCCAACTTCACGCTGCTGGGCTGCTGGGCTGCCAACTTCAAGCTGCTGGGCTGCTAGGCTGCTGGGCTGCCAACTTCACGCTGCTGGGCTGCTAGGCTGCTGGGCTGCCAACTTCACGGACATGTTTCTTTATGGGTGATTTATCAATTTTCATATAAAAAAAGAATAGAATAAAGACATTAAAAGTGTTTTTACTGGTAAACCTAAGGGTTATTGAAACTAATAAAAATACAGATTCTATATTTGCTTGATCACATGCTTGTTTGAAATAGAAAAGCTTTTTAGATTTGTTTCGCTTGTTTTGAAAGAAGGAAAATAAAAAAAAATATTAAAATTATTTTTTCGCTCGGTCGCTCGCTCGATCAAATTGGAAAAGTAAAAAATAATATTAATAAAAATATTTCGCTCGCTCGCTTGCTCTTTTCAGAAAAAAAATCCGATGAACAAGTTATTAAATTGGTGTGGCCTAATCAACCATTTGTGAAAACACGAGGTATGACTCATTCTAAAATATTTGGGAATTTTGGATTTCGGGGACTCATGTCTTGAATGCTCGTATTAGTCATTTAAACAAAAATAAAATTATACAAGTACTAACTTTTTGGCTAAATTATCTATGTTTAATAGACTTACGGCAATATCTGTTTGCAATACAAGTATCCACTCGTAATGCGTCACCAAGACAATATTGTCCATTGACTGATGGTACTGGATTGTTACAAGATCTGGACTGTGTACGTATACCTGTATGTTCTCTACATGTAGAACTACAAGTACTCCAGACGGACCATATTGACCATCCACCATCTGTATGCATGTAAACATGTATGTATTATTGCTTTTAATTGTCTAGTAGGCGACACAGTTTTATTATATTGAATAAAGAAGCGTAAATTTATGTTCGATCCGCAGTTACAATCATGAACAATCTGTCCCATCCAAATCCGATACGTTATAGTAGCCGGCATGTCTGTTCTATACGTATTCAATTTGTCGTAAAGTGCAAATATAAGTTTTGATGCCCCAACTTTTATCGGTAAATGAATTAAAAATGTACCAGCACATGGTGCCTCAATACACAGACTGTCATCTATGTTTGGACCGAAGCAATGGTCTCCAAAATACGCAGGTATAGGATTGGTACAGGTCCGTGTACCTCGCTGTATCCCAGTGTCACATGACATGGAACATGAACCCCAGCTGTACCAGGCACTCCATCCACCATGTACTATATAAGAAATGTGTTTTTAACATTGTAGTCTACACATAAATGACTCAATTAAACATGATAGAACTAGATCTCTGTATTGATCTTTATTTAAAAAATATGAACGAAAGTAAAATCACAATTATTACAATAATTATTCATGCAACAATTATGTGGAACAGTATTAGTACAAAAATTACATTGTGCCTTCTGACATGCCGTCTTGCTTTGTGCATATTTGTACATCCAACATTGCATATTTAATTGTTACATTTTCATTCACGCATTAGTACATAAATTATATCATGTGGTCTTGCTTTGTTACATGTTTATATTTACACCCAACGTAGTTACATTTCACATTCATGCATTTGTTATTTTATCTTTCGTTATTACGTTCACATTTTAACATCCTTCTTCTGAAATTGCTAATTGTGTGTTTTGTCGTCGAAAGTTTTGCTATTGTTTTGGGTTTTTTATTATGTTATGTTGGTAAGTATCGCCTTAAAGAAAAAAATTCTGTCATTTCGTTCAAATGGGAACAACTCTGAAGTAACTCGGGTACGGAAATTGACGAAGTAATATCGTTTATGAGTACTCGCTATGCGACAAACGGTTATATTACAACAACTTAAAATTCATTGAATGTGTATGCTCATTTTTTACCTTAGTAAAAAGTGATATTTTAAATTCTTATTATCGCAAAACTACAAAATAAGAATTAATACGAAACTATGCAAACGGCGACATAGACACTGGAGTAAACTGGTTCCCGTTGACTAATGTGTACAAAGCCTTTGGTGCCAAGTGGGTCCGAAACGATTTTCATAAAAATAACACGATTCTAAAAAATGGCTTGGGAAATTTATCATGTCGGGAACATGACATTTGAAGATACGGTAACTATTACTGTCCGGGAACTGTTCTCATGCCAGTACTTATTACCCAAGCTCTTGCAGCATCATTGTATCATATTTTGAAAATAGACCTTTTGATATGACTATATATTCAGGGAATGTACATATATACGGTACAGTAAGACTTTTCCTAGACGAATTATACTTACGAGTATTTATTTATTATAGCAAGTACTTACCGTAGTGTCTAGTACTAGTTTGGCTAATCCTGGCCATTTGATTGGCTAATGGTGATGACTGAATCTATTAATAGTTGACAGGTAGGTAAATCATGAAGGCATTGCCTAGATAAGTTGTTGTGTGGCTATTTGAAGTTCAATGTGCTTGTATGATAGTGCTCAGATTTATGGTGAATTCGTTAACATTTAGGGTTGATTCTATTTGATTGATGTAGGGTATGATATAACCATGTGCTTGTGAACTATATACATGAATGTATTCATTTGTCAAATACTCATAATTGTCATTTTAATGTGTATTACTCATATCATGTAAATATTTTATACCCTTGGATTGAATTAAATATACAGACAATATCCTTTATGAAACAAAAGGGCCACGATGGCCCTTTATCGCTCACCTGAGAACAAAGGCTAATAATTAATGACCAGATAATATAGTTTCCATCTCGTAAAACTCATTTTTACGTAGATTTTGAGATCAAAACCAACAATGAAGGTATAATACTGTTAAACAAGCTAAAACGTAGCAAATTTTCTAATCCAAGGGCCCATAACTCTTGAAGTTGTGGTCCGATTCCACCCATAACTGAACTTGTCCAAAACCATAAGGTCATACACATTCATTGTAAATATGATTAGGATCGGTGAATAAATAAAGGCGCTAGAGTGTAAACAAGCTAAAATATAGCAAATTTTCCAAGTCAAGGGCCCATAACTCTTGAAGTTCTGGTCCGATTTTGCCCATAATCGAACTTAGCCGATACATTGTGGCCATATACATTGTGAGCAAGTTTAATCACGATTCGTTTAGAGTTGCGGTTGCTAGAGTGTTAACAAACTAATTGTGGACGGACGACGGACATTCAACGATCCTAAAAGCTCATCTGATGAATCAGGTGAGCTAAAAAGCAACTTCATACAAAAAACATAAACCAATATGCTTCTTGTAAATCGTCTACCTATAACGTTTTGTAATAGTTTTTCTTGTTAATCGTATTTCTTGGCGAAAATGTGTACAATATTTGGATATGGCATCATAGACCAATAGAAGTCAAAATATAATATGAAATGTCAATTGTGCGAATGGACAACGTAACAACGCAAGGCGGCATGTCAGTTTTTAGCTCACCTGATTCATCAGGTGAGCTTTTAGGATCGGTGAATGTCCGGCGTCCGTCGTCCGTCCACAATTAGTTTGTTTACACTCTAGCAACCGCAACTCTTTACGAATCTTGATTAAACTTGCTCACAATGTATATGGCCACAATGTCTCGGCTAAGTTCGATTATGGGCAAAATCTGATAATAACTTCTAGAGTTATGGGCCCTTGAATTACAAAATTTGCTATATTTAGCTTGTTTACACTCTAGCGCCTTCATTTATTCACCAATCCTAATCATATTTTCAGTAAATGTGTATAACCAAGAGATCTTGGATAAATTTGATTATGGACGGAATCGGCCTAGAACTTCAAGAGTTATGGGCCTTTGATTTTGAAAATTTGCTATATTTTAGCTTGTTTACACACTAGCGCCTTCATTTATACACCGATCCTAATAATATTTTCGATAAATGAGTATAACTAAAAGATCTCGAACAAGTTCGATTATTGGCGGAATCGGACCACATCTTCAAGAGTTATGGGCCCTTGACTTAGCAAATTTGCTATATTTTAGCTTGTTTACACTCTAGCGCCTTCATTTATTCACCGATCCTAATCATATTTACAATGAATGTGCATGACCTTATGGTTTTGGACATGTAAAGTTATGGGTGGAATCAGACCACAACTTCAAGAGTTATGGACCCTTGGATTAGAAAATTTGCTACGTTTTAGCTTGTTTAACAGTATTATACCTTCATACCTACGTAAAAATGAGTTTTACGAGATGGAAACTATATTACCTGGTCATTGATTATTGGCATTGGTTCTCAGGTGAGCGATAAAGGGCCAATGTGTCCCTCTTGTTGTAGTAATACTGTTCCATACTATTGCCCATTTCTGTCTTTACCTTGTTTGTTCACATTTTGTGTTTTTAGTATCCCCGACTCCTGTCATAAATTATTTTCCCAACAAACAACTCATTACCACCGTGGTCCATTAGGCCATAGTAACATACATTTAATTACCTGGACATATAGTAGTAGTGTTACATAACAGGAGTTCAGTATCATTACCAATACAATCAAGGCCTCCATGATTTGGTCTAGGTTTTGTACACGACCTGGTTCTTGTCACCGTACCGTTATTACAAGAAACGTCACATACTGACCAGGGGGACCACTGGCTCCACTCTCCGTCCACTGTATTTATTTCAGATTCAATAAATTGACTGAATTCTACATAAGTCACAGACTGTATTCGATAAATATACCGATAAATGATGTTCATGTACTTGACAATGATCGTCTTTTAATCAATTTGAATATTTCAATTTAAGGAGAGTATCTTTTATTTCAGGACTATATACTGACCACAGACCAAAACAACACAACAGTACCATCAGCAATCTGTTTCTTATAACTAAAAGATGTGAACTCTGATACAATATGCATAATCATTATTCTGAAAAGAATCATTGACTCCTGTCATAAATGACTCTTTTATAAATCTTGTCTATAGATATTAGTTATTATAAACAGTTAATTTAAGTTTATCAAGGATTTGAATGGAGTATTCATTTAGATGCTGATTAAACATGTTTCAATGTTGAAATCCCTCAGTTTTATGTAACTTAGGAACCGAAATATATCATATATGCATTGGACAGATGGGAGAGTCCATGTTTTATTCATGCAAATCTTAGTAGAACTATTTGATTATATAATCGTGTCAAAATACCACTTTTGCAGGATACTTAACTGTACTGTGGTCAAATAGAATCCGAATGAGATGGAAATAAAAATCTTACCAACATTGCACAAACCACAAAATTTCGGACAAATATTTTTGGCATGCTGTATATCTTGACATATTGAGAAGATACTGTCCATTCTAGCACAATCAACTGTTACATCATTAATGCACACACTCGCTTAAATAGTAAAAACGAATACGTTACATATATTGATTAAATATCAAGAAACAATGATATCGATATCATGCTTGTAACCAACGTTGTTGGTAAAATGCCGGGCAGCTAAGCAACAAATCTCTATGGTTTGATATCCATGGCTATGGTAGAGAGAGTCACTTGTCTACTGACTCTGATTCATTCATACCTCGTCTTTAGAAAATGTTGATTGTTGGTGAAAGATTATATTCGTACTGCTTGGTTCCAGTCTTTGAATTAAGCCATACACCCAACGCCAATAGAATTAAGTCCGGTCGTAGAATAACAGGAATGACATATTGTAGATTTGACATCAGATGTTAATTAAGATATCAGTCGAATGTAAAATATATCGGTAATTATATCATTTTGTTGACGCACAGCTATATTCACATATATTTTGTTGACGCACAGCTATATTCACATATATTTTGTTGACGCACAGCTATATTCACATATATTTTGTTGACGCACAACTATATTCACATATATTTTGTTGACGCACAGCTATATTCACATATATTTTGTTGACGCACAGCTATATTCACATATATTTTGTTGACGCACAGCTATATTCACATATATTTTGTTGACGCACAGCTATATTCACATATATTTTGTTGACGCACAGCTATATTCACATATATTTTATTGAAAAGGGATGGAACATAATTACTAAGCTCAACAAATAGATCGAAATTATTAAATTTTGGCAATTTTATTTTTCAAGCATTTGAACGTCGTGAAATTGTCCAACCAAACATGTTAGTTTAAAAGCTGCAACATTTATGATAGCTAATAGCGTTCATTTATCCTCCGTTATACATTATACTATTTGTCTAAAGTATGATTATCTAACACTTTTTATTACATGTAATTAAGTTGTATGTAAGTATGGAAGTAAGCAATATTGTATGTCAGATTGACATTTTCTTTTTCCCTTTTGTTTCACGTGAATATTATTGTAATTGTATTATACAAACATTGTGGCTATTTACTTTTTGTATTTGTCTAAATACAGATACATGTATGTTCTGTTCCGTTCTATTCATAAATATGAGCACATATGATGCATGCTATGAATATGTATTTACTAACTGTATTGATCAAATCGCTTGTAAATATGAAATAATGATAATCTATACTCACGTTGTAGATGATTACAGAGCTGCAAGTTACACCTATCACCCGAGCAACATTCCATACAGTTGTGTGTCTGTCGAATTTGTCTGCCAACAATGGTACCTCCACTACTTACACCTGAACATTGCTACAACAATGCAAGTTTATCCTTTTTATCATTTCATGAAACCTTTAATCAAACATGACATCTACTGATTACAAGTATACAATGTTGACCTTCATGTAGTTTGAATACTTATGTTCAATGTACCAAACAAATTAGATTTAGTCAAAAAAACACGCATAGTCCCAAATGTTCCTCTTTGTATACCTACAAGTAGCAAACAATGCTGATTGCTGGCATTTCTTTGTTTCAAAAATAACATTGTGTCTTTTTTTGTATTTTTATTGTTTTAACCAATGGCGCTTGGTGGTGCTAGAAAATCTATTCAAAATATAATTTCAAAGAAACTTTTACCTGGTTTCCAAGGCAACCCAAAGTTACCATCACAGGACCGTTAACATGTGTGATTGATTTGAAGCAAGACTGCAATTACGAAATAGTTATATATCCACAATGTAAAAATTGTAATTACAATGTAACTGTCAAACTATGGGCCTTATCATGATCAGGACTAACTCTATTCAGGATTAATTGTAATTCTTTTCGAGCTCAATATCAGTAAATACGACAGAAGGATATGCTTGTAATGTAAAAACACTGGCCAATGCTAGGAAAACAATCTTTACCATTAAATTTTATAACTTTTGCCTCAAATATTACCCAGAGTGAGCGTCGATGATTGAATAAAACGATGAGAACGTTGTGTCGATTTATAAACTCTGTACTTACTTGTTTAACGCCACATGTTGTGATGTTATTTATACAAACATTCTCGTCTGTGACATCAGTACAAGTGTAGCAATTTATACCCTCTGTAAGATCAGCATTCATTACATGGACAAAACTGAATTTTAACAGAGTTAATCCAGAGTGGATCCACTGTAATCAATACCCCTATAATAGGGGCCCTCTGATAAAGGATCTCTCCAATCTAGAAATCTCAAATTGGTCGGTAACGATGTTTGTTTATTTTTTGGTCAAAGCATTAAACATTTCTTATCAAGACCCATAGTGTAGAATGATTTCAATATCTCGATTTAAGTTGAACAATCATAAAAGGGACTTTATTAATATCATATTAACATAAAGACGCACCGACTTGAACAATTACCTTGTGAAGTACGCGCACATATACACGAACATATAATGCAACAAACAGTGATTTGATTAAGAATTAATAGGTTTACAGTTTGTTTAAATTAGAATGAAGAGGTGGACTAAAGCGTTCTGTCTCTTATTTTATCAAACATTTAAATGATAGAAACTGTATATCAAAGGTTAAGAAGTATCGTACCTGTTGTGTTGACGAAACTAAGCAGCATTGTTGTCAGAACAACTGAAATACAAAGTAATTTTGTTTTTACTTTATCACTGTAAGGACAGATTATCCGCCGTATTTATTTTTGCCGCATAAAAAGTATCCCTGAGATACTGTATCGTAGAATTGTCTCAAATCAACTTTACTCGGCCCAATAAGACTTAGAATTACTTATATATTGGTGTACATACATTGGTATACATACGTACATTGGTATACATGGTATACATACATGGTAGTACCATTGAAAGACTACACGATTTAGGACTCAATAGTCCTCTATTAAGAATGTGAAGATTTCGGGTCCGTATGATTAATATATTTTGAAGGTTGCATAATTCTATTTTATACATATTTTGATTTATCTAAACAATCTACAATTCTATTCATTCATATTCTCTCTAAATTTGTAAGTAAACAAACTAACAAACCGAGGGTTCATCGCAAAAGTGTCGTAACTCATATGGAAATAAGAACAAGTTACGACAGTGTTGCGCTGAGCCCTCGAAACGGTGTAATGTTTTGTTAGTATATAGTAACTGATGTAGAATATATTTAATTTACACCAATTTGGTAAATAAAAATGTATACATTAGATATTATGCAGTATGAATAAAAGATCAAGTGACATAAAACTTACGCAACTTCATTGTACTGTAAAATGAATTGAAATCCATTGCACGTTAGTTGCAATCTCATTCGATTTTAAAACGTGAATTTATTGCAAATTACATACATTCAAGATACAGTAGAAATATTCGTTAGATAACACTATTCGACCTTCTTGTACATGTAAACATTGACTTCCTCCTGATAAGGTAGAGAGGATTGGTGTTGACACAGACGACCATTTACTGTAAATTAATAAATGTATTTTGTCGCATTAATGAACAGGTTACAAGTCCCAACCGTGGACAATTGACCTGATTATCCGTCTGTCTCCCTTTAGAACACCAAAGGGGTTAATATTCTATATGCTAAAAAAAGTTCAAATTCACATTGATCTCATTCTCATTCTTTTCAGCATGCAGCCATCAAGGAATTGTAACATCTGTAAATTAAATACACCTGCTTCGAAGAATTTTTGTAAATATTTAATTTTATGACTTAATCTGGTAATGTTCATTGTGTCATACAGCATATTGTTCATGACTTAATCTGGTCCTATAGGTAATGTTCAGCGTGTCATACAGCATATTGTTCATGACTTACATCTACCCTACCAAGTACACTAACAGGCAGGCAAAGCATACTTACATCTACCCTACCAAATAAACTAACAAGCAGGCAAAGCATGACTTACATCTACCCTACCAAATACACTGACAAGCAGGCAAATCATGACTTACATCTACCCTACCAAATACACAAACAAGCAGGCAAAGCATGACTTACATCTACCCTACCAAATACTCAAACAAGCAGGCAAAGCATGACTTACATCTACCCTACCAAGTACACAAACAAGCAGGCAAAGCATGACTTACATCTACCCTACTAAGTACACTAACAGGCAGGCAAAGCATGACTTACATCTACCCTACCAAATACACAAACAAGCAGGCAAAGCATGACTTACATCTACCCTACCAAATACTCAAACAAGCAGGCAAAGCATGACTTACATCTACCCTACCAAGTACACAAACAAGCAGGCAAAGCATGACTTACATCTACCCTACCAAGTACACTAACAGGCAGGCAAAGCATGACTTACATCTACCCTACCAAATACACTGACAAGCAGGCAAATCATGACTTACATCTACCCTACCAAATACACAAACAAGCAGGCAAAGCATGACTTACATCTACCCTACCAAATACTCAAACAAGCAGGCAAAGCATGACTTACATCTACCCTACCAAGTACACAAACAAGCAGGCAAAGCATGACTTACATCTACCCTACCAAGTACACTAACAGGCAGGCAAAGCATGACTTACATCTACCCTACCAAATACACAAACAAGCAGGCAAAGCATGACTTACATCTACGCTACCAAATACTCAAACAAGCAGGCAAAGCATGACTTACATCTACCCTACCAAGTACACAAACAAGCAGGCAAAGCATGACTTACATCTACCCTACCAAGTACACTAACAGGCAGGCAAAGCATGACTTACATCTACCCTACCAAGTACACAAACAAGCAGGCAAAGCATGACTTACATCTACCCTACCAAGTACACAAACAAGCAGGCAAAGCATGACTTACATCTACCCTACCAAGTACACTAACAGGCAGGCAAAGCATGACTTACATCTACCCTACCAAGTACACAAACAAGCAGGCAAAGCATGACTTACATCTACCCTACCAAATACTCAAACAAGCAGGCAAAGCATGACTTACATCTACCCTACCAAATACACAAACAAGCAGGCAAAGCATGACTTACATCTACCCTACCAAATACACAAACAAGCAGGCAAAGCATGACTTACATCTACCCTACCAAATACACAAACAAGCAGGCAAAGCATGACTGACATCTACCCTACCAAATACACAAACAAGCAGGCAGGCAAAGCATGACTTACATCTACCCTACCAAATACACAAACAAGCAGGCAAAGCATGACTTACATCTACCCTACCAAATACTCAAACAAGCAGGCAAAGCATGACTTACATCTACCCTACCAAATACACTAACAAGTAGGTAAAGCATGACTTACATCTACCCTACCAAGTACACTAACAGGCAGGCAAAGCATGACTTACATCTACCCTACCAAGTACACTAACAAGCAGGCAAAGCATGACTTACATCTACCCTACCAAATACACTGACAAGAAGGAAAATCATGACTTACATCTACCCTACCAAGTACACAAACAAGCAGGCAAAGCATGACTTACATCTACCCTACCAAATACACAAACAAGCAGGCAAAGCATGACTTACATCTACCCTACCAAATACTCAAACAAGCAGGCAAAGCATGACTTACATCTACCCTACCAAATACACAAACAAGCAGGCAAAGCATGACTTACATCTACCCTACCAAATACACAAACAAGCAGGCAAAGCATGACTTACATCTACCCTACCAAATACACAAACAAGCAGGCAAAGCATATCTTACATCTACCCTACCAAATACTCAAACAAGCAGGCAAAGCATGACTTACATCTACCCTACCAAATACACAAACAAGCAGGCAAAGCATGACTTACATCTACCCTACCAAATACACTGACAAGAAGGAAAAGCATGACTTACATCTACCCTACCAAGTACACAAACAAGCAGGCAAAGCATGACTTACATCTACCCTACCAAATACACAAACAAGCAGGCAAAGCATGACTTACATCTACCCTACCAAATACACAAACAAGCAGGCAAAGCATGACTTACATCTACCCTACCAAATACACAAACAAGCAGGCAAAGCATGACTTACATCTACCCTACCAAATACACAAACAAGCAGGCAAAGCATGACTGACATCTACCCTACCAAATACACAAACAAGCAGGCAGGCAAAGCATGACTTACATCTACCCTACCAAATACACAAACAAGCAGGCAAAGCATGACTTACATCTACCCTACCAAATACTCAAACAAGCAGGCAAAGCATGACTTACATCTACCCTACCAAATACACTAACAAGTAGGTAAAGCATGACTTACATCTACCCTACCAAGTACACTAACAAGCAGGCAAAGCATGACTTACATCTACCCTACCAAATACACTGACAAGAAGGAAAAGCATGACTTACATCTACCCTACCAAATACACAAACAAGCAGGCAAAGCATGACTTACATCTACCCTACCAAATACACAAACAAGCAGGCAAAGCATGACTTACATCTACCCTACCAAATACTCAAACAAGCGTTGACTGATACCAACACAGCAGCTCATCAAACCACATAGACATATATTCAAGGGATACTTTGTACATGCATTGTAAAGTTTCAATAATAATGATAATTATAACATCGTCATGCATCCTCTTCAGTTTGGATTTTGAAGTATCTTCAAAGGCTTTTCTAATCTTAAACAACATCACCTCTTTATGTATCACCTGCTTACGTTGAAATTTGATATACAAATGCATACTCCTCGCCATGGCTCATTAACTAAACTATCACTTTTTAGGAAATGTCCGTTAGTTCTGCAACTACACATGTACATGTTTTACATGTTGTTCTCCCAAATAAACTGGATTCAGATTAATCTATGCATTGTACATGTAACTGTCTATGTAATGTAATTCTATACAATATTATACAATTTTCAACATTCAAGATCACGAAACTTCGGCTTCGAGTGCAGGCTGTGTGCAGTGTTGCTTGTATCGGGTTCTGACAAGAAATACATAAACAGGCATAGATTGTGAAATGAACTGATTACGTGGTTGTCAGATTCAGTATTTTCGTCCAAGAGAACGTGCACTATGTACCATACCCAGTGTTCGACAGTATTTGTATTCATAGTTAATGAGGTAATTTGATAAATGGTTAGGAACAATAAAGTCTTAAATGATCGCGACATTAATAAAAAAAAAATATTGAAAACAATTGGTAGAGATAATGGATAATGGGATTATTAGAACGGAAATACAGAAGTTGGTTGTTCTACTAGTTATAGAGATGGTTGAGACAATAATTTATATAATTGCTGAGGTATTGATCGAGGCAATTGTTATGCTGGGTTTAATTTTGTATTTTTATATCTCTGTGTTCTTGTATTTATAATGTTTGAATTTGGATGTTTAATAGTCAAATAGCGTTTTATACATTAATATGTTCAATTATTTGTTTGTCTATAACACTAGATAATCTTATATACTGCATTCTAGCTTTATCGTCATTCGCCTTAGTTTAATCCTCTTTTCTGTCTGTGTATGTGGCTTGAACATTTTGTTTCTATAGCAACTACTTTTGTATAACTGACCAAACAAAGAGGGTGATAATTTGCTTAATGCGGCTTATATGTTACGTTTCTTACAGCTTGCAATTTAAGTATATCATTTAATCTTTCTGTCTTCAAAAATACCTTTTCTTCTAGTTTCAGAATTTATGTACATGTATTTTAATTGGTCGTTTTAATTTATGTCACTCCCATTTTTGTATGCATGACTAACCCGCTTGGGTGGACTGGTGAAAAATTTATATGATAGAAGGCACTTGAATTTTGTCTTAGCTGTAAGGTGGATGTCCACAGACCAGTTAGTGCGATTTCGCCATCACGTTTTATTGTGTTTCATATTTGGATTGTTGTTCACATTGACGTTATTATTGTTATCATTCTGTAAAATCATTGAAGTTTTGGACTTGTAGTAACTACTGTTGAACTGTAATTAACAACAGGAATTCCTGTGCTGACAGATTGTACGTTTAGCTAATTCCCCGAAATAAAGTAACGCGTACACAAAAAGGAAAGATAAGAAATCAGCGGCGTTACACAATCATGACGCATAATCCAAGATGTTTATCTTCGCCTTATCAATACAAATAAGCATAATTATGAACATATGTAAAGATTATAACTGTTTCATCTTATCACACACCACTATGTCTTCACCATACATTGTGATGCGGCTGCGATTTATTGCTGCTTAACAAGTGAGTTCTTAAAAATGGCGTCTCTCGAAACCTATCTAGAATTGTCATTAAATATGTATATTCTTTTGGTTCTTGCAATACATTGTATTCAACAAACAGCTACTACAGTACATTGTATTCAACAAACAGCTACTACAGTACATTGTATTCAACAAACAGCTACTACAGTACATTGTATTCAACAAACAGCTACTACAGTACATTGTATTCAACAAACAGCTACTACAGTACATTGTATTCAACAAACAGCTGTTACAATACATTGTATTCACCTAACAGCTGCTACAATACATTGTATTCAAGAAACAGCTGCTACAGTACATTGTATTCAACAAACAGCTACTACAGTACATTGTATTCAACGAACAGCTACTACAGTACATTGTATTCAACAAACAGCTACTACAGTACATTGTATTCAACAAACAGCTGTTACAGTACATTGTATTCACCTAACAGCTGCTACAGTACTTTGTATTCAACAAACAGCTACTACAGTACATTGTATTCAACAAACAGCTACTACAGTACATTGTATTCAACAAACAGCTACTACAGTACATTGTATTCAACAAACAGCTACTACAGTACATTGTATTCAACAAACAGCTACTACAGTACATTGTATTCAACAAACAGCTACTACAGTACATTGTATTCAACAAACAGCTACTACAGTACATTGTATTCAACAAACAGCTGTTACAATACATTGTATTCACCTAACAGCTGCTACAATACATTGTATTCAACAAACAGCTGCTACAGTACATTGTATTCAACAAACAGCTACTACAGTACATTGTATTCAACGAACAGCTACTACAGTACATTGTATTCAACAAACAGCTACTACAGTAGATTGTATTCAACAAACAGCTGTTACAGTACATTGTATTCACCTAACAGCTGCTACAGTACTTTGTATTCAACAAACAGCTACTACAGTACATTGTATTCAACAAACAGCTACTACAGTACATTGTATTCAACAAACAGCTACTACAGTACATTGTATTCAACAAACAGCTACTACAGTACATTGTATTCAACAAACAGCTACTACAGTACATTGTATTCAACAAACAGCTACTACAGTACATTGTATTCAACAAACAGCTGTTACAATACATTGTATTCACCTAACAGCTGCTACAATACATTGTATTCAACAAACAGCTGCTACAGTACATTGTATTCAACAAACAGCTACTACAGTACATTGTATTCAACGAACAGCTACTACAGTACATTGTATTCAACGAACAGCTACTACAGTACATTGTATTCAACAAACAGCTACTACAGTACATTGTATTCAACAAACAGCTGTTACAGTACATTGTATTCACCTAACAGCTGCTACAGTACTTTGTATTCAACAAACAGCTACTACAGTACATTGTATTCAACAAACAGCTACTACAGTACATTGTATTCAACAAACAGCTACTACAGTACATTGTATTCAACAAACAGCTACTACAGTACATTGTATTCAACAAACAGCTACTACAGTACATTGTATTCAACAAACAGCTACTACAGTACATTGTATTCAACAAACAGCTGTTACAATACATTGTATTCACCTAACAGCTGCTACAATACATTGTATTCAACAAACAGCTGCTACAGTACATTGTATTCAACAAACAGCTACTACAGTACATTGTATTCAACGAACAGCTACTACAGTACATTGTATTCAACAAACAGCTACTACAGTACATTGTATTCAACAAACAGCTGTTACAGTACATTGTATTCACCTAACAGCTGCTACAGTACTTTGTATTCAACAAACATCTACTACAGTACATTGTATTCAACAAACAGCTACTACAGTACATTGTATTCAACAAACAGCTACTACAGTACATTGTATTCAACAAACAGCTACTACAGTACATTGTATTCAACAAACAGCTACTACAGTACATTGTATTCAACAAACAGCTACTACAGTACATTGTATTCAACAAACAGCTGTTACAATACATTGTATTCACCTAACAGCTGCTACAATACATTGTATTCAACAAACAGCTGCTACAGTACATTGTATTCAACAAACAGCTACTACAGTACATTGTATTCAACGAACAGCTACTACAGTACATTGTATTCAACAAACAGCTACTACAGTACATTGTATTCAACAAACAGCTGTTACAGTACATTGTATTCACCTAACAGCTGCTACAGTACTTTGTATTCAACAAACAGCTACTACAGTACATTGTATTCAACAAACATCTACTACAGTACATTGTATTCAACAAACAGCTACTACAGTACATTGTATTCAACAAACAGCTACTACAGTACATTGTATTCAACAAACAGCTACTACAGTACATTGTATTCAACAAACAGCTGCTTCGGTACAATGTATTCAACAAACAGCTACTACAGTACAATGTATTCAAGAAACAGCTGCTACGGTATATTGTATTCAACAAACAGCTGCTACAGTACATTGTATTCAACAAACAGCTACTACAGTACAATGTATTCAAGAAACATCTGCTACAGTACATTGTATTCAACAAACAGCTACTACAGTACATTGTATTCAACAAACAGCTGTTACAGTACATTGTATTCACCTAACAGCTGCTACAGTACTTTGTATTCAACAAACAGCTACTACAGTACATTGTATTCAACAAACAGCTACTACAGTACATTGTATTCAACAAACAGCTACTACAGTACATTGTATTCAACAAACAGCTACTACAGTACATTGTATTCAACAAACAGCTACTACAGTACATTGTATTCAACAAACAGCTGCTTCGGTACAATGTATTCAACAAACAGCTACTACAGTACAATGTATTCAAGAAACAGCTGCTACGGTATATTGTATTCAACAAACAGCTGCTACAGTACATTGTATTCAACAAACAGCTACTACAGTACAATGTATTCAAGAAACATCTGCTACAGTACATTGTATTCAACAAACAGCTGTTACAATACATTGTATTCACCTAACAGCTGCTACAATACATTGTATTCAACAAACAGCTGCTACAGTACATTGTATTCAACAAACAGCTACTACAGTACATTGTATTCAACGAACAGCTACTACAGTACATTGTATTCAAGAAACAGCTGCTACAGTACTTTGTATTCAACAAACAGCTGATACAGTACTTTGTTTTCAACAAACAGCTACTACAGTACATTGTATTCAACAAACAGCTGTTTATAATGTTTCTTACAGTGTAGCAGCCATATTTGCCTATTGTACTGTTCTTAGGCGGGAACTCGAACTTCCTGTGACCGTTGTTAATGAGTATACACACTCTCTCGGACACTTCAGTTGTTGTTACACAGACTCGCTAACAGAGCGTTACTGCACAAAGTTTAAACTCTGTTGGTATTTGCTCTCGAACGATGTGAATGAGTGCAAATATTCAGATAATTGCATCAATTGTATACGACAATATACGAAATAACAAAAAAAGATAAGTGACTTTAATTTCTAGAGTGTGACACTGATTTTATCATATAAAATTAATGCGTCTTAGTACGTCGGAACGACATTTTAGTTTCTTTC
Organism: Lutraria lutraria; assembly: GCA_964023205.1. Lineage (NCBI taxonomy): Eukaryota > Metazoa > Mollusca > Bivalvia > Venerida > Mactridae > Lutraria > Lutraria lutraria. The sequence goes on from OZ026849.1 coordinate 8,458,882, forward strand.
AGACTTTGCCAACGAACTTCAGCAAAACTAAAATATCGTATCCCTTTAATATGCGCGATGCTGCCGGGTGTGTAGTATTGTCCATTCAGGTTACCATGGTAACAAGAAGAATACCAGAATCCTCCATGACAATTTGCTGCACAATCTCCGTCGGGGTAACCATCGGCGTCGTGATCACTGGCACTAAAAGCAGAACCGTTATGGAAAGATCCGAACGGGAATTTATCGTCAACTGAAGATTAAATAAGTGAGATGGTTGGGTGGATATATATGTAATGTATACAGATGGTGTGGCGATATACTGATAGCGAGGTTATACATGTATACTGATAGTGTGGCTATATACTGATAGTGTGGTTATATACAGATAGTGTGGTTATGTACTAATAGTGTGGTAATATACTGATAGTGTGTCTATATACAGATAGTGTGGTTATATACTGATAGTGTGGCTATATACAGATAGTATGGCGATATACTGATAGTGTGGTTATATACAGATAGCGTGGTTATATACTGATATTGTGGCTATATACAGATAGTGTAGTTATATACTAACAGTGTGGTTATATACTGATAGTGTGGTTGTATACTGATAGTGTGGTTTTATACAGATAGTGTGGTTATATACTTCACTGATAGTGTGGTTATATACTTCACTGATAGTGTGGTTATATACAGATAGTGTGGTTATATACTTCACTGATAGTGTGGTTATATACTGATAGTGTGGTTATATACTATACTGATAGTGTGGTTATATACTGATAATGTGGTTATATACTTCACTGACAGTGTGGTTATATACTTTACTGATAGTTTTGTTATATACTGATAGTGTGGTTATATACTATACTGATAGTGTGGTTATATACTGATAGTGTGGTAATATACTATACTGACAGTGTGGTTTTATACTTTACTGATAGTGTGGTTATATACTGATAGTGTGGTTTTATACTTCACTGATAGTGTGGTTATATACTGATAGTGTGGTTTTATACTTCACCGATAGTGTGGTTATATACTGATAGTGTGGTAATATACTATACTGACAGTGTGGTTTTATACTTTACTGATAGTGTGGTTATATACTGATAGTGTGGTTTTATACTTCACTGATAGTGTGGTTATATACTGATAGTGTGGTTTTATACTTCACCGATAGTGTGGTTATATACTGATAGTGTGGTTATATACTATACTGATAGTGTGGTTATATACAGATAGTGTGGTTTTATACTTCACTGATAGTGTGGTTATATACTGATAGTGTGGTTTTATACTTCACCGATAGTGTGGTTATATACTGATAGTGTGGTTATATACTATACTGATAGTGTGGTTATATACAGATAGTGTAGTTATATACTAACAGTGTGGTTATATACTTCACTGATAGTGTGGTTATATACTGATAGTGTGGTTTTATACTTCACTGATAGTGTGGTTATATACTGATATTGTGGTTATATACTTCACTGATAGTGTGGTTATATACTGATAGTGTGGTTATATACTATACTGATAGTGTGGTTATATACTTTACTGATAGTGTGGTTATATACTGATATTGTGGTTATATACTGATAGTGTGGTTATATACAGATAGTGTTGTTATATACTGATAGTGTGGTTATATACTGATAGTGTGGTTATATACTGATAGTGTGGTTATATACTGATAGTGTGATTATATACTGATAGTGTAGTTATATACTGATAGTGTGGTTATGTACTGATAGTGTGGTTATATACTGATAGTGTAGTTATATACTGATAGTGTGGTTATATACTAACAGTGTGGTTATATACTTCACTGATAGTGTGGTTATATACTGATAGTGTGGTTTTATACTTCACTGAAAGTGTGGTTATATACTGATAGTGTGGTTATATACTTCACTGATAGTGTAGTTATATACTGATAGTGTGGTTTTATACTTCACTGATAGTGTGGTTATATACTTCACTGATAGTGTGGTTATATACTGATAGTGTGGTTATATACTATACTGATAGTGTGGTTATATACTATACTGATAGTGTGGTTATATACTATACTGATAGTCAGGTTATATACTGATAGTGAGGTTATATACTTTACTGATAGTGTGGTTATATACTTTACTGATAGTGTGGTTATATACTGATATTGTGGTTATATACTGATATTGTGGTTGTATACTGATAGTGTGGTTATATACAGATAGTTTTGTTATATACTGATAGTGTGGTTATATACTGATAGTGTAGTTATGTACTGATAGTGTGGTTATATACTGATAGTATGGTTATATACTGATAGTGTGGTTATATACTGATAGTGTGGTTATATACTGATAGTGTGGTTATATACTAATAGTGTGGTTATAAACTGATATTGTGGTTATATACTGATAGTGTGGTTATATACTTTACTGATACTGTGGTTATATACTTCACTGATAGTGTTGTTATATACTGATAGTGTTGTTATATATTGATAGTGTGGTTATATACTGATATTGTGGTTATATACTTTACTGATAGTGTGGTTATATACTGATAGTGTGGTTATATACTGATAGTGTGGTTATATACTTTACTGATAGTGTGGTTATATATTTTACTGATAGTGTGGTTATATACAGATAGTGTGGTTATATACAGATAGTGTTGTTATATACTGATAGTGTGGTTATATACTTTACTGATAGTGTGGTTATATACAGATAGTGTGGTTATATACAGATAGTGTGGTTATATACTTCACTGATAGTGTGGTTATATACTGATAGTGTGGTTATATACTGATAGTGTGGTTATATACTTTACTGATAGTGTTGTTATATACTTTACTGATAGTGTTGTTATATACTGATAGTGTGGTTATATACAGATAGTGTGGTTTTATACAGATAGTGTGGTTTTATACAGATAGTGTAGTTATATACTAATAGTGTGGTTCAATACTGATAGTGTGGTTATATATTTCACTGATAGTGTGGTTATATATTTCACTGATAGTGTGGTTATATATTTCACTGATAGTGTGGTTATATACTGATAGTGTGGTTATATACAGAAAGTGTGGTTATATACTGACATTGTGGCTATATACTGATAGTGTGGTTTTATACAGATAGTGTGGTTTTATACAGATAGTGTAGTTATATACTGATAGTGTGGTTTTATACAGATAGTGTGGTTTTATACAGATAGTGTAGTTATATACTGATAGTGTGGTTTTATACGGATAGTGTAGTTATATACAAATAGTGTGGTTATATACTGATATTGTGGTTATATACTGATATTGTGGTTATATACTGATAGTGTAGTTTTATACAGATAGTGTGGTTTTATACAGATAGTGTAGTTATATACTAATAGTGTGGTTAAATACTGATAGTGTGGTTATATATTTCACTGATAGTGTGGTTATATATTTCACTGATAGTGTGGTTATATACTGATAGTGTGGTTATATACTTTACTGATAGTGTGGTTATATACGTTACTGATAGTGTTGTTATATACTGATAGTGTGGTTATATATTTCACTGATAGTGTGGTTATATATTTCACTGATAGTGTGGTTATATATTTCACTGATAGTGTGGTTATATACAGATATTGAGGTAATGTACTGTACTGATAGTGTGGTTACATACTATACTGTTAGTGCGGTTATTCGACATTGACTGTAGGAACTATATAGTATGTTGTTGTATATTTTAGGTAAATGTTTATTATTTATACTTGATGCAATAACATTCAAATCGTCTTGTAACAATAACATGATTTAGAATCATTCTAAATGGTGTATACTCAAATACTAAGCACATATACAATTATCAAAACATGTAAACAATCTAAGTGTGTGCCATATTGGTTTTATGTGTGGTTTGAGTGGGTTGAATGAGTAGTTTGATGTTCTTGTAGAAATGACGGCTTATTTTCATAACACTGACAAGAAAAGTAAAAGAGTAGAGGGCTTACAGTGACAAAACTCTGAACCGGAGGTGGCTCTTTGTGTAAAGAATTGCAACAGTAGTGTGGTTTTTAGGGAAAACTTAACTAATGTTTTCCCAGTTAGAAGGTGAGAAAACGCACCTATTATAAGTTTGTAACGTCACTTGGTCATGTGGATTCCCCAGACTGAATAACATCGAGCAGTCCCCTCCGAAAAAAAGGAATCTTGAGGACCCTTTTTAACAGGTGCGCGATGACGTAATATCCTACCATTGAACTAGACATGTATCAGATATTTTCATTCTGGTGATTGCTGGTTTTGTTTAAGGAAATTTGACGTTTAAGTATATAATTCATCATGTTTTTCTCAATTACAGACAGAAAAGTCTGACCAGAAAATAACTTTAAACCAATCCCTAGCGAGTGTTTAATCTCATACTTACTGTTGTCTGATGCTACGGTGTCCCCGAGATGTATAACATAGTTGGTGGACAGAGTAAACGGACTGAATTGTTCATATGCTGTGCTTCCGTTAGCTGCCAACAGATCTATACGTAAGTCCGTCTGATAATGAGATACCATTTCTTGTAGATAGTCTAATCCTGTATATAAATGTAATATATACATTTCTATTTAACATTTTTGAGATGTTTTCAATTTCAAGATGTATTTAATTTAATGTTGTCCTGGTTACGTAGATTCGAATATTTATGATTATTTAACAGCCAGGTTTTCATCATGAAGATTTTTCCGTTCGATAACTTTTGGTCTGATAGAATTATAGTTTCCAAACTTATTATAAGTATATAGAAGTTGTCATGGGGACCTATGTTAATGTTGTTTTAGTGCGCTCTATGACAAAGGCCACTGTCACTGTTACTATAGATAGGAGCCTAATGAATAGATAAAACCCTGGTTTGTGGATTTACCGCATTTCTCGTTTCCTTTAAAGTCGAATACACGCTAACCAACCAGACGACTCCAAGGTAGCTAGATACATACCGGGGTCTGAGAAATAATTCCTTCTCGTAATGATTAGAATGATAAATATGTTCGGTGACTTGATGCTTACATACCTAACCAGAACTCTGTATGTAAATCACCAAAACCATGAACATATTCAGAGTAATTTCTAAAGAAATCAACAGAACCGTCTTGTCTGAACTGAAACACCTGTAATTAGATACAATGTAATATGTATTAATTGTCTAGTATAATGTACGAGACTCAATGTAACATATCACATTTGTGTACTTAACATCACCCACCGTCAGTAATCATATCACAGTACACTAGTGTACTTACCCTACATATTACATTACACTTGTGTACTTACCACCCATATCACAGTACACTTGCATACTTACCTTACATATCACAGTACACTTGTATACTTACCTTACATATCACAGTACACTTGTATAGTTACCTTACATATCACAGTACACTTGTATACTTACCTTACATATCACAGTACACTTGTATACTTACCTTACATATCACAGTACACTTGTATAGTTACCTTACATATCACAGTGCACTTGTATACTTACCTTACATATCACAGTACACTTGTATAGTTACCTTACATATCACAGTACACTTGTATACTTACCTTACATATCACAGTACACTTGTATACTTACCTTACATATCACAGTACACTTGTATAGTTACCTTACATATCACAGTGCACTTGTATAGTTACCTTACATATCACAGTACACTTGTATACTTACCTTACATATCACAGTACACTTGTATAGTTACCTTACATATCACAGTACACTTGTATACTTACCTTACATATCACAGTACACTTGTATAGTTACCTTACATATCACAGTACACTTGTATACTTACCTTACATATCACAGTGCACTTGTATAGTTACCTTACATATCACAGTACACTTGTATACTTACCTTACATATCACAGTACACTTGTATAGTTACCTTACATATCACAGTACACTTGTATACTTACCTTACATATCACAGTACACTTGTATACTTACCTTACATATCACAGTACACTTGTATAGTTACCTTACATATCACAGTGCACTTGTATAGTTACCTTACATATCACAGTACACTTGTATACTTACCTTACATATCACAGTACACTTGTATAGTTACCTTACATATCACAGTACACTTGTATAGTTACCTTACATATCACAGTATATTTGTATAGTTACCTTACATATCACAGTACACTAGTAAACTTACCGGACATATCACAGTACACATGTATACTTACCGTCCACCCCCCACCGTCAGTGGTCATATCACAATACGCTTGTATAGTGCGATTCGTTTTCCATAAGATTGTGTCATATACACCGTCTGTTGCATTTGGTTGGTGAACTTTCCTCTCATTGCAATCAAAATATGCTGAAAATAAAAACTATCCTCGTGAGTTAGACATGTTTTTTTCAAAGTTAATGATACACACCTTCGACAAATAAACACTGAGCACGTAACTTCTCAATAGAGTTTTAATCAATTTTAAACCTGAAGGTCTTTGATGCATGTGATCAAAACTGCAAAATAATGTGCTGACTACATCATTATGTAAGATAATTTATCAAATCTCCAAAAAGGAATACCCTTATACAGTCATGTATTTCTGTTCACTAACTTTTAATCAAAGCAACAAGTACAGGAACATATAACTTCCTTACGTCAATTGTTTTACAGTGTGGCTTAACCTTCAGCGAGTGTTTTACCAACGACACAAACAAAATATATAAATACCATCATGAACTTTATACGTAAGAAGCACATTTATTGTGCTTCATTTTCTTATTCATTTCTGCCAACTATTGATACATGAGCTTAACTTACCACACGGTGCTTGTGTACAAACTGACGTGCCTAAAGGCTCACCAACACAACCACTTCCATGTCTACAAGATCTAGTTCTCTTACGTGTGCCCGGTCCACATGTGGTGCTGCATTTACTCCATTGAGACCAATTCGTCCAGTAACCCACTGTATATAAGGAATAAAGAAAGAATATAGACATCGTTTATAATGTTGTACTGTTAATTTTTTTAACATATAAATATGTGTTAGTTTCATTTCTTGTTTTTAAACATGTGGAATGTGTTTATTCCTTTGGCTATACTTTGTTTCAAATAACTTTGTTTTCTAGTTTATCATATTTACATACAATGTCGCAACACCTGTATGGACAATTCTTTATCAACTATATGGTTTAGTTATATCAATCAATATAAAAGTAACAAGGTATATAATGTGCCAACAGGAATCATAACCAACGTTTATAATAATTACAAGTAAACAAAAACTTTAAGAATGTTAGTATCACTGCATAACTTAACAAGTGGAGTTTAACCACCTGATACACAAATACTACTTTCTATCTCACAAAATACCAACAATTTATGATTGACTTGTTACCTGGACACGCCCCGAGATGACACAATCTTTGATTGGTGTTTGTACCAATACAGTCGGGTTGAGGGTTGGTACATGATCTGTTACGGATCTGCGTCCCAGTGTCACATGTCGTGGAACATGCTCCCCAACTGCCCCAAGTACTCCATCCACTATGAACTGAAGATAATATAAACATGTCTAGTTCACAGATGCATATATGATAAACTAGAGTTACTAATGTACAAAGAATTTGGTTGAACTGTTTTGAATGCATGTGTGGATCAACTAAGTTTGATTTCTAATACAACCTCGATATAAAGGCTACCTAAAGGACCAGAAAAGTGGATGAGGATGTCTGAGGAGGTCATTACGTTACTTGTATCTCACTGTGGTGGACACTCATGATTCATATCTCATTTACTTATTCATATCATTATTTTCATGTTTTGTTACAAGTTTCATTCTATTCTGTATCACATAATTTGTAAATAATTTGCATGGAATTATTTTATAAGTCCGGGTATACTTGAGATATATTAATTGACACACTTCAGTGCCAGTAGTTCTGGGCCCCAAGATATAAAACAACTAGAGAACTTCAGTGCCAGTAGTTCAGGGCCCCAAGATATAAAACAACTAGAGAACTTCAGTGTCAGTAGTTCTGGGCCCCAAGATATAAAACAACTAGAGAACTTCAGTGTCAGTAGTTCTGGGCCCCAAGATATAAAACAACTAGAGAACATACTCAAGTTTCTATTCTTTAAGAAGAATTTCAGTTGAAAATAACAGTTATATGTTTCAGTGTACATTCAGTTAAAGCTGGAAAGTCAGTAAAAGACCCTGACCCCAGTTTAAAAAAAATATTCAGATCAATTATGCTGACAGAATGAAGTATGATTAAATCAACAATGTTTAGTTAGAAATATTAGATGATAAAATATGAGATTTGAGCTCAGAGACAGATCTTAGATTTACTATAATTTGGACACAGAGTATAATGTATGAATTACTGTACCTGTCTGTTGACAGAGTTGTTTGTTGCACATATCAGTAGAACAACACTTCAAACAATCATGTGTCTGTCTTCTACCTATAATACCACCTGGACCAAGTTCAGAACATTTCTACAAGAACATAAATAATATAAACAGTCAGAGCATTGCTACAAGAACAAATATAATGTTTAAAGTCAGAACATTGCTACAAGAATACAAATAATGTAAACAGTCAAAACATTGCTACAAGAACAAATATAATGTAAACAGTCAGAACATTGCTACAAGAATACAAATAATGTAAACAGTCAGAACATAGCTACAAGAAAACAAATAATGTAAACAGTGAGAACATTGCTACAAGAATACAAATAATGTAAACAGTCAGAACATTGCTACAAGAATACAAATAATGTAAACAGTCAAAACATAGCTACAAGAACAAATATAATGTAAACAGTCAGAACATTGCTACAATAATACAAATAATGTAAACAGTCAGAACATAGCTACAAGAAAACAAATAATGTAAACAGTGAGAACATTGCTACAAGAATACAAATAATGTAAACAGTCAGAACATTGCTACAAGAAAACAAATAATGTAAACAGTGAGAACATTGCTACAAGAACATATATAATGTAAACAGTCAAAATATTGCTAGAATAATACAAATAATGTAAACAGTCAGAACATTGCTACAAGAATACAAATAATGTAAACAATGAGAACATTGCTACAAGAATACAAATAATGTAAACAGTCAGAACATTGCTACAAGAATACAAATAATGTAAACAGTGAGAACATTGCTACAAGAATACAAATAATGTAAACAGTCAGAACATTGCTAGAATAATACAAATAATGTAAACAGTCAGAACATAGCTACAAGAATACAAATAATGTAAACAGTGAGTACATTGCTACAAGAATACAAATAATGTAAACAGTCAGAACATTGCTACAAGAATACAAATAATGTAAACAGTCAGAACATTGCTACAAGAATACAAATAATGTAAACAGTCAGAACATTGCTACAAGAATACAAATAATGTAAACAGTGAGAACATTGCTACAAGAATACAAATAATGTAAACAGTCAGAACATTGGTACAAGAATACAAATAATGTAAACAGTGAGAACATTGCTACAAGAATACAAATAATGTAAACAGTCAGAACATTGCTACAAGAATACAAATAATGTAAACAGTCAGAACATTGCTAGAATAATACAAATAATGTAAACAGTCAGACCATAGCTACAAGAATACAAATAAGGTAAACAGTGAGAACATTGCTACAAGAATACAAATAATGTAAACAGTCAGAACATTGCTACAAGAATACAAATAATGTAAACAGTGAGAACATTGCTACAAGAACATAAATAATGTAAACAGTTAAAATATTGCTAGAATAATACAAATAATGTAAACAGTGAGAACATTGCTACAAGAAAACAGATAATGTTAACAGTGAGAACATTGCTACAAGAATACAAATAATGTAAACAGGGAGAACATTGCTACAAGAACATAAATAATGTAAACAGTCAAAATATTGCTAGAATAATACAAATAATGTAAACAGTCAGAACATAGCTACAAGAAAACAAATAATGTAAACAGTGAGAACATTGCTACAAGAATACAAATAATGTAAACAGTGAGAACATTGCTACAAGAACATAAATAATGTAAACAGTCAAAATATTGCTAGAATAATACAAATAATGTAAACAGTCAGAACATTGCTACAAGAATACAAATAATGTAAACAGTCAGAACATTGCTAGAATAATACAAATTATGTAAACAGTCAGAACATTGCTCGAATAATACAAATAATGTAAACAGTCAGAACATTACTACAAGAATACAAATAATGTAAACAGTCAGAACATTACTACAAGAATACAAATAATGTAAAGAGTCAGAACATAGCTACAAGAATACAAATGATGTAAACAGTGAGAACATTGCTACAAGAATACAAATAATGTAAACAGTCAGAACATTGCTACAAGAAAACAAATAATGTAAACAGTGAGAACAAAGCTACAAGAATACAAATAATGTAAACAGTCAGAACATTGCTACAAGAAAACAAATAATGTAAACAGTCAGAACATAGCTACAAGAATACAAATAATGTAAACAGTGAGAACATTGCTACCAGAATACAAATAATGTAAACAGTCAGAACATTGCTACAAGAATACAAATAATGTAAACAGAGAGAACATTCCAACAAGAAAACAAATAATGTAAACAGTGAGAACATTGCTACAAGAACATAAATAATGTAAACAGTCAAAAATATTGCTAGAATAATACAAATAATGTAAACATTCAGAACATTGCTACAAGAATACAAATAATGTAAACAGTCAGAACATTGCTAGAATAATACAAATAATGTAAACAGTCAGAACATTGCTACAAGAATACAAATAATGTAAACAGTCAAAAATATTGCTGGAATAATAAAAATAATGTAAACATTCAGAACATTGCTACAAGAATACAAATAATGTAAACAGTCAGAACACGGCTAGAATAATACAAATAATGTAAACAGTCAGAACATTGCTACAAGAATACAAATAATGTAAACAGTGAGAACATTGCTACAAGAAAACAAATAATGTAAACAGTGAGAACATTGCTACAAGAACATAAATAATGTAAACAGTCAAAAATATTGCTAGAATAATACAAATAATGTAAACATTCAGAACATTGCTACAAGAATACAAATAATGTAAACAGTCAGAACATTGCTACAAGAATACAAATAATGTAAACCATCAGCACATTGCTACCAGAATATAAATAATGTACAACTATCAGAACATTGCTACCAGAATACAAATAATTTTGTAAACAGTCAGAAAATTGCTACAAGAATACAAATAATGTAAACAGTCAGAACATTGCTACAAGAAAACAAATAATGTAAACAGTGAGAACATTGCTACAAGAACATAAATAATGTAAACAGTCAAAAATATTGCTAGTAGATACAAATAATGTAAACATTCAGAACATTGCTACAAGAATACAAATAATGCAAACAGTCAGAACATTGCAAGAATAATACAAATAATGTAAACAGTCAGAACATAGCTACAAGAATACAAATAATGTAAACAGTGAGAACATTGCTACAAGAATACAAATAATGTAAATAGTCAGAACATTGCTACAAGAACATAAATAATGTAAACAGTCAAAAATATTGCTAGTAGATACAAATAATGTAAACATTCAGAACATTGCTACAAGAATACAAATAATGCAAACAGTCAGAACATTGCAAGAATAATACAAATAATGTAAACAGTCAGAACATAGCTACAAGAATACAAATAATGTAAACAGTGAGAACATTGCTACAAGAACATAAATAATGTAAACAGTCAAAAATATTGCTAGTAGATACAAATAATGTAAACATTCAGAACATTGCTACAAGAATACAAATAATGCAAACAGTCAGAACATTGCAAGAATAATACAAATAATGTAAACAGTCAGAACATAGCTACAAGAATACAAATAATGTAAACAGTGAGAACATTGCTACCAGAATACAAATAATGTAAACAGTCAGAACATTGCTACAAGAATACAAATAATGTAAACAGAGAGAACATTCCAACAAGAAAACAAATAATGTAAACAGTGAGAACATTGCTACAAGAACATAAATAATGTAAACAGTCAAAATATTGCTAGAATAATACAAATAATGTAAACAGTCAGAACATTGCTACAAGAATACAAATAATGTAAACAGTCAGAACATTGCTAGAATAATACAAATTATGTAAACAGTCAGAACATTGCTAGAATAATACAAATAATGTAAACAGTCAGAACATTACTACAATAATACAAATAATGTAAACAGTCAGAACATTACTACAAGAATACAAATAATGTAAACATTCAGGACATAGCTACAAGAATACAAATAATGTAAACAGTCAGAACATTGCTACAAGAATACAAATAATGTAAACAGTCAGAACATTGCGAGAATAATACAAATAATGTAAACAGTCAGAACATTGCTACAAGAATACAAATAATGTAAACAGTCAGAACATTGCTAGAATAATACAAATAATGTAAACAGTCAGAACATTGCTACAAGAATACAAATAATGTAAACAGTCAGAACGTTGGTACAAGAATACAAATAATGTAAACAGTCAGAACATTGCTACAAGAATACAAATAATGTAAACAGTCAGAACATAGCTACAAGAATACAAATAATATAAACAGTCAGAACATTGCTACAAGAATACAAATAATGTAAACAGTCAGAACATAGCTACAAGAATACAAATAATGTAAACTGTCAGAAAATAGCTACAAGAATACAAATAATGTAAACAGTCAGAACATAGCTACAAGAATACAAATAATGTAAACAGTCAGAACATAGCTACAAGAATACAAATAATGTAAACAGTCAAAACATTGCTACAAGAATACAAATAATGTAAACAGTCAGAACATTGCTACAAGAATACAAATAATGTAAACAGTGAGAACATTGCTACAAGAATACAAATAATGTAAACAGTCAGAACATAGCTACAATAATATAAATAATGTAAACAGTCAGAACATAACTACAAGAATACAAATAATGTAAACAGTCAGAACATTGCTACAAGAAAACAAATAATGTAAACAGTCAGAACATAGCTACAAGAATACAAATAATGTAAACAGTGAGAACATTGCTACCAGAATACAAATAATGTAAACAGTCAGAACATTGCTACAAGAATACAAATAATGTAAACAGAGAGAACATTCCAACAAGAAAACAAATAATGTAAACAGTGAGAACATTGCTACAAGAACATAAATAATGTAAACAGACAAAATATTGCTAGAATAATACAAATAATGTAAACAGTCAGAACATTGCTACAAGAATACAAATAATGTAAACAGTCAGAACATTGCTAGAATAATACAAATTATGTAAACAGTCAGAACATTGCTAGAATAATACAAATAATGTAAACAGTCAGAACATTACTACAATAATACAAATAATGTAAACAGTCAGAACATTACTACAAGAATACAAATAATGTAAACATTCAGGACATAGCTACAAGAATACAAATAATGTAAACAGTCAGAACATTGCTACAAGAATACAAATAATGTAAACAGTCAGAACATTGCGAGAATAATACAAATAATGTAAACAGTCAGAACATTGCTACAAGAATACAAATAATGTAAACAGTCAGAACATTGCTACAAGAATACAAATAATGTAAACAGTCAGAACATTGCTAGAATAATACAAATAATGTAAACAGTCAGAACATTGCTACAAGAATACAAATAATGTAAACAGTCAGAACGTTGGTACAAGAATACAAATAATGTAAACAGTCAGAACATTGCTACAAGAATACAAATAATGTAAACAGTCAGAACATAGCTACAAGAATACAAATAATGTAAACAGTCAGAACATTGCTACAAGAATACAAATAATGTAAACAGTCAGAACATAGCTACAAGAATACAAATAATGTAAACTGTCAGAAAATAGCTACAAGAATACAAATAATGTAAACAGTCAGAACATAGCTACAAGAATACAAATAATGTAAACAGTCACAACATAGCTACAAGAATACAAATAATGTAAACAGTCAAAACATTGCTACAAGAATACAAATAATGTAAACAGTCAGAACATTGCTACAAGAATACAAATAATGTAAACAGTCAGAACATAGCTACAATAATACAAATAATGTAAACAGTCAGAACATTGCTACAAGAATACAAATAATGTAAACAGTGAGAACATTGCTACAAGAATACAAATAATGTAAACAGTCAGAATATAGCTACAAGAACGTAAATAATGTAAACCATCAGAACATTTCTACAAGAACGTAAATAATGTAAACAGTGAAAACATTTCTACAAGAACATAAATAATGTAAACAGTCAGAACACTGCTACATAACATAAATAATGTAAATGATGTTAACAGACAGAACATTGCTTCAAGAATATAATTAATGTAAACAGTCAGAACATTACTACAAGAACATAAATAATTTAAACCGTCAGAACATTGCTACCAGAATATAAATAATGTAAATAATGCAAACCGTCAGAACATTGCTACCATAATATAAATAATGTAAATAATGTAAACAGTCATAACATTGCTACAAGAACATAAATAATGTAAACAATCAGAACATTGCTACAAGAATATAAATAATGTAAATAATGTAAACCATCAGAACATTGCTACAAGAACATAACTAATGTAAACCGTCCGAATATTGCTACAAGAACATAAATAATGTAAACCATCAGAACATTGTTACAAGAACATAAATAATGTAAACCATCAGAACATTGCTACAAGAACGTAAATAATGTACAACCATCAGAACATTGCTACTAGAACATAAATAATGTAAACCATCAGAACATTGTTACAAGAACATAAATAATGTAAACCATCAGAACATTGCTACAAGAACATAAATAATGTAAACCATCATAACATTGCTACCAGAACATAAATAATGTAAACCATCAGAACATTGCTACAAGAACATAAATAATGTAAACCATCAGAACATTGCTACAAGAACGTAAATAATGTACAACCATCAGAACATTGCTACAGGAATATAAATAATGTAAACCATCAGAACATTGCTACAAGAACATAAATAATGTAAACCATCAGAACATTGCTACAAGAACATAAATTATGTAAACCATCAGAACATTGCTTCAAGAACATAAATAATGTAAACCATCAGAACATTGCTACAAGAATATAAATAATGTAAACCATCAGAACATTGCTACAAGAACATAAATAATGTAAACCATCAGAACATTGCTACAAGAACATAAATAATGTAAACCATCAGAACATTGTTATAAGAACATAAATAATGTAAACCTTCCGAATATTGCTACTAGAACATAAATAATGTACAACCATCAGAACATTGCTACAAGAATATAAATAATGTAAACCATCAGAACATTGCTACAAGAACATAAATAATGTAAACCATCAGAACATTGCTACAAGAATATAGATAATGTAAACCATCAGCACATTGCTACAAGAATATAAATAATGTAAACCATCAGAACATTCCTACAAGAATATAAATAATGTAAACCATCAGAACATTCCTACAAGAATATAAATAATGTAAACCATCAGAACATTGCTACAAGAATATAGATAATGTAAACCATCAGAACATTGCTACAAGAATATAAATAATGTAAACCATCAGAACATTGCTACTAGAACATAAATAATGTAAACCATCAGCACATTGCTACAAGAATATAGATAATGTAAACCATCAGCACATTGCTACAAGAATATAAATAATGTAAACCATCAGAACATTCCTACAAGAATATAAATAATGTAAACCATCAGAACATTGCTACAAGAACATAAATAATGTAAACCATAAGAACATTGCTACAAGAACATAAATAATGTAAACCATCAGAACATTGCTACAGGAACATAAATAATGTAAACCATCAGAACATTGCTACAAGAACATAAATAATGTAAACCATCAAAACATTGTTATCAGAACATAAGTAATGTAAACCTTCCGAATATTGCTACTAGAACATAAATAATGTACAACCATCAGAACATTGCTACCAGAATCTAAATCATGTAAATAATGTAAACAGTCAGAATATAGCTACAAGAACGTAAATAATGTAAACCATCAGAACATTTCTACAAGAACGTAAATAATGTAAACAGTGAAAACATTTCTACAAGAACATAAATAATGTAAACAGTCAGAACACTGCTACATAACATAAATAATGTAAATGATGTTAACAGACAAAACATTGCTACCAGAATCTAAATAATGTAAATAATGTAAACAGTCAGAACATTGCTACAAGAACATAAATAATGTAAACCATCAGAACATTGCTACAAGAACATAAATAATGTAAACCATCAGAACATTGCTACAAGAACGTAAATAATGTACAACCATCAGAACATTGCTACAAGAATATAAATAATGTAAACCATCAGAACATTGCTACATGAACATAAATAATGTAAACCATCAGAACATTGCTACAAGAACATAAATTATGTAAACCATCAGAACATTGCTACAAGAACATAAATAATGTCAACCATTAGAACATTGCTACAAGAATATAAATAATGTAAACCATCAGAACATTGCTACAAGAACGTAAATAATGTACAACCATCAGAACATTGCTACAAGAACATAAATAATGTACAACCATCAGAACATTGCTACAAGAACATAAATAATGTAAACCATCAGAACATTGCTACAAGAACATAAATAATGTAAACCATCAGAACATTGCTACAAGAACATAAATAATGTAAAGCATCAGAACATTGTTACAAGAACATAAATAATGTAAACCATCAGAACATTGCTACAAGAACGTAAATAATGTACAACCATCAGAACATTGCTACAAGAACATAAATAATGTAAACCATCAGAACATTGCTACCAGAACTTAAATAATGTAAACCATCAGAACATTGCTACAAGAACATAAATAATGTAAACCATCAGAACATTGCTACAAGAACGTAAATAATGTACAACCATCAGAACATTGCTACAAGAATATAAATAATGTAAACCATCAGAACATTGCTACAAGAACATAAATAATGTAAACCATCAGAACATTGCTACAAGAACATAAATTATGTAAATCATCAGAACATTGCTTCAAGAACATAAATAATGTAAACCATCAGAACATTGCTACAAGAATATAAATAATGTAAACCATCAGAACATTGCTACAAGAACATAAATAATGTAAACCATCAGAACATTGCTACAAGAACATAAATAATGTAAACCATCAGAACATTGTTATAAGAACATAAATAATGTAAACCTTCCGAATATTGCTACTAGAACATAAATAATGTACAACCATCAGAACATTGCTACAAGAATATAAATAATGTAAACCATCAGAACATTGCTACAAGAACATAAATAATGTAAACCATCAGAACATTGCTACAAGAACATAAATAATGTAAACCATCAGAACATTGCTACAAGAACGTAAATAATGTACAACCATCAGAACATTGCTACAAGAATATAAATAATGTAAACCATCAGAACATTGCTACAAGAACATAAATAATGTAAACCATCAGAACATTGCTACAAGAACATAAATTATGTAAACCATCAGAACATTGCTACAAGAACATAAATAATGTAAACCATCAGCACATTGCTACAAGAATATAGATAATGTAAACCATCAGAACATTGCTACAAGAATATAAATAATGTGAACCATCAGAACATTGCTACAAGAACATAAATAATGTAAACCATCAGCACATTGCTACAAGAACAAAATTAATGTAAACCATCAGCACATTGCTACAAGAATATAGATAATGAAAACCATCAGCACATTGCTACAAGAATATAGATAATGTAAACCATCAGAACATTGCTACAAGAATATAAATAATGTAAACCATCAGAACAATGCTACAAGAATATAAATAATGTAAACAATCAGCACATTGCTACAAGAATATAAATAATGTAAACCATCAGAACATTGCTACAAGGATATAAATAATGTACAACCATCAGAAAATTGCTACAAGAATATAAATAATGTAAACCATCAGCAGATTGCTACAAGAATATAGATAATGTAAACCATCAGAACATTGCTACAAGAATATAAATAATGTAAACCATCAGAACATTGCTACAAGAACATAAATAATGTAAACCATCAGCACATTGCTACTAGAACATAAATAATGTTAACCATGAGCACATTGCTACAAGAATATAGATAATGTAAACCATCAGCACATTGCTACAAGAATATAAATAATGTAAACCATCAGAACATTCCTACAAGAATATAAATAATGTAAACCATCAGAACATTCCTACAAGAATATCAATAATGTAAACCATCAGAACATTGCTACAAGAATATAGATAATGTAAACCATCAGAACATTGCTACAAGAATATAAATAATGTAAACCATCAGAACATTACTACAAGAATATAAATAATGTAAACCATCAGAACATTGCTACCAGAACATAAACAATGTAAACCTTCAGAACATTGCTACAAGAATATAAATAATGTAAACCATCAGAACATTGCTACCAGAATCTAAATCATGTAAATAATGTAAACAGTCAGAACATTGCTACAAGAACATAAATAATGTAAACCATCAGCACATTGCTACTAGAACATAAATAATGTAAACAATCAGCACATTGCTACAAGAATATAGATAATGTAAACTATCAGCACATTGCTACAAGAATATAAATAATGTAAACCATCAGAACATTCCTACAAGAATATAAATAATGTAAACCATCAGAACATTGCTACAAGAATATAAATAATGTAAACCATCAGAACATTGCTACAAGAATATAGATAATGTAAACCATCAGAACATTGCTACAAGAATATAAATAATGTAAACCATCAGAACATTGCTACCAGAATCTAAATCATGTAAATAATGTAAACAGTCAGAACATTGCTACAAGAACATAAATAATGTAAACCATCAGAACATTGCTACAAGAATATAAATAATGTAAACAGTCAGAACATTACTACAAGAACATAAATAATTTAAACCGTCAGAACATTGCTACCAGAATATAAATAATGTAAATAATGCAAACCGTCAGAACATTGCTACCATAATATAAATAATGTAAATAATGTAAACAGTCATAACATTGCTACAAGAACATAAATAATGTAAACAATCAGAACATTGCTACAAGAATATAAATAATGTAAATAATGTACAACCATCAGAACATTTCTACAAGAACATAAATAATGTAAACCGTCCGAATATATCTACAAGAACATAAATAATGTACAACCATCAGAACATTTCTACATGAACTTAAATAATGTAAACCATCAGAACTTTGCTACAAGAACATAAATCATGTACAACCATCAGCACATTGCTACAAGAACATAAATAATGTAAACCATCAGAACATTGCTACAAGAACATAAATAATGTAAACCATCAGAACATTGCTACAAGAATATAAATAATGTAAACCATCAGAACATTGCTACAAGAACATAAATAATGTAAACCATCAGAACATTGCTACAAGAACATAAATAATGTAAACCATCAGAACATTGCTACAAGAACGTAAATAATGTACAACCATCAGAACATTGCTACAAGAATATAAATAATGTAAACCAGCAGTACATTGCTACAAGTACATAAATAATGTAAACCATCAGAACATTGCTACAAGAACATAAATAATGTAAACCATCAGAACATTGCTACAAGAACATAAATAATGTACAACCATCAGAACATTGCTACAAGAACATAAATAATGTAAACCATCAGAACATTGCTACAAGAACATAAATAATGTAAACCATCAGAACATTGCTACAAGAACATAAATAATGTAAACCATCAGAACATTGCTACAAGAACATAAATAATGCAACCCATCAGCACATTGCTACTAGAACATAAATAATGTAAACCATCAGCACATTGCTACAAGAATATAGATAATGTAAACCATCAGCACATTGCTACAAGAACATAAATAATGTAAACCATCAGCACATTGCTACTAGAACATAAATAATGTAAACCATCAGCACATTGCTACAAGAATATAGATAATGTAAACCATCAGCACATTGCTACAAGAATATAAATAATGTAAACCATCAGAACATTCCTACAAGAATATAAATAATGTAAACCATCAGAACATTCCTACAAGAATATAAATAATGTAAACCATCAGAACATTCCTACAAGAATATAAATAATGTAAACCATCAGAACATTGCTACAAGAATATAAATAATGTAAACCATCAGAACATTGCTACTAGAACATAAATAATGTAAACCATCAGCACATTGCTACAAGAATATAGATAATGTAAACCATCAGCACATTGCTACAAGAATATAAATAATGTAAACCATCAGAACATTCCTACAAGAATATAAATAATGTAAACCATCAGAACATTGCTACAAGAACATAAATAATGTAAACCATAAGAACATTGCTACAAGAACATAAATAATGTAAACCATCAGAACATTGCTACAGGAACATAAATAATGTAAACCATCAGAACATTGCTACAAGAACATAAATAATGTAAACCATCAAAACATTGTTATAAGAACATAAGTAATGAAAACCTTCCGAATATTGCTACTAGAACATAAATAATGTACAACCATCAGAACATTGCTACAAGAACATAAATAATGTACAACCATCAGAACATTGCTACAAGAACATAAATAATGTACAACCATCAGAACATTGCTACAAGAACATAAATAATGTACAACCATCAGAACATTGCTACAAGAGCATAAATAATGTAAACCATCAGAACATTGCTACAAGAACATAAATAATGTAAACCATCAGAACATTGCTACAAGAACATAAATAATGTAAACCATCAGAACATTGTTATAAGAACATAAGTAATGTAAACCTTCCGAATATTGCTACTGGAACATAAATAATGTACAACCATCAGAACATTGCTACAAGAATATAAATAATGTAAACCATCAGAACATTGCTACAAGAACATAAATAATGTAAACCATCAGAACATTGCTACAAGAACATAAATAATGTAAACCATCAGAACATTGCTACAAGAACGTAAGTAATGTACAACCATCAGAACATTGCTACAAGAATATAAATAATGTAAACCATCAGAACATTGCTACATGAACATAAATAATGTAAACCATCAGAACATTGCTACAAGAACATAAATTATGTAAACCATCAGAACATTGCTACAAGAACATAAATAATGTAAACCATTAGAACATTGCTACAAGAATATAAATAATGTAAACCATCAGAACATTGCTACAAGAACGTAAATAATGTACAACCATCAGAACATTGCTACAAGAACATAAATAATGTACAACCATCAGAACATTGCTACAAGAACATAAATAATGTAAACCATCAGAACATTGCTACAAGAACATAAATAATGTAAACAATCAGAACATTGCTACAAGAACATAAATAATGTAAACCATCAGAACATTGTTACAAGAACATAAATAATGTAAACCATCAGAACATTGCTACACGAACATAAATTATGTAAATCATCAGAACATTGCTTCAAGAACATAAATAATGTAAACCATCAGAACATTGCTACAAGAATATAAATAATATAAACCATCAGAACATTGCTACAAGAACATAAATAATGTAAACCATCAGAACATTGCTACAAGAACATAAATAATGTAAACCATCAGAACATTGTTATAAGAACATAAATAATGTAAACCTTCCGAATATTGCTACTAGAACATAAATAATGTACAACCATCAGAACATTGCTACAAGAATATAAATAATGTAAACCATCAGAACATTGCTACAAGAACATAAATAATGTAAACCATCAGAACATTGCTACAAGAACATAAATAATGTAAACCATCAGAACATTGCTACAAGAACGTAAATAATGTACAACCATCAGAACATTGCTACAAGAATATAAATAATGTAAACCATCAGAACATTGCTACAAGAACATAAATAATGTAAACCATCAGAACATTGCTACAAGAACATAAATTATGTAAACCATCAGAACATTGCTACAAGAACATAAATAATGTAAACCATCAGCACATTGCTACAAGAATATAGATAATGTAAACCATCAGAACATTGCTACAAGAATATAAATAATGTGAACCATCAGAACATTGCTACAAGAACATAAATAATGTAAACCATCATCACATTGCTACAAGAACATAAATAATGTAAACCATCAGCACATTGCTACAAGAATATAGATAATGAAAACCATCAGCACATTGCTACAAGAATATAGATAATGTAAACCATCAGAACATTGCTACAAGAATATAAATAATGTAAACCATCAGAACAATGCTACAAGAATATAAATAATGTAAACCATCAGCACATTGCTACAAGAATATAAATAATGTAAACCATCAGAACATTGCTACAAGGATATAAATAATGTACAACCATCAGAAAATTGCTACAAGAATATAAATAATGTAAACCATCAGCAGATTGCTACAAGAATATAGATAATGTAAACCATCAGAACATTGCTACAAGAATATAAATAATGTAAACCATCAGAACATTGCTACAAGAACATAAATAATGTAAACCATCAGCACATTGCTACTAGAACATAAATAATGTAAACCATGAGCACATTGCTACAAGAATATAGATAATGTAAACCATCAGCACATTGCTACAAGAATATAAATAATGTAAACCATCAGAACATTCCTACAAGAATATAAATAATGTAAACCATCAGAACATTCCTACAAGAATATAAATAATGTAAACCATCAGAACATTGCTACAAGAATATAGATAATGTAAACCATCAGAACATTGCTACAAGAATATAAATAATGTAAACCATCAGAACATTGCTACAAGAATATAAATAATGTAAACCATCAGAACATTGCTACCAGAACATAAACAATGTAAACCTTCAGAACATTGCTACAAGAATATAAATAATGTAAACCATCAGAACATTGCTACCAGAATCTAAATCATGTGAATAATGTAAACAGTCAGAACATTGCTACAAGAACATAAATAATGTAAACCATCAGCACATTGCTACTAGAACATAAATAATGTAAACCATCAGCACATTGCTACAAGAATATAGATAATGTAAACCATCAGCACATTGCTACAAGAATATAAATAATGTAAACCATCAGAACATTCCTACAAGAATATAAATAATGTAAACCATCAGAACATTGCTACAAGAATATAAATAATGTAAACCATCAGAACATTGCTACAAGAATATAGATAATGTAAACCATCAGAACATTGCTACAAGAATATAAATAATGTAAACCATCAGAACATTGCTACCAGAATCTAAATCATGTAAATAATGTAAACAGTCAGAACATTGCTACAAGAACATAAATAATGTAAACCATCAGAACATTGCTACAAGAATATAAATAATGTAAACAGTCAGAACATTACTACAAGAACATAAATAATTTAAACCGTCAGAACATTGCTACCAGAATATAAATAATGTAAATAATGCAAACCGTCAGAACATTGCTACCATAATATAAATAATGTAAATAATGTAAACAGTCATAACATTGCTACAAGAACATAAATAATGTAAACAATCAGAACATTGCTACAAGAATATAAATAATGTAAATAATGTACAACCATCAGAACATTTCTACAAGAACATAAATAATGTAAACCGTCCGAATATATCTACAAGAACATAAATAATGTACAACCATCAGAACATTTCTACATGAACTTAAATAATGTAAACCATCAGAACTTTGCTACAAGAACATAAATCATGTACAACCATCAGCACATTGCTACAAGAACATAAATAATGTAAACCATCAGAACATTGCTACAAGAACATAAATAATGTAAACCATCAGAACATTGCTACAAGAATATAAATAATGTAAACCATCAGAACATTGCTACAAGAACATAAATAATGTAAACCATCAGAACATTGCTACAAGAACATAAATAATGTAAACCATCAGAACATTGCTACAAGAACGTAAATAATGTACAACCATCAGAACATTGCTACAAGAATATAAATAATGTAAACCAGCAGTACATTGCTACAAGTACATAAATAATGTAAACCATCAGAACATTGCTACAAGAACATAAATAATGTAAACCATCAGAACATTGCTACAAGAACATAAATAATGTACAACCATCAGAACATTGCTACAAGAACATAAATAATGTAAACCATCAGAACATTGCTACAAGAACATAAATAATGTAAACCATCAGAACATTGCTACAAGAACATAAATAATGTAAACCATCAGAACATTGCTACAAGAACATAAATAATGCAAACCATCAGCACATTGCTACTAGAACATAAATAATGTAAACCATCAGCACATTGCTACAAGAATATAGATAATGTAAACCATCAGCACATTGCTACAAGAACATAAATAATGTAAACCATCAGCACATTGCTACAAGAACATAAATAATGTAAACCATCAGCACATTGCTACAAGTATATAAAAAATGCAATCCATCAGCACATTGCTACAAGAATATAGATAATGTAAACCATCAGCACATTGCTACAAGAACATAAATAATGTAAACCATCAGCACATTGCTACAAGAATATAAATAATGCAAACCATCAGCACATTGCTACAAGAATATAGATAATGTAAACCATCAGCACATTGCTACAAGAATATAAATAATGTAAACCATCAGAACATTGCTACAAGAACATAAATAATGTAAACCATCAGCACATTGCTACAAGAATATAAATAATGTAAACCATCAGAACATTGCTACAAGAACATAAATAATGTAAACCATCAGCACATTGCTACAAGAACATACATAATGTAAACCATCAGCACATTGCTACAAGAACATAAATAATGTAAACCATCAGCACATTGCTACAAGAATATAAATAATGCAATCCATCAGCACATTGCTACTAGAACATAAATAATGTAAACCATCAGCACATTGCTACAAGAATATAGATAATGTAAACCATCAGCACATTGCTACAAGAATATAAATAATGTAAACCATCAGCACATTGCTACAAGAATATAAATAATGCAAACCATCAGCACATTGCTACTAGAACATAAATAATGTAAATCATCAGCACATTGCTACAAGAATATAGATAATGTAAACCATCAGCACATTGCTACAAGAATATAAATAATGTAAACCATCAGCACATTGCTACTAGAACATAAATAATGTAAACCATCAGCACATTGCTACAAGAATATAGATAATGTAAACCATCAGCACATTGCTACTAGAACATAAATAATGTAAACTATCAGCACATTGCTACAAGAACATAAATAATGTAAACCATCAGAACATTGCTAAAAAGTGAAGTCAACGTAAAAATCCTGTAATTTCACTAATATCATCATATTGATGACAAAATGAGAAATCAAACATGATATCATATTGATGACAAAATGAGGAATCAAACATGATATCATATTGATGACAAAATGAGGAATCAAACATGATATCATATTGATGACAAAATGAGGAATCAAACATGATATCATATTGATGACAAAATGAGGAATCAAACATGATATCATATTGATGACAAAATGAGGAATCAAACATGATATCATATTGATGACAAAATGAGGAATCAAACATG
This sequence comes from Lutraria lutraria, assembly GCA_964023205.1. Taxonomy (NCBI): domain Eukaryota; kingdom Metazoa; phylum Mollusca; class Bivalvia; order Venerida; family Mactridae; genus Lutraria; species Lutraria lutraria. Next base: position 8,484,733 of record OZ026849.1, read on the forward strand.
ATATCATATTGATGACAAAATGAGGAATCAAACATGATATCATATTGTTATATAATCTTTATACAATTACTCATTACAAAAAAAGTAAAATGATAAATGAGATATTCTTTACTAAGAAAAATTAGGGAAAATGGAGAGTCAATATTTTGTTTTCATTTAAAAATATATATTAAAACATTTCGATTTGATAAATTATTGTTCAATGATACATCGATAACAATGTTCGAGGGTGTGTTAGAGAATAACGAAGATGAACGTGTGTTTAATTCTTACTATACTTCATTGTCACATTTATAAGATACCAAATCTATTAACGTTCGCTAAATGACTGTGATTTAGGTAAATGAAGTCAATGTCACTTGTGTATTGTCAAACATTTACCTGGTCGTCAAGGCAACCTAACGTTAAATTTGGAGTCCCACCGCTGTATTTTATGGAGGCAAAGCAAGTCTGAAACAAATATAAAGTACACAAACACGTACGTTTTTTTGTGATTTGTTAGAGGAAATGAGAATTATTATCATATAAGATTATTATTTTCATGGAATTGATACAAACACTCTGACACATGATCAGGGGGCGCAACGTAATGTAGCGAAAGTTGATATTTAAGCGACGCTTTTGAGAATGTTAGTTAAGATGGCGGACTAAATGTGATATTTTTGTGCAAAAAATGGATACGTTTTCGGTAAGTTTGAACATTGTATTACATTACTGGATATAAAGTATATGCGAATCAGGTGGCCGCCGGTTTTAAGAAAGCTCACAACTTTAGTTCATGAACGTAGTTTTTGTGGTTTGGGAGCCAACCCCGGAACAATTTTCGAAGTTGGAAGTTGTGAATTGTCATCGCAGTGATTTCGTTTTATAGACGTTTTAGACTAGTTTGACCTTATTGAAACACTCATAGTGTAAATTTGAATCCTCTGAAGGGTAAATTTGAAGTCTGCCTTTTTCTGTAGCAATTTATCGGGTCCCGTTTTCCCAATTTTCTCTTTTTTAGGTACTTTTTCGATAATGTTGATAACTTCAAGCTGATTTTAGAGAATGTTGGCCAAATTAATTATTGCTTTAATCAATGTACACTAACTTAGTACGCTAACTTATGATGGCTGTGTGTTTTAACTATGAAGTCGCATCACTTTATACATGTTTAATTATCGTTTTAAGTATTCTAATTTGCTTCTTATTGACTATCACAATTAAGTACATGTAGATATATTTTTCTAATCGAAACGAACTTAGCATCTCATGGTGCAGTGACCAGTGCAGCAAACTTAGGCAAATTAACAACATGGATGGGTTACGTTGTCTGCAAGCTATAACTTATAATAATAAATTATATTTTTTATGTACTCAAATAAATTTTTCTTGTGGTCTTTATTTCAGGAACCATGCTCTTTAAGAAGAAATCATGGCTGGCGCTTTATTCCAAGAACAATATGGAAAAAAATCGAAGCCTGAACATGACAGTATCACTTCCTGGAAAGACAGACCAAGAGGGATACAGTCAGAGCGCCAACACTACAAAGTGATAACTTCACCTTGACTAGGAATAAGTAATGACAAGCTTGAACAGCTACTGATGTATACACCGATACCTTTTCATATGAACAAAGACAGAACAATTCTAAGTTGTCGTATGTTGTGCGTTAGGATAATTAAATGCACATTGTCTTAAGGACACTATAATACAAAATGAACAATCGTTCACTTATTATCTTTATGGTTGAGATCATTGTTATATATTGCAAATAAAATTATTAGAAAACAGTAATCATTTTTCAGTAAATGTAAACATAATCACAGTTAAATCATTGTAATCACTAAGTAAATTGTATGTATAAAAGGTAACAATATAGCATGCAGTATTGGTCAATGAAGTTGGCATCTTCATGGCACTTGTCAGCATGATAGCGCCCTTGATGTCTTTGTTTAGCAAAATTTGTGCTGAAAGACTGTTGACAAACACCACGTATTTTACTTTCTTCATGATCATGTCTTTGACGATATGGGGACAAATCATACTGGTTTGTAAACTGTTTGTTACATTCACACTGCACGTCATCAAATTTGTGGGTTTGGAACATGAGCTTTTAAAGAATAAGTCTATTTCTTTTCACATATGCTGCACTCGAATAGATGTGGCGGTTTGTTCCTCGGCCATCATGGTATGTGACTGAAACGAAATAAAAGCATTCTTTATTATTGTTCAGTACACATTGTAAAACAAACAGGAAATATTAACTGGAGCCTATGAGTTCTAAATTTATGAGGTTTCATGAGGTTTAGACGGAAGATTCTGTCTCTGAGGGAAACCGAGGAGAACTGTTACCCTCGGTAACGTATATTTCCATTTTAACCAAATGTGTGTTCAAATAATGTACTAGAAATAGAAAGAAACCTATCAAACCACTTTTTCGAAAGTTTTATACCTGAAATGATTCATCATAAACTATTCGCATCGGAGTATATAATGAGTAAAATGCGGATATTTCCATTAGCTATGCAAGAGCTGATCAGCTGGACAATTTCTGATATATCAACAAGGATACTCGTCGTACAAAATAACATTGACAGGGAAAGTTATTAAATACGCGGGACATGCTATACTCCTAACACTGCATAAATAAACTTCCAAGCTACCAAAATTGCCACCATAAGTTAGCATATATCATTGATAAAATCAATAATTAATTTGGCCAACATTCTCTAAAATCAGCTTGAAGTTATCAACATTCTCGAAAAAGTACCTGAAAAAGAGAAAATTGGGAAAACGGGACCCAACAAATTGCTACAAAAAAGGCAGACATCAAATATACCCTTCAGAGGATTCAAATTTACACTATGAGTGTTTCAATAAGGTCAAACTAGTCTAAAACGTCTATATAACGACTTTTAAAAACGAAATCACAGCGATGACAGTTCACAACTTCCAACTTCGAAAATTGTTCCGGGGTTGGCTAAATGAACTAAAGTTGTGAGCTTTCTTAAAACCAGCGGCCACCTGATGCGCATATACTTTATATCCAGTAATGTGATAAAATGTTCAAACTTACCGAAAACGTATCCATTTTTGCACAAAAATATCACATTTAGTCCGCCATCTTAACTAACATTCTCAAAAGCGTCGCTTAAATATCAACTTTCGCTACATTACGTTGCGCCCCCTGCATGATATGGAACATATTTGACGACAAGCTTTCACATGAAAGGTGACGTCATACAGTATCTATAGGACAAACACTCCCGGTTGTCTCCCAAGTAATTTTATCACAATGTACAAGTAACGTTACAATGTTGAAAATATGTATTATGTGAATAACACAATAATACGTAAATATCACATTTCTTAGGAGCGTTATTAAAAACTATTTTTTTAATTGAATAATTACTTTTTGGGGGCTTGGAATTTTCACATTAGAAACGGAGGTGACGTATACTCGTATACAAGATCGTATATCAGTATATATACAGAACGGATTCCGTGATAAACTTTATCATATTACATAGCAGTTATAAGAACGAGGCTAGAATGTGTATTTTGATAGCAGACTTACCTGTCCAGTACCACATGTAACTTTAGCCGTACAAACATTATCATCAGCGACATCTGTACAACTGTAGCAACTTACACTTTCTGTATAAATTATAGTCTGTGAGTATATGTGTGTACATGTATGGATGCACAGTAATATATTAACATACGTTAAATAAATCTAATTTTGACTCAAATATAAAACTTGGACGAAATCGATTTAAATGAATAAATAATCAAAATGAATGCATCAAACATCAAGTGGTTTGTTGTACAGAAGACCTGATACCAAATCGAACGAGCATCATGTACGACAAAGTTATTTATTATTGTTGTAAGATAATATTATGAGATTTATACCTGTATTCTTGATGAAAACAGAAAACAACAATGAGAGTATTATACCTGAAAAAAGACAAGACTTGAAATTATTGTACAAGTTTTGATAAGAAAGGATATACACATCATACCATATTAATACACAACCATACCATATTGATACACAACCATACCATAACAATACACAACCATACCGTATTAATACACAACCATACCATATTGATTCACAACCATACCATATTAATACACAACCATACCATATTGATACACAACCATACCATAACAATACACAACCATACCGTATTAATACACAACCATACCATATTGATACACAACCATACCATAACAATACACAACCATACCGTATTAATACACAACCATACCATATTAATACACAACCATACCATAACAATACACAATCATACCGTATTAATACACAACCATACCATATTAATACACAACCATACCATATTGATACACAACCGTACCATATTAATATACAACCATAATATATTAATACACAACCATAACATATTAATACACAACCATACCATGTTAATACACAACCATACCATAACAATACACAACCATACCGTATTAATACACAACCATAACATATCAATGCACAATATATTTTGGACTAAACAATCGTATTTTCAAGAATTATCTACGATCCATAATCGATTTTATAGTGAGCAACTTTGGTATATGAATGGGAATTACTAAATTACCGTACATCAGTTCGGACTGTGCGCGCATCGTGTCTGCGCATGTGATATTACATGGTGTTATCGACTATTGTTGCCCGCTCAGGTATAGACGACTTACGTTGGAAACGCAGGTTAAGTATAATAAATACAATCATACACTGGTAATACTCACAACGACATATACCATGATAGGAACAGCAAGAAACGGTCATAACCACACACTAAATAACATAGGCAGTCCTTTCCATAATTTATTATAAAACTATATTATTACTTACACATGAATGCAGTTAGCCATGATAAAACAATACAAGAAAGTACAAGGTATACTGTAAACTTACCTAACGTCATCCTTGTATAGATACATGTACTCTGTGAATCTACTTATACTTACTGTAGCCCACAAACAATTGTGATATAAATGAAGGACCAGGTCGGCTTACTAGATAATTAATGTTGTTCCATTTCTCACGATAAGGTCACTTTTGGTATCTTTCAAACTTGAGTATATAAATAATTTATGAATATGGAAATTTAAATAGATTAGTATACCAAAGATCACTAAACCTTGTTCTTTTCAAGAATTTTGAAAACAAGAAAATTACTGCATGCAGAATAAAACATACAACGAACACTTAATGAACCTAATACTGGCTGTCACGTCAAGTTAAGATATTATATCACCAGACTATCTACATATAAGACACAAGTACTCATCAATAGCAAAGTTTATCCTTCGAACCACAGTGTCTTCGTACCACCAAAGCATTATTGTTCATTGTGCTATGTTTATATGATGACTAACTGCTTATAGCAGTATTTGTGTTTTAATGGTTGATTGACGCCATTTGATTTGATCATTGTGAATTTTTGACACTCATGTGCAAGTCTGTTTTTGTGACAAGCCAACGTTGATAATAAAACTTAAAAGACAAAATTAATGTATACACATCAGTAAGCTTGTTGAATAGCGTATACAGATACAATGCATTGTTAGTAAGTCAATTATTCATGTGTATATATATTCAGTATAAACATGGAACAATACAAATCATTTAAAATTGACATTTAATCACTTATTATTCAAGGGATATATTTATGTACTAAATTTATAGACGACTGACGACGTATGCACAACTGACAGTTTATTCACAAATTTCTGTTACCATTTATTGTAGTTATCAAAGTAGTTCACACCGTATATTGTCAGGGTATAATTTTATATTTACACGTGTGGTGTTAAGATTGCTGGTTACGACGAAATGACATTTTGGTTTGTTTCAACGATTTATTCCAGGTAAAGCTGAGATAAACGATGCCCCCAGTTTTGCCTGGTGTGATGTATTTACCGTTCAGGTTCGTGTAGAAACAATCACCGAACCACCAGGCACCATCGTACAACCATGCACAGTTTACAGTGCCGGCTAAATCTACATCATGATCATACGTGCTAAATGCCGTACCATTGTGGTACGGTCCAAACCGATCTTTATCCAGAACTGTAAATAAACATATTATGAAGTGGGCCATTTTGATTCAAATAAGATATGAAGATAACAACAAGGAGTATTTAAATATCATAACAAGTCTTAATAATGTGTAAACAATACAAATAACAACATTAGTAACAACACATTGATGGTACTAGAACTACTTTTGATGATAATTACAAATGTTGCTCAAATGATAGCAGGGTAATGGTGTTATCAGTATTACTATGTACACTATTATAGTTATCATGTTTATGACATTGTTGTTGTAAGTATTAAAATTACTGGTATTAATTATAGGTTCATGTAAAAATTCATACGATCCATATATATGATAACTTCACTATATCCTTATTCCGTCACATACATCACGTTGAAAAAAAGAGAATAGTGATAGTAGGCTCTATCTTTGATTATACCAATGTTTTATTGTTCTCATACTACAATACAGTCATGTATATATACACTTACTATTAAATGAAGACGTTGTATTTCCCACATTTAGAACATAGCCTGGTGCTAACAGAGAAAAGGGACTCAGTACTTCATATGCTGTGGTACCATTAGGCGCCATCAAATCTATACGTAACTCATTTACATACTGTGACGTCATCTCTTGTATGTAGTCAAGTCCTGATGAGAATTGAAGATTAACAAATCATTTGTAATCAGAGTGCTTAAAGTATTCATGGAAACTGAACGTACACAGACTTGCTCCACCCCATGGAACAAGAACAGTTGCATGGTAGATGTAGAAAAATGAAGTACTTTGGCACGCAACAAAATTCATGCCACCAAGCTAGCGCTGAACTATCATTCAATTCACAAAAATGAAAACTGAATTTCTTCTTGATGTAAAAAGAGACGTCACAAAACACCGGGGTGATAGAATCTGGTAAAGAAGATTGGACTACACATAAAAATTCATGACATCGATATAGATACATTACAAAATCCTTAACACTGAACTTCAGACTGTCTTGGTCGGTAAATACTGATTACTTCACTATATCCGATATGTCGCCGTATTATATAATCGTGTTTGAATGTATATATATATACATACCTAACCAGAACTCTGTATGTAAGTCACCGAAACCATGGACGTATTCACTGTAATTTCTGTAAAAATCTACCGAACCATTGAATCGATTCTGGAAAACCTACAATACAATAAAACACACTACTAGTACCCCCAAAATACTTTATAAGACAATACAATGATGCTAACTACAATAACCAGCTTAAGTGAAAGCGATATCTATCCATTTGTGTAGATTTAATTTGCTATTCATACTCGTGTCACTTTTGGCATACACAAGAAATATTTTCAGAGTTTTGGTAAAACAACAACAGCATACATAGCTTAAATAAACAGTATGTGTATACCTATACACTTACCGTCCATCCTCCACCGTCGGTGGTCATATCACAGTATACTTGTATCGTGCGATTTGATTTCCATAAAACAACATTATATATACCATCTGCTGCATTAGAATTGTTTATCTTTACATCAGAACAATCTGAGTTTACTGCAAGGAAGTTAATTAGAAATAGGTTACAATAGTAGCATAATATTATAACAATGTTGATGTTTTCGGCATAACGGTTGCACAATTTTGTTCTGTTTGATTATTTTAAGGATAATATATATGTTTTTAAAGATAAATGATAATTACCAATGTAACAATGAATACTAATTTGCTTTAGGTAATAGCTTTTAGTTTGAGCATACAGCAAAAGCAACATATTAGATATATACAGTTAAGAAAACTAATCAATTATTTTTAAATTATATATTCTGTTGTTGTTTTCGATTACCGGAAGAAATATTGCTTATATACAAACTCAACTCATAAATTAATATTGTATGAATCATAGTTAGCAGTTCCAGTATACGCCCTGATTTTGCTGATAATTTAAACATCTAATTATGCCATACAATTATCTTAACAAGTAACTAATGGCCGATGAAAAATGTATCTTTGGTTGCTTTAGTGTAAAAAGTGTAAGATATTTTTTAACATAAATTTTATCAGTTGGAAGTTAGGAACATGTACTTCGGAACCTATTAACTTACAGCACTGTTTCTTCTTACACGATTCTGTGCGTTTTGAATCACCAACACAGTCATGTCCATTAATTGATGGAGCTGGATTGGTACATGATCTAGATTGTGTACGTATACCCGCACCACAAGTTCTGCTACAATCACTCCAAGACGACCAGGTAGACCAGCCACCATCTGTAGATAAAATATTTAAATCGTGCAAATCAGCTTACGTTATATGACAGCTTTAAAATCTAACTTTTTTTCCGGGGATCGACCTTATTCTTTTTTTTATGCTGCATCACTGGTTCTTGTAGTGGAGTCATTTACATCATGAATTACGAACATTCAAATAACACATACTTTTTTGTTATGAAGTTCAGTGCTCTACTAACTGATCTAGAAGACATGACAGCATATCAAGTGGCTATTTATTATACAAAATGACCGGGGTTACGTACCTGTCTCTTGTTGACAGAGTTGTTTGTTGCACATATCTGTAGAACAACACTTCAAACAATCATGTGTCTGTTTTCTACCTATAATACCACCTGGACCAACACCGGAACATAGCTACAAGAACGTAAATAATGTAAACCATCAGAACATCGCTACATGAACATGAATAATGTAAACCATCAGAACATTGCTACAAGAACGTAAATAATGTAAACCATCAGAACATTGCTACAAGAACGTAAATAATGTAAACCATCAGAACATTGCTACAAGAACGTAAATAATGTAAACCATCAGAAAATTGCTACAAGAACGTAAATAATGTAAACCATCAGAACATTGCTACAAGAACGTAAATAATGTAAACCATCAGAACATTGCTACATGAACATGAATAATTTAAACAATTCGAACATTGCTACAAGAAAGTAAATAATGTAAACCATCAGAACATTGCTACAAGAACGTAAATAATGTAAACCATCAGAACATTGCTACATGAACATGAATAATTTAAACAATCCGAACTTTGCTACAAGAAAGTAAATAATGTAAACAATTCGAACATTGCTACAAGAACGTGAATAATGTAAACAATTCGAACATTGCTACAAGAACGTGAATAATGTAAACAATTCGAACATTGCTACAAGAACGTGAATAATGTAAACAATTCGAACATTGCTACAAGAACGTAAATAATGTAAACAATTCGAACATTGCTACAAGAACGTAAATAATGTAAACCATCAGAACATCGCTACAAGAAAGTAAATAATGTAAACAATTCGAACATTGCTACAAGAACGTGAATAATGTAAACCATCAGAACATCGCTACAAGAAAGTAAATAATGTAAACAATTCGAACATTGCTACAAGAACGTGAATAATGTAAACCATCAGAACATCGCTACAAGAAAGTAAATAATGTAAACAATTCGAACATTGCTACAAGAACGTAAATAATGTAAACAATTCGAACATTGCTACAAGAACGTAAATAATGTAAACCATCAGAACATCGCTACAAGAAAGTAAATAATGTAAACAATTCGAACATTGCTACAAGAACGTAAATAATGTAAACAATCCGAACATTGCTACAAGAACGTAAATAATGTAAACCATCAGAACATCGCTACAAGAACGTAAATAATGTAAACCATCAGAACATTGCTACAAGAACGTAAATAATTTAAACCATCAGAACATTGCTTCAAGAACGTAAATAATTTAAACCATCAGAACATTGCTACAAGAACGTAAATAATTTAAACCACCAGAACATTGCTACAAGAACGTAAATAATGTAAACCATCAGAACATTGCTACAAGAACATAAATAATGTAAACATTGAGAACATTGCTACAAGAACATAAATAATGTAAACCATCAGACCATTGCTACAAGAATATAAATAATGTAAACATTGAGAACATTGCTACAAGAACATAAATAATGTAAACATTGAGAACATTGCTACAAGAACGTAAATAATGTAAACCATCAGACCATTGCTACAAGAATATAAATAATGTACAACCATCAGAACATTGCTACAAGAACATAAATAATGTAAACATTGAGAACATTGCTACAAGAACGTAAATAATTTAAACCACCAGAACATTGCTACAAGAACATAAATAATGTACAACCATCAGACCATTGCTACAAGAACATAAATAATGTAAACATTGAGAACATTGCTACAAGAACATAAATAATGTAAACATTGAGAACATTGCTACAAGAACATAAATAATGTAAACATTGAGAACATTGCTACAAGAACATAAATAATGTAAACATTGAGAACATTGCTACAAGAACGTAAATTATGTAAACATTGAGAACATTGCTACAAGAACATAAATAATGTAAACATTGAGAACATTGCTACAAGAACATAAATAATGTAAACCATCAGAACATTGCTACAAGAACATAAATAATGTAAACATTGAGAACATTGCTACAAGAACGTAAATAATGTAAACCATCAGACCATTGCTACAAGAATATAAATAATGTACAACCATCAGAACATTGCTACAAGAACATAAATAATGTAAACATTGAGAACATTGCTACAAGAACATAAATAATGTAAACATTGAGAACATTGCTACAAGAACGTAAATAATGTAAACCATCAGACCATTGCTACAAGAATATAAATAATGTACAACCATCAGACCATTGCTACAAGAACATAAATAATGTAAACATTGAGAACATTGCTACAAGAACGTAAATAATTTAAACCACCAGAACATTGCTACAAGAACATAAATAATGTAAACCATCAGACCATTGCTACAAGAACATAAATAATGTAAACCATCAGAACATTGCTACAAGAACATAAATAATGTAAACCATCAGACCATTGCTACAAGAACATAAATAATGTAAACATTGAGAACATTGCTACAAGAACATAAATAATGTAAACATTGAGAACATTGCTACAAGAACATAAATAATGTAAACCATCAGACCATTGCTACAAGAACATAAATAATGTAAACATTGAGAACATTGCTACAAGAACATAAATAATGTAAACATTGAGAACATTGCTACAAGAACGTAAATAATGTAAACCATCAGACCATTGCTACAAGAACATAAATAATGTAAACATTGAGAACATTGCTACAAGAACATAAATAATGTAAACATTGAGAACATTGCTACAAGAACATAAATAATGTACAACCATCAGACCATTGCTACAATAATGTAGATAATTGAAATATCAGAAAATGGCTACTAAAATATTTTAATCTATGTGGACAAAGTTTAGGTTTGCATATTGTAAATGCCTCGATTTTTTTTCCTTTGTACATTTTGTAGTTTTAAAATTCTAAATGCATATTTGTAAAACTTCTTCCCCCAAAATCTCACATAGACACATAGACCTTAACTTAATGTCTGAAACATCGTCAAGGATCACCCCATATAATTACATGCAATGTATATAAACTACCAGTATCCATTACTGCAATGGAAACTGACAGTAACAAACCGGTATCATTCCATGTGACTGACTGAGAGCATACGTTCTATATGGGATTTTTCGTTTACTGTTTAGCATTAGCTGTAATCAGGAAAAAATAGCATTTCTTTGTTAGGGACAAGCTATGTGTTATCTTTGTTAGGGACAAGCTAGATGTTATATTTGTTAGGGACAAGCTATGTGTTATATTTGTTAGGGACAAGCTATGTGTTATATTTGTTAGGGACAAGCTTGGTGTTATCTTTGTTCTATAGATCATCAATGGCATCATTTTAAGAAGCTTTGTATTTATTTATGAATCATAAGTGTTATCATGATTGTTCTCTAAGTCAACTTCAGTCAGAAAATATACATACCTCATTATCTAGGCAGCCCAGAGAAGTGAATACTGCGTTGTTTACATGTTTGATGGATATGAAACAAGACTGCAAATACATAAGTGAAGAGATGTAAAGGTGTAACACAGACCTGTCAGTTACTTAATAAAGTAACACAATCATATCAGTTAATTATTAATGTAACACTGTCCTATCAGTTAATTAATGATGTAACACAATCATAATTATCAGTTAATTATTAATGTAACACCTATCAATTAGTTAATGATGTAACACTGTCCTTTCAGTTGATTAATAATGTAAAACTGTCCTATCAGTTACTTTATGATGTCACACAGTCTTATAAGTCCTTAAATGAAATAACACAGTACCTTCAGTTAATTAATGAAGTAACACAGCCCTATCAGTTTATTAATGAAGTAACCCAGTACTATCAGTTACCTAATGAAGTAACACTGTACTATCAGTTCATTAATGAAGCAACACAGCCCTATCAGTTAATTAATGATGTGACACAGTCATATCAGTTAATTATTAATGTAACACTGTCCTATCAGTTACTTAATGAAGTAACACAGTCCTATCAGTTAATTAATGAAGTAACATTGTCCTGTTAGTTACTTAATAATGTTACAAAGTCCTATCAGTTAATTAATGAAGTAACATTGTCCTGTTAGTTACTTAATAATGTTACAAAGTCCTATCAGTTAATTAATGAAGTAACATTGTCCTATCAGTTACTTAATATAGTAACACTGTGCTGTCAGTTGATTAATGAAGTAACACAGCCCTATCAGTTACTTAATGATGTAACAAAGTCCTATCAGTTACTTAATGATGTAACAAAGTCCTATCAGTTAATTAATGATGTAACAAAGTCCTATCAGTTACTTAATGATGTAACAAAGTCCTATCAGTTACTTAATGATGTAACATTGTCCTATCAGTTACTTAATGATGTAACAAAGTCCTATCAGTTACTTAATGATGTAACAAAGTCCTATCAGTTACTTAATGATGTAACAAAGCCCTATCAGTTAATTAATGATGTAACAAAGTCCTATCAGTTAATTAATGAAGTAACATTGTCCTATCAGTTACCTAATATAGTAACACTGTGCTGTCAGTTGATTAATGAAGTAACACAGCCCTATCAGTTACTTAATAATGTAACAAAGTCCTATCAGTTACTTAATGATGTAACAAAGTCCTATCAGTTAATTAATGATGTAACAAAGTCCTATCAGTTAATTAATGAAGTAACATTGTCCTATCAGTTACCTAATATAGTAACACTGTGCTGTCAGTTGATTAATGAAGTAACACAGCCCTATCAGTTACTTAATGATGTAACAAAGTCCTATCAGTTAATTAATGATGTAACACTGTCCTATCAGTTACTTAATGAAGTAACACAGCCCTATCAGTTACTTAATGATGTAACAAAGTCCTATTAGTTACTTAATGATGTAACAAAGTCCTATCAGTTACTTAATGATGTAACAAAGTCCTATCAGTTACTAAATGATGTAACAAAGTCCTATTAGTTACTTAATGATGTAACAAAGTCCTATCAGTTACTTAATGATGTAACACTGTCCTATCAGTTACTTAATGATGTAACAAAGTCCTATCAGTTACTTAATGATGTAACAAAGTCCTATCAGTTACTTAATGATGTAACAAAGCCCTATCAGTTAATTAATGATGTAACAAAGTCCTATCAGTTAATTAATGAAGTAACATTGTCCTATCAGTTACCTAATATAGTAACACTGTGCTGTCAGTTGATTAATGAAGTAACACAGCCCTATCAGTTACTTAATAATGAAACAAAGTCCTATCAGTTACTTAATGATGTAACAAAGTCCTATCAGTTAATTAATGATGTAACAAACTCCTATCAGTTAATTAATGAAGTAACATTGTCCTATCAGTTACCTAATATAGTAACACTGTGCTGTCAGTTGATTAATGAAGTAACACAGCCCTATCAGTTACTTAATAATGTAACAAAGTCCTATCAGTTACTTAATGATGTAACAAAGTCCTATCAGTTAATTAATGATGTAACAAAGTCCTATCAGTTAATTAATGAAGTAACATTGTCCTATCAGTTACCTAATATAGTAACACTGTGCTGTCAGTTGATTAATGAAGTAACACAGCCCTATCAGTTACTTAATGATGTAACAAAGTCCTATCAGTTAATTAATGATGTAACACTGTCCTATCAGTTACTTAATGAAGTAACACAGCCCTATCAGTTACTTAATGATGTAACAAAGTCCTATTAGTTACTTAATGATGTAACAAAGTCCTATCAGTTACTTAATGATGTAACAAAGTCCTATCAGTTACTAAATGATGTAACAAAGTCCTATTAGTTACTTAATGATGTAACAAAGTCCTATCAGTTACTTAATGATGTAACACTGTCCTATCAGTTACTTAATGATGTAACAAAGTCCTATCAGTTACTTAATGATGTAACAAAGTCCTATCAGTTACTTAATGATGTAACAAAGCCCTATCAGTTAATTAATGATGTAACAAAGTCCTATCAGTTAATTAATGAAGTAACATTGTCCTATCAGTTACCTAATATAGTAACACTGTGCTGTCAGTTGATTAATGAAGTAACACAGCCCTATCAGTTACTTAATAATGAAACAAAGTCCTATCAGTTACTTAATGATGTAACAAAGTCCTATCAGTTAATTAATGATGTAACAAACTCCTATCAGTTAATTAATGAAGTAACATTGTCCTATCAGTTACCTAATATAGTAACACTGTGCTGTCAGTTGATTAATGAAGTAACACAGCCCTATCAGATACTTAATGATGTAACAAAGTCCTATCAGTTAATTAATGATGTAACACTGTCCTATCAGTTACTTAATGAAGAAACACAGTCCTATCAGTTACTTAATGATGTAACAAAGTCCTATCAGTTACTTAATGATGTAACACTGTCCTATCAGTTACTTAATGATGTAACAAAGTCCTATCAGTTAATTAATGAAGAAACACAGCCCTATCAGTTACTTAATGATGTAACAAAGTCCTATCAGTTAATTAATGATGTAACACTGTCCTATCAGTTACTTAATGATGTAACAAAGTCCTATCAGTTACTTAATGAAGAAACACAGTCCTATCAGTTAATTAATGATGTAACACTGTCCTATCAGTTACTTAATGATGTAACAAAGTCCTATCAGTTACTTAATGAAGAAACACAGCCCTATCAGTTACTTAATGATGTAACAAAGTCCTATCAGTTAATTAATGATGTAACACTGTCCTATCAGTTACTTAATGATGTAACAAAGTCATATCAGTTAATTAATGAAGAAACACAGCCCTATCAGTTACTTAATGATGTAACAAAGTCCTATCAGTTAATTAATGATGTAACACTGTCCTATCAGTTACTTAATGATGTAACAAAGTCCTATCAGTTACTTAATGAAGAAACACAGCCCTATCAGTTACTTAATGATGTAACAAAGTCCTATCAGTTACTTAATGATGTAACACTGTCCTATCAGTTAATTAATGATGTAACACTGTCCTATCAGTTACTTAATGAAGAAACACAGTCCTATCAGTTACTTAATGATGTAACAAAGTCCTATCAGTTACTTAATGATGTAACACTGTCCTATCAGTTACTTAATGATGTAACAAAGTCCTATCAGTTAATTAATGATGTAACACTGTCCTATCAGTTACTTAATGATGTTACAAAGTCCTATCAGTTACTTAATGAAGAAACACAGTCCTATCAGTTAATTAATGATGTAACACTGTCCTATCAGTTACTTAATGATGTAACAAAGTCCTATCAGTTACTTAATGAAGAAACACAGCCCTATCAGTTACTTAATGATGTAACAAAGTCCTATCAGTTAATTAATGATGTAACACTGTCCTATCAGTTACTTAATGATGTAACAAAGTCATATCAGTTACTTAATGAAGAAACACAGCCCTATCAGTTACTTAATGATGTAACAAAGTCCTATGAGTTAATTAATGATGTAACACTGTCCTATCAGTTACTTAATGATGTAACAAAGTCCTTTCAGTTACTTAATGAAGAAACACAGCCCTATCAGTTACTTAATGATGTAACAAAGTCCTATCAGTTACTTAATGATGTAACACTGTCCTATCAGTTACTTAATGATGTAACAAAGTCCTATCAATTACTTAATGATGTAACAAAGTCCTATCAGTTAATTAATGATGTAACATTGTCCTATCAGTTACCTAATATAGTAACACTGTGCTGTCAGTTGATTAATGAAGTAACACAGCCCTATCAGTTACTTAATGATGTAACAAAGTCCTATCAGTTAATTAATGATGTAACACTGTCCTATCAGTTACTTAATGAAGAAACACAGTCCTATCAGTTACTTAATGATGTAACAAAGTCCTATCAGTTACTTAATGATGTAACATTGTCCTATCAGTTACTTAATGAAGTAACACAGCCCTATCAGTTACTTAATGATGTAACAAAGTCCTATCAGTTACTTAATGATGTAACAAAGTCCTATCAGTTAATTAATGATGTAACACTGTCCTATCAGTTACTTAATGATGTAACAAAATCCTATCAGTTACTTAATGAAGAAACACAGTCCTATCAGTTAATTAATGATGTAACACTGTCCTATCAGTTACTTAATGATGTAACAAAGTCCTATCAGTTACTTAATGAAGAAACACAGCCCTATCAGTTACTTAATGATGTAACAAAGTCCTATCAGTTAATTAATGATGTAACACTGTCCTATCAGTTACTTAATGATGTAACAAAGTCATATCAGTTAATTAATGAAGAAACACAGCCCTATCAGTTACTTAATGATGTAACAAAGTCCTATCAGTTAATTAATGATGTAACACTGTCCTATCAGTTACTTAATGATGTAACAAAGTCATATCAGTTAATTAATGAAGAAACACAGCCCTATCAGTTACTTAATGATGTAACAAAGTCCTATCAGTTAATTAATGATGTAACACTGTCCTATCAGTTACTTAATGATGTAACAAAGTCTATCAGTTACTTAATGAAGAAACACAGCCCTATCAGTTACTTAATGATGTAACAAAGTCCTATCAGTTACTTAATGATGTAACACTGTCCTATCAGTTACTTAATGATGTAACAAAGTCCTATCAGTTACTTAATGATGTAACAAAGTCCTATCAGTTAATTAATGATGTAACATTGTCCTATCAGTTACCTAATATAGTAACACTGTGCTGTCAGTTGATTAATGAAGTAACACAGCCCTATCAGTTACTTAATGATGTAACAAAGTCCTATCAGTTAATTAATGATGTAACACTGTCCTATCAGTTACTTAATGAAGAAACACAGTCCTATCAGTTACTTAATGATGTAACAAAGTCCTATCAGTTACTTAATGATGTAACAAAGTCCTATCAGTTACTTAATGATGTAACAAAGTCCTATCAGTTAATTAATGATGTAACAAAGTCCTATCAGTTAATTAATGATGTAACAAAGTCCTATCAGTTACTTAATGATGTAACACTGTCCTATCAGTTACTTAATGATGTAACAAAGTCCTATCAGTAAATTAATGATGTAACAAAGTCCTATCAGTTACTTAATGATGTAACACTGTCCTATCAGTTACTTAATGATGTAACAAAGTCCTATCAGTTACTTAATGATGTAACAAAGTCCTATCAGTTACTTAATGATGTAACAAAGTCCTATCAGTTAATGAATGATGTAACAAAGTCCGATCAGTTACTTAATGATGTAACAAAGTCCTATCAGTTACTTAATGATGTAACAAAGTCCTATCAGTTACTTAATGAAGAAACACAGCCCTATCAGTTACTTAATGATGTTACAAAGTCCTATCAGTTAATTAATGATGTAACACTGTCCTATCAGTTACTTAATGATGTAACAAAGTCCTATCAGTTAATTAATGAAGAAACACAGCCCTATCAGTTACTTAATGATGTAACAAAGTCCTATCAGTTAATTAATGATGTAACACTGTCCTATCAGTTACTTAATGATGTAACAAAGTCCTATCAGTTACTTAATGAAGAAACACAGTCCTATCAGTTACTTAATGATGTAACTCTGTCATATTAGAAACAAATATTATAGTGTATGTCTACATATAAAAAACTTACAAACATTTTTATTTACTTAAAAAATCCTGATACAAAGATCTGACCTCATTTTCAGTTAACATGATATCGATGAATACATAGAAAATACGACATGAAATATATCAAGTATACATGTTGTTACCAAATACTGCTTTTTAACAAAATGTTGCTACGGGCGATGAATAGTAAAGCTGCAAAAGCATACAATACTCATAACATGCAAACATTCTTTTTATAATAAATATATATGTGAATGAATAAATTATTAAACTAAATTTGTGAAGTTTTCCAAGTATTAATCGTATTATATATTATTTATGAAATATGTACTTACATGTCTCAGTTGACACGTGATGTTAGCTGTACAAACACTATCATCTGTGACGTCAGTACAACTGTAGCAGCTTATACTTTCTGTAAAATCAGAATTAAGTCAGGGTGCAACGATATGGCATAACCAGTTCTGCGATATACTGTGATACGGTCGACCCATAATGCGATGAGTATTGCAATACAGAGAAGTAATGTAAAACACAATAAAACTAAAGCCAATGTCAAGCGTTAACCCGTGACAACATATAAATATAACCGTATAAGGTTGTTCATTCATATAGTGTAACCAGC
Organism: Lutraria lutraria; assembly: GCA_964023205.1. Classification (NCBI taxonomy): domain Eukaryota; kingdom Metazoa; phylum Mollusca; class Bivalvia; order Venerida; family Mactridae; genus Lutraria; species Lutraria lutraria. The sequence goes on from OZ026849.1 coordinate 8,503,498, forward strand.
AGATAGCTCATCAATACCAATAGATAAACTACTGTACCAATATAGATTTATTGGAAAACTACAAATAATCACCAATTTGTTACTCAGATGGATGAATCAGTCTTTGATGGCTCAAAACAACTTTAAAAATTGTGTCTGCATTCAGTTAATTCAATGGCTCATGTGCTCAATTGTTAACGAAAATATATCGCGGTACATGGATGTCGTATCGCGGTACGTATCGGCCAGACGCTGTATCACAATATACCGGTACACCGTTGCACCACTTGAAACAAGTCAGTACAATAATTTGGTACATCGTATGTCGATTGTTTTAAGGTTGTTCTTATAGTCTCAAATAGTCATCAAGTTTTTACAGTAAAACGTCTTAGTTCAGGTTATAACAAACTCATTTCGTAACTGACAATATATCATGTGTATTCATGTAGCCAGACGCCCTTAGTGACAGGTGGTTTACTGACTATGTTTGGCTTCAACCAACTACGTGCCAGTGGCAACCATCAATTTAAGCGCCTTTATTCCAAAGCATTCGTTTTATATAAGATTCAAAATTTATTTGTATACATGTAACAGTAAACATTAGCTATTTCCAAGGTATACTTCTAATGTTCAAAGTTAAATATTACTGTAACTTTATCATTGTTATCATTGTACAGCTTCTTGTAATAAAATACGAGACACATCTTATCATATTGTACAAATATCACTCTTCTATTTCATTGTATCAGGCTTGTAGGTAGTCGTGGTCCAGTAGTTAGCACGATGGATCAGTAACACGGTGATATGCGTTCAAATCCTAGTCACGGTAGATCATATCCTTCTATGAACATTTGACTGTATGTAGATTTCCTCCCATATGTGAAGAAGTTGCCGACTTCCTGTGGAAGGGTAAGTTAATACTGGTTAGAATATGATACAGAACAACTGGTTAGGTAAACCGGTCACCGTATATATATATATAACTAGAATATCGTTGAAACTCACTGAAATATCTTAGTTAGAGAGTGTGTACTGTAAATGCAATTACCTGTAGTTTGAATGAAGAAACAAAACAATGCTGAAGTTAATACTGGAATATAAAATATCAGTACAATCAACTTATGAACAATGTCATACAAGGTGTGGGAACATGGAATTAACTATTAAAAGCGTCAGAAGAAATGGTTATTTATTCACAGTACGCCTTAATTGAGTGGTGGATTTAGGTTAATGTACAGCACAACCTCTCCAAAATGGTCCTCTCTTGAACAAAATCCTCCCTCCAATAACAGCAGCATATTTCCCATTACACGATTTAACTATGAATTTACCCCTCTAGAGCAACAACTTCTCAACAATACCAATAAATGTTTGTATGAGGGTAATGTTTCACAGGACTTTATTCACCCGTAGATATCTGACTGATGTTGTACACTCGTAGATATCTGACTGATGTTGTACACACGTAGATACCTGACTGATGATGTACACACGTAGATACCTGACTGATGTTGTACACACGTAGATATCTGACTGATGTTGTACACTCGTAGATATCTGACTGATGTTGTACACACGTAGATACCTGACTGATGTTGTACACACGTAGATATCTGACTGATGTTGTACACTCGTAGATATCTGACTGATGTTGTACACACGTAGATACCTGACTGATGTTGTACACTCGTAGATATCTGACTGATGTTGTACACACGTAGATATCTGACTGATGTTGTACACTCGTAGATATCTGACTGATGTTGTACACACGTAGATTTCTGACTGATGTTGTACACTCGTAGATATCTGACTGATGTTGTACACACGTAGATATCTGACTGATGATGTACACACGTAGATATCTGACTGATGTTGTACACACGTAGATATCTGACTGATGTTGTACACATGTAGATATCTGACTGATGTTGTACACACGTAGTAAGATTACAAACTGAATTTTACAAGATATCATAAGTACAGACATCACAGTTCATGTAAATATTTACACTGATAGGAGAAATAAGCAACGCGCTATGTCGTCATTTCACTTTATTTCGTGCCCGGATAAAATAAAGCTGTACATAGCATCCATACGAGGCAAAAGAGAGAAATGTGTACCTACATCGTTCGAGCCCTTACACATATTTTTAAAATTTAAAATTACGGACCGATTTTTCATTCATATTGTAATGCAGGTCATATGCATGTAGGTAAATGACATACGCTAGGGCTTTACCATAGTCCCTTTGCTAAAATTTTAAAATGAAAAAAGCCTGATATTGGAAAGTTTGATGATTAGCACATTAATTGAAGACAATTTAATTGCATTAAAAACTTTTTATTGTACACAAACTAATGACCAACACTTCAGTAACAGTAAATACAAACATTGATTCTTCTGGTTTTAACACAACAGAACATCGTCGCATTGAACACATTCAGGGTCACTCAAATCAGATCAATATGACCTATAGTTAAACCGATGTTGCATGAAATTCAGACGTGATAATGTTATTCTAAATAATCTGGCGTAAAAGGAACTCTTAAACTGTAATTTTTAAAAGCACGTATCCAGTAATTTACGTTCGTATTTAGCGACTCGAATTATTATTCGTAAGCCGCAGTTTAAACATTCAACCTTCGATGTTTACCTGACATGAACTCATTCAATAAATCAAACTCTTCACACCGGTTATGCTTTGCTACTAGCCACTGCGGGGAGTGAGTCTATAAATAGCGATTCCGTCATCAAACTAACACTAGTTGGTGTGAATATCACGGAAAAAAGATTAGAAATGTTAGAAAGGCACAAAACACATACATCGATGGTAGATTGTTGCAAATGCATGAATACGTCCGTAGAGATGTTTCTGAACTATCGAACGAAAACCGAAAGTAGAACTACTTTTACGGCAAGATATTTTATTGGACAGTGAATACGCGGTTTTAATTCTACGCATTTGAATATCTCATGTATCTACCGACAAGCACTTATTTAGATACATGACTCTTTCCAAGTAGTTACAATATTTGATTTGAAATATATTTAGATCTGACACAGTTAATTGGGGGAAAGATTCCAGATACTTCTATATAATCACACCATTTAGTTGCGTACTATTTCCTTTATGCGACAATCTTTTAACCAAGATGTTATGGAGTCCAGCGACAGAATTTTGATAAACGATTACAAAGGACTTGATTTTGATAAAAATCAAGTCCAAAAACATCAATTATAGGAACTTACGTAATTTTGCCATCATAAAGAATATGCCTCTGTTAACTTCTCCACTGTATCGTGAAGTATGTGTATATGAGAACTAAGTGTATTATCATAATACAAAATGACATTTTCTCCTCTGATGGAAGCAAGGTCAAGTCGTTAGATAGTTTATGTAAACATAGTGTGGCCTACTTCACACGAGTCACAAACGTTCTCTGGCAGACTATATCAGAATAAGTCGGCTACTGTCAAATTTATCTACGAATTAGTAAACTTTATTTGGAATTCAATATAAATATATCAGATGCTGGTTTATAACTTACAAAATAAAACATACGCCTGGACTAGTGATCTAGACATCGAAATACGAAGTTTTGGTTGATTTTGGTAGCAAAACTAAAAGGGTATAAGCCAATTCATTTATTTACTTCTATGTTTTATTTAATTCTTGTTATGCTTAGTAACACACAGATAGTTCAAGGACTAAATATGTCCACACTTCTTAGTAACTGACATATAGTTCAAGGACTAAATATGTCCACACTTCTTAGTAACTGACAGATAGTTCAAGGACTAAATATGTCCACACTTCTTAGTAACTGACAGATAGTTCAAGGACTAAATATGTCCACACTTCTTAGTAACACACACATAGTTCAAGGACTAAATATGTCCACACTTCTTAGTAACAGACAGATAGTTCAAGGACTAAATATGTCCACACTTCTTAGTAACTGACAGATAGTTCAAGGACTAAATATGTCCACACTTCTTAGTAACACACACATAGTTCAAGGACTAAATATTTCCACACTTCTTAGTAACACACACATAGTTCAAGGACTAAATATGTCCACACTTCTTAGTAACACACACATAGTTCAAGGACTAAATATGTCCACACTTCTTAGTAACACACACATAGTTCAAGGACTAAATATGTCCACACTTCTTAGTAACACACACATAGTTCAAGGACTAAATATGTCCACACTTCTTAGTAACTGACATATAGTTCAAGGACTAAATATGTCCACACTTCTTAGTAACTGACAGATAGTTCAAGGACTAAATATGTCCACACTTCTTAGTAACACACACATAGTTCAAGGACTAAATATTTCCACATTTCTTAGTAACACACACATAGTTCAAGGACTAAATATGTCCACACTTCTTAGTAACACACACATAGTTCAAGGACTAAATATATCCACACTTCTTAGTAACATACAGATAGTTCAAGGACTAAACACTTCTCTGTTTTGTTGCTTCCTTTCCGAACAGTTAAATGTTAACCAATGCTCATTTGGCATTAAAACAATTCATTAAGTACATCACATAGATAATATTATTATGTTGTTAATAATTAAATGTTTTCATAATGAACTTGTTATTTGTCTGAAGACTGCCTTCCGCTTCATGCTAATATGACCGTCTGAAGCCAATAACATTGTCATTTTAAACACTTATTTAAATTCGACTGTTTTATTAATTAACTGTACAATTTAGCAGCGGTTTCACAATGACCGAGCTGGACAGCCGAGTTTTTTCCATAATGGCCGAGTTATTATAATCCTTTTTTATTTATCATCATTGTAATGAATCATTTAACTGTAATCAAGTCCCATTGGATATCGACGTTATAATATTACATGTAAGTTTATATTACCAATACAATTAACCTTTACACGTTTGGTTCTTACTCCTGTATTCAACTTTATCTTGGTTATTTACTGACGGGCGGTAAACACAACTAGGCTTTCTGTACCAGAACTAATACTGTCAACAATTCTAAATAAAACAACCAAATCCACAATGGAGGGCACATGTCATGTAACAAAATTATCAGAGATAATATGTTGCTAAGACCCGAGCACCACAGAGCAGACACTCAACTCATAGAGCTAATACTATATTAGAGATATTATAAGAGACTATAGGTAGGCATACAACGAGTGACAATGGTGTAAATGGTACATTAGAGTATCCAGTATAAACAAAACTAGTTAATTTGCAAAATGAATTTTATTTCAACTTGAATTTCACATTAAACAAGATGTATATAAAAAGTTAGACACTCTGAGGACGGAACGCCATTTGAGTGTGTTTCAGGGATCGAGTATAGATAAAACTGTCATATCGTGTTCCATCATGGTTTGTACCACCTGGTGTCAGGTATCTACCGTTCAGGTTCGCCACAGCACAACCAGTATGCTTGTACCACCATCCACCGTGCATATACACAGCACAATGTCGGTATGCTTCATCCACATCGTTGTCGTATGTGCTAAAAGCCGCACCCTTGTGGTACGGTCCGAACCGGTAGTTATGGCTGACTGAAACATAAATCCAGTCTTACGTTAAAAAGTTCCGAGATTCAACAAATGTATCAAAACTCGTAAAACATATCTTATATCCCTTGTGTTCAAAGATGATCATTTGATTGCGTTGGTTTATTAGATACTCACTTTATCAACTTCCGGTGACAACTAGAATATCTTAAAATCAGCACTGACCGGACCTTCGAAAACTGGAATAGCTTCAACTATGTAAATATAGATAGCATGAATTATGGGCACAACTGTGAGGGTTGTATCGAAAATAGTCGCCCGCTTTCCAAGTTGAACGATATCCATCTTATCTTCACCAAACTTGTTCAAAATCTTTATGGCATTCTGTTTCGGCTAAATTTGAACCAATAAAATCATCCCGGACACTCTCGTATTATTATACTGAATGTATTAGACAATGGACAGAAACTGATTTTGCACACGATTAAATACAAATAAATGGTCACATTATTGATACATGTATATTCAAACTTACTATTCTTTGAAAATACGGTGTCTCCAACGTCCAGAGCATAATTTGTTGACAATGAGAATGGACTCAGTGTCTCATAAGCTGTGCTCCCATCCGCTGACGTCAGATCTATACGTAACTCATTCACATGCTGTGACGTCATCTCTTGTATATAGTCAAGTCCTGGTGTCAGTAAATATACACATTGTATGACTATTAGAAATGCTTGTTTGAATTGAATGTCTTGTTATGGGACCTGTTCTAAACTAAGTCCATTTCATTATGTATACATGGGTCACTCAATATTCCACCTGTTAACTCTATTCCCTAAACATTTCCAATTGATAATTAGATCACAATAAGTATCATCTTATTTTGAATTCAGAATTTTGCTTCTGTTTGATGATTATATACGGAACATGAAAAACTATAACGACGAACTACTTGTAAGAAGCATTGGTTTATGTTTTATGTATGAAGTTGCTTTTTTCATACAGGATATTGACTGTGTATTGTATTAAATCATCCATTATGGAGAGTATAACATACTTATATGTTATGAATAATACACATGTGTGAGTATTTGACAAATGAATAAATTAATGTATTTAGTTCACAAGCACATGGTAATATTATACCCTACATCAATCAAATAGAATATATCCTAAATACTTCCAAATTCACAATAATCTGAAAATATTTCCCTCTACCATATTTTTTTACATGTTTGTATCTTTCGGTGAATTTTCCCGTACATTAATCCTAGAACGTGTCATAATAAATATAGGTTAATAAAACACATAATAAATTATTTAATTTAATTATACACATAGACATGAAATAAATCTTACTGTTCTAATCACTATAACTACCTGGAAAATTTTGATCAAATCAGCGCATAGATGGTTCATGTTTGGCTTAAATCATGTCAACCTCGGACGACATTTCAGGAAGTACGTCAGTAAGTATACGTATAGTTTACTTACCTAACCAGAATTCTGTATTCAAATCACCGAAACCATGAACGTATTGACTGTAATTTCGGTAAAAATCAACAGCACCATTGTATCTATGTTGAAAAACCTGCCAGAAAAACAGCAGGTATGAGTAAGTCTATCAACAATCGTATCGAATTTATATCATGCATTTGCCACATTGCTTAACTTGTTTTTGTACATTTCTGTTTGTACCGTCCTAACACAGTACACTTGTATACTTACCTTACACATCACGGTACACTTGTATACTTACCATACATATCACAGTACACCTGTATACTTACCTTACACATCACAGTACACTTGTATACTTACCATACATATCACAGTACACTTGTATACTTACCATACATATCACAGTACACTTGTATACTTACCATACATATCACAGTACACTAGTATACTTACCATACATATCACAGTACACTTGTATACTTACCATACATATCACAGTACACTTGTATACTTACCATACATATCACAGTACACCTGTATACTTACCATACACATCACAGTACATTTGCATACTTACCTTACATATCACAGTTCACTTGTATACTTACCTTACTGATCACAGTACACCTGTATACTTACCTTACATATCACAGTACACCTGTATACTTACCTTACATATCACAGTACACTTGTATACTTACTTTACATATCACAGTACACTTGTATACTTACCTTACATATCACAGTACACCTGTATACTTACCTTACATATCACAGTACACCTGTATACTTACCTTACATATCACAGTACACCTGTATACTTACCTTACATATCACAGTACACCTGTATACTTACCTTACATATCACAGTACACTTGTATACTTACCTTACACATCACAGTACACCTGTATACTTACCTTACATATCACAGTACACCTGGATACTTACCTTACATATCACAGTACACCTGTATACTTACCTTACACATCACAGTACACTTGTATACTTACCATACATATCATAGTACACTTGTATACTTACCATACATATTACAGTACACTTGTATACTTACCATACATATCACAGAACACCTTTATACTTACCTTACATATCACAGTACACTTGTATACTTATCGTCCATCCTTCACCGTCAATGGTCATAACACAGTACACATGTATACTTATCGTCCATCCACCACCGTCAGTGGTCATATCACAGTACACTTGTATACTTACCGTCCATCCACCACCGTCAGTGGTCATATCACAGTACACTTGTATACTTACCGTCCATCCACCACCGTCAGTGTTCATATCACAGTACACTTGTATACTTACCGTCCATCCTCCACCGTCAGTGGTCATTTCGCAGTACACTTGTATACTTACCGTCCATCCACCACCGTCAGTGGTCATATCACAGTACACTTGTATACTTACCGTCCATCCTCCACCGTCAGTGGTCATTTCGCAGTACACTTGTATACTTACCGTCCATCCTCCACCGTCAGTGGTCATATCGCAGTACACTTGTATCGTACGATTTGTCTTCCATAAAACAACATCATAAATACCATCAGGTGCATTGAATTCATGTCGCTTTATCTCGTTACAATCCGCTGGTGCTGGAAACATGATTATGATAATTAGATGTACATGCTACCCTCATGTTACACTATTCTATATCATTCATCTATGATAATGCGTTACCACCGTAACTAAAAAGGACACATCTATGTAGATGTATTTTTTATATTTGTGGAAAATATAGATGTATAATGTCCATATATCTTTATGGTAGATAATCAAAAATACATACCCACAATTCCAGGGCATAAATCACAAAACTTCGGACAAACAGTTCTGGCGTTTTGTATGTCATTACAAATTGTAAATATACTGTTTAATCTTGCACAATCTACTGACGGATCATCCAGACAAGATGTTGCTGAAATGATTATGATGACAAACAATCAAATATTAATGACGTCATATAAATTATGATGATGTCATAGAAATACTGATGACGTCGTACATATACTGATGACGTCGTACAAACATTGATAAAGTCGTACAAATACTGATGGCGACAGACAAACAGTGACGTCAATGACTATGTCGTACAAAACACGACATTGAAAGCAATGCGATCAAGAAATACATTTATCCTGAAACTTACAAACACGAAAATATGTGTCTGATACAAACTGATAAAAACATTTAATAAAGTTTCCATAAAAAGGACAATCTTTAAGACAACCTAGGATGATAATGAACTCCCATTGAAAAGCTCATGACTTGTTTAATACATCATATTATCAGATGAGCACAAAATAAACACAACGACTTATGATGTTGTGCATTAAATCATGAAACAACTGAACAAAAACATTAAAAACAATTCAATATTAAGATTACTTCATTAGCTATATCAAAACATGTCGGTCAATAGCGATACATCGCTAATATTATTTATATGTCAAGACCATACCGACTCTAAATTAAAATTATTTGCCATCGTCCCAAAAGTGATACCTATTATTGACGTTTTTTTCTGTATCATATTTTTAACATGCGTTATGGTGATTGTATACTCACGTGACAGACGGTGACATATTTCTTTGTTACACATATCACCAGAACAACATTCCAAACAGTTGTTAGTCTGACGTCTGCTTATTTCTCGACCTACAATGTTACTTGGGTCCGTTTTACCGGAGCATTTCTGTAATAACAATACTCTGTGATTTGTATGTATTGGACACATTCTGCATTCACATGAAAAATGATGTGTGCACATGATTAGAGCGAAACATTTCATAACTGCGTGCGGTCAGTTTAAAGACCATATTGGGAAAATATCGAATACACCAGCCATCTATTCCATTTATCCTGCTACTTGCATTAAGTTAAGTACAACACTACATTTTTTACAAAAGTCCGTTCTTTTTCGCCAAATTATATGTGACGTAATTAAATATACACTGATGTATTTTCGTTTGTGACGTCACTTATGACGCCACACAGAATGGAAGCAACGCATAAATTTAAAGGTTTGATATTTAATACTCAAAATATCATTAATGCAGTTAACATATGACAACAAGTATAAAAATATCTATTTTAGCTTTAACAGAGAGTGGGAATCTTAAAATGATTTGTATTCTTATGTGTATTTTAATCACGTGACGCACTGACTGGACATATATAGGGCTATCTCCTGCACCTAATGAGCGTGATTGTGGGATAAATGGGTACACTATTTGGCGGATCTTTTACGACGTAAATTAAGTTTTTACATATCATCCAAGTTTATGAAATACGACACTATAAGCATATTAACAAATTCTGTTTTATCAAGTGTACACTTTCTAGTTCGTGTAAGTTTATAATAAGAAACGCTTTGGACAGTGAATATATCACTGTAAGTATATCCCTGTATTACTATTTACATTATATATACTCGTATTGTAATTATCATATCCGATATTTTTCTATTGATCAACTTGGAAGGAGTAATTTTTCAACGTGATAATGCAAAAAAGCAAAAAAAAACGGAACATTTTGTATAAAGTTATAGAAACATAATTATCTCCTGGCATCCTTTTTTTCGCAATAATAACGAATGTATCATTTTTTATATCGTAAAGTTAGTCTCTGTCTATATATCTAGAATGGCCGAAAATGAATAAATTTCTGTTGTTTATGTCATCTGAAAATATTAAGAAACAGTATTGTTGAATATTATAGTTATAAAAGATAGATATAAATCTATGTCCCGTTTTTTTTATTTAAAACTCCTACCCATACCAGTCAAGATGATATCTGATTTCTCTACACACCCCTGTCAGCTGATAGAAGGGAAACACGTGGTACTAAACCAAACGTGTCTTATATTCTTGATGTTCGAGTACTATATAGGAGACTCGATTATATTGTGTCACGTGATGTACAGCATGTGCTTACATGACTTATACCTCATAAATACCAAAGAACATGCACACAAAGTCACATGATCAATAATACATAATATTTCCTGTTTACAAGTTCTAATTTATTAATTCTTATATAACTTCACCTACCTGATTGTTCAGACACCCCATTGTAACTTTTCTTGAACCGTTAACTTCTTTTATTGATTTGAAACATGACTGTAATGTATATACATTGTATGTTTGTGTTTAAAGAAGCGTTCTATAATCAAGTAACTGAACATATGAAAGTTCTTTTAAGTAACCCTTGCCTTACGGAAAGACAAAATGTGGCCTTAATTGACAGGTGGCCCTTATTCGGTGGTAATTTTGTTCTAAATGGTCAAGGGCGGTTTTTTAAATAATAATCTTTTTTACTGGATGGCTTTTATTCAGAAGTGGTCGTATTATGTTTGGCTGTATTATGTTATTAACATTTCTTCAATATGCTTTAATCAAACGAATGCTTGACAATGATAAACGCCTACCTGACCACTGTCACACGTGATGGTAGGTGTACAATCAGTGCCATCTATGACGTCAGTACAGCTGTAACACCGAATACCGTCTGTAAGATAAACCTGTTCAGTAATTTGGTCAATATGTGGTGATCTCCCTTAAGCTATTAATATCTTTACTCCGACAATTTTTATCTTAAATCGAGACAGACATATTAGAAATGTTTATAAGTTGTACAGGTTTCCATGATAGAAAATAATTTACAGATAGATTAAAAAAACGATAACAATTATTTAAGTTATTGTCCTTTTAAATTTGCAATATTTGAAAAATGACACCGAATAAAGAAAATAATTATATGTTACTGTGCAATATTTTTCAGCAAGGGCAACATCTCTGTAAAAAGTTTAAATTAATATTTGTGTGTTGTATTGAGCAGATATACCAGAAATATGATTCGAATAACTTCAAATGATAACTCTGATGTGTAAATACGGTACCGATATAACCAACGACTGTTTCTCTGTAATACTGACAAATGTCTTACAGAAATCTAAGATACGGCATATAATGATCCGACGGACCTGTTTTCAGTCGACCGTATACATTTTTTCGATCATTTTTTCCTTGGCGGTATCTTCCTATGAAAATCTATCCTGAAACCAGGCTTTTATTTCTTTAGGCCTTACCTGATGTCTGGATGATGGCAAACAAGGAAACTTGTAAAATTATACCTGTAATAAGGAAACCTGTTTTAAACAGAAATAAAACAGATGGTTACTACATCACTAAATCCTTATATGTTATAATGGTACAAATCTTTTTATATGATAACTCCGGCAAATATAATTAAACGTTCGTTAACATCTAGTATAGAAGATAAACTTAAAACAAGTTGTAACACCGTTAAGTGTTGATTAACATGTCATAATGTGTTATGTTATTTCAGAAATAAGCAACCTAGAAAAGAAACCATTTAAGATGAATAATGTTCTCCCACTCCTGTTTGAAATCAACAAATACATTGATGCACTGAGACCATTTACATTGAAGTGGTATAATCATGACATGTATTAACATGATGACATGTATTCACATGATGTCATGTATTCACATGATGTCATGTATTCACATGATGTCATGTATTCACATGAAGACATGTATTCACATGATGACATGTATTCACATGATGTCATGTATTCACATGATGACATGTATTCACATGATGTCATGTATTCACATGGTGACATGTATTCACATGATGACATGTATTCACATGATGTCATGTATTCACATGATGACATGTATTCACATGATGACATGTATTCACATGATGTCATGTATTCACATGATGACATGTATTCACATGATATCATGCATTCACATGATGTCATGTATTCACATGTTGACATGTATTCACATGGTGACATGTATTCACATGATGACATGTATTCACTGGAGATCGCTTATTCAGGTTTATATACATGTCATCATGTGAATACATGTCACCTGTCACCGAATTTACATATATAGGGCATACATTTATGTATGTGTTTGACTTGAGAAGTGCACACACTTTACAAACACACTTAATTCACAAACAATTCATTCACGGTATGGTACACAGTGTCAATTCATCCTTATTTTTAAATCAATGATGAAAAGAAATTTGTACACTTACGAAATGCAGCCATCTTGTAGAAACAGCATAAAAATTGTATACGTATCTCCTAATTTATGAACGATTTAAGGAAGTGTTTCACTGATAAGACGCGTGCCACATTAAGTGACTAATAGCTGTCGAAGACTTAAAAGATAATCCGTGTAGTTAAAGTTGTACATTAGGACGGTAAGTTGTCTGCTGCATACATTGTATCACCTATACGTTAGAACGGTAAGTTGTCTGCTGCATACATTGTATCACCTATACGTTAGGACGTTACTATGTTTGCTGTATACATTTTATCACCTATACGTTAGAACGTTACTATATTTGCTGCATACATTGTATCACCTGTAAGTTAGGACGTTACTATATTTGCTGCATACATTGTATCACCTGTAAGTTAGGACGTTACTATATTTGCTGCATACATTGTATCACCTGTAAGTTAGGACGTTACTATATTTGCTGCATACATTGTATCACCTGTAAGTTAGGACGTTACTATATTTGCTGTATACATTGTATCACCTGTAAGTTAGGACGTTACTATATTTGCTGCATACATTGTATCACCTGTAAGTTAGGACGTTACTATGTTTGCTGTATACATTGTATCACCTGTAAGTTAGGACGTTACTATATTTGCTGCATACATTGTATCACCTGTAAGTTAGGACGTTACTATATTTGCTGCATACATTGTATCGCCTATACGTTAGAACGTTACTATATTTGCTGCATACATTGTATCACCTGTAAGTTAGGACGTTACTATATTTGCTGCATACATTGTATCACCTATACGTTAGAACGTTACTATATTTGCTGTATACATTGTATCACCTGTAAGTTAGGACGTTACTATGTTTGCTGTATACATTGTATCACCTGTACGTTAGGACGTTACTATGTTTGCTGTATACATTGTATCACCTGTACGTTAGGACGTTACTATGTTTGCTGTATACATTGTATCACCTGTACGTTAGGACGTTACTATGTTTGCTGTATACATTGTATCACCTGTAAGTTAGGACGTTACTATGTTTGCTGTATACATTGTATCACCTGTAAGTTAGGACGTTACTATGTTTGCAGTATACATTGTATCACCTGTAAGTTAGGACGTTACTATGTTTGCTGTATACATTGTATCACCTGTACGTTAGAATGTACTATGTTTGCTGTATACATTGTATCACCTGTACGTTAGGACGTTACTATATTTGCTGTATACATTGTATCACCTGTACGTAAGAACGTTACTATGTTTGCTGTATACATTGTATCACCTGTACGTTAGAATGTACTATGTTTGCTGTAGATATTGTATCACCTGTACGTTAGGACGTTACTATGTTTGCTGTATACATTGTATCACCTGTACGTTAGGACGTTACTATGTTTGCTGTATACATTGTATCACCTGTACGTTAGGACTTTGTTTACTCGAATTGTTATTTGTAAGTCCGCAGTTTAAACATTCGACCTTCGCTGGACTCGATGTTTTGGATTAAAACTATAGTTACAATAGAGTCTGGTTTGTCAAGCTACTCTTGTTCAACCAAAGACAAGACGCATGTTTTTCTCGTTTCAATATGGCGCCGATAGGAAATTATTACGTTACTGATCAAGCATTTGTATACGTAAACATTGTACTCGTATTGCTTTAAATTAATGACATGATGTAGAATATGTGCTAAAGATCTTTAGATTTAAGGTTATGTAAGTATGTTTTGACCTACATGTATATAATTCAATGTTTTCTAGTTAGGAAGTATTTATTATATGATTTCGCGATTTAACGTAAACATTGCCATTGGTTGCTGGAATATTACACGCATACGCACATGTACAAATGTAAAAAGGGGCTTGTTTTACTCCCACTCCCACAGTGAATGACAGAGTACTAAATTCAATGCCATGTTTGTTTACCACAGGACAACTAGACTCAGTTCGTTTATTGACATTTCCGGGGAGATACTGATACCATTGTTTATATAATTCACTCGTCGCCATTTCGTTTAAAGTGTAAATCAATACGATTAGACAAGAATTCGCTAAGTAATGTCAATATAATATCAAAAGGCACACAACATAATACATCAATGGTAGAATAAATAAGAAATGAATACATAAGTCGGTAGAGAAATTACTGACTCATCAAACGAAAACCGAAAGTAGAACTATCTTTACAGAAACAGGATATGCAAAACTGCAACACTTAGGCGCGTTATTTCATTGGCTAACAGTGGATACGCGGGTTTAATTCCACGCATTTGAATATGTCATGTATTTTAGCGATATCCGCAAATTTAAATATATGACTGTTTGCAAGTGGTTATAATAAAAGGATTTGAAATATATTTAGATCCAACGTACTTAATTGAGGAAATACACATACATCTGTTTATCACCCGGTTGAGTTTAGACCTATTTTCTTATTGCACTATTTTCCTTTCAACCAAGCTTGGTATAGTACAGGGTGTCCCAGAATATATATGCCCACTTAAATAATGCCTATAATTTCATCAAAATAGCTACCTTATAAGCAAATTTGGTTTCAATTTGAAAGTAAAAGATGTAAGTTTTTCATAATTACAAGAATGGCGTCATGCGTTGTCATGGTAACACTGTATGACGTCATGAATGATGGCATTAGTTTTCGGACGTCCAACATGGCTTCCTGATAGAAATTTTGAACCTCTACTATGAAAATGGCAAATTTCAGTCTATTGTGCAAAGGCAATTATTAAGAATGTATTCTGCAGTAAAAGTTCCTTCAAATAAACAAATAACTCACTTGGTAAAAACGTTCAGAAGATCACAAGCTAATGAAGTCACGCCGAGAACATCTGTTAAGCGCCGGTCCCAACCCACACGTACTTACAAGTGCGTGTTGTCTACTTGCAAAAACGTGTGCAAACTTGGCAATCCGTACGTGGTTAGTACCGCCTCCAAAGGGATTTGTAAGCAGGCAGAAAACATCGTAGCACTTTTAATGCATGAAGCGGTGGCCCCAACCCGCCGTACTTGTAAGTGCGCGCTTTCTACTGTAAAAAAATGTCGACAAAACTTGGCGATCCGTACATGGTGAGGACCGCCTCCGTACGGATTTGGATGCACGCAGACACGTCGTAGCTCGTTTAGTGCATGGGGAACTTTCGCTGCGTTCGGCCTGCGGTCGGGCTACGGATTTACCCTAGTACTCACGATCATCGTATTTGCACGCACTTATAAAGTACGAATGAGAAAGGACACGGTTCGCAAACAGCATGTATAAGTACGGCCTTCGTACGATAACGTTTCAATCGTACGACGATAGTCCGTTGTAAGCACGTGTAAGTCACCACGTGTGCAACGTGCGATGCGCACAACCGCTAATGGCTATGTGTGGCGTGCGGGTCACGTACGTACACCTTACGCAACCGTGCGAGTGACGTGCGTGTACGTACTTTTCCCTGCTCTTGCCACTCCCTTCCCACGTTGTCAGAAAAACGTGGCCGTCGTGGCCTCCCCAAAAAACGTACGGACTTAAAACACGCACGGTTGGTTGTGACCGAGCCTTTAGGAAGGTATTTAGTGACATGTAACTAAGAGTTATAGTAAATCTTCTGTTCATAGAATGCTTAAATATGACTTAAAACTCCTTCCGTATAAAATCTTTTTAACGCAGCTCTTGAAATATGATGACATTTCCGTCAGACTAGCATTTGAAGAGTAGATACAATACCTCGACGAATTAGCAGACATTATTTGGTTTAATGACAATTCTCATTTCCATCTAGATGGACATGGTAACAGGCAAACATTAGATACTGGGGATCTTCAAAGCCAGAAATCTTTGATGAAAGGTCGCTACATAGCCAGAAGCTAATAGTATTGGCCACCATGAGCTCCTCGGGTGTTATCGGACCTTTCTTTTACCATGAAAATGGAGAATGCTGCACAGTTAAGCTGAACGTTATATGACTATATTAAGGAGAAGGTTTATCCCTGAATTGATAAGAAAGGGAAATAGACTTGAAACATGCTGGTTTCAGCAGGATGGTGCGACTCCACATACAGCAAATGGTGTGCTAACATGGCTAGAGCAAACATTTGGCAACCGTGTGATTTCTTTGAAGACGGCTAATGTTGGGCTCCCCAATCACCCGATCTGAGCCCCCTACATTTTTTTCTTTGGGCCCCATTCACCCGATCTGAGCCCCCTACATTTTTTCTTTGGGCCCAATCACCCGATCTGAGCCCCCTACATTTTTTTCTTTGGGCCCCATTCACCCGATCTGAGCCCCCTACATTTTTTTCTTTGGGCATCCTTAAAGGAGAAGCCATTCAAAGGGGATTGAGGAAGATTCCAAGAGGCAAATGTGTGAACGTCATACGCAATTTGAGGGAACGTATTGGACTTGTGAGGCGAAATAACGGTGGTCACTTAGAACATATCATGTAGAACTGGTAAGTAAATAATGAAGATAATTGTTTGATGCACAAAAACTTATCTCTATACCCTTTAACATGAGATATTATTCCATTGTTTGTGGCTTGTCTTTGAAAAGTAATAGCCGTTATTCAAGTGAATATATATTCTGGGACACCCTGTAGTTATCAGGTCCATGAACGGTTTCCGTCTGACGATGACATAGGAACATTATTTGATAAATCAACTTCCTAAAATTATTTGACACTAAATCTGGTATTTTACCTTTTTTATGAAGATGGTCAATTTGGATGGATTTCATAATTATATTTTAATCTTGAATTATTTTTTCTTCTGCAATTACTTCATTAGATGATAATTGCTATTATCATTTAAATAAATGTGTTGTAACATATGTATTGTGGAACTATTATCTGCTATCTAATGAAAACAGTAAACAAATCTCTGATATATGTAAGGGAGTCATTTTGAGAGACTGGTACTAATGTTACTATTATTTCTAAGCTGATTAGAACAGTAGTTTTGTGATTGAAATGTCATTGTACAAACATTGAAGTGTCATTGTACAAACATTGAAATGTTGTTCTAAATACCATTGTTTATTATTTCAGTTTACTGGGACATACGGTTCATTACACTGATTTTAGCACGTGATAATTCTGGAAAACGTAGACTTTCTGACGTAACGATATATAATTGCATTTCTTTGTATTTTGTTTCCATGACTGTTCTGGGTACATACTTTATAAAAATAATTCTCTAAATGTTCTTGGAATTTAAGTTACAAATTAATTTTGGTGTTAGTCAATATAAACCAATGACTCTACACGAATGAATTTTAGTGAATGCCAAAAATACATAGTAATCACATTATTCAATATTTCATTTGTCAGATACTTGTAATGTTGATATATATTATTTTGTGATTTCTTTATATTTTATTAACATCACAATCAGACAATTTGCACAAATCCTTCGGACATTTTGCTGCGATACCTTGAAATAGTAATTGTAAATCATCAGTAAAACTAGTAACTATTTTATAGATAGATACAGATATTTATTTCAAAGATAAAGCATAAAGCATACATGTAAGATTATACATTACATATACAATGCACACAACAGAGTATGGAATTTTCTACAAATATAATTATGATAATTATCTGTATAGTATATATTGTCTTTATTATAAAATGTTCTATATTAACATATCATATAGAAATAATACTTGTATTCCATAGTATTATTGCTGAATGTAATAATATACCATAGTCATGGACTGAAAACTAATGTTTGAAATGTTTCAATAAATACATCTGTTTGACATTTTCTTTAAGTCGGTCTACAACTCATTTAATTTGTATGTTTTTTATTATTAACAATGTTTTCGTTTGAATGTCTGTATGAGCATTAGTCAAAATTCGATATCGGGTGTTTCCGTAATGGACATTCGGTAACAAAACAGTACATTCCGGTTAAGTTGGAACTTACCGATTGCAGTTCGGGTTATATTATAACAATGCCTCTCAGCTGTGCAAGCGTTTGTATGACTCTGATGTAAACAAACGGCATTTGCTGATTTTGTAGAAAATGTCAAATCCAAATGATTTCCAAGATTTTTCAGAGGAAGAGTTGCATATGTACAAACATTTATAAAATGCCTTAAATAAGTAATAAAACGGTTATTTCATGGGCATTTCTTGAATATTCAATCTGTGGCCCTCGGAGTCGGAGTGAAGTTTGAATGATTATACCTCAATTTAATTTACAACGTTAAACTTCCACTGTGACATATTAGTACTGTCAGACCTAGCGAGAAAAAAATATTGTCGGAAAAATACTGTCGCCAGCTACCATATGTACGGAATGTTTGAAAATTATACTGTACCATTCGCACATGCGCACTTTCTATTTTCATCAATAAAGTTGTTCATGGTTTGAATAGTTTTTCGGTAAAGTTCAATTATTATTACATGTGATTGTCTGACTGGGTAACTTTCGAAAATACTGTTCACCTCAGCGTTACTGAGACAAGAACGCATTTTTTGAAAACCGGTTCTAACATCGCCATGAATACACGGAGTAATATTAAAGTGGGTTTTAAGAGAGAGTTTACTGTACATGTACTAGAAATATGGAAATTACAACATGATATAAAATATGCAAGAGATATCAATCAGTAAGCCAGAAAACCACAACTAGAATTAAGGATAAAAGCACAAATGTGTAAATGGTAATAGAGAAGTAATTTACACAGTACATTTTACATTAGCTTATCAATATCCAATAAAGCAAATTGAACTCTAACAATTATTGCAGAACGACTAACAAACGAGATTAAATAATGTATCAACTGTAGCAAGTATATTCGCTAGGGATTAACAGAGTGGCATGCCTACAAACGGAATGACGAGGTACATTACAGTATCTTTACTTATGTAGTTTGTCAAGAGTCACACAGGACAACATACTCGTGATTGTACCTAATTGGATACGTATACAGACAGTCTATATTCTCCGCCACAGATCTCAGTATTGTTACCCATACATGTCGTGTAACATTCATTGTCTGGTCTCATCGTAGAAATTGGGTAATCATTACCGCAGTGACAGTAATACCGGAACTAAAAGAAACAGAAATACACGTAATTAACCGTGAAGTGCAACAATGAAATTTTATAAAAAAGACGATTGTCAGTAACTCAAACACATTAAAACCGTAACAAAAATACAAATGATGTCACATGTCATGTCATAGTACCGACTAATCACTGTTAAACTTTTACAGATAACAACACACACTTATGTAATAAATCATACATTTAAATATGTCTGCAAGAAACCCTGACATTTGATGGTAAAATCTCTAATTTAGTTAATCGTTGAAAAAGAAGCGTCCAATAAATAACTATACGTGAACAGACACTCAATTAAAAACATTATTGTACGGCGGCCTTCGGCCGTACTCTCTGTGATGCTTATTTTTAATTGGCAATGCAAAATCTCAACTTCTTGCGCGAAGCAGATTAGTGACAGTGACCGAAATATTCCGAAATATCCGCAATGGTCACGTGATATAAACAAAACAGAAATAGAGCGAGGTCACGTGTTACTCACACCAACCAGTGTTAGCTTGATGACGCAGTCGCTATTTATAGTCTAAGAATGGAGCGAGCTCGATATCAGCCCATATGTCAATAAATGCAGCCGAAACTCTTTATATCAAAGGAATTAGGAAAAATTGTTCGATCTAAATAAACTTCGATGTATAAATTATTAGAGAAATTCGCTGTGTTTATTATCGGTGTGTTGTAATAATCATTTAATCGTGTTATGAGACACGGAACAGGGTATTTATACTTTTCGATGTATTTATTTTAGCAACATGTCGCAGATAAACAAAACATTATAAACATATTCACACAGAACTGACTTGTTTACGCAATTGTCGTTAATTAAATATCGATTTCGGAACTTAACTGGCTCGACATAGACGGTCACTTTATGGTTCGATATAGATGGTCACTTTATGGTTCGACATAGACGGTCACTTTATGGTTCGACATAGACGGTCACTTTATGGTTCGATATAGATGGTCACTTCATGGTTCGACATAGACGGTCACTTTATGGTTCGACATAGACGGTCACTTTATGGTTCGATATAGATGGTCACTTTATGGTTCGACATAGACGGTCACTTTATGGTTCGACATAGATGGTCACTTTATGGTTCGATATAGATGGTCACTTTATGGTTCGACATAGACGGTCACTTTATGGTTCGACATAGATGGTCACTTTATGGTTCGAGATAGACGGTCACTTTATGGTTCGATATAGATGGTCACTTTATGGTTCGACATAGACGGTCACTTTATGGTTCGACATAGATGGTCACTTTATGGTTCGACATAGATGGTCACTTTATGGTTCGACATAGACGGTCACTTTATGGTTCGACATAGACGGTCACTTTATGGTTCGATATAGATGGTCACTTTATGGTTCGATATAGATGGTCACTTTATGGTTCTACATAGACGGTCACTTTATGGTTCGATATAGATGGTCACTTTATGGTTCGACATAGACGGTCACTTTATGGTTCGACATAGATGGTCACTTTATGGTTCGATATAGATGGTCACTTTATGGTTCGACATAGACGGTCACTTTATGGTTCGATATAGATGGTCACTTTATGGTTCGACATAGACGGTCACTTTATGGTTCGATATAGATGGTCACTTTATGGTTCGACATAGACAGTCACTTTATGGTTCGACATAGACGGTCACTTTATGGTTCGACATAGATGGTCACTTTATGGTTCGACATAGACGGTCACTTTATGGTTCGACATAGACGGTCACTTTATGGTTCGATATAGATGGTCACTTTATGGTTCGATATAGATGGTCACTTTATGGTTCTACATAGACGGTCACTTTATGGTTCGATATAGATGGTCACTTTATGGTTCGACATAGACGGTCACTTTATGGTTCGACATAGATGGTCACTTTATGGTTCGATATAGATGGTCACTTTATGGTTCGACATAGACGGTCACTTTATGGTTCGATATAGATGGTCACTTTATGGTTCGACATAGACGGTCACTTTATGGTTCGATATAGATGGTCACTTTATGGTTCGATATAGACGGTCACTTTATGGTTCGACATAGACGGTCACTTTATGGTTCGATATAGATGGTCACTTTATGGTTCGATATAGACGGTCACTTTATGGTTCGATATAGATGGTCACTTTATGGTTCGATATAGATGGTCACTTTATGGTTCGATATAGATGGTCACTTTATGGTTCGATATAGACGGTCACTTTATGGTTCGATATAGATGGTCACTTTATGGTTCGATATAGATGGTCACTTTATGGTTCGATATAGATGGTCACTTTATGGCTCGACATAGACGGTCACTTTATGGTTCGATATAGATGGTCACTTTATGGTTCGATATAGATGGTCACTTTATGGTTCGATATAGATGGTCACTTTACAGTTCGGGACCGTTATACCAGGTTTTTACGACAACGTACCCTCAGACAACGGAGTATATTATTTTTGGAGACTTTATTTAAATATTTTATATGCATTCCAGCAGATATTGCAACGTCTGATACATCGAGGTGATATTTCCCCTGATTTTAATTTTAGGGTGGAAACAGGGACTACATACAGAGTACCTCGTGAACTGTAGAACCATATGACCAGATTCATGAGATTCATGAAACATCAACGGCTTGTATTTTTGATGGATTAGATGATCACTTTAGTTTCGGGATCAGTTAAGTCAAAATAACAAATTCGTTTGATCTGAAACTTCGCACATCCTGATAAAAAATGCTACATAGGCCACATTCTAGTATTGAATTGCCGGATGCGATTTTGCGCCGTACAAACATTTAAATTGTAATTTTGAATTGAATGGGAAAATATTCCTACAGAGTAACCATATCCTCAAAGGTACGTCTACCTGTGTTCCGAAGTAAAGGAAGTCTCTGTCTACAGAACAAACTTGGAAGCAGACATCATTTGTCATATTAGAAGCGTTGAGTAAGGGTTCGTTGACACGAGCGGTTAGGTAATCAATATGACATCCAATATACATGTAGGCCAGATGATCCCAAGGTACTGAAAAGACAAAAAACAACAAGATATAATTATTTACAATTTAATAAATTAATACTCAATACAATATCTCCGGTCTTCTCTTGAGCTACAACCTCCCCTCGGCAACAACATGAAATTTTCCGACAGCACGTTTTTGCAATTAATTTAACCTCTCTAGAGCAAAAACCTAAAAAAAAGACAATAAAATTTTGTTTGTCCTGAAGTGTTTTGCATTTGAGAGGTTGCATTGTATATACTGTTTTCAGCTTAAAAGAAACTGCTTAAGCAATGAAAAACAACATTTGCAACGTCAAGAGAATACAATGTAAAGATGCAGAAAAGATTATTGTTCAAATGATTTACTAAATCACAGTTATTTGGACTTGATAAAATGTCAGAGCTATGACGAATTTTTTATCTAAATGTCTACATTATTTCTTAAGTTGGGTGTATTTTAGGTAGCCAGCATAAAGTTCTTGATCGACATACTCTTACAATAAATAAAGTAAAAATGTTTAGATTTCTTTAGCTTCATACCATGCTTAAATAAGGCCACACCAATTTGATAACTTGTTCATCGGATTTGCCGCTGGCTTTTTATCAAAATTAGAAAAATAATATTTTTTGTTTTTTTGCTTCCGACCGCTTGCTCGTGCCGACATCTTTAAAAAAATCCGGAACGGTATGGTGTCCCGGATTTTATCACTACAACATTGTATTCTGTGGTGTTGCTCCATTGTATATGCGGCTCTCTTTACGATACCGATCGTAGCTGATTTTTTAAATGAATTTATTCGGTAATTCCGAATGTTTAAACTTAAAAAGAATGTTAACTGCACGCGATATCATAGACAATCAGAAACACGTCGATTATCGTAGATAAGACCATAGAAAATATAAGTAGCGAGGAATAGGAATATGGGTGACGTTAGTTCACAAGATGGTAGCGCTCGTGGCCTAGTCCAACTGTTTGTGACGGCGAGACTCTTTCGATTTTGCCCAGCCTTCAAAAACTGAATATTTAATATGTTGTGTGTGGAAAAATCACACATTGAAACTCGTTTGGAAAACGAAACTGGTGCAATGGTGAATAACTGCCGGTGTCATGGTAAAAATCGCCTATTCTCGAAAATTCGCTTTTCAAATAATCTGAGTTTACATGACACGTCACCGAAACGTTGACAAGTTAAACTTAAACCAACTTTCGTTAGCCCACGGTACCCATTGTAAAGAACGATTTAGAATAGTACTGTTCAGACGGAGTGGCTAAAGTTCGTTGACATCGGTTATCAGTAGTCAAATTAGCATGCAAAGTAAACTTTTAAGTTCAATATTAAAAATTTGACTTTTGACACAGAATTTTATGGCACATTCACACATATTATTGTTATTTCTATCGATTTAAGTATACTGAAGATATCTTAGAATATTTGGTGTGGGTCTATCCTTCACTCATGGTTCTAGTTTATATAGGAATTAAGGGTAAATTCTTTTAAAACATGTCTCCAAAATTAAACAGTTATATCTTGTGTCCAAGTTGTGTACAGTGTCATTCCAGTGATAGATCCAGTTTACAATATTATGTCGTTTTATTTTAGTTATTGTAACAAGAATATGTTATACATGGTATTGCTCTGTAAGTTTAATCTAATTTTTGTGTGTTTCTTTAATGTCCGCGAAGTTGGCAGCCCAGCAGCCTGGCAGCCCAGCAGCGTGAAGTTGGCAGCCCAGCAGCCTAGCAACCCAGCAGCGTGAAGTTAGCAGCCCAGCAGCCCAGCAGCGTGAAGTTAGCAGCCAAGCAGCCTAGCAGCCCAGCAGCGTGAAGTTAGCAGCCCAGCAACCTAGCAGCCCAGCAGCTTAATATATTTCTACAGTTAAACTGCACCACAAATCATGCAAAAACTTAAAAACGCATGAAGTAATAACATTATGTTGCTGTCATGTTTATTAGAAGAAAAAAATACGATTTTTATCGATTTTGTGAATCTGGCAGTGTAGCGGCCGCATAGCGGACTATTATAGTCAAACATATAACATGCACAAGAAATCCGGCTAAACACTTACGAATCGATGATATAATTCTATTTTATTCCATTAACGTTCATTAGATGAGAACTTACACATTTTTTCATTTTTTGTTTCTTTTTGTGAAGTTGGCAGCCCAGCAGCGTAACAGCGTAATATATATTTATACAGATAAACTTCACAACAAATCGAGCTAAATACTTCAGAATACATAAAATAATGTCAGTCTGTTGTTTAAACATTCATTAACAGAAAAATATATAATTTTCTTTTTTTTTTCAATGTGAAATTAACCGCTGCTAGCAGCGTGAAGTTGACAGCCTAGCAGCGTAACAGCGTAATCTATATTTCTACAGATAAACTTCACAACAAATCGAGCTAAATACTTCTTAAATAATACGAGCGATGTGTTGTTTTATAGATGTGGTATATAGCGTACAGGATTCAAGCGATGTGTTGTTTTATAGATATGGTACATAACGTACAGGCTTCAAGCGATGTGTTGTTTTATAGATGTGGTACATAACGTACAGAATTCAAGCGATGTGTTGTTTTATAGATATGGTATATAACGTACAGGATTCAAGCGAAGTGTTGTTTTATAGATATGGTATATAACGTACAGAATTCAAGCGATGTGTTGTTTTATAGATATGGTACATAACGTACAGAATTCAAGCGATGTGTTGTTTTATAGATATGGTATATAACGTACAGGATTCAAGCGATGTGTTGTTTTATAGATATGGTGTATAACGTACAGGAGTGAGAAGATATTGGTTCTTCTGTACAAACTAATGCTTGTTTTGTCCAAAAAACTACAGAAAGCAAAACAATTACTCTGACTGAAGGACACTTTAACAATGAAAATGATAGACAGTCAATGCAACAAAAACTAATTGTGACTTAAACAGAAAAAATGTGTAACATGAAACATTTAGACACATGATTATTATCATTAAGTCCAAATTGTATTAACATAAAATAAAGTTTTTAGTTTAAGAGCGTTTTTTGTTATGTTAGTTGTATGAAGGTGTGACACAGTTATACGGTATACGGTTATATGGTATTGTATATATTGCGTTAACCCCCGGGGCACAAATATTACAATGTGGACGTAAATTAAAGCATGTTTTTAGTTTTTAGTGTATATCTACTAAATTGTTCCGCATTTTGTTACTCAAATAAAAAAGGTACTAAGTATTATTTAACATCAACCAGCCCATGAAAATACATTACAATAAACACCAAAATAGATTTATTAGACATACATTTAGTATAAATTGACATATTCTAACCATGTTTTAAGCATTAGCACAGTGGTATATAAGGTGTTAAAATTACGACATTGTTATCAATTCATGATCAGGTGTATAGCGATTCTCTTGTTAGGGTTGCACATACGCCTTTGTTTTTTAGTTTGTGTCGTGCTATTCTTACGACACCGTTTGTAATTCAAACGACGTGCTTTTATTACCACGCCGTTATGCAAATAATACGAAGTAATGTTCTTACGACGACACCGTTAGTAAATAAAACGACGTGTTATTCTTACGACGACACCGTTAGTAAATAAAACGACGTGTTATTCTTACGATGACACCGTTAGTAAATAAAAGGAAGTGTTATTCTTACGCCGACACCGTTAGTAAATAAAACGACGTGCTATTCTTACGACAACACCGTTAGTAAATAAAACGACGTGCTATTCTTACGCCGACACCGTTAGTAAATAAAACGACGTGCTTTTCTTACGACAACACCGTTAGTAAATAAAACGACGTGTTACTCTCACGACGACACCGTTAGTAAATAAAACGACTTGTTATTCTTACGCCGACACCGTTAGTAAGTAAAACGACGTGCTATTCTTACGACGACACCGTTAGTAAATAAAACGACGTGCTATTCTTACGACGACACCGTTAGTAAATAAAACGAAGTGTTATTCTTACGACGACACCGATAGTAAATAAAACGAAGTGTTATTCTTACGACGACACCGTTAGTAAATAAAACGAAGTGTTATTCTTACGACGACACCGTTAGTAAATAAAACGAAGTGTTATTCTTACGACGACACCGTTAGTAAATAAAACGAAGTGTTATTCTTACGCCGACACAGTTAGTAAATAAAACGAAGTGTTATTCTTACGCCGACACAGTTAGTGAATAAAACGAAGTGTTATTCTTACGACGACACCGTTAGTGAATAAAACGACGTGCTATTCTTACGACAAAGAGTTATTTCCCTTTACATACGCATCGAAGTCTATGGGAGTATTAAAAGCAAAAGAACATCCATTTCAATAAAAACTCATACAAAAAGGATGTGATTACACAATATCAATACACATGTCTGCACCAGCAATTTTAAGTAATATGAAATGAAACTAAAATGGTAAAATGATCACCGTTTTAATGGTTTAATCATCAGTACGTAAAAGTTTCTAAAATATTCTAAAATGCGAATCGATGATATAATTCGATTTTGTTCATTCAACGTTCATTAGATGTGAACTTACACATTTTTGTTTTTTTGTTTTTTGTTTCTTTTTGTGAAGTTGGCATAACAGCGTAATATAAATTTCTACTGATAAACTTCACAACAAATTAAGAAAAATACTTAGTTAATTAATGTCCAAACAACAGACTGACATTATTTTATGCATTCTGAAGTATTTTTCTTGATTTGTTGTGAAGTTTATCTGTAGAAATATATATTACGCTGCTGAGCTGCTAACTTCTCGCTGCTGCGGCAAATTTCACATTGAAAAAAAATATGAAAATCAAATATTTTCAGTTAATTAATGTTTGAACAACAGACTGACATCATTGCATGCATTCTCAAGTATTTAGCCCGATTTGTTGTGAAGTTTATCTGTAGAAATAAATATTACGCTGTTACGCTGCTGGGCTGCTAACTTCACGCTGCTAGCAGCGTCTAATTTCACGCACAATTTTTTAAAAAAAATCATATATTTTCATTTAATTAACGTTCAAACAACTGACTGACATTATTTTATGCATTCTTAAGTATTTATCTCGATTTGTTTGGAAGTTTATCTGTAGAAATATAGATTACGCTGTTACGCTGCTGGGCTGCCAACTTCACGCTGCTAGCAGCGGCTAATTTCACATTGAAAAAAAAAATGAAAATCATATTTTTTCAGTTAATTAATGTTTAAACAACAGACTGACATTATTTTATGCATTCTTAAGTATTTAGCTCGATTTGTTGTTAAGTTTATCTGTAGAAATAGATATTCCGCTGTTACGCTGCTGGGCTGCCAACTTCACAAACAGAAACAAAAAATGAAAAATGAGTAAGTTCTCATCTAATGAACGTTGAAGAAATGAAATCGAATTATATCATCGATTCGTAAGTGTTTAGCCG
The DNA here is from genome assembly GCA_964023205.1 of Lutraria lutraria. Lineage (NCBI taxonomy): Eukaryota > Metazoa > Mollusca > Bivalvia > Venerida > Mactridae > Lutraria > Lutraria lutraria. Next base: position 8,532,071 of record OZ026849.1, read on the forward strand.
GATTTCGTGTGTATTTTATATGTTTGACTGTAATAGTCCGCTATGCGGCCGCTACACTGCCAGATTCACAAAATCGATAAAAATCGTATTTTTTTCTTCTAATAAACATGACAGCAACATAATGTTATCACTTCATGCGTTTTTAAGTTTTTGCATAATTTGTTGTGCAGTTTAACTGTAGAAATATATTAGGCTGCTAAGCTGCTGGGCTGCTAACTTCACGCTGCTGGGCTGTTAGGCTGCTGGGCTGCTAACTTCACGCTGCTGGGCTGCTAGGCTGCTAACTTCACGCTGCTGGGCTGCTACGCTGCTAACTTCACGCTGCTGGGCTGATACGCTGCTAACTTCACGCTGCTGGGCTGCTAACTTCACGCTGCTGGGCTGCTAGGCTGCTAACTTCACGCTGCTGGGCTGCTAACTTCACGCTGCTGGGCTACTAACTTCACGCTGCTGGGCTGCTAACTTCACGCTGCTGGGCTGCTAGGCTGCTAACTTCACGCTGCTGGGCTGCTAGGCTGCTAACTTCACGCTGCTGGGCTGCTAACTTCACGCTGCTGAGCTGCTACGCTGCCAACTTCACGCTGCTGGGCTGCTAGGCTGCTGGGCTGCTAACTTCACGCTGCTGGGCTGCTGGGCTGCCAACTTCAAGCTGCTGGGCTGCTAGGCTGCTGGGCTGCCAACTTCACGCTGCTGGGCTGCTAGGCTGCTGGGCTGCCAACTTCACGGACATGTTTCTTTATGGGTGATTTATCAATTTTCATATAAAAAAAGAATAGAATAAAGACATTAAAAGTGTTTTCACTGGTAAACCTAAGGGTTATTGAAACTAATAAAAATACAGATTCTATATTTGCTTGATCACATGCTTGTTTGAAATAGAAAAGCTTTTTAGATTTGTTTCGCTTGTTTTGAAAGAAGGAAAATAAAAAAAAAATATTAAAATTATTTTTTCGCTCGGTCGCTCGCTCGGTCAAATTGGAAAAGTAAAAAATAATATTAATAAAAATATTTCGCTCGCTCGCTTGCTCTTTTCAGAAAAAAAATCCGATGAACAAGTTATTAAATTGGTGTGGCCTAAGCGTTAAACCATTTTATGCTCCTACATCTACATTTATCTGAGGAAAATTTCATATTTCAACGACCTTTGATATACTACTAGTAATTAGCCTTCATTTTGTTTACCAACTCCAATTTATTTCTAAATTTTGTTTTGCTCCTGAAAATGAGGTTCTGTTCTTTATTCTAATGTTAACGATGTTACATGTACCGTGTAAATCTGCCAAATGGTGTTTTGCACCTGCTTCCCAGATATACCAAGTCTGGCCCCTGTTTCACAAGTCTGGCCCCAGTTTCACAAGTCTGGCCCCAGTTTCACAAGTCTGGCCCCCAGTTTCACAAGTCTGGCCCCAGTTTCACAAGTCTGGCCCCTGTTTCACAAGTCTGGCCCCAGTTTCCCAAAGAAAACTTAAGGTATTTCTCAAACTCAACTTATCTATTAAATCAGTCATTTCAGTTTTTATTGTATGTAAATCTGAATGTGGTATTAAAAGAATGTACAAATATCTTCTAATAACCAGTTTCCATCAATTTCAACCAAGTTATAATCTCTTGCTATGGAATAATTCAAAAAATTTATTTGAGTCTGTTACTATAGTTACTATAGGAATTTTATATTTTGACTTAAATGACAAATAGAGTTTTAAGTCTTACATGTAATTTGTCCACAAGGTCGAAACCATGCTGACATGTATACACATTCTTAGTAAATAAAGAAACAAATGGTAACATTTATGGTTAAAGACACACATTCTCTAGACGTTAAAAAACTATTGAATACCTTATTTAGTTTCTACTCAAATTTGTTCGTGAAACTGGGGCCTGGTCTTTATATAGTTAAACTGTCATAAAATCAAAATTTCAAAGGCATTACAACAGTCGTTCTAGTTACACATTACGAATACTTTTTGTGGGCAAATAAACTGAGCGGTAAAGTAATGAAAAGATAGTTCCCAATCCTAAATTCACAGACAAATCAATAATGTCATTTAGATGTTGCATCAATCAATAACGCACTAAAAGAACTTCCTCAGTAAACAAACTGGTTGTAATCAAGGAAGTATGCTTTCTAAATACGTGTTTACTCTATGGGGAGGAAGTCTATATTCCCTACACTGTCTTACGGAGGTAATATAGTCAGCTTTTAGTTAAGTAAGCCTTGTTCCGGGTCAAACATACTAGTATATCCTTAAATGACAACAACAAATAGAAGTGCCAAGTTGTATTAAACAACCAAGACATTTAAGTCAACATCTAAATCAAAATTACTGTACCTACTGGTCAGAGTGTGTGTTGACTGTTGGTAAAAAGCCTATGATTTGTTGTTTCCAAAGAGGTTCCATTTAAAATCGATGTTTTTGTTTCTTTGCCAGAAAAAGCTTGTTTTCAATATAAGATATTCGATTGCTTCATTCAATGACTTTCAGAAATTCTGGGTATAAAATATGTCGTTGCCAGGTAGATGATATGACACGTGCTTGTCATCATCATAGAAGGCCGCCGGCTTACGCAGTCCGGCTGTGTTCTCTTCAACAGTAGCATGCATGTAAAAGTTATTCACTATCGTCCATCCGAGGCACCACCTGCTGTCTTAACATCAATACAAAATAACTTACGTCCAGCATCTGTAACAGTAATAAGTGCAATTCTCTAGAAGCCATTGCTCTTATAAATCAAGGATATTGCTTTGGGCGGCTTCTTCGTAGCAACCTGTATGTGATCAAATCCTCAAGACAGCTGATGTTTGGACAGCGGAGCACTTCGTTCTAATAGTTTACACAACCTGTGCTTTAACTCTCTGAAGCTGTACTGTAGACTTTAATAGGCATTTCCATTGACTATGACGTAGAAGGTGGCAGTCAGCTTGCGTACAACTTCAAGAGGCTAATTTGTCAATTCAATATGTTCCTAAGTTGACAGGTTAAATTCTCAACCGTCTCTTGGAAAAGTCCATGTATCATCCTTACTTCATGTGATTCCTATAGTCTCTAGCAATAGCTGATCACGATGTCTGAGCCAATGTATTTTTGTCATCCATTCCCTAACTCACACTGTCCATGCTTTCCTTCTTCTAGATCGGGTTATTTATTCTCATGTTCTTCCTGTATTTTCCCTTCACTTCATCAAGTAATGATCATATAGCAGGACCAAATCGTCGCCCCAGTGATCGATGCTTTACCATTTTCTAAATTTTGAGAAAATCTCTCCCAAAATTTTTAAAGCTTGTATTTCGCTTGGAGATTGAGCAAAATGTTAAGCGGGATCATCGTCAATGATGTCTTAATTCATATTTTTGTCACGAACATTTAGAGCAAGGCGAGACGAACACGGTGATATAAAAATCTCATTTTTGAAAGATTTGTAGATAGGGCACTATAAGAATCAGGCGACGAAATGTAGACATCTTCTCTGCAAAAATAATGATTATAGTATTCAAATTGTTGTATCGTCCGCAGCGAGATAAGAAATATACCTGGACGTGAAATCTTTACTATAATATATTATATATCCAGTATGCCGTTAAGCGGGACAAAACTACATGTATTTAGTCCACGACGATAAGCTGTCTGGACAATGTGTGATAATTCGGGAAGACAGTTGAGAAGATAAAAATAAAACTGCAGTACATTGACGGACCATGCTGCACGATAGACGTAAAAACTTGGGATCAATAATATGACATGTTCCATTGTAGCTCAGTTATGGTCGTGCATTGGTAAACAGTGCGTAACTTACGAGTGTACCGAAAATGCTCGCCTTACCACGCCGCATTGTGCGTCATTGTGGGGACAAAAGAATCGTGCAAGTGCCAGTTAGCGACCAGTGTAGAGCAAAAGCTCCAACATCAAACGTTTACTTGTATCAATGTCATATACGAGGGGTTATCCAAATTTACATGGACTGTCTTTATTGTGTAAGAGCTATTTAACATATTTAGCCGAAATTTGTACACAAGTTAGAAGAAAATATAATAATTAACGCAGAAATGTTCATATATGTAGCTGTATTCTTTATTAAAATACGCAACTGACCATAAAATAGAGGTCAAATTGACAAAACCGTCATGGTTTGCCCGCGGTGGTCCTTTAATGTACCCAGTCTTCACAAAAGTTAGAAATTATCTAATTCTCTTTAAACTTTTATCATTCAATAGACACAACTATGTAAATATTGTTTTGTACAAAGTTTTAATGATGTAAGTTTTATTTAAATTACGGACATGTTACTTAATTATTCCTTAAAACAGTGTACACTGTATTAATTCGATTGTGTTAGTAGGGCAAATGTGTATTATGATGCTCTTCAAAATGGATATGCGTATTTCATGAATTGAAAATGTACTTGTATACATACATAAGTAATAACAATATGACACAAATTGTAAAAGGGGGTAATCAAGATTGATAATTTGATTTCCAGAATCTTGAGATGCCTATATATATAAATGTTTTAAATAAAGCATAAGGTAAAGGTGCCTCATTGATTGATATACTGTGCTTATTTAGCAAAACACTTCTTTAAGACTTTATATATCTAGAAAATAAACACATATGTCGTTAGTCATGTAGTAGAGATATGTTGTAGTTTGATAACTACGATTTATTTTCCATTTCTTAGAATAGTTACAAATTTATTATTTATTACTGATGCCACTTTTTGTGCATAGTTATTATCGTAAACTTTTGATTTCGCGACCATAAAACGTAATGTATCTTAAACTAAATAGAAATGCATCACATGATTTTTAATTTTAACTTAGTTAACAATAGTTTGCCTGAATAAATATTTTAGCTATTTATAGTAACTCGACAATTGGTGTTGTTTAAAAAACGTGAGTTTTTAAAATGTGTTACATAATATTTAAACTGTTAAAGTGTTGTGGAATTTAACAGGGTCGTAGCGAATAACGTGTGAACATGTATTATTTTAACGAGATTTTCTATAAATAGAACAGTGCGTTATGCCGTGTATTTGATTTAATGAAATGTCATTTAGAGATGTTACTTGACAGAGCAATAAATCAAGCATTATGAATAGTGTATGGTAAATGAATAAGATGACAGAACAAAGTCTCGGCTTGACACTGAGATAGCAACTTCTTCAAACAGAAGTTACGATGTTGCCTGAACGTGTTAGGATAATGTTGCTTTTTATTTTTGGATGGGTCATGGGTAAGTTTATGTTAATTTTTATCATTATGATGAATATAATTTTAATTATAAGAAAACAATATTATACAAAACTGTTAAAAGTAAGCCATCGTTTGTGTCTTGTTATTTGGTTATGAGAACAGTTGATATGTTCGTAAATGTTTGCTGCCAGCAATCTGTACATGTGAACATTCATTCATCGTAAGTAGTTTTTATTTATACTAAACTAATAATAATGACTTTTTTTTATAGATATTTGATTATAAAGAAACACAAGATTACATAAGTTTAAAAAAAGATTCTTCATATTCCAATAAACAAGGATAACAAAATATCCTGCTCTGTTTTTTATTGCTATTGTAAAATTTATTTTTTATCATGGGGAATTAGATCTTTATTGTTTAACATTAGATCGGGACAAAAACAATTAATGATTTAGAAATACATGTACATGTATATACCTTTTTGTATTGTAAATATACTTTTGAATGTTGGTTACGGTACAACCTCTAAAAGTCGCCCTCTCTTAAGCAACAACCTCCCTGAAACAATAGCATGATTTTTTCCACTGCACGATTTAACTATAAATTTTGCCTCTCTAGAACAACAACCTCTTAACAACAACATAATTTGCAACTCCCAAAAGGTGTTACTTTAGAGAGGTTACACTGTATAAATCAAAGCTAGATTCATGTAGAATATTGTTTGTGGTTTAAAACAAAACCTAGATTCATGTAGGATATTGTTTGTGGTTTAAAACAAAACCTAGATTCATGTAGGATATTGTTTGTGGTTTAAAACAAAACCTAGATTCATGTAGGATATTGTTTGTGGTTTAAAACAAAACCTAGATTCATGTAGGATATTGTTTGTGGTTTAAAACAAAACCTAGATTCATGTAGGATATTGTTTGTGGTTTAAAACAAAACCTAGATTCATGTAGGATATTGTTTGTGGTTTAAAACAAAACCTAGATTCATGTAGGATATTGTTTGTGGTTTAAAACAAAACCTAGATTCATGTAAGATATTGTTTGTGGTTTAAAACAAAAGCTAGATTCATGTAGAATACTGTTTGTGGTTTAAAACAAAACCTAGATTCATGTAGGATATTGTTTGTGGTTTAAAACAAAAGCTAGATTCATGTAAGATATTGTTTGTGGTTTAAAACAAAACCTTGAAGAAACATTCGTGCTTTTTGTTTTAAAGGAAATGAGGAAAGTCTCACATATCTTTATAATTGTAAAATGATACAAATATGTAAAACGTCATTTTATGAAAACCGTATCTTGATGGAGAGCGACAAGACGTTATTTCTCGAGTTTCCGTCTTTATTCTGTTTTATATGACGTTTTATTTCTTATAAAACCTTAAACTGATTGTCTCCTTCTATTCAACACAAAAACATGCCTGTAGTCATTTTCTAAGTCAAGAGATCATTTGTTGTGATTCCTTAAAACTTGCTGTTTAGTTTACTTTTTTTGTCTACATTATTTTTTTAAAATGCAAGCCGTCCTGGCATGTACTAGTTATTGGTTAACTCTCATCATTAAGTCCAAACAAAGCAGCTTCAGCTCTCTATTCTACACTCTGTATCACATCATAATGTTTTATAAAATGTCTGTTTAGAAGGAGGTTCCAAACGATTGTTGTATTAATATGAGATTTCTCTGTATGTTGTGCACCGGAATTGCAAAAGGCCTATTTATAAACACACACTTCATGAATCGTACGTTTAAAAAAATCGAACAAATACATATTTGATAAATTATTCTGATTTGTCTCTGCAAGTCATAGTCCGTTAGTTTACAGAAAACCTGATTGTTCGGACGATTGTGTTTAGACATTTTGAATACATTTGATCAGTCGGAACTCCTTGGTGTTTGTCTAAAGAAAGTGCCTCGGACATAATAGACAGGCCGCCATAGTGTTGTTGTTATTCATGAGCTACTTTCCACCATTTTTGACCCTGGGAATCCACAAAGGAATCTGTTTCCCGGTCAATGGAATTGAATTTGATGCCCATTTTATCAATCGCGAAGATAAACACATTTGAATGTCTGAAATTGTACGAAAACGAGTAGACCTTGTATGAAAAAGGTAGTTAACTCAAACCGCATAACCAAAATGTGTAACCCTGCACTTATGTTCGAAGCGTAATTCTTAGTTACGTTACGGAAACGCCCGAGTATTTACGATTGACATCTGATGAGCTACTGAACGTCTTCTATCTCATCAGAAGTTATACAATGTTAATGATCAGATTGTGATCATCATTTTTGTTTCATTTAATCAGATTGTTGCTAACCTATTTAACACAAACAAAAAACAACATACTATAATATATCTCATACACACTCGGCACATTGTTTGAAGCTATGTCTACTTCCCACTGATATACTACTCAATATTATAAGGTCATATGATAGATTTCTACTTGAAACCTTCTCGACCCCAACTCGGGAGACAAGGACCAACTAAGTATTTTTTCTAGCTTTATCCAAGTTGAATCTTAGATTGACCACCCCTTGCATTCAATAAGGTAATGTTAATTTATACAAGGTGAATCTTAGATTGACCACCCCTTGCATTCAATAAGGTAATGTTAATTTATACAAGTTGAATCTTAGATTGACCACCCCTTGCATTCAATAAGGTAATGTTAATTTATACAAGGTGAGAGACAGGGAGGGGTCGTCTTCTATTCTAATGAATATGTCTAGCTATAAAACAACTATAACTTAACGTCATAAAACGAAAATGGATTATAATTTTATAAATTTTAGTAAATTTTCTCTGTTCCATGTTCAGACAAGCTATTAATATGTAAATGTATCTTATATATATGACATATTTACATGTGTATTACATTTACATGCATTTACATGTTTATTGTATTTACATTTATATCATGTTTACATGTATATTATATTTACATGTATATTATATTTACATGCATATACGTATCTTATATATATGACATATTTACATGTATATTATATTTACCTGTATTTACATGTATATTATATTTACATGCATATATGTATCTTATATATATGACATATTTACATGCATATTTCTGAAACATTTTTGAAAAATCTATATTGATTTTTTATTAAAAAATATTAGAAAATAAAGTTAACAAAGCATTTGGAACATTCTTACTTTTAATTATAGTAATATACATATATATGCACGTAAATATATTTGACGAATTTACATGTATATTATATATATTTACTTGCATACTATATTTTCATGTATATATGTATCTTATATATATGACATATTTACATGTATATTATATTTACATGTATATTATATTTACATGTATGCTATATGTATATATGCATTTTATATTTATATTATATTTACAGGTATATTATGTTTTATTTTATATGTTTGTGGTGATACTGAATTAAAATCCTGCCTTATCAGTAAACATTAAATGCACCAACCAACTTTTTTATTCTGAAAGACGTAGAAATTTTGCTCTTGTATGTAAAGCTATAAAACATTGACACTACTTTAATCGCTTATTGTTGTCGAAACATCCATCAATGATATTTTAGTTACTTAGTGTATTAAGAGGTCAGCTAAACTTTTAGATTAACTGAACTGTTCCTACACAAAACACGAGGAAATACTCACACATGTCAAACTGACATTTAAAGTTAATTAGAAAAGTGATATAAATGTTGTGAGCCCAGAGTTACTCAGTAAGAATAAATTCAAGTGGAAAATACACAGAAAATGTCACAGTCACGATACATCTATTTTCACTTCAGTAAACAAACCTTATATATGTACTTGGATTTTGTATGGTGTTTTATCTTGATGTATTGGAACCCCAGTGACTGGTGGGTGGCGTTTCAAATGTGTGAGTTGGTTATACATACCTTAATCAGAACTTAACTTGTCACCTAGAAGCAAATGAGAAACCTTTGAAGAAATGTCCACATAATGAAGTCACGAATTTTGATTATTTATGGGATTTAGATGTCATATATGAACTATGTATACATGAAGAGATTATTCGTGGAAAATGTGTCGTTAATGCGGTTCTCGTATACTGCTCGAACCAAGTATATCATACTTCGGATATGCTGTAATTCGGATGGTGATGAATCATCAGCTGGTGTCTGGATATCACGCGCTATTTTACATTTCTTGTGTATAACTTAAAATTTTAACACATAATTATAGTCACATTGAACAGTATCTTGACAATCATGAATTAATAATGGGTGTTAGGTATCCTACATGATGTTAAATGTGACGTACAATCATAAGATAAAATAATGAATAAAAATCACGTTCAACCTTTTAAGCTTCTGTCATAAATTCAGTTTAAATAAATTTTGATTGACACAGTATTTATCAGATTTAAAGTCTAAAAAACAACGTAATTCATTGTGACCTGTTTATTACTAACTCCACTCTGTTGCACAAACTAATGAATATTTATGAAGTCAGGTCACCGCAGCATTACATTATGCAAACTATATGCTAAAGGAAGTGATGTTAACTAAACAACAATTATGATCGATTTAAGCTGATGTAAATACGTATCAAATATAATTAGACTATGGCTTCATTGTGTTTTGTACGACACGATATTTATGCAATTAATGATTATTGTTGATACAAGTTCATGTACCTTGTAGTTAAAAAGAAAATCATTTCCTCATATATTACATTATTGTCTTATAATTTATCGTCAAACACATCTCTATTGTTTTTTTTTGTTCAAGAAGAAACGAATGTACGCTTTGTTCAAATACAACATTCCACAGAACAGACTCGGAATAATTCATAACACCAGCGGAAACGTTCATATAAAATTTAAAATGCATAAACAGAAACAATCACTAAACTTGTTTATTAGATACACTTGTTCGGGACTCTGTAGTCGTGCACGTAACGTCTCTGACATGTAAACACTAGCTATACCATGTGTTCAAGAAGTGTCCAGATAAGGTTCATGACTTAAGGTTCGTCCCTCGGTCTGCCCAAAATCGTTAACTGGACAAATCGCCATATGTAGCCTAGACTGTAGGTAAAACGTTAAAATAACAAGAAAAAGATAAATACATTGAACATTAAATGTACTTAGAATTACTTACAGACGTTTCGGTAGTCCGCTACATTTTTCACATAGACATATAGGAAAAATTAAAACTGATCAATGATTTTTTTTTCAAAACTTTGCATGATCGTAGCATAATTTTTTTATGATAACAGAAACAGTTTAAGCGAAAATAAATTGGGGGTCACTGCGACTATGAGTAACCTATTATGATAAGGGTTGACTACGGAATCCTTAATATCTCTGGTCTGAGCAGACCGCGTGTTAACCATGTTAAATAATCATGACACAGAACGAACTCGAACGAAAAGAGCGTTACTTTTATCCCAAACATAGAACGTGGAAACGTAAATAAACGTGCTATATCCGCGTGCGTAAAGTTCAAACTCTATATTCTGTTTAACTGCTGATCAATTTATGCATGTAGCCTTACATAGACAGGCTCTAGATATGTGGTGAACATTAAAGTAGATTTTTTTTACACTGAATCATTATTCACCCCTTTTCGTCTGAGGACGCATCGCTTACTCTAAACGAGTGGGCGGTGGGTACGTCCCCCGAGACAATGAAGGGCGTAACCTCTGTATGCTGAACCAAAAGAAGAAGATTAATTAAAGTTGTCTAATAGTCATAATTAGTCCTTTTTATCTGTCCGCAGAATCTTAAAGAGAATCATACATGGCACCTAGATACTAGAATAAGTTACTGCTAAATGTACAACAACACTAGAAATAAACACAGTCTCAACAAATAAATAAAATAAAATTACGGACCCTCATTTTATGTTTATTTATGTATAAATTTTCATTCAATAAAACAATTGTTGGTGAAACAATTTACATGTATATAATATGACAAAGAGTAGACGCGAAATATTAGCAAAAAACTTAATGAATTAATTAAAAATACAAAAACTGTATCAATAGTGTTCACTTACTTTTATGATAGTGAAATAAATCAATGTATAAATACATATATTTTAAATGTCACATACTCATTATGTACAGAGTGACGATATTTTATGTAAATAGCAATGTTTGTCAGTACAAGTCACATCATGGCTTAGTGTCAACATGACCTTAAATAAGTCTTCATGATTTTTATGAATACATTTTGTATTTTAGGATTGGCATTTCCAACAAGATATTCGGACGAATCTATATCATCCTATCGGCTGTACCGCGAATTGTGAAGACATGATATTATTTCTTATTTATGATTACGATCTTTTAAGCTCGTTTTTTACTTTCGAAAATACAATACAACCACATCTGCAATGTCGAAGCTTACTGATTATAAACATCTCTCATGTTTTAATTTCTTCTATATTAAAACTGTTTAAGAACAACTCGGGCTTTTTCTCTTTCGATACAAATTTGGCATTGATGTCGAAGTTTTACATGTTCTTTCTTGTATTTTAAACACAGCATTTTTTTACAAAAAAATGGTCAGTTCTAGTGCTTAAGATGAACATTTTGTTGACCCTGAAACTCGATAGCATCGGAATTAGAGAAATGATCGATTTATCAGGGTAAACATTTACTAGTGTACAAACAAAAGATACCCACACAATTCTGCTCAATGTGTACTTATATTTATATAATAGTAAAATAATTTGTCAATACTCGCTAAACTTAACTGGTCGTCAAAGTCTTAGGCGTTTAGATGTATAAAGTTTCAATCACGACTATTTAGAGTGTTTATGTATAATGTGGATGAGGTATTGTTACATGAAACACCAAAACATTGAAATTGTGACCTGATGACAGGCTCTCTTGGTTCAAACATTTACAGTCGCTCAAATGATCCACAAAATAATCATGACCACGCCCATAGTGGATTTTCTTTTTCGATTTCTGAACAAACAATTAATTAAGGGAAACTATTTTTATGACATATATATTTTCGTACTCCGAAGTACAATAATTCATCAAATTATGACAATTTATCACGATAAATATGTCATTAGCAAGTTGTATACATTTAAAACAATATTGTTTGAATCCAACAAAAATAACGTATACCTCGAAATGTCCTGACCTTCCAATGCTTCACACACAAAGACTTATACTAGTTTTTAAGTGTAAAATTGTTCAAACCAGATTTTGGTGAATAAGATATGAATCTAGACGATGCGTTACATATGTAGCTGCTTTGTGCACGCAACTTCTTCTTTGTCATTAACTCACATGTTTGTACGTGATTTCTCTGACCTACTTCCGGTTTCAATACATTAGATGATTTTCTATTTTAAACCTTCGAACTGAAAGATTGCATTTCTTCAATAATTGTCCGAATTATGATGTGTGTACATGTCCGCAAATAAATTTCGAATTAAAAAATATTTTTCGGTGGAAGATTTATCTCTAAACAAATACTGAAAGTATTTTATTCTATAAAAACACGAGTAAAATAATTATGAACATGTATTGCTAGATAGTAAGAATAAATTAGTGTCATGTATATCAGGGGACATGCAAGTGTACATAAAACTATTGTTTTATTGTCGAATGAAATGTTTGTATAAATTGACCGCGATTCTGATATAATTTCAAGAATTCTTAATACAAATATTTTTTACGCAATATTTATATTTGATGATCCATACCAAACTTAAAATATTTTGTTTACCACCACACGCGGCATATAGTACAACGAAATACACCACGCACAACGTAAAATGTGACAGAAAAAATACCATCCTACAGTGAGTCTGACCTTTATGGCCTCGGGTCTAACATAAAGTTCATCTTACTGTAAATATGGTATAACTGGGCGATTTATTTCATCTCCTCTTGTCTCCAGTTATCTGAGCTTTATAGACGCAAACCTTTCAACTCCTCGTTAAATTGAAATAATTATTTAGTGCGCATGCGCAGTGATAGCTGCATCACTGCAAACTGTCAGCATAAATTCGTTTGTCTCGGTAAAGACTCTATTGTCAAACAATTAAGTGCAGAATATTCATAATTTAGAACAGCTGATTACTGTATTACTGTTTGATGTATATCTGATACAGCTATACTGAATTATGCGCTACAAAAAATACATTAACAGAAACGTTTTAATTAGAGATTCTTTTTTCTTTTAATTTCCAGGTCACCTTCTTTGTACGTATTAAACTGTAAAATAATATCACGAAATCTGAACACCATAGAAAAATTTCAAATAGTGTCTTTATTACATTGTAAAACACTCGTATCATTGTTCTAAAGTATAAAAGAAAGTATTTATTTCGATGTAACAATGTTTATATAAAACAGCAGTTTGCCAACTTTGCTCATTTTTTGTTAAGCCTTTGTCATAATGTTCTCACAATGTTTGTTTTTATTGTCAACATTTATCATAACTTTATATCTTTTGTGAGCTGTCATTAATATATCCTTTGTGTACAGTAAGTGTTGATATAAACATAAAAAGTCATACAAGTAAATTAGTGACATATGTTAGTCATTCACAGGCCGCGGCCGTGGTCAAGTGCACGGTTAGTTCGCTGAATTTCTAACCCGGCGATCCGAGTTTGATTACTTGTCGCGGCAGGTCATACCCTTCCATATGGTGGCTGATTTATGCCATGTCGTATTTTCGCTTTTTCGCCACAACAATGCGAAAATGCAACAATGCAAAGATACGACAAAATATTTTCGCTTTTTCGCATTTTCGCTTTGTTGTGGCGAAAAAGCGAAAATAAGACATGGCACAAATCAGCCACCATATTATGGTGACTTCCATGAAAATTTGACAACAATATAGATTTTCCTCCACATGTGGAGAAGTTTCTGGTTCCTGGTGGAAGATTAAATTAGTCTACTGGTTAGAATACTGTCCAAGTAAACTTGTTTGGTGAATCGTCCGCCGTAATATTACTGACATTTCTTTGGAGAAAAAACGGCGTTAAATCCAAATAAATAATAGATAGTCGTTCACACACAGCTGGGATATTTCACGCAGGTCTTATATAAATGGAAATGCGTTAAATAATCGTTAAAAGATAATCAACAATCAATACAGATGTAGGATGAACCAACACAGCTAGGTATTAAAGACGTATCTGACAGTTTCCACAATTTTACAAATACGCTAATAAGCAAAATGAAAACGTATAGGGAATTTTTTTTAAAAACGTTGCATGGTCATAGCATATTAATGATAATAGAAACATATTAAGCAAAACAATGGGGTTTGTAATTCTCGTTTTAGAGTTATCTGCCCCTAACCCTTTTTGGCTTAAAATCTTTCTATTATCATATACTATGATCATGCAAAGTTTTAAAAAAATATCTCTATACGTTTTCATTTTGCCTATATGTTTAATTATATGTTTAATAGTAAAATTGTGGAAACTGTCAGATATGTCCTTAAATGTTGATAATCCAATGCCCAGGTAACATTAGGCATCTAGGGTTTTTTGTCTGCACAAATTTTCGAAAACTTTATTTCTCCTAAAACTAAAAAGTGTAATATAAACAACAGAACTGAAAGTCCACAATATTGATACATTAATCTGACTACATGAACACGTATTTAAAAAAATAAGTTCTTATCATTTCAAATCGGGACCAGATGCCCATAGAGACTACCAGTACATTTATGATCTACTTACTGTACGTTACACGATGTTGAAATCTTGTATAAATATCCTACAGTAATGTTCACCACTTTATTGTGTTATCTTAAAGACGTTCAGTATAATCAAACCTTTACTAATTTGCATATTACTAGGATAAAAAACATTTACGTAACAAAGACGGAAGTTATTGGTAACCATAGTAACAAATATTTTTTTGTGTTTTTATAGACTGAGTTGATGATAATATATGCTAAGTTTATCTGTCAATGACATAATCATTTATAGGTGTTCGTTCTGTAGACGGAAGTTCATCGTAACTTTGAGATAATTTACTGATTTTGTCAATTGGGACACTAACATGATTTACTCGTACATATTGTATAATAGTTCCTGTATGTTTATAGTGCTTGCCGCGGCACAGCCTTCCATATCAGCCGAGCCAGGAACCACAAATACTTCACCAAGTTTGAATCCCAAACCCACAGGTAGCGTACCGACACCAACATCTACTGGTGCCCAGATTGAAACAACTTCCGGTGAACAGGTTCCCACCACTAAAGTCACTATAACAGAACAGACTCTGGTAAGATGTTTATTTACTTATGTGAAGCTAGTTGTGTCTCTCTTTATCATCCTAAATACTTTAGATCATTTTATATAGTCACATCAATACATAGGTGTATTTTTAATTCAGTAAAGTCTTATTCATCAAATGTATAATACATGTAGCTGTATTCTACTTATAAATAAATAAACCAGAACTATATAAGAACAACCTCAAATACATGAGTTATACCTAGCTTGTAGTGAAACTTGGACTTTAATTTGACATTTTGAAAGTTATAACAGACACTTATTTTCGCATGTTGTATAATTCCATACATGTATACGGTATTTTACGCTTATTGTATAATTCCATACATGTATACAGTATTTTACGCTTATTGTATAATTCCATACATGTATACAGTATTTTACGTTTGTTGTATAATTCCATACATGTATACAGTATTTTACGTTTGTTGTATAATTCCATACATGTATATAGTATTTTACGGTCGTTGTATAATTCCATACATGTATACAGTATTTTACGGTTGTTGTATAATTCCATACATGTATGTATACAGTATTTTACGGTTGTTGTATAATTCCATACATGATTGTATACAGTATTTTACGGTTGTTGTATAATTCCATACATGATTGTATACAGTATTTTACGGTTGTTGTATAATTCCATACATGTATACGGTGTTTTACATTTGTTGTATTTTACGGTTGTTGTATAATTCCATACATGATTGTATACAGTATTTTACGGTTGTTGTATAATTCCATACATGTATACGGTGTTTTACATTTGTTGTATTTTACGGTTGTTGTATAATTCCATACATGTATACAGTATTTTACGGTTGTTGTATAATTCCATACATGTATACGGTATTTTACGGTTGTTGTATAATTCCATACATGTATACGGTGTTTTACATTTGTTGTATTTTACGGTTGTTGTATAATTCCATACATGTATACAGTATTTCACGGTTGTTGTATAATTCCATACATGTATACGGTATTTTACGGTTGTTGTATAATTCCATACATGTATACGGTATTTCACGGTTGTTGTATAATTCCATACATGTATACGGTATTTTACGGTTGCTGTATAATTCCATACATGTATACGGTATCTTACGTATTCAACAGGGAGTCAAACAACCAACAACAGCCCCATTATCAACTAAACCAGACACGTGGACACCTGCAGGATTAACAGGGGCTGGAAAACCATGGCAACCGATTACCGGAAATGTCAATTTACCAGACTGTATGTACAATATATATTGTTAATATAAAAAATCAGCTTTCACATTAGTCTATGTAAATTATTCCATAGAAATTGTCTTAGTTCAAGATTATACTGCCGGACGGTCGAACCGCTGGAACAGACGGACGTATGAAGGTAGCAGTTTCCAATGCAACTCGATGATTGTCGTTGACTGCCCAATCATTGTCATGGAAGATAAAACTCTGTATTCAAACTGTTCGAAAATAACTGACTTTTTGAAAGTGACTGCATTTGGATTTGTGCCCTATTTATTTAATCCATTCTCACTGAAGGATAATCTAAGTGTACTATCTAATATAGCACGTAGTTTAACATACCTATATTAACCCGTATGTTTTACAGTACCTTACGACACGAACAAGAGCAAGATGACTATTGGTGAACAAATATTCAAACAACAACAACAACAACAAGCACCTGTTGTGGAATATGACATGTTTGGCTTCCCTATTGATAATACTGCTGGTATGTGAGACATATATCTTATATATTTGTTTTTATCTTAAATCAAATCTTCGGATTTTTCATGAAATTTCAGTCAAATTCTATATGTATGAAATACTCATGTTTTATAAACACGTTCATTCATACATATTGGAACATTCAAACTTTGAAATAATCTGATAAAAATCTAACTTGACCTGTATTTGGATGTATAAGTGTTATAATGGACAACAAGTATTCCGAATATTTTGACAACACGTAAACATCGCACACATTGTGTTTTAAAAAAACTATATTTTATGATAATGACATGTAGCAGGCGTGACTTGACAGGTGTTACTATAATGTTTAATGTTACCTTGTCTGCTTTCAAAACAAAACTTTGATTTATTTCCTCATACTTTGCACCTTGTCCTAATTACTGTCATATGTTAGTGGGTTCATGGTAGTGATTTACAGTGTAGCTTGATGAGGCC
Organism: Lutraria lutraria; assembly: GCA_964023205.1. Lineage (NCBI taxonomy): Eukaryota > Metazoa > Mollusca > Bivalvia > Venerida > Mactridae > Lutraria > Lutraria lutraria. The sequence continues at coordinate 8,549,714 of OZ026849.1, forward strand.
AGCCTCTTTGTATTGTGATAATGATTGTATTATATCTGTCAGATACATACTTGTCTGGGATGACAAGATACTAGATGGCTCGGTTGGTTTACACAAGGACACTCGTTCATCTCTTGTTAATATTATTAAACAAAACAAAATAAAACAATCAGACTTAAGTTCACAATATCACAACATTTATAAACACCATATCCATGTAGTTATAAACAATTCATCCACTACATGTACAATGTAGTGGATAATACAAGTAAATCATGTTTATGATTAAATATGATAATAAGGACCCGTTTTTATACAAATCTTAGATTATAACCTAAGCTTAAAAAAGACTCGGTTATTTATACAAATCTTAGCTTATAACCTAAGCTCAAATAAGACTCGGTTATTTATACAAATCTTAGCTAACAAATTTAGCTTAAATAGAACTCGTTTGTTATACAAATCTTAGCTTATAACCTAAGCTCAAAGGATCCACTTTTTAAACAAATCTTAGCTTACTAAAGTATATTCTAAGCTCAAATAGGACCCGTTTTTTATACAAATCTTAACTTTAACCTAAGCTCAATAGGACCCGTTTTTTATACAAATCTTAACTTTAACCTAAGCTCAAATAGGACCCGTTTTTTATACAAATCTTAACTTTAACCTAAGATCAAATAGGACCCGTTTTTTATACAAATCTTAACTTTAACCTAAGATCAAATAGGACCCGTTTTTTATACAAATCTTAACTTTAACCTAAGATCAAATAGGACCCGTTTTTTATACAAATCTTAACTTTAACCTAAGATCAAATAGGACCCGTTTTTTATACAAATCTTAACTTTAACCTAAGCTCAAATAAGACCCGTTTTTTATACAAATCTTAACTTTAACCTAAGATCAAATAGGACCCGTTTTTTATACAAATCTTAACTTTAACCTAAGATCAAATAGGACCCGTTTTTTATACAAATCTTAACTTTAACCTAAGATCAAATAGGACCCGTTTTTTATACAAATCTTAACTTTAACCTAAGATCAAATAGGACCCGTTTTTTATACAAATCTTAACTTTAACCTAAGCTCAAATAAGACCCGTTTTTTATACAAATCTTAACTTTAACCTAAGATCAAATAGGACCCGTTTTTTATACAAATCTTAACTTTAACCTAAGATCAAATAGGACCCGTTTTTTATACAAATCTTAACTTTAACCTAAGATCAAATAGGACCCGTTTTTTATACAAATCTTAACTTTAACCTAAGATCAAATAGGACCCGTTTTTATACAAATCTTAACTTTAACCTAAGATCAAAATCTTCTCCTCTCTTGATTACTTTGTTATTTCAGTTGATAATAATTCTTCAAACTGTTGGTATAAGTCAGATATTTTATCAATGACGTGACACCTAATTTTTATAAACTTGAGGAAGACATTTGCTACATATTTTACACATAAATCTCGACGTTTACGGACTTCGCGCCTTTGTTGGACACATGACTTATGTTCTAAATGTGTTTGCTTTTTATTACTTGCTTTCAGATCCCTTAGATCCTTTTGCAGGCCTTTTTGATTTCGCAGCCCCGACCCCAGCGCCTACTGACCCCTTTTCCGGAAGTTTTGGAGGTGACCTTTCACAAATTACCCGCAATTTGTGCTCTATTACATACCATACACATATATCCTTTCATGTTCTAGAATGTGGCAGTAATTGTAATGTGATATTGTATAGAAGAATACAAACACAACCATTTACGCATGCGCATGATCTGAACACTTATTGCGCAATCGATATTTTAGTATACAAATATGCATGTTCATAACAGTACATTATAATATATCTAACAGCATGTTAACTTTGACACGTTGAGGAGAATGATTAACACCAAAAATATAATACAACACTACCTATATCATCAGTAGATCATTGTAATACCTATATCATCAGTTGATCATTGTACTACCTATAGCATCAGTAGATCATTGTAATACCTATAGCATCAGTAGATCATTGTAATACCTATATCATCAGTAGATCACTGTAATACCTATAGCATTAGTAGATCATTGTAATACCTATAGCATTAGTAGATCATTGTAATACCTATAGCATTAGTAGATCATTGTAATACCTATATCATCAGTAGATCATTGTAATACCTATATCATTAGTAGATCACTGTAATACCTATATCATCAGTAGATCATTGTAATACCTATAGCATCAGTAGATCATTGTAATACCTATAACATTAGTAGATCATTGTAATACCTATAGCATCAGTAGATCATTGTAATACCTATATCATCAGTAGATCATTGTAATACCTATAGCATTAGTAGATCACTGTAATACCTATAGCATCAGTAGATCATTGTAATACCTATAGCATCAGAAGATCATTGTAATACCTATAGCATCAGTAGATCATTGTAATACCTATAGCATCAGTAGATCATTGTAATACATATAGCATCAGTAGATCATTGTAATACCTATAACATTAGTAGATCATTGTAATACATATAGCATTAGTAGATCACGGTAATACCTATAGCATCAGTAGATCATTGTAATACCTATAGCATCAGAAGATCATTGTAATACCTATAGCATCAGTAGATCATTGTAATACCTACAGCATCAGTAGATCATTGTAATACATATAGCATCAGTAGATCATTGTAATACCTATAACATTAGTAGATCATTGTAATACCTATAGCATCAGTAGATCATTGTAATACCTATAGCATCAGTAGATCATTGTAATACCTATAGCATCAGTTGATCATTGTAATACTAGTACCTCTAGCATCAGTTGATCATTGTAATACCTATAGCATCAGTTAATCATTGTAATACTAGTACCTATAGCATCAGTTGATCATTGTAATACCTATAGCATTAGTAGATCATTGTAATACTTATAGCATTAGTAGATCATTGTAATACCTATATCATCAGTAGATCATTGTAATACCTATATCATCAGTAGATCATTGTAATACCTATAGCATCAGTAGATCATTGTAATACCTATAGCATTAGTAGATCACTGTAATACCTATATCATCAGTAGATCATTGTTATACCTATAGCATTAGTACATCATTGTAATACCTATAGCATCAGTAGATCAGTGTAATACCTATAGCATCAGTAGATCAGTGTAATACCTATAGCATCAGTAGATCATTGTAATACCTATAGCATTAGTAGATCATTGTTATACCTATAGCATTAGTAGATCACTGTAATACCTATAGCATCAGCAGATCATTGTAATACCTATAGCATCAGTAGATCATTGTAATACCTTTAGCATTAGTAGATCATTGTAATACCTATGGCATCAGTTGATCACTGTAATACCTATAGCATCAGTAGATCATTGTAATACCTATAGCATTAGTAGATCACTGTAATACCTATAGCATTAGTAGATCACTGTAATACCTATAGCATTAGTAGATCATTGTAATACCTATAGCATCAGTAGATCATTGTAATACCTATAGCATCAGTTGATCATTGTAATACCTATAGCATTAGTAGATCACTGTAATACCTATAGCATCAGTAGATCATTGTAATACCTATAGCATTAGTAGATCACTGTAATACCTATAGCATCAGTAGATCATTGTAATACCTATAGCATCAGTAGATCATTGTAATACCTATAGCATTAGTTAACTATAACTATACACAATAACTACTGTTTTCAAAATACTGATGTTTTCCTTCATACGACCACGACTGTCCAAAACATGAAATAGATACCAGTAGCATTATGCATTTAAATATCTGAAATGTCATTCAAAGAATTATTGTTGGTGGATTGTTTATTTTGGTTGATAAGAGTCAGAAATTTCCGATGCTTTTCAAATGTTCCTGGCTGATATTTTTTGGTAGAAAAACTACGTCAACATGTAATTATGTATACGAAATAAGTTTTCGAGATTGTTACAGACGAAAAAAGGCGTGTTAGAAAAATAATATACTGGTAAGTAAATTATGAACTATTTTTTGTCAGAATAATATACCGACACCCAAACTTTTCTTTTAACCGACATTTCTCGCAATATTGAATTTTTAATACATTCTATGACAACCTTCGTCTAATTTTGTATTTATGAGTTTACTTTATATAATAAACTGGCGTTTTACGTATTTTCAAATTTAGCATTTGAATTGACCAAATTCTTTGAAAACCCTGACCCAATAATACAATAGTCTATATGTTAGTTTCAACATAATTATGTCAATTCTAATACCCATATATACGTCTCATCAATAAATAGAAGATCAGATATATTATCTTCATTCTAAGTTGATAGTGTATGAACTATATGAAGACAAATAATAACCAAATAAAACTCTTTCTAAGCTTCAAAATGCTGTAAAACTACAAAAATGAAGGACATTTAGATAAACTCAAACTTTGTCTGAAATAAAATTTGCTTTATTAAATAATTGGTGTTACGACTCAGTTCTTCCATTGTTTCAGGGGACTGTCTGGTAATTCAATGAACCATTTTACCATATTTATGTTTTTATACAATAATGGTGTCATACAACTAACTGTAGTATGTATATGCATGTAAATACACGATAATCTATTAACATCGCATGATATACCTCTCTATTCTCTAACATTACATTTTTATGTTTTTATATATAGAACAAAAAGTGTTCGTTCTTTGTTGACTGTCGAGCTGATATTACTTAAAACCTTCGAAGAGTTTTATAAAATAATTACACGTACACTTTATTACACGTACACTTTATTACACGTACACTTTATAACACATTGAAGAATTTACTGGAGAACTTTTCAACATTAACATTTCCTATTTTACGAATAACGGTGAACTTTAACAAGGTAAAGATTAACAATAAATCATCTTTTGAAATTGTAACATAAACATTAAGATTCAACATATTTGATTATTTATTGTTTCAGGCGCTGTTAGCGGCCAAAATCAGGCCCAAAGCTCGACACTAGATATTTTCGGAGGTTCGAATCAAGGCCTATTTGGAGATGCAGCACCTAATCAAGGCCTATTTGGAGATGCCTCACCTACTCAAGGCTTGTTTGGTGGTTCAGGCAGAGGTGGCGGACAAGGACCTTTGGGTAACATGATGCAAACAATGATGTTAATGCGCATGCTCGGAGGAGGCGATGCTCCGGACCCGCCATCAACCCCAGCTAGAGGTGGAGGTGGACGTGGTGGTCGGAGGGGCCGTGGTCCTTTATCACAAATGACCCCTTTTGAGAGAGCGCTGCTTTTGGAGGAAAGACGTATTACTCGTGAAAACAAAATAAATCAAGCGAGAATGCACAACCAGTTTCAAGGGAACCAGGGATGGCAACAAGGCCCGCAAAATCCAGGCCTATGGAACCAGGGTCCATGGAATCAAAGACCACAGGGGCCAAATGGATGGAATAATATACCAAGACCGCAACAATCATCTTCCAGGAGAGCGAGAGAAGTAATGTCTAGAAGAAGTCACAATTCAAATGTAAGATATGAGTACCCCGCCGCAGCAGCAAATAACATAAATTCTCCACCGATAAACAAGCAAAGTTTTCATCCATCAGTTTTAGATAGAAACAATATGGTCACTGAAAAACCAACCTTGAAGCCTGGACAAGAACCTGTTGAGCGTGAAGCAGGGAACGCGCGTCAAAGGCGAAATAAATTTAGCTCTGCTGAAGGTAGCAGCTCACCAGCAAGACGATTCACATCTCCCCCTATTAGAAGTACAACACCAACAAAAAGTCTTAGAAAATCCCTCGTGGACAGTGTAACACAACCAAGTTATAGCTCACCATCCTTACCACAAACTACAGTCCCGATCATCCCTCCTAACCCTGTAAGTCTTACACCTTCCAGCATGGCTACGATTAATAATAATCGTGGATGGAATGTTCCCTTCAATACTGGTAATAACTTCGCACAAGGTCAAGGACGTACTATGTTGCCTCCACGAAGAACTATGACTGGTCCTCAGCGTGGTATGAATAACATTCCGAGAAATTTACAACAGCTGATGGCAAGTCCTCAGTTTCAACGTAATATGCGCACTTCCGGTAGTTTTCCTGGAGCTAATACGGCAGATGTACAAGCTGACAGAGCGGACCTTATGGCGGACAGAATGGATAATATGCAGTCAATCAGTCCACTCCAAAGACTGTTGAACGCACAAATGGGAGGCGGGGCTTTCGGAGGCCTAATGGGCGGGTCACCGTTTGGAGGCATGCGTCCCTCGCCATTAGCTGGCCTCGGAAGCTCGCCATTGGCTGGATTAGCTGCAAGGAGACAGGTTGGAATAGCAGCTAGGAGGCAGAGGGTTTCCCAACGAAGACCAACTCCATTAGATTCTGTTTTAAGCAATTTGTTTGGTAGTTCGGTCTGATGCCTGTACGATGAATTCATTAATATCCCTGGTTTGAATAAGGAATTGCTTATTTGTTTACATTTTTATTTAGAATAATTGCTTAAACATTTATTTAAACAACATTTCGCGTCAACAATTTAGAGGATATGTTTCTATTTACACATTTACATTGACAAAATACTTACTTATTGTGGCTACAGCTTAGAGAGATCCAGATCTTGTCAACTCCACACATTTGTTACATGACCATTTATAATACTTATATTGTATGTCTATGTACGTGTGTTCAAAATAGTTCTGCTCATGATTTTTTCTACAAGATAAATTAATTCCTATAAATAACAATGTACAATGTTTTACATTAAGTACATCTATTTCCGAGGTTTATTTTACGACCTCGAGGGCGAAGACTTTTCCAAGAAGTTCTTAGGGACTAAAATTCGCGGTACATGGATACTTGGTCTATTGTGTTTTGTCTATGAGGGGCCAAACCCCCTCCATAATATTAAGTCCTCATCATTCACTGATGGCAACTTGATAGAAACATGGCAAATATGTGTTTAGCAATACCATTCATGTTCTGTATTCAGAATCGCTGTAAAAAAAATCAAAGCTAAGATAATCTTGAAGTTATTTGCTTCACAATTTTCGCACAATACCATTTTGATTGATACTAAGGACAAGTTCGGGAGAGGGAAATATGGGATAGGAAGATTGTATTGTGTCATACTCATTGTGTGTACCGTGTGGTGATGTTAATATATATCGTAATGTCTTATTATATGTTATTATATTCTAATTTATACATATTTCCTAATAAACGTGATGTAACATGATTGCAGATTGTTTCTTATTGTTTGCAGTATAAACGACTGAAATAATTGTACGTGGAATACACGTGAAGTTCGTTATGTAGATATCACAATGTGGCGAGAATTACTTAGTTTCTCTCAGTTCCTTCCTACTTTATCATGTAATTATTCGTCTTTTGCGTTCGTTAGAATAGATTCCGGTCATCTAGTTACGTCACTGCATACTTCATGGAATGAGGAGACAGTGTTCTTCTATGATCAGTGTATAGCCTACTTATATTGTAAAAATAGCCGATTAGAACTAACCCTTACCCCTAATCATACCGGTGACAATTCTGGAAACAATAATATTAAGGCAGTCTTTTGATAATAAATAATAAAACAGAGATAACATTGTTGCCTGAAAGAATTTAATTAATTGAAAGAAAGATAAATCAGATTATTCAGATAAAAAGTACATCTTTATAGAACCTCTGGCTAAAACGACATCCAGGAATGTAAGATGTCATTAAAGCAACACCTAGATACCAAAAAGGCACTTAGGTACGTTGAATCGTAATTTTCACACATACGAATTTGTCACATGCCTGTAAAAATCGTACGAATTCCACACTTTTATGACAAATACTTACCAATATATCACAAGTAGGGATTGTAAAAAGTTCGAGCCCAGTTTTTGAACCATCTCTAGATAGCAATGAAACTATCATAGTTCACTTATCGTTCCTCTAATTATCTACTACGATTTGTCCCACGTAATGGTTAGTGTATAAAATAACTATAAAAACGCTAAGGGAGCGAGCGTTAGTTTCTATTTCATGCTGTCATTTAGGCACTAACCAACTAAGTGTTTGCCCACCCCCTGTCAATTAAGAGATAATATCCTCACACTGTCCCGCCCCCTGTCAATTAAGAGATAATATCCTCCCACTGTCCCGCCCCCTGTCAACTAAGAGATAATATCCTCCCACTGTCCCGCCCCCTGTCAATTAAGAGATAATATCCTCTCACTGTCCCGCCCCCTGTCAATTAACAGATAATATCCTCCCACTGTCCCGCCCCCTGTCAATTAAGAGATAATATCCTCTCACTGTCCCGCCCCCTGTCAATTAATAGATAATATCCTCTCACTGTCCCGCCCCCTGTCAATTAACAGATAATATCCTCCCACTGTCCCGCCCCCTGTCAATTAAGAGATAATATCCTCTCACTGTCCCGCCCCCTGTCAATTAATAGATAATATCCTCCCACTGTCCCACCCCCTGTCAATTAACAGATAATATCCTCCCACTGTCCCGCCCCCTGTCAATTAAGAGATAATATCCTCACACTGTCCCGCCCCCTGTCAATTAAGAGATAATATCCTCTCACTGTCCCGCCCCCTGTCAATTAACAGATAATATCCTCCCACTGTCCCGCCCCCTGTCAATTAAGAGATAATATCCTCTCACTGTCCCGCCCCCTGTCAATTAACAGATAATATCCTCCCACTGTCCCGCCCCCTGTCAATTAAGAGATAATATCCTCTCACTGTCCCGCCCCCTGTCAATTAATAGATAATATCCTCCCACTGTGTTGCATCATCCTCCAAAACATAATTAAAAGTCCGCAAAATCGCTGCTGTGATGTCGAAATTGGCGATTACATTCAATACGGGAAAGCAGGCTTGTAGAAAACCCATCGTCATGGCATGTCTATTACAACTCATAGCTTACAAGATACCTGTCTCCCCCATTTATGATTTGTCTTACTCCATTTAAATTTCCCAACCATCCTACATTATTTCTTACAAAGCTATCATTGCACGCAGCCGTTTTTAATGAAAAAAGTAATACTTATTCTTTTTTGAGTAAATGTGGATTTTGAATTAGAAGAATTAAATGAGCTGTGTAGCGGTGTATTGTATTTATAAATTAACAGTATCACCAGCACGATTAACCCAGCTGGTAGCATCTGACTAGTAAGCAGAAGGTCGCGGGTTCGAGCCTCACGTGGGGTTCATGATTTTCCTCCCATTATATATGTTTAGTGATTTTAAGAGGATTGCGCAGATAATTCCGAATGTACCGAACTGTGTGAAAAGATCATTGGAAAATAGATACAAGGACTTTAAACATTGGCAAATAGATACAAGGACTTTAAACATTGGCAAATAGATACAAGGACTTTAAACATTCAAATGAACATTGTAAGAATTAATGTTGCTCGTATTTTGTGATTAAAATGCTTATACAATTTATTAACATAGAACGGTTTGCATTGTTCAGACAATATCGATGATATAAATGTCTTCCCGAGTTTTCAAATGTTTGTTTGGTTTTATTACATGTAAACTTTAACTGGTCGGTTTTCTTCACGGTTTAGCAAATACAAGTCGCTAAGTGCAGAGTTTCAGTCTCATTTATATTCATTATAGGCGTGATTTATTGGGCATGCGCAAATGCAATCATACTCTTTATAAAAGTAGGTCAGACTCTATCTGATGAAGAGCCCAGACAGTCGTCTTCATGAAATTAATCCGAAAAAAATTCAATAATCCCGATAGCTGATTGGTCGGAAAAATAGGGCAAACACTAAAACTTATTATTATACCTCACGTGACTTTTTTACTATATAGTCTTATGTGACGTCAGAGGGTGACAATCCGTAATGTTACCCTGTGACATTACATTTCGACCTTCGACGTTTCCTGTACACGTCATGATTCAAACTTATTTAGAAACTTTACATTGAAGTTGTATTGGTGCTATTTGAACTAATTTCCGTAACGGTAAAGCCAAGACGCTGGAATATTCAGGTTATGAGGTTCACATTAAATGGGGCATGAAATGGAACTGCTGTGTCTTGGTTTTCATACACCAAAAATGCGTTTATCACTTACAAAAATATTTTTTACTGAAAAGTCAAAGAATAATGTGCGTTCAAAAATGACTCTATAACGCGGGTGTCGGTATTTGTATGTCGATTTGAATAAAAGGCTACCAGCTTTTTATTGTCGACAACAATATTTCCGATTTGTCTGAGAAATTAACCGAGCGCGCGCTGCCTTTCAAACCAGCATAACATTGATATTTACCTATAATTAATGAAATCGTACTGGTTTGGCAGTTTCCGGACAAATTCACTAATGTCATAATGAGAACGGGTGTATTTCACACAATTAAGCTCTATCTTCGGTACATCTAGGTAATGTGGTGAACGACAGTGGTCTCGCGAAACATATGATAACATTCGGAATTGTGCCAGTGGTTCTCTTGACAAAGTGATGTCTGGGAAACACTAAAACCATGCTCTATGGGAGCACAAACTCCTTATCGAAGAATTTTTATCAATTGCCCTGGAAAGGTTTGAAGAAACACAACCTTGCACAGAGAGTATTTCAGCGTTATATAATAACTCAGATACGAGCAGAGCGTAACGCATTTGGCCAGCTTGTGCTCCTTTCAGTTCAACATGAAATATACATGAACCTCGTCTAGGTCGAGTGCTTTATATTGAGTCGCCAATAGAACCAACAACTAGCCATTCCACAGAAGGCGTATCCTATGTTGTTAATGGTAACGCCTAATTGAGTAACTGCAGAGTCTTACAGCAGTTCTATTCCGGACACATTCGAGCAAGTAGCTGAGATGATTTCTTATCAATTGTCTAAAACGTCTCGTCTAGACTTCATATCAGACACATACAACAAACAGTCTATAAAATCAGATGAGCACCGATGACGTAGGGATAGAAAAAACAACTCCATGAAATCGGAAGGGCTTTATGTCTAATGACGAATATAAGGCGCAGTCGATATAGCTAATCTTTAAGCAGTGGAAGTCGAATCCATATGCTTCATGACTACACTGCAGAAGTCTTATAGAGATGGTGTCACAATCACACTAATTGAGAATCAAAGCACTGAGATTACTGTCAGGAGCGAAGTTTAAATGTAATAGATAAAACCATCCTTAAACAATTTAAAGGCCTGTTTTATCATCATTTTGAATTAGAATTTGAGTGTGAAGTATGTATAGTCTGTATACAATGAACATCACATGGCCAATTAACCACAAGGAAAAGCTACATTGCCTGGAAGAAGTACGCTAACAGTCATGACCTATTGAGAAATTACAAGCTGCTGCATATTTTAAAAATCAAAACAATTTCAGTGCATTCAGCACTGAGATCTCCAATGTATGTATTGCTTATATTTTATATAAGCCATCTATTATACTGTATGCTGAAGTTCTGACCTTGTGTCATTATGTAATCTCACTACTCTCAGAGACAATATAGTATAGAGTCCCAGCGCTACTTTACTGAATGAAACTATTTTTAATATGTAGTCAATTTCGTTACCTCAACAGTTAATAATGAAACGGATGAAACCAACAGAATCCTGCATATATCTCCAACTTTTATCAAAACTGCAAAATCTGCAATGTATACTTATAATATTTTTCAAAGCTGATGTACGAGGCGTCACGTAATTGTAATTAGAAAAAGTAATGTATAGCTATAGGGGCTTCGCTCCTACAAATGACGATGTTGGCCAATTTACATGCATGTTCGTTCGGATGAGCTTTACAGAACCATTGAGACATTTGTATGTTTGTTGTATGGTCAACCAAAATACAACAACATCAATAAACTGAGGTATGACAAGTTTCAAAGCCATGGTTGTGTTTAAGTGCTTTAAGTGGTATGGACATGAGCTTACTCCCTCCCTGTAGATCTCGTCTCGCATGTTCAATGTGTTACGGGTAATTACAAGGCGTATATTTGGACCTATGCAAAGAGAGCAATCATGATCTTCTAAAAGTGGATGAAAGTGGTTGGAAATTCTGACAACATGCTGGAATAAAACTGGTACGTGAATAATATTGTGCCAAATGCAAGCAATGCAGAAGACACTGATGATAAAAACGACATTGAGCTCATTAGTATGGTTGATGTTGTCTATGAAACAGAAAGTTGTGAGAATGTGTGAAATTCGTGAACGTTTGCCACCAGAACAAGAAAAATATCTTGATGATAATGTGTACAGCTAATGAAACCTGACAAACGTACATGTTGCATAACATACAATATTGCACCTAAGTATATGCATATAAAATATTATGTAACAAATGGTAACGTAAATGACACACACATGTTTGTGTGCGTCAATGCCATTATGTTTATTGCACTGTCGCTGTCAATTTAGATTTGATTGTTTCAAAAATACATAATATTCTTAGAATACATTTGATGATGATTTTATAACAGTGTCATAGAAAATTTAATGCTGTTACTCTTTATGAATCATTTTAAAACAATAACATAAGTAAAACCATGTAACATAAAACTCAATCAGTGATGAATTAAAAAAGTTGGAATGTTAATTTACATGTATGTATTGCTAGTAATCAAGTATATATATATATATTAAATCAATGTTTTATTGTTAAGTACTTATCGTACAAAAGGTAACGTTATGTAACGTAAACTACTATTATACCAGTCAACTTTCCCACATTCGTAACTAGAAATGTTTTCCAGTTATGGGTATTAATGGATGTATCATGATAACCTATCACTGTATACCTATTTGATCATAGCATGTGATCACAGTAATATGAATAATTTCAATATAACACATATATTTTTATATGTAACGTATTTTACGTAAAATGAAGACACAAACGAGCATTCAATGAAAGAAAAACATAAAGATGTGGTAATATTTGCCCAATATGAATACAAACTTTGTTTACGACTGCTTTTGTGTTAAATGAACATATACAACTGTCACTTCCTTGTCATTTTAGGGTAACGCAGGGTAACGTAAATTACAGAACATATATAGTGCAATAAAGTAAAAAAACATGCATTTGATTGACAAGTAACACCGCTGCAAACTTATCATGGTCAAAGCAATTGTTCAAATTAATGAATTATTGAAAATATCTTGTATTGGACTTCTAACCAATGACAATTATTGTCAAACGTATTTTTCGGTAACGGTAATTAGCATGCTGTTGTTCACATAAACGCCCAGACTGTAGACACTGGGAAAATGATCAGCAGGCATTGAACTTTAAAAAATGGTGTCTACAAAAATGCCTCCGGGGGGGGGGGGGGGGAGGGTTTTCGCCCAGTAGCCCATAGCCTTTATCAAAGAAAGATCGGGACCGAACATTCATATAGATAACACCAGGTTTTCGGATAATCGGGATTTTACTGTAATTGACTGGATGAATGTATAGTTGTATATCTTACATTAATTTGATGTACACTTTCTACAGGCGGCTTAATGCAACAGAGAATTCTCCGGCCAACGATATATGACGTCAAATTCGTGACGTCATTATACCCAAACAGAAGAAGGTCACGACGAGCAGTACTTTACCATGGAAACACACCAGCCGTGCCTCACGGGCACAAACGACACATGCACCCACCCAAACCACCCGTTATTGACACAGTGTCACCAGGTAAAGTATGAAATAGTTCACTGAAGTACTAAACAACCACCAAGCCACACTAAACGTTAGGTTATTTCGTTAATGTTGCAATGTTTTATCGCAAATCAATACTTTTTTACAATCAGATCCGACAGACCACTGTATAACCCAACATACTACTCACATTAGTTCAGTCTAAAGATGAGATACAATACAATACTGATACAATACAACGAACACTGATACAACACAACGAACACTGATACAACACAACGAACACTGATACAACACAACGAACACTGATACAACACAACGAACACTGAAAGTTTTTTTTGTGCAGCTGCATAGTTCATGACACAATAATGTCAATAAAATATTTACAATTATATCATTAACTTCATTGTTTTAAGAAGTGACTCGTAATTGACACATACACCTTGTTAAACATCTGTACTTCTATGTTTGCTGCTTACTATTTTACCGATCTTATATTTTACCAGGAAGACGTCGACCTCCTCCACCGCCACCAGCATTTGATGAGACGATGTATCGAACGCAATATGACAGTTCGCCCGGACATGCAAAACATATTCCCCCTCATGTAAATAAGAAACAACAAAAACAACAACAACATAAACCATCTATTGGACCTCACAAACAACACACACATGAACAGTTACCTACGTCACATCAGACACAGCACGTACATGATAAACACCAACATCCGACGAATTCCCTCGCAGCAGAATTCTCAGAAGCAGTCAGCGGGGAGCAGTTTGTCAGCAACCCTCGAAATCAATTAGAGCCTCAGCGAATGGCCAAGGTGCCGACCACAATATATAGAAATCAGTTGTTTTCTGAAGTTAATGTACCCAAAGTCGCACTAGAACTACACAGCTCCAGTACTAAAGACCAACAGAAGCTAAACAGTGTAGTGAAAGCCCCAGCATCAGTACAATCAGACCATGTTCACGGAGAACAGCATGTATCAGTCATTCAGAATAAACATCAAAATACGAATACTGATCAAACATTAAATGAACTGAATCAAAATTATGACGCCAGTTCTCTAAACAAACCTAACGGGAACCCAGAAAAAACACATAACACAAATCATAAACATGCATCAAGTAAAAAAGATTTAATAAACAACGAACCCGTTCTTGATTTTAATTCCTTGATCGCAGACATGGAACCCAGTCAGCATGGACAATCATCATATACACCAAAGCCAACCGCGGGGCATCAACACGATATCAACATGCCTCATGTACATGACAGCGTGGGATCTCATGTAACCCATAGTCCAACAGCTCATACACATGAAAGCGCTGGATCCCATGCACATGAAAGTGCTGGATCCCATGCACATGAAAGCGCTGGATCCCATGCACACGAAAGCGCTGGATCCCATGCACATGAAAGTGCTGGATCCCATGCACATGAAAGCGCTGGATCCCATGCACATGAAAGCGCTGGATCCCATGCACATGAAAGCGCTGGATCTCATGCACATGAAAGTGCTGGATCCCAATCGCAGGACAGCACGGGAATCCATGCACATAAAAACGTGGAATATCAGCCTCCGGATACTCCGACATCAACCAAGACATCAGTACAACCTGCACACGTTCCACATGTCAATACTTCTTCCATAAGCGGTCAAGGTCAGTTTCACACTGCAAAACCAACAACAAAGCTGGCAGGTAATGTAGACATGAGAAAATTATCCACAAACAGTCGAACAAGGCCGACTGGAAACAGGAAACAAAGAAGACGACCTGGAAGACGATGGCAAAGACCTAATAAGAGAAACGGCGGAAAGAGAGGGCCACGTCCGTCAGTTCACAAACCTACACCTGTACCTGGTGGTGTCCATGACCGTAATCCTGCTGCAGAACTTGAAGGTGAATGATTTAAGAATGGTTTAACTGATGTACCGCCTTGTTGTCTAGTTTTAACTATTTGTGTTCTAATGATGCATTCAGTCGACTATATACAACCATAATTTACTTTCATGTTGTTTTATAACTAAGTTCAACAGGCGATATAAATTATGATATTGACGACCCGAATTTTACATATTTCACGACACATCTGAGAAATCCACGAGTACGAAGATAGTTTAAAATTCTGACTTTTTAAATAATTCATTCACGACATTTTTACTTGTACAAACACGTTACGCAAGGACCATATACACTAATGATGTTAATATTCTATGAGATAAGGTTGTGTATAGTTCACAATGTATAGGTCGTGTGGCTTTAGGACTCTTATTGTCAAATGATGGATAACTTACTATATCTATTTCGTACGATATAGACATATACTTTAGATAATATTATATTCATTTACTAGAAGTATAACGTTGCAAATTAATTAAGATTTTAGGAGAGAAATAACATCCTTAGAATTTGAATTTCAGGACATTTTATGTCAATGTTTGAGACGTGGTACAACCAGAAATTCCAGCCATCCACATCTGCACCACCAGGTGACCTAGTTTTATATTTCCTTATTAAAGCAAAACAATACAGACAATTACAAAAAGTAGCTTTGAAGATTTTGATCATTCATAAAATGTGTTTTTTAAGAATATAAAATCATTATTTATGCTTGAGTCAATACTGTCTTCACGAATGAATCTGTTAATATGTTGTTATTATGTTTGAGCATGTTATGTTACTGTCAGATGGTGTTACAGGAAACATTCAATCATTGCGTTCCTTAATCTTACTTTCTGTAATTATACTAATTAAGTAAATAAGGAGATCTTTTGGAATTTTGGAGTCTGGTCCATTATTTATAATGTAACAAGTTGGGTCGATAAAACATCATGTATGCTTGAGTCAGTAGTGTCTTCTTGTATCAATCTGTCTCTCTAAAAGGCGGACCAGTGTAAAACTTACTGCCAATCACCTGGACAATTTATTTTAAGTTACAGTACTTAATACGCTAAATAAATATACACAATAAGCTCTAACAGCCGCAGAACATACGCAAATTATACAACTGACATAAATAAACATTCAAGCGTACATTATATAAACTGGATATATCCAGAATGTATCACAGAGTTACGTACCCTCGCTGTTATATTGCTTTGAAGTTTTCATTTTTACTTTAATGCATAAATATCTGAGAATTGAACAAACTAATGTTAAATATACACTCAGAATTGATGTGGTATTATTATGTAAACCATATAACAATGATCATGTCAGCTGCTTACATTATTGTTAATATATGTTTCATTTACAAATAAATAGCTGTCCCCGTGTCACATGGTGTAGGACAGAGTTCAACAGTTAAACTTAAACCTGTGACAACAAATAGAAAAAACAAAAACAAAGGTGAGCGAAGGATTAACATTTCTGTGACTTCTAATAAGTTCCTGTACGAGCATAGGCGAATATTTGGCCTTCATCAATACCACGACACTTGTGTGGCATGATGAAACAACGTTTTAATGTGAACTGTTTGCAGCGTAAATAATTATCTAGCACTTCCCGTGGTACGAATGGTGTCTCAAAAGTTCAGAGAAGTTAGAAATCTATTCAGTGTTTTAGTGACTTGAATTTGAAGCAGTTATCTTTTGATTTGTTGCCTCTATTTACAACATTACTGGTATTTTGAAGTATGTATGTATGTATGTATGTATGTATATCACATTATTTCTTTCATTATCCATGGTATAAACATTTAAATCGACATTTCAGGTGAGGATCTGCGCGCGCTGATTATGCGACCAAATGGCCGAGGTGCTCCAGTTAAAAAGCAAACTCCTCGTTCTAACAGTCATACTGCCGGTATATAGTTATTTTGTTTATACATGTTTTATGACAGAAAATTTTGCATCTCTGCCTAATGTTAATTATGCAGGGCGTTGATTTCTATAATTCGGTGCGCGCTACTTCAACGAGTTCTCGACACCAAGGATAGGAAATGAATAAATGAAGATAATGATTATTTACATACACAGTAACCTAACCTCGAACTGGTGTATATTCTTGTAAAGTCATTATTCATGGAACTTTTAGTCCAAGCTATTATAACACATCGTACACAATTTTAACAACCTTAAAGTCGGTATACGGAAATTTCTTTATGTCTTTGATTTTCATGTAGTAAAATCTCCCTATTTTTGGACAAGCACTACTGACGAGGGATTGAAAGCGTTGCTCATCCGCAGCGTTAGCCAACTTTATTTTCATTACACTCACTGTTAATTTTTTATTGCATTCACCGTTACGGTTATACACAACTCTTACAGTAACATATACATGGACATGTTTTTGTACATTTTTCAGGTATAAAACCAAATCCTGCTGTAGTTGATAAAACCTCTTTATTCAACGGTATGTTAATGTTAGAAGACATAATTAAGATTTCAATTAATCAGTTATGGATTGTTGGAACTATCATTATTAAAGTATTTCTTTAAAAGTATTTACCGTGGAGTACCCCCTGGGGTCTTACTTCTGCTTCACCGTTAAATCTTGAAAAACTCTTCAAAATACCTGAACTGTTGGTATGACGTTAAACTCCATAGAAACAATGAAAAGTTGATTACCGAAGCCTTGAGAATATAGAGCTATCATGTAATGAATGTATAGATAAACACACTTCTTTGTTTGCTTAACTAGTACTACTAAAACGTCTCTTAACGAATAGATAGTTCATATATCTATCATTCTATAAGATTAAAGTTAAGCAATATTAGCAATCTTTGTACTGCTTTATATTTTAGAATTCATGACAATGTTTAAAACTCAGATGGGCGACACATTGAAGACACGTCCGTCGTCAACACAACACGCTGCGTCTGTCAGCAAGACAACCACTCAGGCTCCACCCAAAACGACAACAACAACAGTAAGCAAGCCTCATTCTAAAACAGCAGCACCAAACCAACAACTTGATATAACACATCATAAACCTGAAGGTCATCATAGAGACAAGGCTCATCTACCAACAGATCCTAAGGCAGTGAACCCTGGTGAGACCAAGCGTTAACAGAACTTTAACAATCCCTTCTCTGGTCATTAAGTTAGAAATAAAGGACACACATGCAGTTGAGCTTGTGCTTAAGGTAGTTCGCGGTGTTGCTCGGCAAAAAAGAAAGTGCGTTAGAATGGCATGAAATTTGGAGGAATTATACCTGAAGTAGCAGCGCTTACGAAAATATAGTTCTTTTTAAAGTTTGACGTCGGTAACTTAGCAACTAAACGACGTTAAAACGCCACCTAACGGCACCAGCTATGTGAACGACTCGTTGTACTTTTTCCCTTGTAGCTTTGCTATAAATTGTCATATATTGAAAATTGGAACTTTGCGAATGAGCGAATGCAGTTGTCTACCGAATGGTATTCATCAATGCTTTAAATATCCATGACCTCCCGGCGTGTTGGAAATTAATCGACGTCAAAACGTCATTATGGGAGCGTTTTTTCGACGTAAAATATTCAGATAAATGCAAATGTAGCTAAAACGCCGTGGTAGAAGTTTTTCAAAAATTAATATTATGTAAAATATTAATTTATCTACACATTAAGCGAAAAAAATCCATACCTCTTCAGGCTACTTTTTTCAGTATCGTAACGTTTCCTAAAGTCATACCATGCCAAAATGACGTAAATCATTCAGCACATAAAGACAACGTTTGGTGGGAGCAATATTCATCAAATTTGGTTGTTTTATCTAAGAGTTGATAATCTGATTTATACTTTAACTTGATCATGAAGACATCGATGTATGAAAAATATTATTGTGAAGAGAAAAAACCCGAAACACTATGTTCAAAGATGTACATGTTCGTTTTTGTTTAAATTTGTACACGCCACAAGGTCAGGTTGAATGCACATACAAATATGCAATTTATAAACAGTTGCTGCGTTTGGGACACGAATGAAACTCACATAATGACGGAAAAAATGTTACTAACGTATTTTTTATTCAGACTGAGTGTATGTAAACAAAATGCGGGTGCGCGTAAATGGAACATTACGGGCAGAAAAAATATCTCGCGAATCTCGAACTTGCCCATAACCCCGTGATCGGGGGTAACTTATGAAAGTTGGTTGATTATGAATACAAATTTCTGACTATAAACATATCCTTTTACTTTTTACATATAATCGCTCACAAGAAGAATATTTATTACGTTGGAATATTTGAGTAGAAAGAACTTTTTAAAAGTGATTGAATACGTTATTTTGAATTCGAAGTATATGGATTTCACTTGGAGCACCGAAAAATACCCATTTTAAAACACCTTTTTCATCATTGAATAGGCATCTCCTAACTAGGGTGCGCACCCTAGATATAACCATTTTAAGACCCCTGCCAAAAATTAAACCTCGCTTTCAAAACTAGGTAAATGCACGAAAACTGCATGTTATGGTGGTGTTGAATAAACATAAATAAAGCAAATATATCTTAATACTTAAGTGGGTCGCGGGTTTCCTTCCGAAAAGTGTTCAGTTTCTAGAAGTCAACGCACAAGAAAATATTTTTGCAGGATCATCCTTCAAAGTATTGGCTAAAGCAAAAATGATATATTCAAATGATATTTCCATTGAAACCGCTCAAAAAACGGCCACCTAGTGGAGCGATATATTTGATTTTTTTCGCGTTATTTCTTGTACTGCTCCGATAATTTTGTATATTAAGCTATGAAATTTACTGTGTATAATGCTGAATCATTCGCAAATCCGAAAAATTTAATCTTAAAAGGTTTTGATCGAACTCTGCGGTGGTGGCAATTTTTCGGGGGAAAACCCGTGACCCACCTTAACTAAAACCTCGTATTGATAAAGAAGATTAATCAAAACACGTTTTTCTTACTGTGCACGACCTGTCTGACATGTTTCGTTGTTTACATAATTAAAAAATACAAGTCAAAATAGGAAGTGCACATTTCTAAAAACAGACCGAGGATACCCTATCGGTTTCAATACAACAACGAGTAATAAAGGTTTCCTTCCATAATTAATAGCAAGATTTGCCGAGATACTTCAGCATGTGCTAGATATTGTCCAAATCAACTTTTCCGTCAGTTCTTTTCTTTATATGCATAATTTGAGAAAGGAAAGCAACTGACCCCCTTTAATGGTCACTTTGATCGGAGACAACCACGTGAGCAGCGCCCACACTTTTGCTCTCATTTTTATTTATAGTTCCATTTCATGAATGTTCGATGGTTGAAAAGTAAAAATTAATGCTATCGATACATGTTAATAATTGTAAAAAAACAATCTCTCCCACACAATGATCTCAGATATCTTTGCTAAAGTCAGCAAAACTTTGAACGTCCTTATTAAGAAAAAGTCATTCCAAACAGCCTAAAAAAGTGCTACATAATGTACATTGATTGTGGATTTATTAATTAAGCCAATGCAATATACAGTTTTTGTCCACGATCACGTGAGCGTCGTCCGCGAACTTGTTTCGCTATTTTGTGTTCCATTGGTTAGTTCAACACATGTGGGTTGCGTGATCTGAATGTTTATATTAACATATTACAGGTGTACCAGATTTAATATCTACAATTGCACCTCCACACGTGGTCACGGAAGTTGTTACTACTAAAGCACCTGTTGTAACGGTGCATATAACAAGAGCTCCCACGACACTTGCTCCTGTTGTTGACCCAGATGTCCTTGCAGACGTAAATGAAGCAAGATGTAAGTATCGGCCTTTTATTCATTTATGTGTTCTTTGTTGCTACCATTTTGTGTTAAAGTTGTTTCCATTAAATCTGTTAAAACCCCTTGCAGTTTTGCAAAACGGTAACTGCGGAAGATTTTTCCTCTGTCTTTGTATGTTACCGCTTGCTGTGTGTATTTGAGTCGTTTGGTTTGGAAAGGTTGGGTGTTCTATATGTGGTTATTGCTGGGAGACATTTTCATACCTATATCCGATGGATACTTGTCCTTATTATAACAATAACGTCTATGTATACATGCCAGACATGGACTGTCAATTCTAGGCACTTACAGTTTGTCCTAATTTCTCGTCCAATGAAATGTCCGCATTTCATTTGAAATTTGAAAAATATATCGCATAAAATCTGCCGAATCCCTGATATGGAGAAAATAAGTGCTACGTGACCAAACGCTGAATAGGGCGGTGCAAGTTGCATCAGTTTTATTACGTCATCCTTTAACCGTTAAATAAAGTAGGCGGAGTTTAAACCGCTCATAGACTTCGTAGGAGATTCGGTAGCGTTTGTTGAACCAGGTCGTATAGCATACGAATTTTCCATGGTTTTCGTTATTTCTGTTGGATTTAATGCCAGAATAGAATTTCAGTTACCATCTTTTCTTGGTACGAATAGTACCAGGTTTCATGGTTATAAAATTGTTTCCATCAAATTGCATAGCTTGTCTTTGTATATTTCTAAATAAACTATGATCAGACAATTACTCATACATACATGTAGATACATGAATCTTTCATCAGCATAATCAATCTGAATATGCATTTTATAAATCAACCAGCACCTTATATTCAACAGTAGAACGTTGAGAATGGAATGGATTTGATGCTCAGAGATCGATTGTAAGTTGTATAATATCTGGGCCGGTGCTAGACACCACACTTGCAAGGTTTTCCGATCTAAGGCGCACTCGAACTTAAACATGTGCAAGAATCCAAGAAGTTTGGAAAGAAACAGAAAGGTCGAAAACTGTAAATAACGGTGCACAAGCCTAATGGTCCAAATTGAACGAATGGTTAAACAGTAAGAAACATTGAAATCAATCGTGCATTTCTGGGTATTAATTGTTTATATAATAATTAAGACAATACCAGTTCCTCGAGAGAAAAACATGATATATCTAGAATTCGTCGTAAGCTAAGTGAAAATCCATTGTTACAGGTAAATGCTGGCTCTAAAGCACACTGAATGCCCCCGCATTCTTTTAAATTTCCTTCTGAACTGAGGTACTTTGTGGGCGGTGTCAAATTAATATATAGTGATGATTGACAGTTTTTGTCGAGACAGAACATGCGCACGTGACAGAAATTAGGACAAGCTGTAAATCAGTTATCGTTCATATTTTGAATTTTATGCGACATATATATGAACTATAACTAATACTTAACGATTTCCGCACGACTTGCATCCGCAGACTGCTGAAGATAAAGTGGCTGGACAAGATACCAGACACAGGTGTCTTATCTCGCTCCAAACTCACCTCGGTCTACGTCATCCTACAGAAGACACAAGTCCGCTTGACTGGTCACGTATACCACATGCCGGACTGGTCACGTATACCACATGCCGGACTGGTCACGTATACCACATGCCGGACAGGTCACGTATACCACATGCCGGACTGGTCACGTATACCACATGCCGGACTGGTCACGTATACCACATGCTGGACAGGTCACGTATACCACATGCCGGACTGGTCACGTATACCACATGCCGGACAGGTCACGTAAACCACATGCCGGACTGTTCACGTATGCCACATGCCGGACAGGTCACGTATACCACATGCCGGACAGGTCACGTATACCACATGCCGGACAGGTCACGTATACCACATGCCGGACAGGCGCATGCCAAAACAACTTCTGTTTGGAGAACTGCAGACTAGCAACGAGCACCTCAACAACCGAATCATACTGTATCGAACACAGATGCCCTCAGTGTAGGAGGTACCTGCATGCCCGGATCGGCTTGATAAGTCATCTCCGGACACACAGAAACCAGCCAACTACTTAGTCAAAGAAGGCATGGTCATCTTCGCTGAGCGATGGGCGAAGTACCAACAACAATAACGTTTATAGCGTCCATAGCGATATAACCAATTTTAAATCTTATATTTATCAGGAATTCTAATCGAATGGACGAGATACTTTTAAATGAGTTGTTGTGGAATGTAATATTAAGTTTTTATCAGAGAATTAGATATTCGGTACTTTAAAAAAATTGGCAAACAAGGGATATTTAGAATGTTTCTTTCATGCATGATTGTTCTGCCCGCTTGTCCTTGGTAAACTGCACATAATTCACAAATAAAAGTGTTCATTGAAATAATATGTTTTTTTATTATACTGGATAATTACAGTAATGACAAATGAAATAAAATTACTGTATATGGCACTGTCTGTGTATGTTTTACTTCTATCCTTACCTACTGTCTGTGTATGTTTAACTTCTATCCTTACCTACTGTCTGTGTATGTTTTACTTCTATCCTTACCTACTGTCTGTGTATGTTTTACTTCTATCCTTACCTACTGTCTGTGTATGTTTTACTTCTATCCTTACCTACTGTCTGTGTATGTTTTTACTTCTATCCTTACCTACTGTCTGTGTATGTTTTACTTCTATCCTTACCTACTGTCTGTGTATGTTTTTACTTTAATCCTTACATACTGTCTGTGTATGTTTTACTTCTATCCTTACATACTGTCTGTGTATGTTTTTACTTCAATCCTTACATACTGTCTGTGTATGTTTTTACTTCAATCCTTACCTACTGTCTGTGTATGTTTTTACTTTAATCCTTACATACTGTCTGTGTATGTTTTTACTTCAATCCTTACCTACTGTCTGTGTATGTTTTTACTTCAATCCTTACCTACTGTCTGTGTATGTTTTTACTTTAATCCTTACATACTGTCTGTGTATGCTTTACTTCTATCCTTACCTACTGTCTGTGTATGTTTTTACTTTAATCCTTACATACTGTCTGTGTATGTTTTACTTCTATCCTTACCTACTGTCTGTGTATGTTTTTACTTCTATCCTTACCTACTGTCTGTGTATGTTTTACTTCTATCCTTACCTACTGTCTGTGTATGTTTTACTTCTATCCTTACCTACTGTCTGTGTATGTTTTTACTTTAATCCTTACATACTGTCTGTGTATGTCTTACTTCTATCCTTACCTACTGTCTGTGTATGTTTTACTTCTATCCTTACCTACTGTCTGTGTATGTTTTACTTTTATCCTTACTTACTGTCTGTGTATGTTTTTCTTCTATCCTTACCTACTGTCTGTGTATGTTTTTACTTCTATCCTTACCTACTGTCTGTGTATGTTTTACTTCTATCCTTACCTACTGTCTGTGTATGTTTTACTTCTATCCTTACCTACTGTCTGTGTATGTTTTACTTCTATTCTTACCTACTGTCTGTGTATGTTTTTACTTCTATCCTTACCTACTGTCTGTGTATGTTTTACTTTAATCCTTACATACTGTCTGTGTATGTTTTTACTTTAATCCTTACCTACTGTCTGTGTATGTTTTACTTCTGTCCTCACCTACTGTCTGTGTATGTTTTACTTCTATCCTTACCTACTGTCTGTGTATGTTTTTACTTTTATCCTTACCTACTGTATGTGTATGTTTTACTTCTATCCTTACCTACTGTCTGTGTATGTTTTACTTCTATCCTTACCTACTGTCTGTGTATGTTTTTACTTCTATCCTTACCTACTGTCTGTATATGTTTTTACTTTAATCCTTACCTACTGTCTGTGTATGTTTTACTTCTATCCTTACCTACTGTCTGTGTATGTTTTACTTCTATCCTTACCTACTGTCTGTGTATGTTTTTACTTCAATCCTTACATACTGTCTGTGTATGTTTTTACTTCAATCCTTACCTACTGTCTGTGTATGTTTTTACTTTAATCCTTACCTACTGTCTGTGTATGTTTTTACTTCAATCCTTACCTACTGTCTGTGTATGTTATTACTTCAATCCTTACCTACTGTCTGTGTATGTTTTTACTTTAATCCTTACATACTGTCTGTGTATGCTTTACTTCTATCCTTACCTACTGTCTGTGTATGTTTTTACTTTAATCCTTACATACTGTCTGTGTATGTTTTACTTCTATCCTTACCTACTGTCTGTGTATGTTTTTACTTCTATCCTTACCTACTGTCTGTGTATGTTTTACTTCTATCCTTACCTACTGTCTGTGTATGTTTTACTTCTATCCTTACATACTGTCTGTGTATGTTTTTACTTTAATCCTTACATACTGTCTGTGTATGTCTTACTTCTATCCTTACCTACTGTCTGTGTATGTTTTACTTCTATCCTTACCTACTGTCTGTGTATGTTTTACTTTTATCCTTACCTACTGTCTGTGTATGTTTTACTTCTATCCTTACCTACTGTCTGTGTATGTTTTACTTCTATCCTTACATACTGTCTGTGTATGTTTTACTTCTATCCTTACCTACTGTCTGTGTATGTTTTTACTTTAATCCTTACATACTGTCTGTGTATGTTTTACTTCTATCCTTACCTACTGTCTGTGTATGTTTTTACTTCTATCCTTACCTACTGTCTGTATATGTTTTTACTTCTATCCTTACCTACTGTCTGTGTATGTTTTACTTCTATCCTTACCTACTATCTGTGTATGTTTTACTTCAGTCCTTACCTACTGTCTGTGTATGTTTTACTTCAATCCTTACCTACTGTCTGTGTATGTTTTTACTTCTATCCTTACCTACTGTCTGTGTATGTTTTTACTTCTATCCTTACCTACTGTCTGTGTATGTTTTTACTTCTATCCTTACCTACTGTCTGTGTATGTTTTTACTTCAATCCTTACCTACTGTCTGTGTATGTTTTTACTTCTATCCTTACCTACTGTCTGTGTATGTTTTACTTCTATCCTTACCTACTGTCTGTGTATGTTTTTACTTTAATCCTTACCTACTGTCTGTGTATGTTTTTACTTTAATCCTTACATACAGTCTGTGTATGTTTTTACTTCTATCCTTACCTACTGTCTGTGTATGTTTTACTTCTATCCTTACCTACTGTCTGTGTATGTTTTTACTTTAATCCTTACAAACTGTCTGTGTATGTTTTCAGCTTATCAAGGTCTACCACCCCTACAGCCCTATCAGGTAGATGTAGAAGGTAATATAAAACCATATTACAGGAAACGGTTAAATAGGAGAAGACCCCAGGGAGGTAACTTGAGAGCACATGGTGTACATTCTCATTCTCATGTTGGTATGCATGCCGGTGGACTACTGGGACATGGTACGTAGAATAAAACTCACAAGTTTAAATTCAAATATATTTGTCACAATAATGTGTATCATCCCGTAGAAGCTACATCATTAAATATAATTTATCAACGCATGTATCACTAATATGTTTTATGTTGCAGTTGTAATTCAGCGCATGAAGTAATTCTTAGGTCATTTTGATCAATACAACGATATTTTCATTATATGCTTATAGTTGTTGTACATCTCAGCAAATAGATCCAATATCAGTGATATGTGTATTTGTTGTAACACTCGAGTGACGAAGTAAAGAAACTATCATCAATCGTAAATACTCGGGCATTAAAGTAACTGAGAAATACGCCTCGTATATAAATGTAGATTTACAAAATTGGTCATGCGGTTTCTGGTCACTACTTTTTCAACACTAGGTACTCATTTTCAAGAATCATTCTCAGAATTACAGACTTTCAAGCGTGTTTATCAAGATCCTACTAAAAGAGAAACAAGTTGTTTACATCGTAGGATTCCCAGGGTCACCAGCCAATATGGCGGCTTGCCTATTATGTCATAGGCACATTTCTTCAAACAAACACCAAGGAGATCCGATTGCTTTATCACAACACACGGGTTATCTTTAATTACACGCGTCATCATAATCATAGAATGCTTCGTTATCTTTGATTACATGCGTCATCATAATCATAGAATGCTTCGTTATATTCAACGTTCACGCCAGTATCGTGATTTACGCCATCATAATCATAGAATGCTTCGTTATCTTCAACGTTCACGCCAGTATCGTGATTTACGCCATCATAATCATAGAATGCTTCGTTATATTCAACGTTCACGCCAGTATCGTGATTTACGCCATCATAATCATAGAATGCTTCGTTATCTTCAACGTTCACGCCAGTATCGTGATTTACGCCATCATAATCATAGAATGCTTCGTTATCTTCAACGTTCACGCCAGTATCGTGATTTACGCCATCATAATCATAGAATGCTTCGTTATATTCAACGTTCACGCCAGTATCGTGATTTACGCCATCATAATCATAGAATGCTTCGTTATCTTCAACGTTCACGCCAGTATCGTGATTTACGCCATCATAATCATAGAATGCTTCGTTATATTCAACGTTCACGCCAGTATCGTGATTTACGCCATCATAATCATAGAATGCTTCGTTATATTCAACGTTCACGCCAGTATCGTGATTAACGCCATCATAATCATAGAATGCTTCGTTATATTCAACGTTCACGCCAGTATCGTGATTTACGCCATCATAATCATAGAATGCTTCGTTATCTTCAACGTTCACGCCAGTATCGTGATTTACGCCATCATAATCATAGAATGCTTCGTTATATTCAACGTTCACGCCAGTATCGTGATTTACGCCATCATAATCATAGAATGCTTCGTTATATTCAACGTTCACGCCAGTATCGTGATTTACGCCATCATAATCATAGAATGCTTCGTTATCTTCAACGTTCACGTCAGTATCGTGATTTACGCCATCATAATCATAGAATGCTTCGTTATCTTCAACGTTCACGTCAGTATCGTGATTTACGCCATCATAATCATAGAATGCTTCGTTATCTTCAACGTTAACGTCAGTATCGTGATTTACGCCATCATAATCATAGAATGCTTCGTTATATTCAACGTTCACGCCAGTATCGTGATTTACGCCATCATAATCATAGAATGCTTCGTTATCTTCAACGTTCACGTCAGTATCGTGATTTACGCCATCATAATCATAGAATGCTTCGTTATCTTCAACGTTCACGCCAGTATCGTGATTAACGCCATCATAATCATAGAATGCTTCGTTATTATTTTCAACGTTCACGCCAGTATCGTGATTTACGCCATCATAATCATAGAATGCTTCGTTATATTCAACGTTCACGTCAGTATCGTGATTTACGCCATCATAATCATAGAATGCTTCGTTATCTTCAACGTTCACGTCAGTATCGTGATTTACGCCATCATAATCATAGAATGCTTGGTTATCTTCAACGTTCACGCCAGTATCGTGATTTACGCCATCATAATCATAGAATGCTTCGTTATCTTCAACGTTCACGTCAGTATCGTGATTTACGCCATCATAATCATAGAATGCTTCGTTATATTCAACGTTCACGCCAGTATCGTGATTTATGCCATCATAATCATAGAATGCTTCGTTATATTCAACGTTCACGCCAGTATCGTGATTTACGCCATCATAATCATAGAATGCTTCGTTATATTCAACGTTCACGCCAGTATCGTGATTTACGCCATCATAATCATAGAATGCTTCGTTATCTTCAACGTTCACGTCAGTATCGTGATTTACGCCATCATAATCATAGAATGCTTCGTTATCTTCAACGTTCACGTCAGTATCGTGATTTACGCCATCATAATCATAGAATGCTTCGTTATCTTCAACGTTAACGTCAGTATCGTGATTTACGCCATCATAATCATAGAATGCTTCGTTATATTCAACGTTCACGCCAGTATCGTGATTTACGCCATCATAATCATAGAATGCTTCGTTATCTTCAACGTTCACGTCAGTATCGTGATTTACGCCATCATAATCATAGAATGCTTCGTTATCTTCAACGTTCACGCCAGTATCGTGATTAACGCCATCATAATCATAGAATGCTTCGTTATTATTTTCAACGTTCACGCCAGTATCGTGATTGACGCCATCATAATCATAGAATGCTTCGTTATATTCAACGTTCACGTCAGTATCGTGATTTACGCCATCATAATCATAGAATGCTTCGTTATCTTCAACGTTCACGTCAGTATCGTGATTTACGCCATCATAATCATAGAATGCTTGGTTATCTTCAACGTTCACGCCAGTATCGTGATTTACGCCATCATAATCATAGAATGCTTCGTTATCTTCAACGTTCACGTCAGTATCGTGATTTACGCCATCATAATCATAGAATGCTTCGTTATATTCAACGTTCACGCCAGTATCGTGATTTACGCCATCATAATCATAGAATGCTTCGTTATATTCAACGTTCACGCCAGTATCGTGATTTACGCCATCATAATCATAGAATGCTTCGTTATATTCAACGTTCACGCCAGTATCGTGATTTACGCCATCATAATCATAGAATGCTTCGTTATCTTCAACGTTCACGTCAGTATCGTGATTTACGCCATCATAATCATAGAATGCTTCGTTATATTCAACGTTCACGCCAGTATCGTGATTTACGCCATCATAATCATAGAATGCTTCGTTATATTCAACGTTCACGCCAGTATCGTGATTTACGCCATCATAATCATAGAATGCTTCGTTATCTTCAACGTTCACGTCAGTATCGTGATTTACGCCATCATAATCATAGAATGCTTCGTTATATTCAACGTTCACGCCAGTATCGTGATTTACGCCATCATAATCATAGAATGCTTCGTTATCTTCAACGTTCACGCCAGTATCGTGATTAACGCCATCATAATCATAGAATGCTTCGTTATTATTTTCAACGTTCACGCCAGTATCGTGATTTACGCCATCATAATCATAGAATGCTTCGTTATATTCAACGTTCGCGTCAGTATCGTGATTTACGCCATCATAATCATAGAATGCTTCGTTATCTTCAACGTTCACGTCAGTATCGTGATTTACGCCATCATAATCATAGAATGCTTCGTTATATTCAACGTTCACGTCAGTATCGTGATTTACGCCATCATAATCATAGAATGCTTCGTTATCTTCAACGTTCACGTCAGTATCGTGATTTACGCCATCATAATCATAGAATGCTTCGTTATATTCAACGTTCACGCCAGTATCGTGATTTACGCCATCATAATCATAGAATGCTTCGTTATATTCAACGTTCACGTCAGTATCGTGATTTACGCCATCATAATCATAGAATGCTTCGTTATATTCAACGTTCACGTCAGTATCGTGATTTACGCCATCATAATCATAGAATGCTTCGTTATCTTCAACGTTCACGCCAGTATCGTGATTTACGCCATCATAATCATAGAATGCTTCGTTATCTTCAACGTTCACGCCAGTATCGTGATTTACGCCATCATAATCATAGAATGCTTCGTTATCTTCAACGTTCACGCCAGTATCGTGATTTACGCCATCATAATCATAGAATGCTTCGTTATATTCAACGTTCACGCCAGTATCGTGATTTACGCCATCATAATCATAGAATGCTTCGTTATATTCAACGTTCACGTCAGTATCGTGATTTACGCCATCATAATCATAGAATGCTTCGTTATATTCAACGTTCACGTCAGTATCGTGATTTACGCCATCATAATCATAGAATGCTTCGTTATCTTCAACGTTCACGTCAGTATCGTGATTTACGCCATCATAATCATAGAATGCTTCGTTATATTCAACGTTCACGCCAGTATCGTGATTTACGCCATCATAATCATAGAATGCTTCGTTATCTTCAACGTTCACGCCAGTATCGTGATTTACGCCATCATAATCATAGAATGCTTCGTTATATTCAACGTTCACGTCAGTATCGTGATTTACGCCATCATAATCATAGAATGCTTCGTTATCTTCAACGTTCACGTCAGTATCGTGATTTACGCCATCATAATCATAGAATGCTTCGTTATATTCAACGTTCACGTCAGTATCGTGATTTACGTCATCATAATGTACGTTTAATTACACACCAGCGTCCTTTCTGTTCAATTTGCACTTGCTATGCATCCAAGTTGAAAATCGTTGTTATACGAAATCCTGTTTTATCGTTTGAACATAAGGAAAAAATGTGTTAATGCTTGATTTTTCATTTCTAGCTAACTCTATTCACGCCCAGCATGACGCTATACACAGACAGGCGGGTTATGCAATGACACCAATGTTACATAGAGAAATTCACAGACTTCTTAGACAGAAGTAAGATTTTTAACTATATTAAGGGATTTCTTATATAGTAGTATATGCAGTTCATGGAATAATGTTTCTTTAAATAAACAATACGTGTAGTTTGAAAAAAAAAGATTAACCAATTAACAATAAAATACCTGTTGTAGTTTAAAATAACAAGTCAAACCAAACCGACAAAAATGTCCTATCACGGTGTTTGTGATACTGGCTTAGACGATGTAGGAAGATTCTTTATCTGCCAAAATACTAAAAATAGTCGTTGACTATGTGATTAATATCAATGATGATCAAAGGGAAGTAACTCAAGCTGAACATAGGAAAGAACATAGGCTACAAACCACTAAATTGATCACAATAAATTCAGCAAAACGTATTTTGATGTAAGAAGTCAAAACGAGGCATCATACAATACGTGTACTGTTAACGTTTTAGGGGAAGAAATCAAAGAATGAATTTATTTGGGCTTATACCACGCAGAACCCCTAAACCCAATCCAATAGATCCGGACCTGATGGCTGACTTAATGGAAGCAGGTAATTAGCTTGTCTTGTCATGTACTGGTATCTCTGTTTTATCATTTACCTAATTATATAGCTACTCATAACTCGGAACTTTCGAAAGATGAATGAATTATGCAAGGTGATTAATTTCCCACAATTTTAGAATTTCTGCATACAGTCACAATATAATGTGTTCACCAGCTTTGGTTAGTAAACTTAAAGTTCTGTCTTCCATATGAAATATGAAAACAGAAATTTGACCGGCAGCGATATGAGAGCGTTGCTGATTTAATTATTAGGAAACTCAGAGTGAACTGCTATTTATGCTTTGAGAATGAAACAGAGATTAAGCACAGAGACTGTTCCAGTTGTTCGCGTGTTTTGTAATCTATAGCTTATATCATGCAGTATTTATATTTTGAGTAAAAAATGATCACCTTTCATTTCAGCCGTTTTTCAACAACTTTCATATAACCATTTTTAGTGGTTTGCATTCTAACCAGTACTAACTTCCCCACAAATGGAGGGAAGTCGGCATTTAAGTCAACATTTCATAGAAGGGTATGACCAGTCACGACCGAGATTCAAACTCCAGGTTACACGTTCAATGCTCTAACCACAGCTGTGGTCTTAATGTGGCCCAAATCATCTGAGATACGTATTCACATAGTTATCAATTATCCTAAACTTCAACAAAGTATTTTCGATTATTTCAGTACAAGCACGAGGTACTGCAGCTTGATGAAGATGCTGGATTTTCATTGGTTGATTTTGACGAACATTGTCACGTGTATATGATGTCATGGATATATGACCGCACGATATGAACCTCATCGTTATTAAATGAATGTCTGCAATAGTTTTACCAGACAACACTTTTATTGTTTTATTCAAGAATTTTATTGCAAAAGAGTCAAGTTAACATGGATAGGATGTGGTAAGATTTGTCGCCCATTATAACCAAATAACCAACTGAAAGTTCCTGGTTCCCAACCACCATTGATGAAAGTTGTATTTTTTTCTCAACATATGTACGTGTTTGTGATGGTTTGATGAACATTTAGAACACGTGTTCAAGCTGTATAATGTGTGTTCGATGTGGTTTATGTGGAGTGTTATATGTAGAGTGTTATAATTATGTAGAGTGTTATATGTAGAGTGTAGAGTGTTATATGTAGAGTGTTATATGTAGAGTGTTATATGTGGAGTGTTATATGTAGAGTGTTATATGTAGAGTGTTATATGTAGAGTGGTTTATGTAGAGTGCTATATGTAGAGTGCTATATGTAGAGTGTTATATGTAGAGTGTTATATGTAGAGTGGTTTATGTAGAGTGCTATATGTAGAGTGCTATATGTAGAGTGTTATATGTAGAGTGTTAAATGTAGAGTATTATATGTAGAGTGTTATATGTAGAGTGGTTTATGTAGAGTGCTATATGTAGAGTGCTATATGAAGAGTGTTATATGTAGAGTGTTAAATGTAGAGTATTATATGTAGAGTGTTATATGTAGAGTGGTTTATGTAGAGTGCTATATGTAGAGTGATATATGTAGAGTGTTATATGTAGAGTGTTATATGTAGAGTGCTATATGTAGAGTGTTATATGTAGAGTGTTATATGTAGAGTGTTATATGTAGAGTGTTATATGTAGAGTGCTATATGTAGAGTGTTATATGTAGAGTGCTATATGTAGAGTGCTATATGTAGAGTGCTATATGTAGAGTGCTATATGTAGAGTGTTATATGTAGAGTGCTATATGTAGAGTGCTATATGTAGAGTGCTGTATGTAGAGTGCTATATGTAGAGTGCTATATGTAGAGTGTTATATGTAGAGTGTTATATGTAGAGTGTTATAATATCTTGTAACATGTAGTAGTTTGAGTTGTACATAAAAGTCAGAGCTTGTCTCATCCATTTTTACCTTTGTTTGAGGAAGATTTTAGTGGTAAGCAGAGCGGGGGTTAATTTTGATAGATACATCACATGCAATGTTCCGACAGTCGATCTATTATAATAGAACATCTATCTCTGTTATAAGTGGTTGAATACACGAACAAATCCAGTCTCTCTTCCAGTTACCTGACCTGGCCCTGGCTGTCTTATTTCAGTATTCATATTTGTGTTAACGCAGTTTTATTTATTGTTTGAACACACATTTGTCTCAACGAATAAATCGTTAAAAAAAACCTCAACATTTGTTTTCATTCGTTGATTTAGCTAGTTTTATTCAGGTAAAATGAGTACATGTCACAAGAACAATACAATCCAAATGTCGACCTATAATAACATGTGAACAGTAAAGTGCATAGAAGATGACACATAATCAAAACCAGAGATGACACAAAAAGAAGGCATTAAAGCCGACTTATTTCCATTGTGGTCCTTAGAATTTGATCATGTGACACCGGAAAGGCCAATTAATTAATAAATGAATTATTGTATATAATTTTGAGTTACATTTTCATAGCACATACATTGTATATTCTTATCATTTTTTAGATTCTTAGATTTGAATTTTTATGCCATTGAATTGAAAAATTTAAACTACATTGTATGTTCGTAGGCGGGAGGTTAATGCAAAGGCACACAACGTACAGAAGCATATTTGAAATAAACAGCAATTTCTCTCACTTACAGTACATTATGGCGGATTTATGTGTAATTTTGGAAGAACTTTTTAGCTGGTAAGTAACTTTATTTACAGTTTGTATACACACTTCAGAAATATACGCATGCTGTGGCACAATGACTTCTCTATCCAAGGTTAAAAGCTCGATTGTGAATATTATGTAGTACACTCAAAGGTATGTTGGAGTGAGCCTGGAAAACCAAACCCTGATTTTGATGATTTCTGGCTTTATTTTTCACATGCAATGGAACTGTAGCTAACACAAAAACAAGATCAGTGACCCCCAATTTTTTTTCGCTTAAGATATTTCTGTAATCATATGCTACGATCATGCAAAGTCTGCTCACAAGTTTCTTGTACTCACGCTGGCATAAGTATGTTTTCTTTACATTTTTGAGTGTGGAATAATGGCCTTTTATAACGATATTTAAAATACAGTGAAATATCGGTAATTTTTAACATTTGTCCATACTTAGTCTCGACATGACTTATATAGTTACGTTACTATCAAGGCGATTTGGGATCATGTAAACATTAGAGTGCTAGAAATCTAAATACAAACATTAGTGTTTTTTTTTCAGATTTATAAAATAGCTACTGAGTATATAATAGTGATAACAAGAAAAACTATAACAAAACGTTATAGGTAGACGAATTACAAGAATCATATTGGTTTATGTTTTTTTGTATGGAGTTGATTTTTGTCATAAAGGATATACGTATATTTTATTCAATCCTCAATTATGGAGAGTGTAACATACTTACATGATATGAGTAACACATATATATTGACAATCATAAGTATTTGGCAAATGTATAAATTCATGTATATAGTTCACAAGCACATGGTAATATCATACCCTACATCAATCAAATAGAATAAACTCTAAATGTTAAGAAATTACCATAATCTGCTATGGTACAGCCACATTGAGTTTCAAATACCATTTCAGATATTATTAGACTATGGGGCACCAATACCCCCCTCCCTCCCCCTCGGAGGCATTTTTCTACAGTATGTTTTTCTGAAAGTGTATGGAAAGACCTACCAAATCCCAGTGTCTACCATCTAGGTGTTGAGGCTTTACTCCGTTACCGCCAATTTGGGGGCGTTACCATAATTGAAATTTTAAAGTTAACACAATACCACAAAGAGATCAAAATAATTTGTGTTGAAGGCTTTGTAATTATAATTATAAGCACAGAGAATGTAAACAAGAGTGTAGAAATGTTAAACTCATCATCAAATGTGGTATAATTTACGTTACCAATATTATACCACTGAAATAAGGTCACATATACTCTAAAATATTCGATTATCATCATGTACTTATTGTTTCTTGGTCGAGCAGCACACTATCTAATGAGTAAATGGTACTCAATTGTATTATATGTTGACAAGGTGAAAAAAGGTCACACTAATGCAGAAAATACGTGTATATTATTAACCGCATGCGTTACCAAAATATAACTATGAACATAAGTGCATGTATAACTAAACCTTGATATTTTTTGCATCAGACATTATAAAATCTAAAGTGGCATTTAGGCTTAAATTTAAGAAAATTCATTTCATTATAAAATTTTCATCAAAGAAATCAATTGTCAATAAATAAATAATTTCATTAATCAAATAAATATTTAATTTAGTCTATCAATTTCATAATAATCTATAGATATGTTTCTTTTTTCAATGATTATGCAATTGTAACCTGTGACCTAGCAGTGGCCATGAAATCGTTCTCATTGGTTTGGCAGTTTCCGGAACAAATTCACTAATGTCATTGTGAGAACGGGTGTATTTCACACACGTGTGCCCCATCTTCGATACATATACTAGGTAAAGTAATGAACGACAGTGGTCTCGCGGAACTTATGATAAATTCCGGAATTGTCCCAGTGGTTTTCTTGACGTCTGGGAAACACTAAAATCATGCTCTATGGGAGCACAAGCCCATATCCAAGAATCAATTACCCCGGCAAAGATTTGAAGAAACACAATCTTTCACACAGAGTATTTCAGCATAATATAATAACTCAGATACGAGCAGAACGTAACGCATTTGGCCTGCTTATGCTCCTGTCAGTTCAACATGACATAGACCTGAAGCTTACCTGGTCATTTCTTCTAGGTCGAGTGCCTTATATTGAATCACCAATAGGACCAACAACTAGCCATTCTACAGAAGGCGCATCCCATGTTGTTGATGGTAACGCCTAATTGGGTAACTGCAGAGTCTTATAGCAGTTCCGGACACTTCGAGCAAGTAGCTGAGGCGATTTCTTATCAGTTGCCTAAAACGTCTTGATAATCTTTATATCAGACACTTACAACAAACAGTCTATTAAATCAGATGAGTGCCGATGACGTTTCGCAGCTCCAACGTTCTTGCTCTCAGGTAAAAAAAAGCAATAACTCCATGAAATCGGATGGGCTTCATATCTAATGACGACAATAAGACACAGTCAATAAAGCTAATCTTTGAGCAGTCTTATAGAGATGGCGTCATAGTCACAAAAACTGAGATTCAAAGCACTGAGATTACAGTCTGGGGCGAAGTTTAAATGTGTTAGACAAAACCATCCTTAAACCATTTAAAGGCCTGTGTTATCATCATTTTGAATTAAAATTTGAATGTCAAGTATGTATAGTCTGTCCAGATGTACATCATTTGACCAATTAAACACAATTACCAAGGAAAAGCTATCATGTGTCAATACGCAATCTCACTACTATCAGAGACAATATAGTGTTCCAGTGCTACCTTACTGAATGAAACTATTTTCAATATGTAGTGAATTTCGTTACCTCAACAGTTAATTATGAAACGGAGGAAACAAACAGAATCCTGTATATATCTCCAACTTTTATCAAAACTGCAAAGTCTGCAATGTATACTTATACTATTTTTTAAAGCGGATGTATATGCGCCACGTAATTGTTATAAGAAAAAGTAATGTATAGCTATAGGAGCTTTGCCCCTATAAATGAAGATTACATGACAATATAAGCCAATTTACCACGCATGTTTGTTCGGATGAACTTTACAGTGCCATTGAAACATTTGTATGTGTGTTGTTTGGTCATTAAGAATACGACATCAATAAACTGAGGTATGACAAGTATCAACGCCATGGTTGTGCTCTGAACGCTTTAAGTGGTATGGACATGAGCTTACTCACTCCCTGCAGATCCCGTCTCGTATGTTCAATGTGTTACCGATAGTTATAAGGTGTATATTTGTACCCATGCAAAGAGAGCAATCTAGCTTGATCTTCTAAAAGTGGATGAAAGTGGTTGGAAATTCGGTCCTGACAACATGCTGGAATACAACTTGTACGAGGATAATATTGTGCCAAAGGCAAGCGACGCAGAAGACACTGATGATTAAAACGACATTGAGCTCATTAGTATGGTCGATGCTGTCTATAAAACAGAAAAGTGATGAGGATTTGTGAAATTCGGGAACGTTTGCCATCAGAACAACAAAAATACCTTGATGACAATATGTACAGCTAATGAAATCTGACATAACATACAATATTGCACTTAAGTATATATATATTAATAATCATGTAACAAATGGTAACGTAAATGACACACACATGTTTATGTGTGTCAATGGCATAATGCTTATTGCACTGTCGCTGTCATTGTAAATTTGATTGTTTCATAGATACATATTCTTAGAATACATTCGATGATGATTTTATAACAGTTTCATAGAAATGTTGTTACTCGTTTATGAATAATTTCAAACGTAACACAAATAAAACCATGTAACGTAAAACACAATCAGTGATGAATTAAAAAAGTCGGAATGTTAATTTACATGTACGTATTGCCAGTAACCAAGTATAAACATTTTGTATATCAAATCAATGTTTTATGCATTGTAAAGCGTGTTAAGTACTTATCGTGATAAAGGTAACGTTATGTAACGTAAACTACTATTATGCCATTTGTAACTCGAAATGTTTTCCAGTTATGGGTATTAATGAATGTATCATGATTACCTATCACTGTATACCTATTTGATCACAGCATTTGATCACAGTAATATAAATGATTTCCATGTAACACATATACTTTTATATGTAACGTATTTTACGTAAAATGAAAACATAAACGAGCATTCAATGAAAGAAAAACATGAACATGTGCTAGTATTTGCCTAATATTAATAAAAACAAATACAATTATTGTCAAACGTATTTTTCGGTAACAGTAATTAGCATGCTGTAGTTCACTAACACCCAACGCCCAGATTGTAGACACTGGAAAAATGATCAGCAGGCATTGAGCTTTCAAAAAAATTGTGTCTACAAAAATGCCTCCGGGGGGAGGGGAGGGTTTCGCCCAGTAGCCCATAGCCTATAATTTATCCATCAATATTAATCAAAGTCAAATTAACTGTACTCTATTACTCGCTATGTTTCCTACATATGCTGGCGCATTAATCCATTCATGGATGACAAGCTGTCAATTATATTCACAAAAGAAAAGTAGATCCTATAAAAGGGTTCAGGTTAATGAGGCATGTTTCCGAATAATTCAATAAATTCGTGTTGAATCAGGTGAGTATAGAATAGATCACAAGTAATTGTTGTCACGCTGTGCTCGCCTCTAAATTTCATAGTCAACAGTTACAGTTACGCGAGATCTATCTGACTTAGGCCTCAGGTAACACTACAACGGCTAACTGTGATCTACGTGTTTTAGCAAACACCTTTCTGTGATGTCATTGGTCAGTTGGAGTCAACTGTGGTCTAACAAGAAATAGCGACTCGGCATTGTACAAAATATAAAATTTTCTTACAAATATCAAGATCAAGATTTGATTGGATGTTTAAATATAGATCACGTATTAATATAGACCATGTTTTATTATAGACCATGTTATATTATAGACCATGTATTAATATAGACCATGTTATAATATAGACCATGTGCTATTATAGACCATATATTAATATAGACCAAGTTTTAATATAGACCATGTACTATTATAGACCATGTATTAATATAGACCATGTATTATTATGCACCATGTAATATTATAGACCATGTACTATTATAGACCATGTATTAATATAGACCATGTATTATTATAGACCATGTAATATTATAGACCATGTAATATTATAGACCATGTATTAATATAGACCATGTATTATTATAGACCATGTAATATTATAGACCATGTATTAATATAGACCATGTATTATTATAGACCATGTAATATTATAGACCATGTATTAATAAAGGCCATGTATTATTATAGACCATGTAATATTATAGACCATGTATTAATATAGACCATGTATTATTATAGACCATGTAATATTATAGACCATGTATTAATATAGACCATGTATTAATATAGACCATGTAATATTATAGACCATGTACTATTATAGACCATGTATTAATATAGACCATGTATTATTATAGACCATGTAATATTATAGACCATGTATTAATATAGACCATGTATTAATATAGACCATGTAATATTATAGACCATGTACTATTATAGACCATGTATTAATATAGACCATGTATTATTATAGACCATGTAATATTATAGACCATGTAATATTATAGACCATGTAATATTATAGACCATGTATTAATATAGACCATGTACTATTATAGACCATGTATTAATATAGACCATGTATTAATATAGACCATGTAATATTATAGACCATGTACTATTATAGACCATGTATTAATATAGACCATGTATTATTATAGACCATGTAATATTATAGACCATGTATTAATAAAGGCCATGTATTATTATAGACCATGTAATATTATAGACCATGTATTAATAAAGGCCATGTATTAATATAGACCATGTACTATTATAGACCATGTATTAATATAGACCATGTATTATTATAGACCATGTAATATTATAGACCATGTATTAATAAAGGCCATGTATTATTATAGACCATGTAATATTATAGACCATGTATTAATATAGACCATGTATTATTATAGACCATGTAATATTATAGACCATGTATTAATAAAGGCCATGTATTATTATAGACCATGTATTATTATAGACCATGTATTAATATAGACCATGTATTATTATAGACCATGTAATATTATAGACCATGTATTAATATAGGCCATGTATTATTATACACCATGTATTATTATAGACCATGTACTATTATAGACCATGTATTAATATAGACCATGTATTATTATAGACCATGTAATATTATAGACCATGTATTAATAAAGGCCATGTATTATTATAGACCATGTAATATTATAGACCATGTATTAATAAAGGCCATGTATTAATATAGACCATGTACTATTATAGACCATGTATTAATATAGACCATGTATTATTATAGACCATTTAATATTATAGACTATGTGTTAATATAGTCCATGTATTTACAACTTATGAATATCGACCATGTATGAAACTAATATGAGATGATACATCTAGTTTGATTTCTAGTTCACAACGAGAACCTGATATTGATCAAAGGCGGTTGACGGGATAGCTTCGAGTTTATTAAAACCCATCAGAAGTCTGAAATTTAATGAAACTCTGGAGACCCAACATGGCATCAGTATGTCCATATTTGACTTCATCAATTACAAAAGAACAACACAATTTGTGTCCGGGGAAAATAAATTATGTATCCGATATATTACTATAGTCTCGTTCACTACCACCGTGTTTTATTGCATACCAACAGTACAGGATCGTATATTTTCTTATTATGATTATATTTTGGTCAGATCGGTTTGCATTTAGGTGATTTAGATATGCAATACTATATTTTGTATTGTCATTTGCCTGTGAAATGTCGTTGTGTCTGTTTTTTGTTGCCCACATTTATTTATTTAGTTCCGAATATTTCGGTAACTAACTTGGCTTATCATATTGTCACAATTTGACCTATACATGAAAACAAAATACGACATTTAAGGAAAACCATAAGATAGTTTGTTTTCAAAGATGGATGTACGACTATTTACGAGGATTGTAGTCTGTCTTGTGTCACTTGACCAAGGATTTGGCCAGTCTAGTTTTAATGCAGCAACAATTCAAACCGTCATTGATAGAATTACTGACCTAGAGAAAATTGTAAAAACTTTGAAATCGGAATATACAGAATTAGAAAGATCTTATAATAACCTAACCGTGATGCATCAAGATTCTATCAACACAAATTTGGAACTAGAAGCCAAATTTCAGGTAGGTCAACATTACTGTACAATATCGACTTACGATTGTTATACATTTAAGGTCTAGGGTCTTGTTTCGCTTTGACACAAGCGATAATATCTCAAAACTTGCAATAGGCCAATATCACAATACTTGAAGTAGGTTAATATCTCAATACTTGCAGTAGGTTAATATCTCAAAATTTGCAATAGGTCAATATCACAAAATTTGCAGTAGGTTACTATCTCAATACTTGCAATAGGTCAATATCACAATACTTGCCGTAGGTTAATATCTCAATACTTGCAATAGGTCAATATCACAAT
Organism: Lutraria lutraria; assembly: GCA_964023205.1. NCBI lineage: Eukaryota > Metazoa > Mollusca > Bivalvia > Venerida > Mactridae > Lutraria > Lutraria lutraria. The sequence goes on from OZ026849.1 coordinate 8,592,004, forward strand.
ACGTGCAGTAGGTTAATATCACAATACTTGCAATAGGTCAATATAACAATACTCGCAATAGGTTAATATCACAATACTTGCAATAGGTTAATATCACAATACTTGCAATAGGTTAATATCACAATACTTGCAATTGGTTAATATCGCAATACTTGGAATAGGTTAATATCACAATACTTGCAATAGGTTAATGTCACAATACTTGCAATACAGTATAATCCTATCCTTTGGACGATGCACTAAATTGTCTCAAATCATGTACAATGTAAGTCTTATCATGAAGTTGTTCTGTATGTAAGTTTCAAGTAGAGACGGGCATTTCAATTAATAATAAGTTCATTTTACGATAAAAAATGATAAGTTGTTTAGCCAATAAGAATGCATCGTCTGCTTAATTCCATTATCAACATGTTTGCGGTTACGTCCAGTGGGCAGTTGACCTAAACTACTTCTGATGTTTATTTAAGATGAGTTTACCACGACTTGTTGTGTTTGTACATCACCAATTTAAGCAATTGATGAGACCTGCTTCCGTGGATAAAGTCGCTGACTTCAAAACACTATAATCTCTCACTAATAGAGGGTTGTGGGTTTGTATTCTGCTACCGACCATGTCTCTTTATGTGAGAAAGTAAGCACTTGTTTACGGAGGATGGGAGTCTAGTACTGGTTCTTCCCAGGAACGATGCTTAGATGAACTGTCTGTCTCATATGACTCTGACTGTTGAAAAGATGCGTAAAACTCAAACAAACAAAGTTTTAACAAAAATGAAACAATATTGAACTTTTCATTTTATTGTACGATAATTCGGGTTTGTCTGTAGATATAAACAAAGTATCAGGATATGATGTTTATGTATGAAACGCTGCTTGTTTGTTTTGTAGGCCATAAGTCAACGATGTTCTATTGCGTGCACCACAGACTCTCCTAAACCCACAGATTTCTTCACAAAGCTAACAACACGTGATACGAGTAAATATATAAAAATAGACTTCATTGTTCCATATCAATTGTTGTTTCACAACTTTCATTGCTTCCCTTGCATATACACGTGGCATATACACGTGGCATACACAGGTAACATTCGACGCAGTCTTTGATTCCACTAGAAAAAAAGTCAATGTTGATAAACAATGTTTTGAAAATATAAAAACAGAGATTGGTTTCATGATTACATACGATGGATAATTGTTTCATGGAACTCTTATCATGGAATGATCACCTCTTTTACATACACATGTACATAGTCTGACTGGTGATAATAAATCAAACATAATTATGATATAATTTTAAGGTACTATTTTCTGGACTATTATCTGTACTATTTTCTGTACTATTTTCTGTACTGTTTTTTTTGTACATGTTTGAAACAATTGACCGTCAACATAATACCAGCCAAACTATGTCACACAGGAAGCCGCACAGAAAATACGTCTGAACAAAATAGTATGAATACAATACAATGATATACGTGGTATTTTCCCAGTTAAGGATCTAGAAATATTTCAAATTATCTTATAGTAACCGCATTCAAATAGTCATATATGTAAGTGTATGATGGTAAAATACATGACATATTCAAAGCGAATGTTTTGCGTATCTTTATAATGTGTCTGATTATGAAGTAGTTTGTCAAAGTCTTGTTGTTTTGTATATCCTGTCTCGCTACGTGAGTAATTTCTCTACAGGTGTATGCATGTGTGCAATGATCTACCATTGGTGTATGTGTAGTGTTCATTCTTTTACATTATCTTGACATTATTTGCAAATGTAAAGTCGGTCCGTTGATTTTAATTGTTAAAAAATGTTTTCATGGGTAAGAACAATTAGTGTACATTTCTCTTTTTTGAATCGCTTGGAAAATCACCTGTAGGCAGCCGAGCTTCTTCGGAAAGTTACTTATTTCTTAGATCTTTGATCCTTTCCTGACACAACTCTTCCCAACAAGTAGTGTTGTTGCCTCTTTTTATACGCTGATGAATTGGTAGACTTATTGTGAATGGTTACCCAAGCTTGCAAATGATTGGTTATAAAATGTACAAAATGATTTAATATCTTATGATTCTAGCCATATCACTGGCTTTTAAAATTTGATTGGACTATTTTTTTATCGGAAAATTGTATTGATTTATGCATAATTTATGGAATATCCAGGTGAAATGGCACCAAACCCTGCAATATGTAGGAACAAATGGTCGCAGTGGATTAATAGAGTAACACCTACACCGGATTATGAGGGCGGAGATAATGAGGTAAATATAACATGGCACCACTGTCGGTTAATATCGACTGTTTTCGACAGTCACGAGGCTATAAGCGCGATTCTATTAACAAGTCAAGCAATCGTAACAACTCGGGCATTTCTGTAACTCAGAAATACGCCTCGTACATAAGTGTAGGGTTATAAATTTACGTGATTTGGTTTCCGGTACTACTTTTTCAACACTAGGTACTTGTTTTCTCTGAAGTCCATACTCTGAAACGTGTTCATAGTTCGCGAGTGATAAAATGGGCATCAAATCCCATTGAAAGAGAAATAGATTGTTCCCATCGTTGAATTCCCAGGGTGGAAAGTAGCCCGTGAACAACAACAACAAAATGGTGGCCTGCCTATTATGTCCGAGCCGAGGCACTTTCTTTAGACAAACACCGAGGAGTTCCGATTGCTGTCAAAGCTGAATATTTACACGGTCGCCGTTCTATACATAGCGTGACGTCACTACGTTTGTCTAACCTCTATACATAAAACTGATTACTATCCACATTTAGATAGTTATACATACGCTAAAAGTATAGTTCCGCGGAAGGATTAAAAATGTCAAAACAACCATATCGGCTGTATGTTATTAACAAAATGTGTTTAGTTATGTAAAATGAATACGTTGTACCATTTCTATTCTTGTGCTTTCGTCAATAACACTAATTATTCAATGAAATGCAATGTTGAAGTACGCTTGGTACCATACGGTGACGTCACGCTATGTAATTGTTTATAATTTCCATTTTGTAAGTAGTTCCTGCAAATACCCATAATGCCCCGAGCAGAATAACACAGGTCAGTGCATAGCGCTACCGTAGTGTACACATTGCACGGTCGCTGATTGCGTTTGATGTTTACTACGTATCATAGTCAACAGTTTATTTTACGACAAGGGTACATTCCGTTCCGCGTGCAGACACATTCTACAACCAGTGTAATGAAATTATAAATTTCTAACAAAGATCTGCATATTTGTGTGCGGAAAAGTCCCTAATTAAAGCCCGTTGGGCTCGATAACTACACTATCTATGACCATAGTGAACCCTTTGGTAGGTAGAAAACAAGTTTCTATACTCTAATTATGAGTATAAATCATTCCAACATACCTTTTTCTGAAAGACGCTTTAATGTTTTGTTTCTCACCACTATTTCTCAACTGAAAACGAAACCGGTGTAATGTCAGTTAAATGCCGGTGTAATGTCAGTTAAATGCCGGTGTAATGTCACTTAAATGCCGGTGTCATGGTAAAGTATAAGTTTAAACAAGCTGCCATGTCAACCAACGAAAGCTTGACGTTATCAACATTCTAGAAAAAGTACCTAAAAAAGAGAAAATTGGGAAAGCGGGACCCGATAAATTGCTACAAAAAAGCAGACATCAAATTTACTCTTCAGAGGATTCAAATTTACACTATGAGTGTTTCAATGAGGTCAAACTAGTCTAAAAACGTCTATATAACGACTTTTAAAAACGAAATCACAGCGATGACAATTCACAACTTCCAACTTCGAAAATTGTTCCCGAGTTGGCTCCCAAACCACAAAAGCTACGTTCATGAACTAAAGTTGTGAGCTTTCTTAAAACCGGCGGCCACCTGATGCGCATATACTTTATATCCAGTAATGTAATAAAATGTTCAAACTTGCCGAAAACGTATGAACAACTTTTAATGTATTGGCTAACGCAGAAATGATATATTCAAATGATATTTCCGTGGAAACCGCTCAAAAGCGCCACCTAGCGGAGTGATATGTTTTTCGTTGATTTTCGCGTTATTTCCTGTACTGCTCCGATAATATTGTATATTAAGTTATGCAATTTATATAACTGCAATGCTGGATCATTAACAAATCCGAAAAAGTCAATAATGTTAAATTTTACTGCCATTAAATATTAAAAGACGTGGAGCGAACTCTGTAGGGGTGGCAATTTAAAATGCCAAAAAATGAGACATTTTTCTCTCAGTCGCGTCAGTAGTGAAAAAACGGCCCCATTAATTGTTTTTTTAAACTCAGAACAGATTATTTGTACAATTTAGAAAACTTTAAAACAATTAAAAGATATGGTCACCGACTTCGTTTTTGTGCCAATGAAACTTATTTAAACTCAGAAAAAGGCTTAAAACGTCAACGTTTTAATACAAGATCGACGCGACGTTCCGACTTTTTAGTTGTTACTGACATATTTTGGCTTAAGCAACGTTTTTAGCTTTTTTTCGTGTTTAAATAAATTTCAATGGCGCGAAAACGAAGTCGGTGACCAAATGTTTTTATTTTTTGAAGTCTTTCAAATTATTTTAAGAATCTCTACTGAGTTTAAAAAAGAATTCACCGGGCTGTTTTTTTCACTGTTGGCGCGACTGAGAGAAAAATGTCTCGTTGTTCAAGCAAAATTTGTTTATTGTACGTCGACGTCTAAAAAATGACCATCTTTCTGGAGGAAACCCGCGATCCACCTTAAATATCAACTTTCGCTACATTACGTTGCACCCCCTGGTACGGAGTGGTACTGGATGTGGCAACATTAAGTTGCACCCCCTGATACGGAGTGGTACTGGATGTGGCTACATTAAGTTGCACCCCCTGATACGGAGTGGTACTGGATGTGGCTACATTAAGTTGCACCCCCTGATACGGAGTGGTACTGGATGTGGCAACATTACGTTGCACCCCCTGATACGGAGTGGTACTGGATGTGGCTACATTAAGTTGCACCCCTGATACGGAGTGGTACTGGATGTGGCTACATTACGTTGCACCCCCTGATACGGAGTGGTACTGGATGTGGCTACATTAAGTTGCACCCCCTGATACGGAGTGGTACTGGATGTGGCAACATTACGTTGCACCCCCTGATACGGAGTGGTACTGGATGTGGCAACATTACGTTGCACCCCCTGATACGGAGTGGTACTGGATGTGGCAACATTACGTTGCACCCCCTGATACGGAGTGGTACTGGATGTGGCAACATTACGTTGCACCCCCTGATACGGAGTGGTACTGGATGTGGCTACATTACGTTGCACCCCCTGATACGGAGTGGTACTGGATGTGGCAACATTACGTTGCACCCCCTGATACGGAGTGGTACTGGATGTGGCAACATTACGTTGCACCCCCTGATACGGAGTGGTACTGGATGTGGCTACATTAAGTTGCACCCCTGATACGGAGTGGTACTGGATGTGGCTACATTACGTTGCACCCCCTGATACGGAGTGGTACTGGATGTGGCTACATTAAGTTGCACCCCCTGATACGGAGTGGTACTGGATGTGGCTACATTACGTTGCACCCCCTGATACGGAGTGGTACTGGATGTGGCAACATTAAGTTGCACCCCCTGATACGGAGTGGTACTGGATGTGGCTACATTACGTTGCACCCCCTGATACGGAGTGGTACAGGATGTGGCTACATTACGTTGCACCCCCTGATACGGAGTGGTACTGGATGTGGCTACATTACGTTGCACCCCCTGATACGGAGTGGTACTGGATGTGGCTAAATTTGAATTTGCGCACGTAAATATGCAGTTGTATGTAAGCCAAATCGACCAACCGAAAAGCCGAATTAGTAGGGCTATAACGATACAAACATAACACGATATATAACAAGTTAAATACAAAACAGTTCTACTATAAAAATTAACAAAAAGATACTATCCTTTTCTCCTCGTGTTTGAACGAATTCCATGTATACATATATACGCCTATACGAGTTTTAAGTTGACAACAAATAAAATATTTCAGACGATGACGTCGATTGAGAAATGGCAGTTTTGTCCAGTTGGTCGAATCACACAAGTTGAATGCCAGAATATAGTTGGTATACAAAGCTACTCTACGGGAGAAATTATGACGTGTAGCTTAGGATCTGGTGCAGTATGCAGAAATATGGATAACTGGCCATTACCATGCAACGATTATGAGATCAGATATTTTTGTGACTGTCAGGCAGGTATGTAAATAGGAGAATTAATGCCTCCATAAGTGAACGTATCGTGATAGTTTTATTGCATTTTCACCGAGGTATCGTTTTGTTTACATAGGTCGGATTTGTCAGAAGTCTTTGCATGAAATCTTTGTCCGATTTCTTTTCATTTGTTTACGTAACTCATGGATAAGAGTTTACTAAGAATGTGTACGTTAGAGTTTCTGCTTACGTGAAGTTTGTTGTTAGTTCTTCTATTTGAGTTATAATGTCAGTAGAACCTCTCTCTCCCGTATACATAGCGTCATGGATAACAAGAGTGTCAAGATGACCATATATCGCACAAATAAGAATCATTGCTTACTGAGCTCGTATCATAAGGTATATTGTTAATAAGGTTACTAGTATCCAAAGATTTGACCCGATGACCTAGTTAATACTGACCCCAGATAATCCATGTTTGAATTTGTCCCACACGCCATAAAGATAAACATTCTAACAAAATGTTGATGAAGATCAAGAGTGTTCAAAAGGCTTTCCTGTTGTTTGACCCAGTCACCTAATATTTGACCCCAGATGACCATTGACCATCGTTAAGATATATATCATGCCAATGTTTGATGACGATCCAATTAAAACAGTGACCTTTGGAGAGAATTTTTATCCCATATGACCCATGTTCTAACTCGTCCAAAATTTCATCAATACAAACATTCTGACCCAGTTTTTTAATATCCAACTAAAATGTTGTCTCTGTCGTATTCTACATGGCAAGAGCTGACATCGCATGAACGCATGACGACATACAACGGACAAAGACCGATCACAAAGCTCATTATGAACACAAATTGATGTTCATATGAGCTAAAAATAAACATTTATTTGTTTCATTCTGTTTCTAGTAGGAAATGCTGGCATTGTTGGGAAATAAAGAAATCGTCACGTGGACTCGAAACGTCACAATTAAATATGTGTCACGTGGAATTGTTGATGTTATTTGACCTCATGACAATTAAATTACTTCGAGTTGGTGAATTTGAAATATTAACATAGTAATTGAATGAAATGTAAGAAATATCTTGGCATTCAATATGACATGTTAATGATGTTTATTTGTGATATTGGGTATCTAAAATATAATTAAAATTAGGAAGTAAACTGAAGTGTAGTTTATCATATCTACATTAGATATAACCAAACCTATTAATATCGTGCAGAGTCAAATTCACTGCTCCCGCTATGCTTCTTACACATGCTGGTGCATTAATATAATTATGTACAAATGTATAATTAACTGCCAATTAAATAACCAAAAGAAAAAGAGATCCTAGAAAAAGGTTTAGGTTAATGAAGCATGTTTCCGAATAATTGAATGAATTCAGGTTGAAATTCAAGAAATAGCGACTCAGCATCCTGTAACAACACAGTACAGAATATAATATTGTGATTATCTTACAAATATCACGAACAAGATTTAAGTTGTATACAATAACTTTCAAATGATAAAGATCCGAGATTTTAAAGTTTGAGATCGGTCTCCAAACTCAAATCTTAAGTTTCGTATCTTCCATATTCTTAACCTAATTAGTATATGAATATATTGTTATAACACAGGCTATAAAATGTGCTGCTTTATATCACCGACTAACATATGGATGCCGAATTTGAAATTTGTTGAGTACAAAAACGAGATTTGAGATTGGACATCGATCTCAAGTTTTGTAATCTCGAACACAGATAAGCAAGTGAACAGAAGATATACATTTACATTTATTTAAGTTAAAAGTCACGAGTTATTTACAATATGCATATCACGTGATGTCTGTAAGAATAATAAGTACATGAATATACGAAGTGTAATTATTACCGGAAATGAAGAAACGAGGTTGGAATGGAAGCCTGTCGCATGGGTTCAAAGTTCAACAAGTCAGACTTTCACCAAAACAGTGAGCACTGTAGTTTACGATGGTACGCATGTATTATTCGTCAGTTTTTTGTTTAGAACAGGAACTTCACAGGATGATTAGGCTATGTATATCGGTCCACTACCACCTGTGTACCTCGTGCATTGTAGTACTAGCATAGTAACACGTAAAACTATTAACATTGCTCTAGAAATGTGCATGTATAAGTACATTGTGTAATGATATTTGTGTAATTGTTGATTCTACAAAATCTTGACACGGACAAGTGTTCGGGTAAGTGATGTCATGTTGTACAAGTTTCAGTGGCTCTACAGCATAATACGTATATGGAGTGCATGATGACACGGCATCGATGTATTCAAGTCTTTGTCGTACTTATATTAGTAAACCTGTTCAAAAATGGCAACACAAAAATAATATGGAGAACAACAGAATTGTATTGATTTGTTTCAGTTTGACATCCGACAACAGACTTTGTTGGTGCGTTCGTCTTACGTTCTAAAACTACTAAATGTGATCCAAATGAAATTTGACAATGTTAAGTGATTTGAAACCCAAGATCGTGGATAAAACCTGTCTTCCCGTTCCTATTATAGTAACTTTTCTATACAATAATTATATTGAGACAGTTAGTGTAATCAAATATCTAAACCAAGGAAACATTATGTACAATAATAGTCAGTTGAGAGGTGAGACTTTAACGTCATCTCTTATATCAGCTCGAGATTCTCTGTAGAAAGCGTGAGAGAATTCATATCCGGGTCCCAGAGTCCGTCTCAAAGCATTTATACAAACACCACTGAAAATGTATACAAATGGTTTGTTAAAAGTAATACATGTACATAAATAAATGAATATTTGGTGACAATTTCGATCAATTTGAACAACACAATGGATGAAAAGTGATTCATAAACAATAACAAAAAAAAAAAAAAAAAAACAACGCAGAAAATAATCACTGACTTCGTGCATGAATGTGTGCTCAACTCTTAATGACTGACACACGTGACACATGTGACATATAAGTAAAGTTAGCATTATTTTTTTTTAATATGACATAATCGATATAGTAGTAATCATATGCAAGGTGTCTATAAAATGACAATCACAAATCTACAGACGCTTTAATAAAGCAGTTACACTCGCTATCAGCTTATAAAGTTATATATAGTGTATGGTGTAGGATTATTGATGTAGTCCACAAATAATTATTGATAAATGATTGATGAATAACTGAAAAATATTTAATTAAAGTAGAAATGTGTCCGGTGGACAGGAATGTACTCCCGCTAAGAGCTAAGTCAAAAAGGGATCATAACTCCTGTAAAAATGTTTGGATTTTAACGGAAAGCTATCTTGACCTGGATTTTATCGTTAGTCATCTTCATGTAAAATATAAAACCAATCCATGAAATATTTCTTGCGTTTACGCTCGGAAACCGAAATTTGAACGGACGAACGGATAGGGGAAATACTTTATACCTTTCCGCCATTTTGAATGACGGGGACAAAGAATGTATCAAAAAGTATATAATAAGTTGAACAAACTTTACCTCCGTCAGCTTCTGCACGGTTACGTAATGCTTCCACTGAAATAAAAACACAAAATAGAAACAGTCAGAAATAAACTTTACCATTATTGTTTGACAAATTACATCACTCAGTTATTAAATCAAAGTACTGAAAGTACTGTCGGACTTGATTTTTACCATACGAGACAAAAGAGAGAAATGTGTACCCACATCGTTCGAGCCCATACAAATATTTTAACATTTATAATTACGGACCGATTTTTCATTCATATTGTAATGCAGGTCATATGCATATAGGCAGGGATGCTATATTACATGTACTATAGCATCCCTGATATAGGTAAATGACATAAGCTAGGGATTTACTATAGTCCCTTTGCTAAAATTTTAAAATGAAAAAAGCCTGATATTGGAAAGTTTAATGATAAGCACATTAATTGAGGACAATTTAATTGCAATTAAAAACTCTTTATTGTACAAAACTAGTAAAAAACACTTTAGTAGCAGTAAATACAAACATTGATTCTTCTGGTTTTAACACAACAGAACATCGTCGCATTGAACACATTCAGGGTCACTCAAATCAAAAAGGTCCTGACACAGTAGAGTAAGACCTATATGACCTATAGTTAACCCGATGTTGCATGAAATTCAGACGTGATTATGCAATTCTAAATAATCTGGCGTAAAAGGAACTCTTAAACAGTAAATTTTAAAAGCACGTATCCAGTAATTTACGTTCGTATTTAGCGACTCGAATTATTATTTTTAAGCCGCAGTTTTAACATTCAACCTTCGATAAATCAAACTCCCCACATCGGTTACGCTTTGCTACTAGCCACTGCGGGGAGTGAGCCTATAAATAGCGATTCCGTCATCAAAATAACACTAGTTGGTGTGAATATCACGGAATACGATTAAATGAGAATTCGCTTTGTAATATTAAGAAATGTTAGAAAGGCACAAAACACACACATCGATGGTAGATTGTTGCAAATGCATGAATACGTCCGTGGAGATTTTTCTGAACTATCGAACGAAAACCGAAAGTAGAACTACTTTTACGGCAAGATATTTTATTGGACAGTGAATACGCGGTTTTAATTCTACGCATTTGAAAATCTCATGTATCTACCGACAAGCACTTATTTAGATACATGACTCTTTCCATGTAGTTACAATAGAATGATTTGAAATGTATTTACATCTGACACACTTAATTGGGGAAAGATTCCAGATACTTCTATATAAACATACCATTTAGTTGCGTACTATTTCCTTTATGTGGCATTCTTTTAACCAAGCTGTTATGGAGTCCAGCGACAAATATAAGTCAATGATTACAAAGGACTTGATTTTGATAAAAATCAAGTCCAAAAATCAGTTGATCAGTTATACCTAGGTCATGATAATTACATGTATATGCAAAACTAACAATGCGAAGAACGACTGATAGATTTAAAAAACAATTATTACCTTGCTGCATATCACCCATCATACTACGTGGTGCGTAAACTGAAATATAAACAACACAATTAATTTTGTTTATACATCACGTGGTAAAGTATATATATCACGTGGTCAAAAGTTTATACAACACGTGGTCAAGTTTGTACATCACGTGATCAAGCTTTAGATTTAAGTTACAATAAATTTGTATTCAGCATTACATACAGCCGAGTATGTTCACTGATCAAACTTACCACTCTAATTGACAATGTTTTGAAATGTTCGTAGTTTGTGGATAACTTCATGTGATTGAGCATTTGCCAAATGATCTTAATGCAAGTATGGTTTTGAAAAGACACACCCGTCATTTAAACTTTTCCTGTTAAGTTTTTACTTCTTGTCTAACTTTCCTCTTCACTGTGACATTTATATCAATATAAGTACTTATGTATTAAAGATAATGTAATTTGCCAAGTGTGAATTGTTCAGTTCTGTTCAGTTTTGTTTTGTAAAAGTAGACATCATATTGCTTATACAATGTTGTATGACAGACGGACGGACAGACGGACAGTGGGACAGTTATCATCCAGTAAAATATATAAATACTTACTTAAATCTGGTGTATCCGGTGTGTTAGGATCTGTAAATATAAATATCTGTATCTTATGATTCAATACTTTATTAATTCAAAACTAATCCATAAAAAAAACAATTTCAGCATACTTATAATAATTATAATAAAGACATACTTTTTTAAAAAGACGAAGTAATTCAGTTTGAACAAAATGTGTGTGATTTAAGAACCAGGTAATTAGTACCATCTTGTTCATTAGAGGATTTAGACTGACACAAGATAACATAGATATGATAACAATCATAAATCATAAATATCAGTCATTTTGTTGATGACAACAAGACGAACTATTAGGAGCTAAATCTTGTCCTAACCATAGAATAATTGTAATATGTGATCAAGTCTTAAGGATCTTGTTCCGTATGTAATGGTTTGTGTCTAAAATGATCGTTCTACATGAAATTAGAAACGCAAATGGACGCGAGCTGACAAACTTAGTCTTTGCCCTATTTCCTCATCGTACTCTAAATATTGTTTGGTCAGACTCTATCTGCTGGAGAGTCGACAGTCGTCTTCATAAAATTAAAAATAAAGCACTAAATGTATAAATCAAGAATCAGTTCCCTTTAACTATAAGTCTGGAGTTTCGGTCCTCTCTCTTCATTTTAAAACACATAATACTGTACCTGGTGTATCAAATAACATAGTTGTTCCCACTCCAGCAGCAGCAGGAATACCCTGGGCTGGTAACCCTGCTACTTGTACACCTGCAGGTACTGGGCCGGGAACCGCAGACACGGATGGTACCCCGGACTGAATGTTGGTTGGTACCGCTGATTGAATACTTGCTGGTACCCGCTGATCTACTATAATTGTTCTAGGTCTGAAATAGGTGTTTTATATTTATGATTAGTACAGTAAATCTATTAGAAATATGTTGATAAAGATAAAAACTGTGGATTCATTCACATACTAGTAACTTACATGTACAAACATCAACTATTCAAAGGAACAGGAATGTTTAAAGATATATTATTTCAGACTTATCTCCCTTTGAAAATATCCTCCTTGCAAAATTATCCCCCTTTGAAAATATCACCCTTACAAAGTTACCCTCATTTGAAACATTTCGACTTTACAATCTTACGTCCCTTTACAAATATCCCCGTACATTAATAATTCACTTCCTACCGTCACGTGTTATATTTATACAAGAGATATCACCTGGTAAGTCTGTGAGTTCTTCTACGAGCTATACGAGGTTGAAGGCTCGCAAACAGACCAGAACGACTTAACAGATCATCAAGTGTTATTCTCCCCAGACCCAGTGATGACGAGGCTGAAGCTGAAGACGAGGCTTGTGCACGTACCGCTCTAGGTGCCGCTGTAATAGTAATATATGTTGTTGATATTCGGAAAACTTCGGTCAATGACGTCCAGTACAATATAACAAACTATAGTCAGGAATGAAAACTTTTTGAATAATTTTATAAATTTTAAAATGACAGTATTTTGTAAATCCAAAGATCTTTTCTAGGTTATACTCAAAATAAGTATAATAGATATCAGTCTTACATTGTGACCAATACTTCTGTATAAACATTAAATAGACTATACATAGACTATTGAATGTGAAATTCTTTTGGACAATTAATGACGATACTTTATAAAAGATATCTAATGATACAAATGACTCATGCAATAAAAGATGTTTCACTTGGATCATAGATTCTGCTAATAGACTTCACATTTCTGAAACCCAACATGCAATATACAACTTGAATACATTCTGAAACAACAACAATGGATAAAAACCCAACACCAAGGCGTATGCATACACAAAATGTCATGACAATATGGTGCACTAATTTAAGCGAACACCACGAAACAAAAAAAAGAAAAAAGACGCCAACCAAAGAAAGAATTTATGTGGAAAATAGTCAAATATTCCTGAAGTCGGTTAAAATCGAAGAGTTACAAACAGCAGAAGTTGAACGAATACAGTGGAAAGAAATTCTGACAGAAAATAGTGCGTCTATTAAGTCCCCCACTCCAGCATCAAATAAGATTTGAACACACCTATATGTACATGATCCGCGTCATGAATACCTGTATAAGATAATACGAATTATATTAATTATTGAAAACAAATTTTGGTCATGAAAAGAAGGTAATTGCATTAATTAAATACTACAAAATCATAAAAGTTGAATAGTGATATATTTATAAATAATCATTTTTTGAATTTTAAAGATTCACATAAAATTAAAAAATTACCCTAAATTAACTTAAATATCTAAAAAGCAATAAAATCGACTGGGTGAGTGCACGATAAAACTGTTTTCATTTTTACGAAGGAGATAGATTCTTCTAACACACATCCTTTCATTTTTGTTCAGCAACAGAGTAATTATTGATGAAATCATTTACAAAATATGATTCTTCGATTGATCGATGTATATATACTTTGCATGAAGCAAACTATTGTATGAATTAAAATTTCATTGTACATTAATGGAAACTATGGAAACGTAAATGACACACCCAGATTTTGCTGAAAACTTCGGATATCCGGATAGTCTAAAAATATATAGAGAGAGTATAAATTACAAATTAGAAATCTACAAAGTTTAGTAATTGTTAATATTAAAATGTATAGATGTTCTATATTTACATAATTCTATATCATACCGAATATTCCCTTATAAAGTCCCTCCCACTTGACCACGCCCCCACCAAATACACGAGATAAACTTGCCTTAATTAATAAGTTTCTTGATTGAAGTAATTTTCTCAGGTTATTTATTAGGAAATATTCGGTATTTGTTTTACTCCAAGCGATCATACTGTTAAGATAACTTGATATTTTAGTAATTTAAATAGTGTTAATCATCTATGAGATTTTAGTAAATCACGTCATTTACAGAAAAAGTTGAGCGTTTCCATAGTAAACTTAAATTTTTAATAACCTAAATATGCCTGCATGTCAGGTGCCCACCTTCAGAAAGACTCGAAAAACAAAGAATGTTAATACACACATTCCGGATATGGGTTTGGTTTGGTAAAAAATGTTCGTATCATCAATATTGATACAGAATTTCAAAACGGGCCCGACTGTGTTTTTAAGTAAAACTATAACTTCGATAATCTTACTGTAACAAAATCGGACGAATCTACCTTTAAGCTAAAAATTCTGTAATTTTTTAAATTGGTTTGACTGGGCTGACCGAACAACTATTTTGACGAGTGTTAATAAAGGAATAAAGAACACACGAACGGATAAACGGACGTAATAAAATCAATATCTCACCATTTCGTCTTAATTGCAGAAGTCTCGGCTGTCCTTGGTAACCTTGTAATAATGATAATACTGAAAATATAGGTAGATTTATACAGTAGACATAGGTATATTTATACTGTAGACATAGGTATATTTATACTGTAGACATAGGTATATTTATACTGTAGACATAGGTATATTTATACTGTAGACATAGGTAGATTTATACTGTAGACATAGGTATATTTATACTGTAGACATAGGTATATTTATACTGTAGACATAGGTAGATTTATACTGTAGACATTGGTATATTTATACTGTAGACATAGGTATATTTATACTGTAGACATAGGTAGATTTATACTGTAGACATAGGTAGATTTATACTGTAGACATAGGTAGATTTATACTGTAGACATAGGTAGATTTATACTGTAGACATAGGTAGATTTATACTGTAGACATAGGTATATTTATACTGTAGACATAGGTAGATTTATACTGTAGACATTGGTATATTTATACTGTAGACATAGGTATATTTATACTGTAGACATAGGTATATTTATACTGTAGACATTGGTAGATTTATACTGTAGACATAGGTATATTTATACTGTAGACATAGGTATATTTATACTGTAGACATAGGTAGATTTATACTGTAGACATAGGTATATTTATACTGTAGACATAGGTATATTTATACTGTAGACATAGGTATATTTATACTGTAGACATAGGTAGATTTATACTGTAGACATAGGTATATTTATACTGTAGACATAGGTATATTTATACTGTAGACATAGGTATATTTATACTGTAGACATAGGTATATTTATACTGTAGACATAGGTAGATTTATACTGTAGACATAGGTAGATTTATACTGTAGACATAGGTATATTTATACTGTAGACATAGGTAGATTTCTACTGTAGACATAGGTATATTTATACTGTAGACATAGGTAGATTTATACTGTAGACATAGGTAGATTTATACTGTAGA
The DNA here is from genome assembly GCA_964023205.1 of Lutraria lutraria. NCBI lineage: Eukaryota > Metazoa > Mollusca > Bivalvia > Venerida > Mactridae > Lutraria > Lutraria lutraria. The sequence continues at coordinate 8,607,978 of OZ026849.1, forward strand.
CATTGGTATATTTATACTGTAGACATAGGTATATTTATACTGTAGACATAGGTATATTTATACTGTAGACATTGGTAGATTTATACTGTAGACATAGGTAGATTTATACTGTAGACATAGGTAGATTTATACTGTAGACATAGGTATATTTATACTGTAGACATAGGTAGATTTATACTGTAGACATAGGTAGATTTATACTGAAGAGATAGGTAGATTTATACAGTAGACATAGGTATATTTATACTGTAGACATTGGTAGATTTATACTGTAGACATAGATAGATTTCTACTGTAGACATTGGTAGATTTATACTGTAGACATAGGTAGATTTCTACTGTAGACATTGGTAGATTTATACTGTAGACATAGGTAGATTTCTACTGTAGACATAGGTAGATTTATACAGAAGAGATAGGTAGATTTATACTGTAGACATAGGTAGATTTATACTGTAGACATAGGTAGATTTATACAGTAGACATAGGTAGATTTATACTGTAGACATAGGTAGATTTATACTGAAGAGATAGGTAGATTTATACTGTAGACATAGGTAGATTTATACTGTAGACATAGGTAGATTTATACTGTAGACATAGGTAGATTTATACTGTAGACATTGGTAGATTTAAATACTGAAAGTTTTGAAAATTACTTCTGAAAATACAAACGTCTACATTAAATAATTTGACTGAAAACAAGGACTATTTATACTAGACGATATAAAGATTGATAGCGAAAACTTATATAGAAAACACAAGAATATTACACTGAAAACATAAGAAGTTTGCGTGGAATTTTATGAATATTTGTACTAAAATATACGCATGTAGCTAAAGTAAGATCTATGCTATGATACCTGGTTCCAAAATAATTGATGCGAAAACAATTCTTAATATCATTGTTATCATCACCATTACCTGTAGTCCTAATTGACTTTTTGTCATGACGGGATATAAAAATAAGGATAAATAACATTCATACTTACAATTCTGAGAAACTGTGACGCCTGAAAAAGCAACATGAAATGGTTAGGTGTAAATAACACATTGTGGTACATATGTTACCTATAATACACTCATCTTGTACATATGTTACATATAATTATTACACTCATCTTGTACATATGTTACATATATTACTCTCATCTTGTACATATGTAACATATATTACACTCATCTTGTACATATGTTACATATATTACACTCATCTTGTACATATGTTATATATATTACACTCATCTTGTACATATGTTATATATATTACACTCATCTTGTACATATGTTACATATATTACACTCATCTTGTACATATGTTACATATATTACACTCATCTTGTACATATGTTACATATATTACACTCATCTTGTACATATGTTACATATATTACACTCATCTTGTACATATGTTACATATATTACACTCATCTTGGATCTTCATACTGAGGGTACCATGGCCTCTTATCACACAGTCGTTCATTTTCAAATTGACCGCTTTACACTCAGTACGCAGAAATATAGTTCCATTATCATATCTTGTTTACAGATAAAATCAGGAATTTTAACAATGATTGGTTCATTCAACGTTGACGAAATGTATTATTATTATTCAACGTAAAATTTAAGAAATTTCGTAAACATCTTATAGTATGAATATATGATCGTCGTCAGCTTGAATTATTATACGCAGTTCATGAAGTCTCGTTCTAAAGTACGAGATCTTAATATGTCACAAGTATTGAACTTAGGCCGTGAAATGTAGTTCTTGGTAGGAATACTCAACAATTTACAAGACAACCTTTGTGAACCAAAGAAAATGTCTTAATATTGGAGTGGTCTTAACATTCGAGTGGTCTTAACATTGGAGTGGTATTAATATTGGAGTGGTCTTAACATTGGAGTGGTCTTAACATTGAAGTGGTCTTAACATTGGAGTGGTCTTAACATTGGAGTGGTCTTAACATTGAAGTGGTCTTAACATTGGAGTGGTCTTAACATTGGAGTGGTCTTAACATTGGATTGGTCTTAACATTGGAGTGGTCTTAACATTGGAGTGGTCTTAACATTGGAGTGGTCTTAATATTTGAGTGGTATTAATATTGGAGTGGTCTTAATATTGGAGTGGTCTTAACATTGGAGTGGTCTTAATATTGGAGTGGTCTTAACATTGGAGTGGTCTTAATATTGGAGTGGTATTAATGTTGGAGTGGTATTAATATTGGAGTGGTATTAATATTGGAGTGGTATTAATATTGGAGTGGTATTAATATTGGAGTGGTCTTAACAATATTGGAGTGGTATTAATATTGGAGTGGTCTTAATATTGGAGTGGTATTAATATTGGAGTGGTCTTAACAATATTGGAGTGGTATTAATATTGGAGTGGTATTAATATTGGAGTGGTATTAATATTGGAGTGGTATTAATATTGGAGTGGTCTTAACATTGGAGTGGTCTTAACATTGGAGTGGTCTTAACATTGGAGTGGTCTTAATATTGGAGTGGTATTAATATTGGAGTGGTCTTAATATTGGAGTGTTATTAATATTGGAGTGGTCTTAATATTGGAGTGGTCTTAACATTGGAGTGGTCTTAATATTGGAGTGTTCTTAACATTGGAGTGGTCTTAATATTGGAGTGGTATTAATATTGGAGTGGTATAAATATTGGAGTGGTATTAATATTGGAGTGGTATTAATATTGGAGTGGTATTAACAATATTGGAGTGGTATTGATATTGGAGTGGTCTTAATATTGGAGTGGTATTAATATTGGAGTGGTCTTAACAATATTGGAGTGGTATTAATATTGGAGTGGTATTAATATTGGAGTGGTATTAATATTGGAGTGGTATTAATATTGGAGTGGTCTTAATTGAAGCAGTCCGTTCAATGAGGAAATTGTAAAACTTGGGGTCCACCTGAGATTTAATTAAAAAGTATTAGTTGGGAAAACCAAGTACAATAAAATTCGACAAATTTAAACCATGGAAACCCCACACTGTAAACTCATTATTTACGCAAAATAAAATAGGCCTCAGACGATTATCTTTTTTCTTGTTTATAATGTTCGATGAACAGGATATTTTACACTTCTTAACCACAAATTATAATCCGTTTATAGGTTTAATTATGTCATGTTTTATAAATGATTATTATTTGTACTATCATCTTGACATGTATGTTCTATTTAAATTATCCACCGTAACATCGCCTCCAGTACGCGTGAGCGTGTAAATTAGTAGTTTTATCTTTGCTTCATTTTAATGCAATATGCTTGAAATTACAGTTTGCGTAATTGTTTAGTTAATTAGTACAGTATAATGTACACCAAGTTAGGTCAGAGGCACGTACGATATTAACTTGTTCCTTGGGACTGTTTCAAGTAAAATAGATTTACATTTGGTAAAACAATGCATCTTAAAACACCAATCTTTTAAAACCAGGACTCGTCTTATAAAATCAGGACTCTTCTATTCTTCTTATTTATCAGGCTCCTCTTTAAAAATGTAGGACCAATCTTATAGATTATAAAATTAAGACACACTTAATAAATCAGGACTCATCTTATAAAATCAGGACCCACTTTATTAAATTAGGACTCATCTTATAAAATCAGGACCCACTTTATTAAATTAGGACTCATCTTATAAAATCAGGACCCACTTTATTAAATTAGGACTCATCTTATAAAATCAGGACCCACTTTATTAAATTAGGACTCATCTTATAAAATCAGGACCCACTTTATTAAATTAGGACTCATCTTATAAAATCAGGACCCACTTTATTAAATTAGGACTCATCTTATAAAATCAGGACCCACTTTATTAAATTAGGACTCATCTTATAAAATCAGGACCCAGAATATATAGTAGGATCTAGCGGTTGTGCAATATAGTAAGTGAAGAGTTATTGTTGTTGGTAGTCGTATACATTAAAACTTAGACTGATTCAAGAGTAGATGTGATTTTATTATGTCAAGATCAACGATACAAAGTGAAGGTCATGTGTTGTTGACGAGAAACTGAGATATACAATTTTTGTCATTTCTGTATGCATGATGTTAGCTAAGTATGTTCTTATTAGGCATGTATGTAAAAATATCTGCATTTTATAATGTGATATATCTTCAAATATAGCTTGTTTTTCTTGATAAATTACGTATACAATAAAGATCTTTATATTAGCCACACTATGGTCATATTATTGAATTGAAATAAGTAAGAAATATATGGTCGTTATTATGTTTCAGTCACAACATCAGAAATCTATATTTACAGGAAAAGATCAGTATTTTGAATTACAGTCAGTTTAAAACATACATATCTTAATATTTTAAGGGTACCATTATCATAGTCGTATTAAGATGAGAATATCATAAAATAATCCTAATATATCATACGATTGTCGTATTGTTAAAGTGGTCATTTACTGTTACTGTGTAATAAATAAATTAATTAATATGAATACATCATTAAACAATAAATAAAATTATAGAAATATATTGGTTATTAGATAAAAAATTATTTTTTATGAGGTAAATGATAAAAGGAAGTGATCGATATGTGAGACAATACTTGACACCAAACTTCCTTTTGTCATTTACCGAACAAGAAACGCCTACATGATTGAACATGTCTTCACCAAAATAGTTTTCTTGTCTCCCTGGTCGAGTGGTTAAGGTCGCTGTCTTCAAATCACTGTAATCTATCACTGATGGAGGGTCGTGGGTGGTTCGAGCCCTGCTACCGACCATGTCTCTTTATGTGAGAAAGTAGTTGCTTTACGGAGAATAGGAGTCTAGTACTGGTTCTTCCCAGAAATGATGGTTAGGTGAACTGTTTCCCTCATATGACTCTGACTGTGGAAAAGGGCGTCAAACCCAATAAAGCAAACAAAACCGAACTGGTTTATGACAAGTGAGTTTTTGTCCGGATATTACGTTAGTGATATGTTATTGATATGGTTGATGTCTGTATCGTAAAATTCAAGGAAATTGTTGTCGTTAATTGTTTTAGCAATGTTATAAAAATGATAAATCTTTCAGATTTATCGTAACTTTTTCTACTATCACGTCAATAAGTTTGCCTAAGGCTGGAAAACCTGTATGTATTATAATCACGTGATCACATCAAGTCAGACCGTTATATATTAATTACGCATTAATTACATATTAATTATTATTACTTTCGCCCTCCCGGTTCTTTTCCTACAAGGAGCTGTTTATGTTATGTCTTCTCTCATATTGGTCTTTCGACGATCAGTATGTTTAAACAGTAAGTTACAACATGTGTTCGATAAATTCCAAAATATGTATATGAATTGCAAAATGTGTACAAATTGCAACTGTTAACAATGAATTACAAAATGTGATACAAGATGTGTACTGTAAGTTATAGAATGTGTACAGTAAATTGTAAAATGTGTACATCAAATTGCAGTTTTCATGTTTAAAGTTCAGGGATTTCTTTTTAAGAGAAGTTTTTCCATGAAGAACATTTAAGAAAACAATTTCAATGACAATGACCCAAAGTGATGAAAATATCGTCAAATATAAAAATATAAGGTGCATGTATTCATACTATATGAGATCAAACATAAAAAACAAAAGTCAGAAAAGAAAAAAAACGTGATATTTATTCACGGTTGAGCTTTATTTAGGGTTGAGCTTTATTTAGGGTTAAGCTTTATATAGGGTTGCGCTTGAATCACGGTTGATATTATATCAAGGTTGAACTTTATTCAGAATTTATTTGTTTTATTATGAAAATATTAATGTAATTGACGAGATGTCCTCATTGCAGTCATACAGATAATACAGTATAATATATAACATGAACTTTAACTAGATGTCTGTCTTTATAAAACATATTTACACAATGCTTATTGCAGTAAATTATTTTATTACACTTTAGACGAGAGTACATACAAACATTTAAAGTCAACATCACCATATTTCCTGTCTAGGTTCTACCAATTTACAATTTGTCAAACAAGAACAAGAAAGACTTCTAGTGGATGATCTAATATTTGAAATGTGCGAATTGTATTAAAAACAGATAGTTGAATTTGCACTTAAATCGTTTTTGCAAAATGTGGGTGTAAGATGGTACTTGCTCAAACAAAAGAAATACTTAACAATATTCAAATGTTTGCATATATCATAAATGTTTGTACTCGTATATATCATAAACGTCATCTAGGCAGCACTTTCCGTTAATTGAGATTGGTAATTGTGTACGCATGCGCACACTGACTAGTTACGTAGGTCATTCACTTTTGTTTGATGTTTATTTTGGTCGAACACTATTTTCCGCAATTTGAGTTTTTGTTCGGAAGGTCTGCGCATCATGATAGACGTTGATGGGGAACATTTGAGATGGTACTGCCTTGTATTTGTTGGTCAATTTTGTTGGAATTGTTTTAAGTTCTTAAGAAATTTTCCCGCATTTTGCATACGACAAAAAGAATGACTTGTTGAGAAATAGGGCTAAATGTGGTATCGCGTTGTTTAAATACAAGACAGTAGAATATCAAAAATGTTATCAATAAAGTCGTGAATTGTATGTGCAGACAATTATTAACAAACAAAAGAACGTTGAAGCGAGTAAGGGGCTACATTAATACCTGACTACATCTTCATAGTATGTCGTAAAGCCCACATATGTGAACAAATCATTACATCAGTTACCTCATACGAGAGTTTGTAATTAATCATCATGTCCTACAAAATATGACAATTTATAATTGTTCTCACAAAATCGATTCGTCATCATCCAAATGTTTTATCATCAGTTTAGTCACTGTCTTTATCTAGTTTATTCACTGTGACTGTATTTATCTAGTTTATTCAATCACACATGAGGTCAATTCTTGCTGGAATTCACTTGTACGTATATTTACAGCATATAAGGTAATTAGTGAACAAAAAATCCATAAAGAACGATCTACAGTATAAAGTATGAAGGTATGTTTGCGTGCAGATTATGACACGTTAGAAAGATGGTTGTATACTAGATACCTACCAATTAATGTGACCATCATATATCCTGATAGAACTCTCATCTTTTCACAAAGCTTGGAAGATTTTCACAAAAATAGAAGTCTTTAACTATAGCGTACAGAGCTGTCAGCTTACAAATTTGCGTACAGCTTAGTTTTGGTAAAGTTTTTTGTGTTAGTAAAATCCACAAAAACTATTTTTTTAAACACAAACTATGAACCTCCTCCCTGTCCACAAATGGAATGGTTTACGTATTGTTTTACACTGACTAAATCTTTCCATATATATTTATATATATATCCGCCTAGAATTTTGATGGCCATCAACGCGAGCGGGACGTGGGGTCAATAAGAAGGCATTCTGTTTGTTATGATTGATTTTTGTGACTATTTTATAACCAAAAAATAAATAAAGCATGGGATATAATTTATTATTGACAATCTCGCGGTATTTATGTACGCCATTGTCCATGTTTTATTCCTTTTTTGTTGATGTATTTTTGTTGGCGTCTCGTTCCTTATCTAGTCAGTACATGATGGCTACCATAGATAAGTATAGTTACACATGCACACAGTATGGGGGTGGGGTAATTAAAAAGTCAAAAATCGATTTCAAAATGAACAATAAGACGACAGATCGACATATAAGAGAAAACGACATCTACAGTATGATCTTGTACAAATATGTTTAACCTCATAAAGCAAGAGAAGTAAGAAATGTTATGTTTTTATTCATGAACTCAAACAAAGGTGAATGTCTTCAGACGATCCTGCTCTGTACTTGGCTGTTGGCGATGACAGGGGATGATCGGTGATCGAGTGGTAGCATGCTAGACTACTGAAAGAAAGGTCGTGGCTTCCATTCTCGGCTCCGTCTTTCCAGTTTCTCAGGGACGCATTTTCAGTGTCCTATCACAACTATCGAGCTAAGTACTATGTCCAAAACATCACAGAAATAGAGGATGAGATGTGTTTCTGTGATTTACACCGGACACGACAAACAACCAGAAACAACCATTCTATAAGAGTAAGGATATAAACACCTGGTTCATTGTATCTTTTCTCCCATCTCTCTGGCGCGGCTCTCAAATTACCATAGATGTCCAATGGGTCATTAACCAACAGATAAATAAATACGACGAGGGTAATTACAAGATGGAACAAAAATAGACCAAACCCTAGACATTAAAATCACATGTTAGCAAGATGGTCACTTTATAACAATAAAATAAATATATATATATAGAAATAAGACCTAACTTATTAGGTCGTCAGAACGGGATTGATGTAATATTTAGACAGATGGTCACTGAAAGTTTATCTATGTCAGCTTGTGGAACAAAACATATAGAAAATGTGCAATTCGTTTGTTTCTTAATAATTATTATCACGGAAACAATTTTAAGTAAATGCATTAATAACGTGATTATAGTTTGTCAAAACGTGTGTCAACCGCCGTCTGTGTACAGTGGTTACCCTTTGGAAGGCTTATATTTAACCTGTTAGATGTGATGTGGCTACCTGTTACACAAGACAATCCCACCCACACAAATGTCTGTCAGCAACATTACGGTCATACAGCTTTACCGAATAGTTCAATACAATGTATTATAAATAGTTTCCCTCGGGCTGTATAAAACATATTTCATTACAACATGACATTTGCATACGACTCAACGTGCAGGCTTGCGTATAATTTATAACTTAATAACAATTACTTGTTACAAACTCATATGTGATCATTTTTAATGACATGTAATTTATCACTGATGCAACACTACGCAAACATGGCAACATAACTTATTTTGAAAAATTAATGTTATGTTATATTTTTGTTGTTGTATAATTATACATGTATATTGTTGTATGTTATATAATTATGTAAGTTGTTGTATGTTATATATGTATGTTGTTGTATGTAATACATGTATTTTGTTGTATGTTATATATTTGTCGTTGTATGTTATATATGTATGTTGTTGTATGTTATATATGTATGTTGTTGTATGTTATATATGTATGTTGTTGTATGTAATACATGTATATTGTTGTATGTTATATATTTGTTGTTGTATAATTATACATGTATGTTGTTGTATGTTATATAATTATGTAAGTTGTTGTATGTTATATATGTATGTTGTTGTATGTTATATATTTGTCGTTGTATGTTATATATGTATGTTGTTGTATGTTATATATGTATGTTGTTGTATGTAATACATGTATATTGTTGTATGTTATATTTTTGTTGTTGTATAATTATACATGTATGTTGTTGTATGTAATACATGTATGTTGTTGTATGTTATATATTTGTCGTTGTATGTTATATATGTATGTTGTTGTATGTTATATATGTATGTTGTTGTATGTAATACATGTATATTGTTGTATGTTATATTTTTGTTGTTGTATAATTATACATGTATGTTGTTGTATGTTATATAATTATGTAAGTTGTTGTATGTTATATATGTATGTTGTTGTATGTTATATATTTATGTAAGTTGTTGTATGTAATACATGTATGTTGTTGTATGTTATATAATTATGTAAGTTGTTGTATGTAATACATGTATGTTGTTGTATGTTATATATTTGTCGTTGTATGTTATATATGTATGTTGTTGTATGTTATATATGTATGTTGTTGTATGTAATACATGTATATTGTTGTATGTTATATTTTTGTTGTTGTATAATTATACATGTATGTTGTTGTATGTTATATAATTATGTAAGTTGTTGTATGTTATATTTTTGTTGTTGTATAATTATACATGTATGTTGTTGTATGTAATACATGTATGTTGTTGTATGTTATATATTTGTCGTTGTATGTTATATATGTATGTTGTTGTATGTTATATATGTATGTTGTTGTATGTAATACATGTATATTGTTGTATGTTATATTTTTGTTGTTGTATAATTATACATGTATGTTGTTGTATGTTATATAATTATGTAAGTTGTTGTATGTTATATTTTTGTTGTTGTATAATTATACATGTATGTTGTTGTATGTAATACATGTATGTTGTTGTATGTTATATATGTATGTTGTTGTATGTAATACATGTATATTGTTGTATGTTATATTTTTGTTGTTGTATAATTATACATGTATGTTGTTGTATGTTATATAATTATGTAAGTTGTTGTATGTTATATTTTTGTTGTTGTATAATTATACATGTATGTTGTTGTATGTAATACATGTATGTTGTTGTATGTTATATATGTATGTTGTTGTATGTAATACATGTATATTGTTGTATGTTATATATGTATTTTGTTGTATGTAATACATGTATGTTGTTGTATGTTATATATGTATTTTGTTGTATGTTATATTTTTGTTGTTGTATAATTATACATGTATGTTGTTGTATGTTATATAATTATGTAAGTTGTTGTATGTTATATTTTTGTTGTTGTATAATTATACATGTATGTTGTTGTATGTTATATATGTATGTTGTTGTATGTTATATTTTTGTTGTTGTATAATTATACATGTATGTTGTTGTATGTTATATAATTATGTAAGTTGTTGTATGTTATATTTTTGTTGTTGTATAATTATACATGTATGTTGTTGTATGTAATACATGTATGTTGTTGTATGTTATATATGTATGTTGTTGTATGTTATATTTTTGTTGTTGTATAATTATACATGTATGTTGTTGTATGTTATATAATTATGTAAGTTGTTGTATGTTATATTTTTGTTGTTGTATAATTATACATGTATGTTGTTGTATGTTATATAATTATGTAAGTTGTTGTATGTTATATTTTTGTTGTTGTATAATTATACATGTATATTGTTGTATGTTATATTTTTGTTGTTGTATGTTATATATGTATGTTGTTGTATGTTATATTTTTGTTGTTGTATAATTATACATGTATGTTGTTGTATGTTATACATGTATGTTGTTGTATGTTATATTTTTGTTGTTGTATAATTATACATGTATGTTGTTGTATGTTATATAATTATGTAAGTTGTTGTATGTTATATTTTTGTTGTTGTATAATTATACATGTATGTTGTTGTATGTTATATATGTATGTTGTTGTATGTTATATTTTTGTTGTTGTATAATTATACATGTATGTTGTTGTATGTTATATATGTATGTTGTTGTATGTTATATTTTTGTTGTTGTATAATTATACATGTATGTTGTTGTATGTTATATAATTATGTAAGTTGTTGTATGTTATATTTTTGTTGTTGTATAATTATACATGTATGTTGTTGTATGTAATACATGTATGTTGTTGTATGTTATATATGTATGTTGTTGTATGTTATATTTTTGTTGTTGTATAATTATACATGTATGTTGTTGTATGTTATATAATTATGTAAGTTGTTGTATGTTATATTTTTGTTGTTGTATAATTATACATGTATGTTGTTGTATGTTATATAATTATGTAAGTTGTTGTATGTTATATTTTTGTTGTTGTATAATTATACATGTATATTGTTGTATGTTATATTTTTGTTGTTGTATGTTATATATGTATGTTGTTGTATGTTATATTTTTGTTGTTGTATAATTATACATGTATGTTGTTGTATGTTATACATGTATGTTGTTGTATGTTATATTTTTGTTGTTGTATAATTATACATGTATGTTGTTGTATGTTATATAATTATGTAAGTTGTTGTATGTTATATTTTTGTTGTTGTATAATTATACATGTATATTGTTGTATGTTATATAATTATGTAAGTTGTTGTATGTTATATATGTATGTTGTTGTATGTAATACATGTATATTGTTGTATGTTATATATTTGTCGTTGTATGTTATATATGTATGTTGTTGTATGTTATATATGTATGTTGTTGTATGTAATACATGTATGTTGTTGTATGTTATATATTTATGTTGTTGTATGTTATATATGTATGTTGTTGTATGTTATATATGTATTTTGTTGTATGTAATACATGTATATTGTTGAATGTAATATATTTGATGTTGTATGTTATATATGTATGTTGTTGTATGTAATACATGTATATTGTTGTATGTTATATATTTGTTGTTGTATGTTATATATGTATGTTGTTGTATGTTATATAATTATGTAAGTTGTTGTATGTTATATATGTATGTTGTTGTATGTTATATATTTGTTGTTGTATAATTATATATGTATGTTGTTGTATGTTATATAATTATGTAAGTTGTTGTATGTTATATATGTATGTTGTTGTATGTAATACATGTATATTGTTGTATGTTATATATTTGTTGTTGTATGTTATATATGTATGTTGTTGTATGTTATATATGTATGTTGTTGTATGTTATATATGTACGTTGTTGTATGTTATATATTTATGTTGTTGTATGTTATATATATATGTTGTTGTATGTTATATATGTATGTTGTTGTAAGTTATATATGCATGTTGTTGTATGTTATATATGTATGTTGTTGTATGTTATATATGTATTTTGTTGTATGTAATACATGTATATTGTTGAATGTAATATATTTGATGTTGTATGTTATATATGTATGTTGTTGTATGTTATATTTGTATGTTGTTGTATGTTATATATGTTTATTGTTGTATGTTATATATGTATATTGTTGTATGTTATATATGTATGTTGTTGTATGTTATATATGTATGTTGTTGTATGTTATATATGTATGTTGTTGTATGTTATATATGTATGTTGTTGTATGTAATACATGTATATTGTTGAATGTAATATATTTGTTGTTGTATGTTATATATGTATGTTGTTGTATGTTATATTTGTATGTTGTTGTATGTTATATATGTATATTGTTGTATGTTATATATGTATATTGTTGTATGTTATATATGTACGTTGTTGTATGTTATATTTGTATGTTGTTGTATGTTATATGTATGCTGTTGTATGTTATATATGTATGTTGTTGTATGTTATATGTATGTTGGTGTATGTAATATATGTATGTTGGTGTATATTATATGCATGTTGTTGTATGTTATATATGTATATTGTTGTATGTTATATATGCATGTTGTTGTATGTTATATATGTATGTTGTTGTATGTTATATATGTATGTTGTTGTATGTTATATATGTACGCTGATGTATGTTATATATGTATATTGTTGTGTGTTATATATGTATGTTGTTGTATGTTATATAAAGTTATATACGTTCGCGAGGTTAATTCCAAACCGTACTTGGCGACATTTTCATGTTTTTGAGAAAATCACATTTAAAGGTTCAGCACTTTACTGTAAATCAGAGAAAGCAGAGTTTATATTGAAAGTTAACAACATATTAGGGTAGATTAAAGTCTACATATCCACGTAATTTATATGTCTTTATCTTAATTTGTTACTGATGATTAGCTAATTTTGCACTTGGTCCCTTCTGGTAATCACAAAAAATGGCTCAAACTTTGTTAGGATATTTCATACATGTTGGTGTACAGAAGGAGCCATATGACACTTGGTACATTATAACAATCTTCATAAAATGCAAAACCAAGTAGGGGATTATAGTTTAATGTGAACTTGTACACATAATAATTGTATCACACGTTAATTGTTTGATTATTTTGCGATCGCAAGTGATAACGAACACTCTACTAATGTAATTTGTATTTAATAAAGCATAATTACTAACCAGATGTAGCTAAATCAAGCATTCAGTATGTAGAACATGACATACTAAAATAATGTAATGTAAAAGTAGCTGTTTACAACACCTGTGCGTGGATAATTTAACATCTGATTTAAAGAATTTACAATAATTCTGTCTACAATAGCAGATATAGTTTATTTCAAGATAATAGGCCATGCATCTACATCATATAATAACTTGATATACATTTCATATATATGTGTTAATACATAACACATGATACATAAATTACTTTGATTTAACATTTAACATACTGTATATAATGCATTTAAATTTTACCAATATGTATATACATTTATAACATATAAACGTTCGTACAAGAACAAAATATAAATGTATAATAGAAATGTAAGTACATGAGTACACAGTACGACATGTATACAATGTATATTGCTTAATGTGTTCCGGGTGGTCATGTTATTTTCAATCAGTAAATTAATGCAATGAACAACGTTTTATAGAATAAACAGTCATGTACTTATTATTTGATGGATGAAACAAAAGCAGAAAAATAAGTAGAAAAATAAAAAAGGATTGAAAATAAGAGAAAAGCTGTAGGTATACATTGTTACCAAAGACGTACACATAATAAGTGAGTGGAGAAAAGTTAGTTAAAGTAGTATAATGTGGTTGTATGTTATATGTATGCTGTTGTATGTTATATTTGGATGTTGTTGTATGTTATATATGTATATTGTTGTATGTTATATATGTATGTCGTTGTATGTTATATGTATGTTGTTGTATGTTATATATGTATATTGTTGTATGTTATATATGTATGCTGTTGTATGTTATATGTATGTTGGTGTATGTTATATATGTACGTTGTTGTATGTTATATGCATGTTGTTATATGTTATATATGTACGTTGATGTATGTTATATATGTATGTTGGTGTATGTTATATGCATGTTGTTGTATGTTATATGTATGTTGTTGTATGTTATATATGTATGTTGTTGTATATTATGTATGTATATTGTTGTATGTTATATATGTATGTTGTTGTATGTTATATGTATGTTGGTGTATGTTATATATGTATGTTGTTGTATGTTATATGCATATTGTTGTATGTTATTTGTATGTTGTTGTATGTTATATATGTACGTTGAGATATGTTATATATGTAGGTTGTTGTATGTTATATATGTATGTTGTTGTATGTTATATATGTATATTGTTGTATGTTATATATGTATATTGTTGTATGTTATATTTGTATGTTGTTGTATGTTATATATGTATATTGCTGTATGTTATATGTATATTGTTGCATGTTATATATGTATATTGTTGTATGTTATATATGTATATTGTTGTATGTTATATATGTACGTTGTTGTATGTTATATGTATGTTGGTGTATGTAATATATGTATGTTGGTGTATGTTATATGCATGTTGTTGTATGTTATTTGTATGTTGTTGTATGTTATATGTATGTTGGTGTATGTTATATATGCATGTTGATGTATGTTATATATGTATATTGTTGTATGTTATATATGTATGTTGTTGTATGTTATATGTATGTTGGTGTATGTAATATATGTATGTTGGTGTATGTTATATGCATGTTGTTGTATGTTATTTGTATGTTGTTGTATGTTATATGTATGTTGGTGTATGTTATATATGCATGTTGATGTATGTTATATATGTATGTTGGTGTATGTTATATGTGCATGTTGATGTATGTTATATATGTATGTTGTTGTATGTTATATATGTATATTGTTGTATGTTATATATGTATATTGTTGTATGTTATATGCAGGTTGTTGTATGTTATTTGTATGTTGTTGTATGTTATATATGTATATTGTTGTATGTTATATATGTATGTTGTTGTATGTTATATATGTATATTATTGTATGTTATATATGTATATTGTTGTATATTATATATGTATGTTGGTGTATGTTATATTTGTACGTTGTTGTATGTTATATATTTATATGTTGTTGTATGTTATATCTATATTGTTGTATTCAATATATGTACGTTGTTGTATGTTATATATGTATGTTGTTGTATGTTATATGTATGTTGTTGTATGTTATATATGTATGTAGTTGTATGTTATATGTATGTTATTGTTTGTTATATTTGTATGTTGTTGTATGTTATATATGTATATTGTTGTTATATATATGTGTATGTTGTTGTATGTTATATGTATGTAGTTGTATGTTATATATTTACGTTGTTGTATGTTATATATGTATGTTGTTGTATGTTATATATGTACGTTGTTGTATGTTATATATGTACGTTGTTGTATGTTATATATGTATGTTGTTGTATGTTATATATGTATATTGTTGTTATATATATGTGTATGTTGTTGTATGTTATATGTATGTTGTTGAATGTTATATATGTATGTAGTTGTATGTTATATGTATGTTATTGTTTGTTATATGTGTATGTTGTTGTATGTTATATATGTATGTAGTTGTATGTTATATGTATGTTATTGTTTGTTATATTTGTATGTTGTTGTATGTTATATATGTATATTGTTGTTATATATATGTGTATGTTGTTGTATGTTATATGTATGTAGTTGTATGTTATATATTTACGTTGTTGTATGTTATATATGTATGTTGTTGTATGTTATATATGTACGTTGTTGTATGTTATATATGTACGTTGTTGTATGTTATATATGTATGTTGTTGTATGTTATATATGTATATTGTTGTTATATATATGTGTATGTTGTTGTATGTTATATGTATGTTGTTGAATGTTATATATGTATGTAGTTGTATGTTATATGTATGTTATTGTTTGTTATATGTGTATGTTGTTGTATGTTATATGTATGTAGTTGTATGTTATATATTTACGTTGTTGTATGTTGTATATGTATGTTGTTGTATGTTATATATGTACGTTGTTGTATGTTATATATGTACGTTGTTGTATGTTATATCTATGTTGTTGTATGTTATGTTTGACACTTCAATAGGATATTATTTTCTGTTTACGTGTCGGTTGTAAAGTTGTTGTTGTTTTCAAAACATTTGACACAAAACAATGTTGCCTGGTTTTATTTCATATCGCGTGCCAGACAATTTCTTGTTTGACAAGTTCTACGTCACGGGAAGCTCGTATTTTAGGGATGAGGACACTCCCATGTATGCTCTCTAATGTTTTCACTTGACGTAGCAAGGTTGACAACCAATAAATTCACGATTTTCTCATCTGGAACAATCAACGTAAAGTTAAACATAATTAACTACAACGTTTGGTTAGCAGCGATGTAATAAAACGTCTTAAATAAACCCAGTGTTAACTTTATAATTACTTCTCTCGTCACTCCGAGCTGACGTGAAGTTATGTAGAAGTGTATATAACATATTCATCTTACATCCGATCTACTGTTGAAACTTTTACGTAATATTTATGAGTTGAGTTTAGAATTAAACCAGAGCAGACCAAGTTAAAAGCATCACCAACGCTTTATAATCAGCACCAAAAGAGATTGCGTTTGGATTGCGACAGTGAAATTGGAATTTATATGTCACATCAGACTAACTAAAAACTGCGGACACGAGAAGTGATTAGTGCATATAATTAGATAAGAAGTGTGTGGACCTGAACAATATGGCTGGTCACATTAGAAATGTTCTAACTACAGTGTGTTGGTTTGTCATTCTGTCAACGTTGACAGGTAGGTTAACAAATATAAATATAATATGGCGTCTCATTGATAGATAAAACGGTGTTTATTTGGTTGTCACTAACTGACAACGAAACATTGAAAATACCCAACTTTCAAATACACTTGACTATAATCTAACTGTCCGTAAATCAAATTGTGTCATAAGAAGTAATTCAGTTATTATTGAAATGAAGGGGCGTATATTTTAATTATTGAAAAGAAGGGGTGTATATTTCAATTATTGAACAAGGGAAAGACCGACCTGAGATTTTACTGCCAAGTTTACCCGAAGTTTTGGTCACGCGACAGTCATTTCATATTTATACGAACTATATCTCCGAATTGACAAGAAATCATTTTAAAAAGTACTACCCACTTACCGACACTATATTTTGAAATGTTAGTGAACACCAGGTATTGGTGTTCACTATAAAATAGTATAAGTATTGATGTCTCGTAGATTCTATTTTTTTAGTTATGAGCAAAACTTTTCATCAGTGGCCAGATGTCTCTAATGTATGCATTCAAGATTTACAAGAGGGCGAGTTAACATGAGGAATTCAATAAACTTGTGATGTGATTTCGCGAAGATGATCATCATACCATTTACTATTTTACACAATTTTTATTTATCTGTTGTTTAACGGACCGTTCCACAGTTATGATCATTTGAAAGCCTCCACAGATAGAGGGGTGATAAGATACAGGAGAACTAGGCATTTATATCTCTAGATATAGTTCATATAGTATTCCTGGTTCTTTATCATGTTTGGTGTAAAGCATCAATACATGCCTCACCTGTTTCCTGTGATATTCTTAACACAGTACTTGACTCAGTAGCTTGAATGAGAACACTGTAAAGGTGTCCCTGAAATATTGAAATACGGAGCCGAGATTCGAACCCACGATCTTATGTTTAATAGCCAAGCGCAATATCACTGGACCATCGATCACCAACTTTACATAATAAAATATACACATGAAATTATACGATCATTGAATCTGATTTAGTAGTCACCTTGTGAATAAGGGTCGCCATTTAACAACAGTCCCTCTGAATAACTCATTTATATTATAAATATAACCTTGATATAATGACGATCGTTCTGACATATATAACTCGGTCTTAACATTTAGATGGACCCATTCTCCAGTTGTAATATGGAAGAAATATTCCAAAAACTGTCCGAAAGTTAATGATCGTTTTCACAAGGTGGGCGTATTTTTGTGATGGGGGCTCTGTGTAAGTTTTACACAATGTAGAAATATTTCTCACATTTTGTCATATACGGAAATAATCAAACCAGAATTTACAGGCTGTTTAATTGTTTCATAAAACACGTCACGTGACTTGTAATCTGAATGAATTTCTTGTTAAATTGCATAAAACAACATGTAAAAACACTTTTTTTTCAATAAAAACAAACATTATGACGTCACTGTTATGTAAGCTAATCACATGTCTAGTTTACACGATACATCAAACCTGCTTGATTTTGTTTCTGGTGAGTCGTAACTTTGATAAATCTGTCTTTATACGGTTTTATTAGGACTGTAACGTATAAATCTACAAAAAGAAACATTGAGCACATATTTAGTTAGTTATTCACCAGCATGATACAACATTATAACATCATCTAGTACTATATAATGTTCTCACTTACTTTGATAGCATTTTTTACAAACCTTTGATTGTAGTTTCATGCTACGCCTCTCAAAACGAAGCTTTACTTGTCGCTCTGGTGATTTTGCTTCGAAGTTTTTCTGCATGCTTTGTTTGACAAAAGCGCCTCGTGTGATAAATGTTATGGACCTAAGTTCGAAGAGATTATTCAACGTTTTGTAACTAGACTAACTGACTTAGTTTTAGTTAGTTTAGTTAAACTTTTTGTAGGTTTGAACTAGTGATGGGCAAATCGGCTGGAGTTCTATCCGATTTATCGGCATAATCGGATAAAACAACCGATGTGATTAATCGGACATAATCGGATAATCGGTCCCTGGAACAATAAATAACAATTATTCCTCTAAATTCTTATTTAAATGTTCTTTTCTATATGCTCCACAGGAGTCAAATAATCAAATATTTACAACAGTAGGTATGTTATTTCTGTATTAAATAATAACAGTTGTATTGCAAAACATCTATACATGTACATGACAAACAATATTACATAATTATTATCTAAACACAGCAATATATTTCATCTATATATACAACTTTTAAATGGCATGTAATTAGACATTCTTTCTTCCAACTGTATGGTTTGGTTTTTGCTTCATTCTGGTTCTTGATCATTTATACAGCAGGATATGCTCCATGGACATGTGTAGAGTCAACTGTATATGTATTTGCTAGAAAAGAAAAACAATATTTCATTAGGTGTGTTTGCAAAAAAGCTATTAACAAATAAAAAATAAACAAATTAAGCGCAAGAGAAAAATTAACTTAATTTAAGATTCTTGACAGTAAAAACAACACAATAGAATTAAGATAAATGATTTGGTATGAAAAATTATGTTTGAAAGTAACTGCATTTCGGGTATAACGGTATTCGGATATTACAAATGTTGATTGGGTTAGGATAACTAGGGATGCTATATAACTTAGCATCCTTGGTATAACTAAATACTGAAACATTCTACGATCATTTTGCTAAACAATTGCAAACCTCACTATCATACCTTTGTTTAACTAAGTAAGTCTTTTGTCGGTTTCCCCATATTAAAATTCACGAATACAGGGACTGTAGGTAACAAAGAGTCACTGTATGAACCCAGACACTCTTTGTAGCGCCTTTCGTAAATGATTCAAAGTTCTTCGTCTGCATCTGACTTTGCAGCCATGCTGAATGCTGGTACCCCGTAACCAGACAAGAATCTTAACATAAATCCAGTAAGCAGGGTACAAATAAACTGGTTCCCGTTCCATGTTGCACTTACAATATCCCATGAGATTGGGTTTTCAATGCTGGCTCTGAACACACAAGTCAACGGGAACCAGTTTAGGTACTAAACGGGTCAGAGTAGTTTCCCTTGCTAAGAATTGGAGAAATTAAACCAAATATCAGTAAAAAAAGAAAAGTATACTTAAACACGAAAGGACCGATAATCAATCGACTGGCTGAAGTGACGTCGGCGATGTCGCTCTGAAATTTTACACCGACGATTGTCTAGTTTGAACCCTCATATTACGAGTCACGTGACTAATTCTGGTCCCTGAACTCGGATATTATAACGATCACCCCTGGGGTAACCAGCATCACTACGTTGGCCCGACATCGAGCCGATATTGTCTTCAATGTTGGCCCTACATCGGCATCTTGATCGTTTCGACAGGATTTCCCGACATTTATCCGATGTTCTGCCGATATTCCAGGAATCGCTTTAATGACCCCTAAATACTGGTATAGACCTACTGCGAACAGAAGCTAGTAAGACAAATATTGTATAAACTCATACATGGATCATAGTCTGCTGTCATGTGAGGAAACAATCAAACTAGCCCGAGTGAGAGAGTTTGGTTACAAAGCTACTACAAGTTATTTCATATATGTGTTAATTTCTAACAGGTCATCTTTCATTAAGATAACAAAATAAATAGAGTATTTTCTATATCTATTTAATCAACATCATGGTGATCATGTACATCTTATGATCTTAATTATGGGACTGGGCTCCAGATTAGTATTTTAAATCCAGACACTCCTTCCATGTAATAGAAATTATTTCAAAGTAAAATTTAAGGTTCTTTAAAAAGAAACAAGTGCTTAATTGTTTAATTATGGGGCAAAATATAACAATAGAAAAATGATATACATGAGTCTTAATGTAGCTCTTGAAAGTTCATAGGGTATGAACTGGAATAGAGTCCCAGACCCATTATGATAAAAACTATATTCAAATTCTAGCTATGTTTCCACTATCTAATGTAATTCATGTTATGACAATTAAGCTAAAATGAAACCCAAATACATAAAGAATGAAAAATACAATAAGAAATCAATATATAACTGAGATTTTCATTACTCTGCAAATCCTATGTTTAAAATATGAATGTGGTCAGTGATATTGAAATTATTATTGTACTACTTGGCACTTCTAAATTTAATTATTCACACAATTAGTCATACTCATACATAAACAAATACAAAATTACTAATGCTAACAAATTAAAAATACACTGTATATATCTTCCAAAAGTCTTAAACAAAAACTTAAAAACACTATAAAAGTTCATTTTGGTCATTCATGTAATTGTTTATAGTTGATTGATATTATTTTTCGCTTCTTTTTCCACTATCCCTTGTCACTGTTGGTACATACTACTGTCTCAACACCACCTTAACATCAGCTTCCTAAACACTTTGAATTGTCCTTTGTACAGCTTCAGCTACAATATAATTAATCAATAAATTGATAACACAGTATTTAAAAACATACAATAAGCACAATTCATTTCCTTTAACTAATGCAATTAGCCAAATAGTTTCCTATTTCATGTACATAATAAGGTCCAAATTAAATCATACTGTTGTAATAGGAGGAAAATAATGTACCCAATGTGAGGACTCAAAGCTGCCACCTTCTGCTTGCAAGTCAGATACTCTACCGACTGAGCTAATCGGGCTGGTGAATATCCCATCCAATTCATAAATACAATGTATCACACCGCCACATTGCTCCTTCCTTTTTATTAAAAAAAAATGATTTTGGGGCTAGTCTCATACTAACGGCATCAAATGTAATAGGAAGAGGAAAATAATGTACCCAATGCATGGCTCGAACCCGCGAACTCTTGCTTGCACGTCAGATGCTATACCAACTAAGCTGATCGGGCTGGTGAATATCCCAGCCAATTTACAAATTACAATATATCACACTGCAACTAAGAGTAATCAAGCTTAAAATCTTGAAGATATAAGATATATTTATATATATAATATATATGTGATAATAATTACATTTGTAACTTACAATGAATGTTACTAGTATATTGCCAACTTGCAACATAACCATTGTATATTCCGACACACTCTCTGGGGACTAACTACTAAATACATGTGTATGCCATGCTGTGTCTTTGGTATCCTTCCCTGATAAAATCCTGTAAAATATAAAATCAAATTCAAAAACAACATATTCATTGTATTTCAAACATGTACCTTATCACAATCTATGGTATCTAGTCATACTAAAAAATTAACAACATTAACAGAACAATAACATGATTTATACTTGTATACTCCTATTAGTATTATAGAGTCTATAGGTAGATCTTATTTCCATCAATATATTTCAAAATATTATTTATAATTAGAACTTTTTAGAATATTTATTTATGCATTCATTATTTACACAGAATAAATTAATATGAGCAGTTGAAAGTTCAATGTCTAATTGATATAAATTTACAATACAAGCCCCACATACCTGTCATTTAATAAAAGTTGTAATTCCTTGAAGTGCATAATTTTCTCCAATCAATCATGTTTAATATATTACTTAGCAACTTAGTGCACTTTCTGTACTTTAAAAACCAATTCTGCTTCATCTTTTTTATACTGTAGTTGTAAAAATCTGCTGGTCTGGAGCTAAAACAAGAGACAAATGGAAATAAGAGTAATTTTACATAAAGATTTACAAATAATTTTGAATTTAATTATTAGACTGAGTACACACTGGTAATTGGTCTTTGGTGTAAATGAACCATAATCATTATGGTAAAACAATGAAATCAAATGAATAACATAACATTCCTTGAATGTAGATATTCTGCATAAACATGAAATTAGTAACATGAGCAATTTTCTTTTGTTATAGACAGTCGCGAAAACATATGACAATAAAGCAACAAGCTAAAATAAGTTCCCAAGATAATTACTTTACTGTCAATATCCACCCGCTGTTGTTGATGTATGCCTTTTAAAGTAATTTTCCAAACTCACTGACATGCTTCTTGTAACAAAAACTTAATTGTTATTTTCATGAAATCTATCCGACCTGCTGCTAACACTAGTTCAAGAAATTCAAATATGGCGGTCAGCACTAAATGACTAATGCAGGCGGTTGACCTAGATACTTAAATCTTGTTACAAGTTATCTAAGATAAGCCAAGATAATATATTTCAAAATGTAAATGAATACTTACATCATAATTAAAATTAACGTTTTGCTTCTTCACTTCTTTCATTTGCCTCATTGATTATGTAAAAACAGTTAACTAATTAATGACAAAATACAGTCGTCTACATATATCGGTCCTACGTCAATCCGACATCTACTAGACATTGAGATTCGAACGAATGTAAAGAGTCAGATTCATCGTGTTTATCATTTATATTTTACATATTCATGTCTACAGAATAGGTTAGAACTTGAATAGTTTAAAGTTTAAGTTTATTGGTATTATCGGCATATAATGCCTCTGAATAAGTTAACACCAAGTGTAATACACACTTTTTATCCACCTACGTCGGTCCTATGTCGGATTGACGTTGGCAAATATTGTCGATATTCCGCTCTTTAGCCGCCGTCGGGCCGACATAGTGATGCTGGCTGGGACAGTACCAGCAACATTAGTTCAACCAAAAGTTAAATCCGAATTCACGAAGACACGAAGATCAGAAATGGCAGAAATCAGCCACCATAGTTTTATATGAATGATTTGTGGTTGTCTTTTCAGACAAGTAAAACATAATCCTTTAACGGCAGTATTGAAGTTACTATGCCTAATTAGATACCATTTTATACAAAAGATAAGACGCCTTGATGTTACAAGAAAACATTCCTCAGTTTAACATGTTTTAAACATTGCATACCAATGATTACATGTATGTATCAAAATCTGTTTGTGACCTAAAAGATGAAGCAAGATTAACGTGTTAAATTGTGAATTCTATACGCAAAATGCACGTAATTTATCGCGCATATCAGTTTATTTAGAAAGTGGTAAAATTAGTGCGCGACGATACAAATCGGATTATAATTTCTATGTGACAGAGTGACAAAACATGTCTTATTTTGAAAATTTAGCGGTCATTTCGAATCGAGGCAGTAGAACTTTGGCACGCACCCTAAATCGGTTCTATTTACCATTCCACGCATGCGTGCAAAATGTGGTACATGTATGACAATGTGGTACGTGTATGACAATGCTGCTCATGGTGAGCTATTGTGATCGCGTGATGTCCGTCGTTCGTGCGTGTGTGCGTGCGTGCGTCTACAATTGCTTTAAACAGCATCTCCTTCTTAAGCAGTTGGCCAATTTCAACGAAACTTTACAGGGATGTTTCTTACATGTAGCTCTACCAAAGTTGTTCAAAAACATTTATTTCAATAAAAACTCTGGTTGCCATGGCAACCAATAGGGAAAACTTTAAAAATCTTCTTGTCCAAAACCACAGGGCGTAGAGCTTAGACATTTGGTGTGAAGCATTGTCTAGTGAACATCTACCCAGTTTATTTAATTCATTGCCCAAGGCTCAAAATTGACCCCGCCCCTTTGTTATTCAAGAGCATATTCTATGACCAGAACTTAGCATGTCAGGCTGGACATGGAAGTATGCATGCGTCCTACATTTAGTTCGAACGGAAAATCTCCACGCTTTCATGACTTGTATATAAATAACTTAACATGTCTTTCATACTTATATCTACTTAACAGCATGAACGCGTAAATTCATTTCAATATTTTTATTAAAATCACGATAATTAGGTATATATATTACGTTACATTATACGGCGTATATATTGTACTATTTTTTGTTTTGTTTTTCTGACTAATATTCCTTGTACTCATATATAGAACATGGCCGCACGTCATCAAACATGTTTTGTATTTGACCACAAGGCCGGGTTTGTGTGTAACACGTGTAACACCATCGTACAAACAAGTACATTATGAGACGCTTGACATTGTCACTGGTGTTGTCTAAATGTACACTGTCTGGTCATAAAGTGTTGTGGTTCTTATAGGAAACATTATTTTATAAGTTGAGCATAGACTGATATATTACCACTATAACTTACAACATATGTATACTGACTTTCATTGCCCAGGATAGTTGTGAGTTTTGTGCAGAGATGATGTAAATGAACTATTTTATGATTTACGACAACATGGTACAAAGCTATGTAATGTTGTGCACATAGAGTGACTATAAGCACATTTAAGGAATTCAATGAGATGCGGGCGTTAAATGTTCGTTCTGAAAAAATGACCCCATTGCTAAGGACCAATACACACAAAATCATTCTGTGATTGTCATAAATATACAATGTTAGACATTATTGAAATATTTGTGGTGTGATGTCCACAAACATTGTTTAAACATACATGTCATTTTGAAATATACAGGGATGTCTAAGTAATCCACAAAATATAGGTAACACCACAATATTAATCACCTGGTTATTTCCTTATTCGGTTAATTTGCAGTTAATTCTCTGTCAGCTATATTGAGCAAAGATTAGCACTGTTATGGTTTCAGAAATAAATCTAAATTAGCGTTAAAGTTGGGCAGTGACCCCCCAAAATATACCTCACAAAGTTCCAGAGACAAAGTTGAGCTAACATCTAACTAATGGGGAAACAGTTTAGGCTTCACCATCTATCAGCCAATCTCTCAATTCAGATAAAACACACCACACTATAGAGGACGCTCTATGGCGCGAACTGTCTGGCTGGTGGAATCAGTTCCAGCTTTCACGAAATAGAGTTATTTCCCTTGTTTATTTTGTATTATGATCACGTTGTTTACAATTATACATCGTATCATATAACTACATGGATATGATATAACACTTATTGTTTTAATTCAATATATGTTTTTATCATATTCGTTTATAAGCAGTTAGCAACATTATTTTGGAATGAAGTATTGTTATCTGGGCAGATATCATCTGTAATATATGTATATCTGTATGAAACGGATCCTATATACACGAGGTCTACAAGGTCTGAAGTCGAGGTTTTATAGCTTGAGATTGGTGACAGATCTCCAATCTCAAGTTGAAGACTTTTGATCTTCTCAAAATAATAATTGTAATTGGATGAAAATGATAACATAACGTTAGCCCTAACGTTGGTGATGTTTTTTTCTACAACATAAGGTTATCTCGAGCGTAAGGATTCAAATGATGTAATGCTCTAATGTATAATCCGATTAAGATATTTTCAGTTTAATTAATGGTCCACAAAAGTTGGCTACACTTTATAGAGTTTAATTGTTGTTTATAACAAAGCTGTGTGATCAAGTACACTAACTGTCTAATTGTCACTTATAGTTGGATTCGTGACTTGAACCGTTACATAATTTATAAAAAATGGCAACTTTTTTCGCGATATCATGTACGTTAATGATTGATGTTCCTCGTGCATATCCATGTGAGTGATTAAATATATGCTACCATCAAACTAATTGTTATTTAATATGCTATTTATGTTATTAGTGTTATTTATGTTTTAATGTTTTAATGTTATTTTTATGTTTTCAGTTGATGCTTGTTTCCCCTCCAAATACTGGATGAGTTGTTTATTTAATACATGTAAATTTGGTGGAAAATGCCTAGGAGATCCTACAGCAAAATGCAGGTAAAAGTACACTATTTGTGTAGTGTCTGTCCAACCGTCCGTCCATTTCTTCGTTTCTATGTTTGTTTGTTTCATTGGAAGTAGCGTAAAACTATATTTCGATGATGTAAAATGGTGTTCAAATTTTATTCTATTTCTTATCAAGACTCCATCCACCAGAAGTGTAGATCTTGAATGTCTCTAGACAGATTGCCATAGACATATGCCTAAAATCATTATTATCAGATTTAGCAGGAAGATGGGCGTGGTCATGTAATGGTAGGTGTGTATATGTAATGTTGGGTGTATATGTAATGGTAGGTGTGTATATGTAATGTTGGGTGTATATGTAATGTTGGGTGTGTATATGTAATGTTGGGTGTGTATATGTAATGTTGGGTGTATATGTAATGTTGGGTGTGTATATGTAATGTTGGGTGTATATGTAATGTTGGGTGTGTATATGTAATGTTGGGTGTGTATGTAATGTTGGGTGTGTATATGTAATGTTGGGTGTGTATATGTAATGTTGGGTGTATATGTAATGTTGGGTGTGTATATGTAATGTTGGGTGTATATGTAATGTTGGGTGTATATATGTAATGTTGGGTGTGTATATGTAATGTTGGGTGTGTATATGTAATGTTGGGTGTATATGTAATGTTGGGTGTGTATATGTAATGTTGGGTGTATATGTAATGTTGGGTGTGTATATGTAATGTTGGGTGTGTATATGTAATGTTGGGTGTATATGTAATGTTGGGTGTGTATATGTAATGTTGGGTGTGTATATGTAATGTTGGGTGTATATGTAATGTTGGGTGTGTATATGTAATGTTGGGTGTGTATATGTAATGTTGGGTGTGTATATGTAATGTTGGGTGTATATGTAATGTTGGGTGTGTATATGTAATGTTGGGTGTGTATATGTAATGTTGGGTGTGTATATGTAATGTTGGGTGTGTTTATGTAATGTTGGGTGTATATGTAATGTTGGGTGTATATGTAATGTTGGGTGTGTATATGTAATGTTGGGTGTGTATATGTAATGTTGGGTGTGTATGTAATGTTGGGTGTGTATATGTAATGTTGGGTGTGTATATGTAATGTTGGGTGTGTATATGTAATGTTGGGTGTATATGTAATGTTGGGTGTGTATATGTAATGTTGGGTGTATATGTAATGTTGGGTGTGTATATGTAATGTTGGGTGTGTATATGTAATGTTGGGTGTATATGTAATGTTGGGTGTGTATATGTAATGTTGGGTGTATATGTAATGTTGGGTGTATATGTAATGTTGGGTGTGTATATGTAATGTTGGGTGTGTATATGTAATGTTGGGTGTGTATATGTAATGTTGGGTGTGTATATGTAATGTTGGGTGTGTATATGTAATGTTGGGTGTATATGTAATGTTGGGTGTGTATATGTAATGTTGGGTGTGTATATGTAATGTTGGGTGTATATGTAATGTTGGGTGTGTATATGTAATGTTGGGTGTATATGTAATGTTGGGTGTATATGTAATGTTGGGTGTGTATATGTAATGTTGGGTGTGTATATGTAATGTTGGGTGTGTATATGTAATGTTGGGTGTATATGTAATGTTGGGTGTGTATATGTAATGTTGGGTGTATATGTAATGTTGGGTGTATATGTAATGTTGGGTGTGTATCTAATGTTGGGTGTATATGTAATGTTGGGTGTATATGTAATGTTGGGTGTGTATGTTATGTTGGGTGTGTATGTAATGTTGGGTGTATATGTAATGTCTCAGGATCTCTGACTAGCCAGGTTGTTATAATTCTCAGGAACTAATATACTTGTTTGTTTGTTATTCGCATTATATTAAATTTTTAATATTCTGTCCGAATGATATGAGTAACTTACTTACTGTGTCGTTGATTTCGTGCAGATGTAATAGAATTATTAACATGCATTATTATGTATCGATTTCCATAATACCGCAATTAATTTGCTAGTTGCATCGGTATATATAATTATACTAGTAAAGTAAACAAAAATCGTAACTGATTCTTACAATATGGACATAAGGTATTCCAGCGCTGGTAATGAATGTTCTTGCAATGTGTCATGACTTGACTAATACTGACTAATAGATGGCTGCTAGTGTTCCATGGGGAAGACATTTGTGTAAATGATTGTTTCATATTTCGGATTTTGCAATAAAATTAACGCCCTTCTATGACTAACACGTTACATTAAGTTGTTACAGAAATAATGCTGGTGACTAACTATCTTCTTTCCTTTGTGTAATTATGACAGGAGATCAAACAATGCTTCTGTCCAATGGGTGAGCTCAGATATTCATCAAATAACAACAGCTTATAATGTTAGTTTCTTTCTCGGCTTCACTTCTTGTTATGCGTCACACGTATCGTCAGGTTTAAGGTCATTGTTCCGGACCAGATTGATTCCCGGTCCACAAACACAAAACCTCTTAATCTAGCATAATGACGTTATCACATGAACTCAGTTGTCCCGATATTCTAAATTAATTTATGTATGTCTATTTTTAGAATGGAGAAAACAGAATGCAATGGTTGTAAGGCCACGTGGTTCACGCCGAGTGGTGAAAAAGCCAACTGTTCCGTATCGAAGAACTTAAAACGTGCGTATCCCCAAATATGTTTACATATAGTTTACATACAACGGCATTGGTATTTATGATCTATAACCGAATCATTTTATTCCACTGATATATATGACAAGCATGTAAAATCAGCATTTGTATTCAAAATAATGTATATTATGCTGAACTGCTACATTATGTCAGGTATTTTCCACAACTGTATTCGACAAATATTTAATAAAACTCGTACTGCGTTCAATGTTTTTTAAACATTATAATATATACTTCCTTCTACTGGTTGGATAACATGATGTTCGCGTTAAGTGATACATGTTTTTTTATTTTCAGTTTGTCCTGGTGGGGAGAGGGTAGTTCATTGTAAGGTAGATTCATGCAAATGGCCATGTGACCATATCGACTTCAAAGGAGCACAATGCAGGTATCGTTTTTGTGACAAAAGTCTGTAAAGACCAGTATGGCA
The DNA here is from genome assembly GCA_964023205.1 of Lutraria lutraria. NCBI lineage: Eukaryota > Metazoa > Mollusca > Bivalvia > Venerida > Mactridae > Lutraria > Lutraria lutraria. The sequence goes on from OZ026849.1 coordinate 8,638,019, forward strand.
AACCTTGCAAATCAAAAATATATTGTATACCAAGAAACTGCAGTATAACTCCAAAGCAACACCCTTTGGTAGTAGCAAAATTATTAGTTTGTGCAGTGAGAGAGGAAATCCTGCTGTTGTTGCAAGCAGATTGTTGCTCAAAACTTTAGGAAAGAGAGTCCGCTCTGGAGAGGTTGAACTGTATAGTCCTTATGGTGATGTAGTCACGTGGTGAGGTAGTCACGTGGTAAGGTAGTCACGTGGTGAGATAGTCACGTGGTGAGGAAACATTGCCTGCTGATCTGAACATGGCTGGTTATAAGATTATCTGAATGTTTGAAGTGGTGGCTTAGTGATGAGGTGTAACTGTACCTATGGTTTACTCTTCTATTTGGATTTTGTTTTAAAGACAATCTGTTCCATTGGATGACTTGTAAACAGGTTTGACTGTTCATGTTTCCTGTTCAGTTTTATGATATAGATAACACATTGCCGTATTCCAGTCATTTGATCTTATTGACGAAGTCATACTTTCTGTTGTGTCCATGTTGGATTTAAGGTGTTTGTAGTTAAACGTCATTATATAAGAACGTGAAAGCATACAAATACTAAAGGCGGACTGTTTTCATGATTCTTAATTCTCTGATGACAACAATAATAGTACATTTGATGAACGTGTTGAATAAACCGCAGCCTTACACTCTCATTAATAACATTATTATTACCATTTGCATTATAATTACCGGATAACAGTACAGTGCAGTAATTACACACAACGAGACCATGTGACACTGGTTCCCTTCATAATGCCCCCATCACCGCACCACGCTCGCAAAGTCCCCATCACGTCCTGAAAATTCTGATGGACGTGGCGAGGACGAGGTCAAACTCGAAAAAATGATGCACCCAGGTTCTCACTACGTCCTTACAACGTCTTTGCCAGGTTCTCACTGCGTCTATCACGTTCCCAGTAAGTTCATTACACGTGCAGGTTCCCGTTGTCACCAGGTCTGTTGCGTTTATACTACGTCCCAATTACGTGCTCACTACGTCCATGCAGACTGAACTGCGCTCTCCCTAGGTCCCAATAACGTCCTCATTGCATTCACTAGCTCCGTATGTATACTGTTCCGTGTGTCCATTTATTTTAACTGGTCATGATATCCGAACAGCAGTCTTCTTCCTGCTGATTGCCATGCACTAACACAACATAATCTAGGTTGCTTCATGTTCCTTTTTCTTCTATTTCGTATTTAGAAAATGGCCATTTGAGCATCCAAAATGGGTTGTTGTCCTGGTACAATAACAAATTACATTCATTTGTTAACATATATTTGACTGGAAATGAAAGAATGGGGTATGAATCCAGTATTTATACCAATTGCTCAGAACCTGACAGGAACGTACTGGTCACCTGTTGCAAACGTACTAAAGACGTGACGGAGCAAAATTACAATCTAGTGCAGTCTTCTGTAACGTGATGTGGACGTACTATGGTCTTAGCATACACCTGGTTGAGACGTAGTGAGAACTTCACTGACGTAACAAAAACGTAGTAACAACCCAGTAACAACGCGATGAAAATTGTCTTTTCAAGTCCGCACCACGCTTCTTCTGCGTCAATGAAGTTCCAACTAGGTTTTAGTCACGCCCCTGTTACGTAAGCCCTGCGTTCTAATTTGACCACGTCCCCACCACGTTATTTTTTGACATGTCAAAAGACCCACCACGTCCTTCACGTCCACGAAGACCATACCACGCTTGAACTGGTTCCTACTGTATCCTCATCACGTTCATCCGGGGGCCGTTTTATCAAAGGTCGTACGACCGATCTTCGCTAAGACTTGGTCGCAAGACAGGTCTTACGACTGACCATGTTGATAAAACGTAGTGCGAACATGGACCTAGTGTGACGGGGGAATTGCTTCACAGTCATATTACTATTATTATACAACGTGGACGTGCTAAATTTACTAACAATATATAAATTATATGGGTTCTTGGAAAATTTTATTTTTAGGATATTTTTTCGTGACAAACCCCTTTGTTTGAGAGACGTGTAAAGTCTCTGGATATTATTACGCTGGTGATTTGTTTACAAAAGCAAATTCATAAATTGTTGAGAAAACTTATGTATGAATGACATATTATATTTTAGACAAAGTTATTGCGGCGAGTGTGCGGCTGAATATCTTATCAAGTCCTCATGGGTAAAATGTCCAGTAACAACAACTAATGCTCATGGTATGTAAATATTTACATCTGTAAAATATCAGACACGTTGTCACAATGTCATTGAATCATCTCATTCTTATATAGTTCTTGTTTAGCAATGTTTGTGTATACGGAAGATCCCATTTGTGAAGGTATAGTGTATAAGTATGTAACAGGAACACAATTATTGTAATATCCTAGGAGGCGATGTATATATAGTCTAACCTGTGTTAGGGGCAAACATTAAATAAAAACCACCCTGTGAATAAAGACAATTCTTTACACTTCTCAACTATTAATTTTCTAAGTACTAATAGTTTAAACATAATATAATATTTCATAGAATAAGATATCAATTTTTGCCAAGGGGTCAAATTTCCACTCTTCTAGATAATGTTGTTAAAATTACATCTCTGATTATGGCGAAACATTAATTACAAAACGTACGGTATGCTGTAAATATGTCGTGTTCTTTTTAAATAAAATGTAATTATTAGAAATCATTGAAGTAGCAGGAATTGGCCATCAATGTCGGTTAGTAGTAGGAAGAATATATTAATATATATTTAAAGTGTATTTAATGTCGAGATGAGAAAGAATTGAAGAGAATGGAACTAAATTGAGTATGGAAAGATTGCTTAGTAATGATGTTCTGCATGTTGATTGTGACTGAATAATGCATAACACATGCTGTTATAACATTAAGTGAGTAATATAATATTATCTTACGGGCCTGGATAGATTTGACATTGTCGTATGTCAATGAGATATGTCAAAGGCATAATCAGATGTATTTCCTCATACTTTCATATATCATATACATATATTTTGCATCTAAGGCTTACGCATGATTGGGTTTTATGTGTATCCTTCAAATAAAAATGTGCTTTTATCTTAATTACCTCGAAGTGGTAAATGTACACACATTGTGTGATAGATAATGCAGATAATGTTCTTAGGTAACTCGATTTAATTGTTTATATGTAATCAATATTTATAGGTGAAACGTTACCAGTTGACACAGTGATTGGAGACAAATGTAACAAGAAGCCATGTACTATAACATCCTGTGTTGGGAGATGTCCAGCAGTACCCGGAGCTGAATGCAGGTTTGTCTACATTTATTTGTCTAACATTGTGAACATACTGACGTCAACCAGTCATTACAGACGTACTAGTATCATACACCGTGGCGTACAAATCTTACACTGTCAGATTATCCGTATGGTAATAGACCAGTAGTGTTTGGACTCAGATATCAATGTGGAGGAGAGGGGGGAGGGGGCTGTGTACTTTCTGTTGTTTATTCGGTGTAATCATCAAGACATAAAATAAGCCCAGCCAGTTAAACAATAATGCAAAGTGTACCACTGGTTTGTAAAAAGAACCTGTTTGAACCTTATATAAAGGACATCTATTAAAGAGTTACTTTCCAACTATGGAAACAACCTGTTACTCTTTCAATGGGAACTTGATGACCATTTTATCAATCTCGAACGATGAACACGTTTGAAAGTCTGGCTTATTGAAAACGAGTACTTGGGTGTTGTGACCAGAAACCGCATAACCAAAGTTAAGTTTGTAACCCTACACTTATGTACGAGGCGTATTTCTCAGTTACGGAAATGCCCGAGTTGTTACGGTTACAACCTACCATGATGACCTTCTCTTAGATCATTCTGTCTCCTTCTAGACTTTCTAGTTGATCTATCAATGTTTCAGACCATACAGAGTTGGACAATGTGGGAAATGTCAATCTAGATGGTACCACAACGGTATTCCTGTAAATTGTAAAACCGGAGGTAAGTTTCTGAGTGTGTATGTATAAGTATTATCTTATTTGGCCTTAAGGCCACGCGAAAGTGTTTGTTAAACGTATATTTAACTCAAGTCAACTTAAAAAAATGTACATGTATGTCTTGAATTGTTTACTGTAATCGTACGACAATTCGTGAGACGTTCCGGCCTACTAGCGTTATTTATGCGTTGGATAATCCGGCCTACTCACGTTATTTATTCTCCATTTGCGTTATTTCTTATTACACATTCCGGCCTTTTGACGATGTTTAAATATATCAAATCATGATATTGCTATTAATGGCAATCTTGTTTCAATACATTGTATATTGCAGTTCTATTTGTTTACAGAATACATTCTGGACACTAAATCAATCAGCCCTATCGTTTCCCCACCCGTTACCTCGCCCCCATGGCAACGCACATGCGCACTGGGTATTGCCTTAGAACACTGTGATATGAAAGTGTGCGAGAAAAAGACGTGTAGGAACTTCCCTGACGCAGAATGCAGGTAAATAATTAAATAATTCATTGTTGTTCTGTGTCTAGTTTTATCTATGTGTGCCTTAAGTGACTCAATTTAACACAGTTCTTACGAAAAGAATATCACTTGGTGCTAGTGAAGTCAAATCTAGGCCTTCGTAGCGTTAGTTACACGTGAGCGTCTGTTGTCAGTGAAGATATGTTGGTCAACGTGTATTTGATCAGAAAACTGTATATAGTGGTATATTACATAACCAGTAAAATCACTGTGTGCACCAAGCGAATACATACAAATGTACATATATAATTATAGCCGACTATTGTAAGAAGTCAGTGTCTTTATGACAATATTTTGTTATCGCAAATAACCTGCCACTCGTATAATTCGTTTGACCGCTTATGTTCGGTTAAGAATTTATGTCGACATGGATTGTAATTTATAGTCATGACGCCCTATTCAAATCTCTCTTTTTATCCTCCATTTATGGCGGTCACAAATATGGCGTGACTTAGATATGGACCGTGATTTGACGAAAAAAAAACGTCTCAAAATAAACTGATTTCCTGTTAGACGTACGATGTACATGACCTTGTCGACATATACAGGTAGCTCACGAATGTTCGTAAATACTTTGATACAAGAAGAGACACTAGATAGTGTCCTACTTTAAGTTATCTGTATCGTAAATCTATCTAGATTTATCATCAATCAATTACTTCGAGAAAATTACACAATATGCTGACTGTTGGATCGACTTCCAAAGTTAGCACTAGATAGTATTTAGAAACTTGGTCAGAAAGGTTGTCTTACTATAGAATTTATAAATTTCTTCCTTCCAGACCTGATGGTTGTGGTGGATGTAAGGCCACGTGGTACTCGAATAATAAACTGATTGATTGTTTCAGTACTGGTAAGTAAAATATAATTATACAACTTGGATTATTTAAGTAAAAAAATCAGTCCAAGTTTATCCTATACGAGGGATGATCCAAAATAAACAGGACTATCGCTCTCTTGGCAAAACCTATGGTTCAGTTGTTAATAACTAAACATATTTTTAAACCGCTATCCAATCTGCTTGATATTTATGAATTTTGACAAAAAATATTCGACCATATTCTGGCAATGACTCTGTATATTACCATGGTAACGTGCACCCGGGGCACTAGAAATTGAAATCATGAATATACCTGTAATGACACTAATGTTTTAGTCGGGTTAAGGATATGAAATTCCATCAAGTCATCATACATTGTGTATACAACATCGTATGAAAAATTTATTTAATTTGAATGTTGCATTTAAAAATAAACGAACTTTATACAAAACAAGTGACAACGTAAACGACGTCAATATGTCGACGTCGCACCACACTGAAATTAGATCTGTGATCAAAGATTGCAAATAATTAGACAACATGCCTACGCAGACATATAATATGATTCAAGAAACATGTCTGAGACACCATGTCAGTCAGACACAGGCATTCAATTGACATAAAAGGTATGTTGTCAGAAGAAGATCAATGAAATTTGATGTGGGTAGGGTCCCGAAAGAGAAAACAGTCGCAACGTCAATGACGTTGGTTGTGAATGCGCTGGCCAAGGATCGACGGCAGATGGTTAGGTGTTTGTTAAAATGATATGTATAATATAGGTTATGGCAGGAATAAATAGTTTTAATTAAAGACCTTCAAATTAGAATAATACCATAGATGTATCGTTTTTAAATGCGATCCACTTCCACTGTTCAACTGTTCTCGGTAGAAACCTACTGCGCGCATTGCAGAAGAGGACACATGGAACCCCCCCCCCCACCCCAGAAAACTTTATTCTTCAAATTGACAATGTCTTTTCCCACACTGCCTGCAGAAAAAATCATGTTGAAATGGCCATCCAAGCATTATGCAAATTAACGAATGCAGCAAACTCACCAGATTAGCCCCGATTGATTTTACTATTTCCCGGGAATAAAAAAATTACTCAAGAGTTAACGAGTTGATTCCCTAACTGCTTTGAGAACAGCAACCACACAAATTATAAACGAATATGATTCTGAGAGGTATAAGGATGTCTTTCATACGCAGGTATATCGTCACAATCGTTGCATTCAGCTTAATGAGGAGTATTTTGAGAAAAACTAACTTTTAGTACCGATGTGAAATACGTGACGTCGTTGACGTCAATGTCGTTGTTTTTACCGTGCGCCGGACAACCATTAGTGTTGGTAAAGAAATATCTGTATAATTTGTTTTAGTTGTTCATTTTAGTTGATATTGATACAGAATGTAGCAGAAAGTTTCAGCATCATATTGATGTAATTTTCTGTCGGTTTTATTGAACCATTTTCACGCAGCGACTAAAGTCCTGTTTATTTTGGATCACCCCTCGTATAAGACATGTTAAGACTTCAAAGTTACCTTCTTATTTCACTCGATGGACATTTTCCATGGGTGTGTCATAGTTTATCCATGGGTGTGTCATAGTTTATCTATGGGTTTATCATGGTTTAGCTATGGGGTGTGTCCTAGTTTATCTATGGGGTTTGTCCTAGTTTAGCTATTGGGTGTATCCTAGTTTAGCTATGTGGTGTATGTCCTAGTTTAGCTATGGGATGTGTCCTAGTTTATCTATGAGTATGGGGTGTGTCCTAGTTTATCTATGGGGTTTGTCATAGTTTATCTATGGGGTGTGTCCTAGTTTATCTATGGGGTGTGTCCTTGTTTATCTATGGGGTTTGTCCTAGTTTAGCTATTGGGTGTATCCTAGTTTAGCTATGGGGTGTTTCCTAGTTTATCTATGGGGTGTTTCCTAGTTTATCTATGGGGTGTGTCATAGTTTATCTATGGGGTGTGTCCTAGTTTATCTATGGGGTGTTTCCTAGTTTATCTATGGGGTGTGTCATAGTTTATCTATTGGGTGTATCCTAGTTTATCTATGGGGTGTGTCATAGTTTATCTATGGAGTGTTTCCTAGTTTATCTATGGGGTGTGTCATAGTTTATCTATGGGGTGTTTCCTAGTTTATCTATGGGGTGTTTCCTAGTTTATCTATGGGGTGTGTCATAGTTTATCTATTGGGTGTATCCTAGTTTAGCTATTGGGTGTTTCCTAGTTTATCTATGGGGTGTTTCCTAGTTTATCTATGGGGTGTTTCCTAGTTTATCTATTGGGTGTGTCATAGTTTATCTATGGGATGTGTCCTAGTTTATCCATGGGTGTGTGATATTATATCTATGGGGTGTGTCATAGTTTATGTTTATTATATTTCTGAGGAAGCGTAATGCGCGTTTTACCGCAATTGAAATTACTACGCTAATGATAAATAAAAAATCCTTCCTGATACAAAATTTGAATTATCTCTGATATTTTCTCCACAGAATGTCCACCAAAAGTTCCAATTGTGAAATGCGTTGATGATCCATGTAAATATTTCGGACACTACTGTCCGGCAGCCCAATGCAAGTAAGTTTAACATGACCACTTTAATTATAGACTTCGAATAATGTTGTATATTGAATCTATATATATAGGACATTGTTCATAGTACAGTCCATGTGGATTTATAGTACGTTTTAAAAAAACATAGATAGTGATAAAGATGGCTGCCAAATAATTGAAAAATGGCATACATTGGATTTTCATTTTACTGGCCGGAATAAGTTGTTTTTGCGTATGTTTTTTTTTCAACATAAATGATGTAACAAGTTCGGTGTTATTTTGATCAATCTGAAAATAAGACATATGATTAATTTGCTGACAACTTTGGATTTCTCAAAACGTACCATGATTCCATGAGTCTACCCAAAAGTTTTAAAAACTTCAAACACTGATAAAAATATTCATGGAACATTTCTGCACACGGGAAGCCCCCAGGGATTGTACTACTGTACCATAAATTAGATAAATAACAAAACCTCGTAAAAACAAATTTTGTTAAAAAAACATTATTTTGATCCTACTGGAAACAGAATAGACAGCAATATGAACAACATTACATAACAACATAAACAACAATATATGACAACATAAAAAATCGTACATAACACCACAAAAAGCAGAACATAACAATATAAACAACAGTACATAACAATATAAATAACAGTTCATAACGTAACCAACAGTACATAACAATATAAACAACAGTACATAACAATATAAATAACAGTACATAACAATATAAACAACAGTACATAACAATATAAACAACAGTACATAACAATATAAATAACAGTACATAACAGTATAAACAACAGTACATAACAATATAAACAACAGTACATAACAATATAAACAACAGTACATAACAATATAAACAACAGTACATAACAATATAAACAACAGTACATAACAATATAAACAACTGTACATAACAATATAAATAACAGTACATAACAATATAAACAACAGTACATAACAATATAAATAACAGTACATAACAATATAAACAACAGCACATAACAATATAAACAACAGCACATAACAATATAAACAACAGTACATAACAATATAATCAACAGTTCATAACATAAACAACAGTACATAACAATATAAACAACAGCACATAACAATATAAACAACAGTACATAACAATATAAACAACAGTACATAACAATATAAACAACAGCACATAACAATATAAACAACAGTACATAACAATATAAACAACAGTACATAACAATATAAACAACAGCACATAACAATATAAACAACAGTACATAACATTATAAACAACAGTACATTACAATATGAACAACAGTACATAACAATATAAATAACAGTTCATAACGTAAACAACAGTACATAACAATATAAACAACAGTTCATAACGTCAACAACAGAACATGACTGTATAAACAACAGTGCATAATAAAAGCATCAGTAAAAACAACATTAGCAACAGTACATAACAATGTAAACAACTGTACATAAAATACTAACAACAGTACATAACAATATAAACAACAGTACATAACAACATAAACAACAGAACATTACATAACAAACAGTACATCACGTAAACAACTGTACATAACAGCATAAACTATGTAGATAACAGAAAGAACAGTACATAACAATATTCACATTGCATATTATTTTGTCGTTTCTTTAGGGCATCACAGTGTGGAAAATGTGAAGCTAAATTCTTTTCTGACGGACACGAAATTGACTGCACTATGCCACCTAAAGGTTTGTCAAAATAAATAAACATGTCAATTTGATAATCATTTTTCAGCTTACTGTTGTGTGAACGCATGACTAAGTATGGCCTGTCTTACCGAATATCAAACAAGAATACTGACTGTTTTCTTTTAATAACACGCACAGGTTTTCTTAAAAATCGAATTCCGATCATGTTCGATATTGTATAAACACAATGTCTTTACTGATTTTTTTTATAAGTGTACATTTATTGTTTACGTGGTTAAGCTAAACAACAACATTATTCACTGAACATCACATTTTAGCTCAATGTTTTCATTGTATTATTTTCTAAATTATTACATTAACAAACGATTTTCTTTTTATAAAAGTGCGATGTTAATCATAAAATAGACTTGGACCTATCAAATTTAATCAGATGCTTGATTGCAAGTTCTAAAGCATTAACATTGTATCTTCATAACGAATCCCCTTAACTAATTGACCGGGATTTTATATGTAGCTGGTACTGTGTTTATACACTGTCATTTATATTCTGTCACTTATATTCTCGATATTTCTAAGATGTTTAACTATTTCAGAGTGTAAAGCTGGCGTAAAGCCAAGAGTTTGTCCATGGTATACGTGTCCAGCTGACATCTGTCCTTCAAATAGTAGACTTATGTGCAGGTAACCGTTGTTTAACCATTGTCATGGTGACTGACGGCATTATGATGCAAATTCAAATATCGACATTGTACATTGACATCATTATGACGTCATTCGGAAACCAATACGATTTATTACAAAACGTTTTTCTGTTACTTTACATATTATTCAGATACATTAATTTTGTTGAATGTGTCAGTAAAACAGGACACAACAATGCACCTCTCAACAAAGTCCACGTCGTGAATATGTATTTCAAATAGAATGATTTAAACACGTAAGTTAAGAATAATTCAGTCGTCTCAGATACGAAAGTTTCTGCTATATGTGTTCACATACATGACTTTGGTCTCCACAAGTATTCAGATATTTAAAGGACGTAAATAAAACATAAAATCATTGACCCACCTTTATTTTATTTTAAATTACAATTACCAAGAATTGAAAGAAATTTCCAAATTACGAAATAAATAGCAATAATGATATTTTTGGAGCACTTAAAACTTTCGAGGTGAAGCAAACGTTCTTGTAGTTATTTTAACATTTAATATTTGGTCTTTCAGGATCAATCCGTGCGGACATATGTGCGATTACGAGTTTGTTGATATCTACAATGGTGAATTATTACCATGTCGTGTATTTGACGGTGATGGTACTCAACCAAAAACGACACACAGTGGAGTTAAAGACGTCATCCTGACAGACACAAACCAGATTCCAATGCTTGGTAACCTTATCCCAGGATCTAAACCATTTTCTGATTCTGTACCAGAGTTCCCTGTGGCAACAAGCAGCGATACAGGTGTTTTTGACGTTCATAACATTCAAGTATCAACGGTAGTTGAACCACAAAAACCTATCCATCAGGTAAATACTCAAGAATCCACTGGTGGAAAAAATATCAATGCGGAGCCAGTGTTTGTGAATCCTGGTCCTGCTATAGTGGATCCTGATTTATTGTACATTCTCCAATCGTTTCCTCACGAGATGACAAACATTCCGTCTGCTTCTATACAATCCGCTTTGAAGAAAACAAAAACTGGAACATCAACTTCGATAATATCACAGCACAACATTCTTCCACCAAAACATCCTTCACCGATTAACAACGCTCCGAATGTGATCAGTGCTGGGAAGCCTAAGTTCTATGACGCTGATCGTCCTTCGATTACACATAAGCAAAAATTCAACATTCCAGTTCCAAAGGAGAAACAACAAGTGTTTGCTGAAACTTCCGTTCCAGTTAAGCCAAAGCAGACAATCGTACAAACGGTTCATCCTACTATCCCATCCCAGAATACCAAACCATTCAATCAACAGCATAATGTCCCTAAACCAAAGGTTATAACAAGGCCTGACCCACAACCTACTCAGCCAATAAAACAGACGCCAATCTCTTCAATAACTTCCTTTGAATCCAAACCGAACGTCGGGAAAGCAGACAGCAAGATATTCATGAATGTTCGAACAAAAACAATACATTTCAAACAACCAAATGTTGGTACCAAAGTTGTGCCGAAAACGCCAAGGAAACCAGTCTACCCAGAAGTGACACAAACACAAAATGGAATCATTGCTGCTGGTAAACCAAAGGGATTTAAATCAAAGGTTATTGGACAAAAACAAAACACAGGAAAAACACCGGATCCGGCCGGTATTCCAATAAGTATGCAGCTGTTTTCCAGATGGGCGTCTCTGTAACTGTTATTATGTCAGACTTTTCTTTCAGTTGTTTTATGATTTGTTCAATAATTGTATCATCCATGTTTGATTATTTATTTAGACAGCCATATAAATTGAATATTCGGATCTAAACATGTAATACACATTAACAGGTTTAATTATAGATCACTTACATTTACAAATGTTTCAAACATATGTTAACGGCCACCTCCGAACAAATGCCTTTAGGAAATTATTAGGGACAAATTGATTATTAGGGACAAATTGATTATTAGGGACACATTGATTATTAGGGACAAATTGATTATTAGGGACAAAATAACCACCGAATAAACGCCATCTGTGGAAAAAAGGCCGAAGGATGTCTTTACAAAAGGTGGTCATTGCTCACAGGTCAGATCGTACTTAGGTAGCAAGTGTTAAAATGCATCGATGTAAGAAGTCGAATTTGAGCACAATATCACTTACAAAATGTTATATATCATTTATATACTTACATTATTGAGTGAATATACCAACAGAAACATTTCAGCGATTCTGACATCCATATAAATGCGACTAATGTAGCATTACTGGGACCGTTCTAAACATTGTCCACATTTTGAACTGATGTTTTGACCTAATGTTGTCATTACAAATGTAAAATTTATACTCGCAGAATGCACTCATACCATTATTGTAATGTTGCAAGATACAGTCAATCCTTACTTAACGAACATCTATGGATAACGGTCAATCTTTAACAATATCAACACTCTCAGCAGAGTCGCCGGAGCTTGGGCAGCAGGGCTGGCGATCACCGACCGAATATTTCGACGAAAAAGATATTTCTGACCCCCCACTCATGGCAGGTATGAACCCCCTCCGAAAGCCGTCAATCCACCACTTCAAGGTCGTATTGCTTCCGGCGCCCTGCTGAAGCAACATTTGTTAATATTAATGACCAAATTAATACCTGAATAAAATCAAGCTGAACATACATGACGTGTTTATGTTCTCTCTAAGCCTGTTGTGGACTTTGTTCACGATTTGTTCGGTATGTATGTGTTTTATCGTTACAAGTTTGATGTAAACTTTGATTTAGTTTCATCTTCATTAAAATATTTCTTCTCAAATGTGTTCAGCTTTTATAGTGATCTATTGTCTGATTGTGCTGGAAAACAAATTGCATTGTGTACATTAACCCTCATAATACGACTATCTTTATAAAAATACAAATTATACAATAACCCTCATAATACGACTATCTTTATAAAAATACAAATTATACAATAACCCTCATAATACGACTATCTTTATAAAAATACAAATTATACAATAACCCTCATAATACGACTATCTTTATAAAAATACAAATTATACAATAACCCTCATAATACGACTATCTTTATAAAAATACAAATTATACAATAACCCTCATAATACGACTATCTTTATAAAAATACAAATTATACAATAACCCTCATAATACGACTATCTTTATAAAAATACAAATTATACAAGAAATAAAAAGTAAAGACGGAGGAGGGAGAAATAAAAAGTAAAGATGGAGGAGGGAGAAATAAAAATTAAAGATGGAGGAGGGAGAAATAAAAAGTAAAGATGGAGGAGGGAGAAATAAAAAGTAAAGACGGAGGAGGGAGAAATAAAGAGTAAAGACGGAGGAGGGAGAAATAAAAAAGTAAAAGTGGATGAGGTAGAAATAAAAAGTAAAGATGGAGGAGGGAGAAATAAAAAGTAAAGATGGAGGAGGGAGAAATAAAAAGTAAAGACGGAGGAGGGAGAAATAAAAAGTAAAGACGGAGGAGGGACAAATAAAAAGTAAAGATAGATGAGGTAGAAATAGAGAGTAAATAAGGAGAATGAGAAACAGGGGATTGAAGAGACTGGAATGAGAGATTGGCGAGACCGACCTAAATAAGGATCTATTCTATAATTACTTGAAGGGGTCTTCCTAGGCAAGTTTTATTGTACATACGTAATTATAGATTAAGTATGGTGGTGGATTTATAGTAATAAGGCAACATCTGTAGAAATGAAATTATATTTTATTGAAAATCATACAATGGCATTTTATTCCGTTCTTCAACAATACCCACAATGATGGAGGCAGTTAGCTTCCCTTGCATGTGTATAGTCCGGACACACTATTGCTGCAGCCAACCGACATGTTGCCTCTGGGGTCATGTCTACGCAAGGTGCTACAATTACAGTAAAATCAACCAAATAATCAATCAACAACAGCCAGGCAAGCAAAATCACTGAAACAATTATTCAAGTGGTTAGATATGTAATTAATGGTCGCCATTGGTTGTGATACATCTGAAAGTCTTGATTAGGCTTGCTGCAACAGAAAGTCTTATAATAATATGTAAGAATTGTTAGTATAGTCTATGTTTACCTTTGGTAGACGGTGTCTGGCCTACTGTTTGTGAGACTGATGGTGTCTGGCCTAATGTTGGTAATACTGACGGTGTCTGGCCTAATGTTGGTAATACTGACGGTGTCTGACCTAATGTTGGTAATACTGACGGTGTCTGACCTAATGTTGGTAATACTGACGGTGTCTGACCTAAAGTTGTGTGTAGGGTTATTGCACCTGTTGATTGTGTGGAGCAAAGATTCGAACAGTCATGACTAATGGTCTGAAATAAACAAAAATCACACGACAATGTTTACAGTCCGGTGAATTGGATGTTATAATATAATAAGATGAAGAAAACTTGAGAGTTTGCCAACTTTACAATATCTGAGATCCAGTATATATAGTATTATATTCATTCACATGCATTAATGGTTCCAAAAACTTTAAACATTTACATACTTTTCATATTTCCTGAACCCGCCTTTCGATGATAAGATATTCATTTATAGACAGTTTAGCGGAATTGTCGGCAGCTAATTTCATTTTTAAATAAAAGTTACATTGTCACGTGATGTAGATACGCGAATATACCTAAAATAATCTTACATGAAGTTTTGATTCTAGCATCCTGTTGTTTTCCATCAGTTGTTGATACTGCTGTGTCAAGTTGGTGTAAGAATTTCCCATCATCACGAACGCAGACTTTAAAACGTTAACAACTCTTTCCAGCTCTTTGATTTCTACATCGTGATTATTTATCTTACTCAACGTTTGAGCATCAAATGTAACCTGACAAAATACATCACTTACACCAATTATAAATGTCATCAATGTCAATATTCTACCATTCATATTTAACATTATACAAGCAGGTTGTCACCAGACACTAAAATTATATCTTTCTGAACTAACTTGTCTTAAAGTTTAACATTTTTTATCAGAAAATGTCACAGACTAGGTCATGGTCATGTTAGATGTCGCGCGTGTTTAAAACTTCAGTTTTCTTTGATATAGAGCAAGCACACTTTCCTTATCAAAGTGCTGAAAGTATTCTTATACACGACCAACCAAAGTACTAGAAGTATGCTTAAATCCTAGATATGTGAAAACATAGTAGTACTTCAAATGGATTATGAATTTAATTATTTAAGACAATGTGTGGTACCTGGATGTCATACAGGGGTATATTGGCCCGATGCTGTATCACAATGTGTGGTACCTGGATGTCATACAGGGGTATATTGGCCCGATTCTGTATCACAATGTGTGGTACCTGGATGTCATACAGGGGATATTGGCCCGATGCTGTATCACAATGTGTGGTACCTGGATGTCATACAGGGGTATATTGGCCCGATGCTGTATCACAATGTGTGGTACCTGGATGTCATACAGGGGTATATTGGCCCGATTCTGTATCACAATGTGTGGTACCTGGATGTCATACAGGGGTATATTGGCCCGATTCTGTATCACAATGTGTGGTACCTGGATGTCATACAGGGGTATATTGGCCCGATTCTGTATCACAATGTGTGGTACCTGGATGTCATACAGGGGTATATTGGCCCGATGCTGTATCACAATGTGTGGTACCTGGATGTCATACAGGGGTATATTGGCCCGATTCTGTATCACAATGTGTGGTACCTGGATGTCATACAGGGGTATATTGGCCCGATGCTGTATCACAATGTGTGGTACCTGGATGTCATACAGGGGTATATTGGCCCGATGCTGTATCACAATGTGTGGTACCTGGATGTCATACAGGGGCATATTGGCCCGATGCTGTATCACAATGTGTGGTACCTGGATGTCATACAGGGGTATATTGGCCCGATGCTGTATCACAATGTGTGGTACCTGGATGTCATACAGGGGTATATTGGCCCGATGCTGTATCACAATGTGTGGTACCTGGATGTCATACAGGGGTATATTGGCCCGATGCTGTATCACAATGTGTGGTACCTGGATGTCATACAGGGGTATATTGGCCCGATGCTGTATCACAATGTGTGGTACCTGGATGTCATACAGGGGTATATTGGCCCGATGCTGTATCACAATGTGTGGTACCTGGATGTCATACAGGGGTATATTGGCCCGATGCTGTATCACAATGTGTGGTACCTGGATGTCACACAGGGGTTTATTGGCCCGATGCTGTGTGGTATCTGGATGTCACACAGGGGTATATTGGCCCGATGCTGTGTGGTACCTGGATGTCACACAGGGGTATATTGGCCCGATGCTGTGTGGTACCTGGATGTCATACAGGGGTATATTGGCCCGATACTGTATCACAATGTGTGGTACCTGGATATCATACAGGGGTATATTGGCCCGATGCTGTGTGGTACCTGGATGTCATACAGGGGTATATTGGCCCGATACTGTGTGGTACCTGGATGTCATACAGGGGTATATTGGCCCGATGCTGTATCACAATGTGTGGTACCTGGATGTCATACAGGGGTATATTGGCCCGATGCTGTATCACAATGTGTGGTACCTGGATGTCATACAGGGGTATATTGGCCCGATGCTGTATCACAATGTGTGGTACCTGGATGTCATACAGGGGTATATTGGCCCGATGCTGTATCACAATGTGTGGTACCTGGATGTCACACAGGGGTATATTGGCCCGATGCTGTGTGGTACCTGGATGTCACACAGGGGTATATTGGCCCGATGCTGTGTGGTACCTGGATGTCATACAGGGGTATATTGGCCCGATACTGTATCACAATGTGTGGTACCTGGATATCATACAGGGGTATATTGGCCCGATGCTGTGTGGTACCTGGATGTCATACAGGGGTATATTGGCCCGATACTGTGTGGTACCTGGATGTCATACAGGGGTATATTGGCCCGATGCTGTGTGGTACCTGGATGTCATACAGGGGTATATTGGCTAGAGGTGCAACGATTCGCTCCGATGCATCGAAAAACCGGTTGCACCCCGTCGATTCGATTTCGATGCGGAGACTGCAAAATTCGATTCGATCCGCATTTTAAACATACGCGCCGACAATGGCATATCTGTATCCGCCCTTTAAACATATTGATTTTTGTTACGCGACCTACGATTGGTCAGTATTTATCACTAAGCAACAATGGTTTCTCTCGAGCTAAGAGATGCACCAAAACATTGAAACTTGAGGTTTTGGGAACATTTTGGGTTCCGTGATGTTTCACATGCGATAGCAACATGTAAAACGTGTTTTGCTGATGTAAACTATCCGAAATCCGGCAACACGACCAATCTAATGCGGCATCAATATGTAAGGCGAACACTCGGTCAGCGTGAAATATCCGATACGTCAGAGAAAATTCTGTCACTGGCCAATGAAACTAACTTTAATCGTCTTATGTAAAGAAAAAACTAATGTCTGACAGGTCAAACTTGATACATACAAATCCACTGCCCTGACAGCACATTTCAAAGTCGTGATTGTCCATTTACTTAATTGTTATCAAGTGTTTTTTTTTAAATTTTCTTGTCAACAGTAAGTAGTGGTGTTTTATCGATAACAAAAATTTCCTGTATTCTTTTGATGTTTTGATTTCAAAATGTATAATGAATTTCTGTTAATCTAATAATTAAAATCTCATAAGATATAAACGTAAAGTTTTTTTGTTTTGTTTATTGTACAAAAATGTACCTGGATGTCATACAGGGGTATATTGGCCCGATGCTGTATCACAATGTGTGGTACCTGGATGTCATACAGGGGTATATTGGCCCGATGCTGTGTGGTACCTGGATGTCACACAGGGGTATACTGGCCCGATGCTGTGTGGTACCTGGATGTCATACAGGGGTATATTGGCCCAATGCTGTGTGGTACCTGGATGTCATACAGGGGTATATTGGCCCGATGCTGTATCACAATATAACACTATAGCTTTCATTCACGAAACGTCACTTGACGCGAACTGTATTGAAACAAATCTACCATCTAACAATGCGAACAGAAACATTATTAAAGTGTAGTGTAGTGTAGTGTAGTGTAGTGTAGTGTAGTGTAGTGTAGTGTAGTGTAGTGTAGTGCAGAGCAGAGCAGAGCTGAGTATAGTTGATGTGATGTGATGTGAATTACATTGCGTATATTTTTTTATTCAATTATATTGAATACTATTACTTGAATCACTATTATGTAATCTATGATAGAGTAAACTTGATTCAGAATGGATGGTAAGGACATGGGGTCGATGCACTTTCTTTATTTTCCTAATTCATGTAGTTTGCATTTGATTTTGAAAATATTTATATATTTAACATTGATTGTGGGGAAAGTCAACTGTCTACAACCAAGCTCACGTAATGTGACCTTGATTTATTTAATTTCATTTACATGCGATAACAAATGATTTGTATCTTGTAGTTGAGGATATATGTACTCATAATATCTGATATGAGATTCTGAGTGCTCTTCTACTTCACCAATATATGGTTAAAACTCTTGTTTAAACTAGGTCAGTAATCTGACTAAAAAGCATAGAATTACTCGTTATTGTGGACTTTTAACATTCAATTTCAGCATATCTGCATAAATAATGAGATGTTTTACTAGACCCAGACCATTGTTGAAAGCTAGGAACAGGGTTGTCGGGTTGTTGAACCGCTATATATGATTAATGAGATGTTTCATGATGACTGACAAATCCCTTCTCAATTGATGAACATTTTCAATGAAAAGAAAAGTGGATTTGGTTCTGTCCTGGACTGAAATGTAGCATTTTTTGTCGAAATTGGAACCCATTATTTGATGCATGCAGTTGAAAAAAAAGACTTACAGTATTACAGAATGACATTTTTTATGTTAATAATGTCTTAAATCAACACAATAGATGACAACATGGATACTTAAATGTAAGAATAGCATTGTGTAGTTTGATTATATCATGATATTACAGTAGAAATACATGTTTTGTGATAAAACAGTAAATCTTCATACAATGGATGTACATCTGCACAATATGAGATGTTAGCTCAACAAACAACACAAGTGACCCGTGTTTCTCTTTCCATTTATAGATTTGTAACACGTTTTTGTATATAAATAAATTGAATAAAACAATTGATTCACAAATGAATCAATGACGGTTTTCAGTGAAAATGTGTAGTTTAATGAGATCAGTGACAAGTGGGCAGTAAGTTAAAGTTGTACCTACCAACTGAGTAAGTTGAATTCACTAACTTTCAGTAATTTCCACTCTGCGAGATTCATTAAGTGATCAGCTTCCGTGAATACAGTACAACAGTTAAGTACAACGTGTTACAGTTTGTGCACAGCTTGTTTTGACTGTACCAGCAGCTTGTAAGGGGGGGTTGGGCGATGGTTCAGTGGTAGGATGCTTGCTTGGGGATTGTGAGATGCCTGGTTCAAATCCAACCCGAACCATCGGATTTTTTTCTGAGCAAAAAATGTATTCTACGTTTGCTTCTCTCCACCCACATGTTTAAATGGCGCCGAATGTTAACGGATGACCTATAACCACGTTTTGTGAGTGCAAACTATTTAATGAACACATGCTTGTGTCAGTCAGTATTATAATATGTTATATATATCAGGCATGTGTTCCTTCAGAATATCTGGGTAAGTAAACACGGATAAATAGCAATATTTTACCTTTGACCTCTAAGTGTGACCCATCCCTCACCCATAGACTTCATTTGTGGGGAAATAAAGATACTGTCTGTCGTTTATACAGAATCACCGTCCTCTGTGAAGCTTGAGATTCGTCATTATTATGATTTGATCATACAGTGATTATACAAACAATTATGAATTCTACTAGATTTCAAAGTAACTGTTAATACTACAATATAATTTGTATTATTTTAATCTGAGCACACATGTAATCTAAGGTTGGTTTTACATTATTGGAGCGTGCAGCGACCCAGATCTATAGCTTTAACCCTTGACTACATATTTACCTATATATAGCATTGAACGACTCGATAATATGTCTTATCATTTGACTAAATCTGAAGTTGATCATTTGTCCAAGCATTGGTCCACATAGTTTCAAGGGTAATAAATAAAACAAACAAAAAAGAAAAACACATTGTACACAATAATGCTTCTTTATTCTTTACTGATATGTCTTACAGTGCATTACGCTGCATTTATGTCAAAAATTGAAAGATGCAAAAACATTGAAACAGTTTTTAATATTCAAACAATATAAAAAAGTGATAAAAATAATGGGGAAGCTAAAATAAATAAGTTTGTTACGTTTTATTACTATTTCCTGCATAAAAGTGCCGCAAGATATTAGAATGTTTAACATACATGTATTACTAAACAATTGACATTCTGTCGTGAAGGTAAGTACAACATTCCTTGTAATTTTATTTATTTTTCCTTTAACTGTAAATATAACATTGTTATTAAATGATGACGTATATACAAAAACAAGCATGAACCAATATGATGACATCATAGTGAATTTTACGATTAGATGATATTATAGCACCGTCAACGTCCTGTTCGCACCAGATTCCATTCGTAATTAGGTACGAACTTAATTGAGAACGAAAAGTATCCCAATTATCTCGGTAACTTTTTACAAACTTGTTTCAGAATGTGGTTTCTACACATGACCTGAAATTCATTAAAAGTACGATTAATTAAAGTAAACTTGCTTTAAATGCTGATTTAGTTTAAGGTTATTTATTTTACATCGATTGTAGAGCAAGTTCTTACAACTTATATTAACTATTCGTGATGACGGCTTCCTTTCTGACCAGTACTCGCAACGAAAGAAGGGAGTGTGAAGGTTGCTGTCCAATCCCTCTACTGACGGGGTTCGAACCCGCAACCGCCGGGTTAGGAGCCTGTCCCTATATCACTGCTCATCCAAAATGTTTATTTGAACAGTAATTTAATGTGTGTAGGTAAGCATAACATCAAATTAGGGCAAGTCCCATTAGCCTTTTGCTATAAAATATAAATGCAAAAAAAAAAAAACAACTGCTGATATTATCCCAAAATAATTATTAGCGACGAAACAAGCCCTTTTTCTTCTAAAAACACTCATTTCGCTGTAAATTTTGCTTTTGTAAACTTGAAATATATAGAGCGCGTGACGTCACTTCATGCCGTGTGCATAATATGACTGCGGGAAAACACGATAAAAAATACGATAGTAGTTTTGAAAACATTTTTCTTGCTATTAAGTACGCACTGGAGGAAAACACACCGGATTCCTCTGTTATAGAACAAACAGAAACTATTACGACCGATAAATGTATATGATTATGGGACTTTAAGACATATTTGATAAAGCTGACATTTTTCCAATATAGAAAGCCCCAAAACATTCATGACTTAATACACTGTATATATAATATTGACATCAACACACCAGATAAGCCAGAAAATTGATCTTTAACTAAGTTCGAGTTTTTTTTATTTTTTTTTTATTTAACAAAACCGAATATTGGGTCTGTAGGCCTGCTTGGGTCAATAATAAAAGAAGTAAAAGAGATCCATTAAACTGTACTCTATTTTAGGATTGTTTGATTTTACTGTTACTCAGACAACAAGAGAATACGTACCACCATGGCCTCCTCCAGCACTGTGACCCATACCGCCATGTCCACCGTGGACACCCAGATGGCTGGGTCCGTGTCCAACACCTCCTCCATGACCTCGATCAGTCATACTTACAATAGCAACTACGAAGTAGAAATCAAAAATAAAATTTTAAAATCCGTTTAACTTTTATAATATATGTTAATAAATCATCAGTGATTTGATATAGGCTTTGTTATTTGTCCTCGGGACAGTCGTATTAGCCCTCGGCCTTCGGCTTTGGGCCAATACGACTGCCCTCTGATTGATAATTGTATTAAATCATTTTATTATCTGAATCAGTTTCATTTTAAATGTTTTGAAACCACGTGAATAGCGAATTACTTATACAAGATTTCAGCTAAAATCTATATCACTTTTTGGCCATGCTCTAGCAGCCAATCAAATTGCTTAATATGCGGGCCAATATCTATATCACTTTTCGGCCCCGGGCCGTAAGGTGATATAGATATTGGCCCGCTTATTGGAAATGCCACTGTATTATTATGCCAGACAGTAAACAAGTTACAAGGCTGATAATGAATAGTTATTTAATAAATATCTGCAGTATTCACCACTAATTACGAACCTATATAGATAGGGTACACTCTTTGTAGTGATATAAATATTGTGTTATGTTGACTTCTATTATAACTTACATGTCAATAATCAGTCAATAAACAGTTTATGGTTAAATCCAGTTTTACCAGCACAAATAAATTTTTGCAACGAGAACATTATAAAGGTTTTATCAATAAGAATGTGAGTTTAGCACTTTATGGGATAAATGATATTCGTGGAGGGGTTATAACTTCAGATAACTATGTTGGTCAAATACGAGAATTATTAAGTACATACAACTGGCAGCAAAACGACTTGGGGAACCTGTTCACTTTATGGTCACTAGCACAAATATATTCTCTATACTAGATTCAAGTAGGTGACTTATTAGAAAGATTGGAGAGAGTTTGAATGAAATGTAAACTCGTACCTGGCTCTCCTGCTAGCATGCCATGTTGTCCTTGGTGAGTGGCAGCTGTAGCCAGTTGATCCTGACCAGCAGCTCCGAGTCCAGCCAGTATACCGGCCAGGTGAGCATCTGATGTTCCCGCTCCTCCTTGACCTACAATATGACGATAAGAAATGATAGTCACTTCTGGTTGGTGAAGATAAATTGAGTTGTAAGTTGTATGTACTTGTATGTAAGATGGTTTTCTTTCATTTATCTTTATTTATTTTAGTAATATTTAAGTGCAATAATTTATTATATTTAATTGGTTGTTTTAAATGCACAGAGCTGTGTGCCAAGCCACCAACACAAGGACTATAATGGAAATAAGAGGCATCTCTCTCTTTTTGTGTTATCCTTGGTGTTTGTGTGCATGTCATGTTGATTTATTCTTCATGTATTTTATTTGGTTTAAGCTAATGTATTTTAAATGTCTATGTTATGTTAATCTATATATTCCCTATCTATGATAAGATAATAATGTATTGATCATGTTCTAGTAGTGTTAGTACAGTTTATGCTTACCTCCTGTAAGTCCCTGATTAAATCCTCCACCCAGTGGATCAGCGTGACCTCCTCCTGCTCCGAAAGGATCATGTCCCATACCTCCTAATGAACCTCCGAGTGCGTCTCCAACCCCGAGTCCCATACTTCCGCCCTGACCACCTACAGCAGGATCCAATCCCTGTGGTCCAAGGAGGCTGGCAAGATCTAATGCTGCTGCATTGGTGCCTCCCAAAGCTCCTGCTTCCAGGCCAAATTGGGACATGTCTGTAATTGTTACAAATCAAGACATAAGATGGGAAGAATACCAATATGTCAATACCATTTAAACTGCTTAACAGGAACACGAATGTTAAGTAAAGACGTGACAATAGACAAGATGTGTCTTTAAAAGACAGTCACGAAATATCTTTGATCTTATTATCATTGTTCAAATCAAAAGTAAGATTTTTATTAAATTCCTAAATTGCCATTTAAACTACCATTTGTCAGCTAGCAGTCTAATTAGGTAATGCAGTAAAATGTTGATATTTGGTCAGCTAAATAAATAACGCATTCAGTCAAATCTGCTGTATATCAATTCAAATAAATGTAAAATGTTTGTCAAAAACGGTTTATAACTTTATTTCGACCGCATAAGAATACGTTTTCGTGCAATTTTACAACCACAAGAAGTACACATTAAACAATTGCAGACTCGCTATAAGTTGGTGTGGCCTTGATTTGTCTACGCTTGTACAGATTTCACCAAATTGAAGAAAGAGTTTCCTCTGAATCATCCAATAGAATGAGGAATTACTTCTGAATAATTAATATGTCATGCTAAGAAATATAGGTAAAAAGTGTGCTTCGACTCCTTCGCGAAAAATTCATATAATTATTTCGTATTATGTACAACGTGCTGGAGGCTTGTTTTACCTAAAAATAAAGCCTATCTATAACTGCCACAGAGTGACTTAAAATACCCCCACATACCACCTTCTCACAGATGTATGGCTTGTAGGTGTACAAAATCCGTGTGATTGCTTGTTATTATAATATGACCTTGGCATTGGAGATATTGACGTAATTCTATCGCATAACACACCGTTCCATGATGGTGAACTAATGTACAAAGTGATTTTAAAATTTCACAATAAATGACATAGTTATGGCCCGTTCAAGCTAATTTATGAGCATTTTTACCTTTGAACTCCAAGTGTGACCTTTGAGATATTGACGTAATTCTTTCGCATAACACACCGTCCTATGATGGTGAACAAATATACCAAGTAATTCAAACATCTTTCAATCCATAGAGAAGATACAGCGTGGACAAACTTTGGGACAGACCGACGGACCGACCGAAAAAGTGACTCCTATATAGCCCCCCCCCCCCCCCCCACTACCAAGACCAGCAAAGACATTAAACGTCAAAATGAATATATAAATGTCGTCATCTTTGCCTATAAATCATCAGTAAAGTATGAAAGTGTCATCAGTCAGTGACAGACTTACCGGCACCAGAAGCTCCACCAAAACCGACACCGGTGTTACTACCCAGATTTACTGCAAGAAAAAATCATTATTTTCTTTTATTCATAAGATAACCTAATTAATATATAATTCACTGCGGTAAATACATTGTTGCTGATCAGTGTCTTAAACGAGGATTGTAACAGGCTTGACAAGCTTAAGGCCAAACATCACAACATTGGACCATTTAGTGTCATTATGCCTGACTGTTGAACAATAAACTAATATACGGCTGAGCAAAGAGAAGTCGATTATGAAAATCCTTTTTCAAAATGTGTTCTGTATTACTACCTTGGACATTGTGTGAAAAATGGTCTATATAGGTAATTCTTCATTGAGCAGAAGTTCGTATTAAATGGTCTGATGCATAAAGTGTTGTCTGACTATCTATAAATGAGGACCTACCAGCATCTGCATCATGGATTCCAATGTTTGAATTCACTGCTAAACTGTGTGATTGACTGTTGGCGGAGTTTGTGTTAGAGTTGGTTGTTACTGTAAAACAAAAGAACAGTTTATGACGACATCAGTGACGTCATAACCATGATGACACATTTCTACCATTAAATTACTGTTATATAATTGTGACGTCATCAGAGACGTCATAAACCAAAATGACACATTTCGACCATTGAATTACTGATATAATTATGGCACCATCGATTAAAAAACGACGACGTCATGTTTATTAAAACAAATAATGTTGGTGTAGAAGGCAACAAATGATTCGTAACAGTCGTGAGAATGTATATCAATATCTTATTTTTATTCTATTTGTATACATGTGTATTATATAGGTACACAAAGAAAATGCTAACAATGTTGATACTTAATTTCTTCATAAAATTTAAACGTAAGCACATTTTGCAAGCAGTTCAATAAATCAGAGAACATTATTTCAATAAAATATGGAATGTATCATTAAAAAGTAGCATTTCACGTAAAAACACATACCATGATCGGCGTCGGCTGAAATAAGACGTTAAAAATATTATAAGTTTAGCATAAACAAGAACCAAAAACAAAAAGTAAGGTGTTGTCGGGTCATTGTAGAAGATGAAAGCCGTACGGAAGAGTTTAGAAAGAAAATTTGGGCAAGTCCCTTTCCTTGATATTGGTTTAAATACTGACTTGAATGGGTGTTTCTGGTTATTCTAAAACGCTTCAGATACACATGCTTAAATTTCCAAATGATTTCAGCAACCAGTAATTCTAGTATCTCTTTTACTGTAATTTATCGTAGTTTAAGACCTACATTTTAAGTTATTCAATAAGTCATTGAAAATATAATAACGAAATTTTCACCAGCATCTTCTTCAATGTTTACTAAAAAAAAAATACAACAAAATTTATATAAAATCTTTAAAATATGGAATTATTTCGTAATTCTCACAACGATCGCCATGAATATAACAACGTTAAAAAGGTCACGTGATTAATGTATGTTGTACTTACTAATCTGGATATTACTGGCTGAAAATAGAAAAATAAAATGTTTTTTTTTTTTTTTTTTTTTTTAATAGAAAAATGTCTAGATTAAGACATGTATGTAAAACAATGTTAAACAAATAAACTGTATGTATGTGTTGTATGTATATGCATGATAGCCTTCTGTTTCTGTTCAATACTAACGACTGAAAGGGGTTGATAGATTTTGAAATAAAAACTACAGTGTCCGGTGCCAAGATTCAGCTATTTGAACATCTGTAAAACACTATATAAAGACTACTATTGACTGCACATAAAATCGTTCATAATATTAAGATGATATAATCAAGATGCTGATATACTGAAATATAGCCTGAACTTTTAGTGGTCATATAATGTAACAGTATAACTATAATATACTTACTGACTACAGCGTGTGTGTCTGCTGGTGCTTGTTGTATACCTGGAGCTCTGAACTCTGTTAAGAACATGAAACATAATCATGACAACATGAAATTATACACGGAATTAGTGCACGGTAAATATAGGTAAAACTATGTTCTTATTCCTTTCATAGATAATATAGCGCTTTATAGATTTTAAAATCATGCTAATACTATACTCAGACATTTACCATCGACGGCTGACAATAGAGCTAACATAGAAAATAGGACAAGGATATCACTGTCTATGAGCTTTAACTGTAAACCTTGTCATCTAAGCTAGGAATACAGCACCCAAAATCTTTTTAAAGTTTTAAATGACAGAAATGTGAACCAATCTAGACAATCAGTATTAACAGAAAGACATGCGGTGGAAAACAGAGATAACATGTTTTTTATCAACAAATGGTCATTATTCATGTCAGCATTGTTATACATGTATGTCAGCATTGTTATACATGTATGTCAGCATTGTTATACATGTATGTCAGCATTGTTATACCTGTATGTCGGCATTGTTATACATGTATGTCAGTATTGTTACATGTTAGGCTTGCTCTCGCAATGTGATTGTTAATTCCGGTTTGTCTGTTAAACAAACACGATTTTATCATAATCTAAAAAGTCAGTGTTATTATTATCTGGTCTTTAGTTAGTATTCTACCACTCACATGGTTTAATCACTGAGGCAATGCTTTGGTGTACAATCAGTAAAATTATCTTGTTCATAAAAATACCCTCCGAAGTTGTGATGGTTAACAATATTCAGGTTAAGTATATCTGCTTAGTGAACCAAACACGTTGATGTTAGATGTGAATACATTTCATCCTGTAAACAAAGGCCACCACAGTGAGACCAACATGCCTTTTATACATAATTGGTTTTAATTATGGGGTTAATTTGCTATTTAATACCAAACCACCTGCTTAAAGGTGGCCTCTGTTCACATGGTGGCCTGATACTGATAGGCTTCACAAGTTACAAAATATTACTGGATGGTCTGAGCGCGGTTCCTCTGAACTTGTATTAATTAAACACCACAGATCAGTTGTCTTAACTTACTTCCCAAACTTGTATTAATTAAACACCACAGATCAGTTGTCTTAACTTACCTCCCAAACCAAGACCAAGTCCCAGATCTACAAGACTTGGGTCAAAGCCCAAATCTGGACCACCTAGTCCAAGACCAGCATCAAGATTACCACCCATGTTCAAATCAAGTCCAACATCTACACCCATACCTTGTACGTATAAAATATAACATTAAACAACCAGTCAAAGATTGTACACATATATTAATGACTAAAAAGGTGTTCCTCAATGAACAATGGTTATCGCAGAAATGAACATCGTCAACCACCTAGTTTGGTCGGTTGATCAGCATTATAGAATAACATATTTATGGAAGTATGTCCTCATAATGGTGGGATTTATAATGAGTCAGTTGTTGGTTTAAACCAAAGTAGAAAATCATGTCAAACAGATTAATGAGAAACCTAACCAGCGAGAAAAAAGCGAAATTGTTAGTAAGGAAACAAACTTCTATGAAAATGTTTAAAACCGAGTTGCATTCTGGGTTATTTTGATGATAAGTATAAGCCAGATATCATGGACAGTCCTATTGTGGAATACACATGACGAAAACTGAATCGGTCTCAAAATGGCTAGATATCTTTTATTATAAGAATGCAATCTAGTTTTGGTCCAAATTTCAATTTTATCGTGAGACGGTAATTCCGAGACAAAATACTTGACCCTGAAGACGACATCATAAGAATTGAGAGGTAGGTAAAGGTTCATATTAAACATAATATCCCGAACCAAAGATAAATGTTATAAACAATGTCTAGGTTAACTCTGTATGTATTAAATGTTATAACTACAATAATGAAATTATGTTAGTATGCTGTCATACTGTGTTTCGTCAATGTTTCAGAAAGTTAAAGTTGTACTACTTACCTGAATATATAACAAGAATCTCTTAAACCAGGATGTCAGTGTGTATCACATACCTCTCTCCCTCTCCCGCCTCTCTCCCTCTCTTCCTCTCCCGCCTCCCTCCCTCGCAAACTCCACTCTCTCATCTCTCTTCACAAGCATAATAACAACATATAAACACTGAATGTAAGGCTAATTAAAATATCTATACCTCCAAGATCTGGTCCACCAATATTCATATCCAAATTTCCACCTCCGAGATCAAAACCAAGGTCTAGATTTGGAGCCCCTAAGTCGAATCCACCTGGAAACGCTGAGAAAAAAACAACAGGAAAGTCAGTCTAGACTTCAGCAAAACTGGCCACGGGAATCCTTCGCTAAATCCTCAACCAGCATCATGTATACAAACAATAAAATATCACGCGACATTAGTCCGCAATAAGATTGCTTTTGCTGATGTTTACTTCCGGTAGTTAGTTCTAGAGCTAGGCAAATTCGGCAAATGTTTAATTAGGTGCTAGTCTATCCAAATACTGTTTACCTCGTATAAATACATTTTAGCGTTGTAATTTTGTAACCTTTCTATCAGCGATAATTGTCCATAGTGAAATCACTGGTACTGCATTCCTGACACGGTCTGTAGAATTCTAATACGGTCTGTAGAATTCTAGCACGGTATGTAGAATTCTAACACGGTCTGTAGAATATGATCTTCACTAGTTCCTATGATAGCCTTAAGCCTGTCTCACACAGAACACGGTTGGGCACACGGTTCCAATACGGTATACTCGGTTATACACGGGTTGACTGGTACGAGTATTTAGCTCCAACCGTGCCTGGGAATGAGTTGGTACGATTTAGACTCGAATTTAGCACGAGTATGTACGAACAAAGCACGGATATACTCGGTCAAGCAAGGTTTGTCACGGTTTGAACACGATTTTCATACGATTGTTGTACGGTTCCAAGTACGGTCTAGTACGGTCTGTTACGGCCTAGTACGATTAAACACGACTTTTACTCGATTAACTGGACATTTACAGGGTTTACATACGGTCCCACCGACTTTTGTTCGAGTTATGCTCGAATTATCACACATTCGTGTATGTTTTGATTAATTGACTCGTTTTGATGGCTTGGCTTCATAAATTTTCGAACTTTCAACAGAGAAGTTATAAAAATGGCAGATGACAGAATAATGGAATTAGAAATCATGATAAGACTGATAGACATTGAGATTATTTTGGCCAGAAGAGGTGAGGGGAGACAAGAACAAGCCAACAGAAGGAGAAGAAGAAGAAGGAGACAAGTTTGGACAAGAGAATGGCTCAATAGAAGGGTCATGTTTGGTCAATATACTCTGTTACATGAACTAAACAGAGAGGACCCCAGGTGTTACAAATACTTCCTCCGTGTTGATGCTGACTTGTTTCATGAGTTTGTTAGACGTGTCGGGCCAAAAGTAATCAAGAAAACAACCAATTGGAGGTTGGACAGACGTAGAGACCGTGTCTGGTCGTACTTGACCATGTATAATTCGTACTTGAACTGTATTGGTCGTATGGCGATCGTATGAAACCGTATTGGTCGTATGGCGATCGTATAAAACCGTGTGTACACTCGTGTGAATCGTACGGTTATCGTGTGACATTCGAGTGTTAATCCGGGTGTTGGATGTAGGACTTGGGAACGGTTTCACACGATTCCATACGATTTATATACGATATTGACAAGGTTGAGCTCACTCGTGGAGTGGACTTCATGTGCGGTTGTATATACGGTCTCGTACGGTCTCACACGGTCTCTCACGGTCTTATACGATCGCTAATACGATCATTCACGGACATGGCACCCGTGCCAGTTTTTTTAAAGTTTTAAAAATCATACACGGCTTTCACGGATACACTCGAATGGCCCGAGTGTAACTCGGATAAGGCCACGGTTGGTTCGGTTGTATGTACGGTTTACACGGGTGGACAACCGTATAAGCCGTGTGTTCTGTGTGAGACAGGCTTTAGACGTAACCAACCCATACATATGGTGGCTGATTTACGCCATGTCGTATTTTCGTTTTTCGTGGCGATAAAGCATATACACGACCCATTTTATGTATTTGTCGCCCTTCTTTTGTAGTCCTTTCGCATGTTCGAGGCGAAAACACGAAGACACAGCTTTTATCGTCACTTCTTAAATACGTAAAGGTGTAAATACTAAATGGGCCACCATACATACATTATTCTACGATAAAACATGATTGGCTAGAATTTACCAACCAGACCGAAAATACTTTATTTACTGATAAAATACGTGTACATATCAATGATTCCATAACTAATGGTATATAGTATAGTATATAGTTGTATCTACCTCCGCCGGAAATGGCTCCACCTAGTGGTCCCTGGCTGCCAGAGTTCCAGGCTTGCTGGTTCAACTTCCTAGGTTTGGGGACTGGAACTGAGAGAATAAAAAGCTGTAAAGTACTGACGAGTATCCGTGATAACTGAAATCATTGGATTAAACCACAACATGTACATGTAGTTTTACTGCGGCTATAAACTTCTAATAAATGCATACATGCTACAGAACTTGAGTCGGTTCAGTAACTTCATTGAACTTATCAATTAAATGTGTTGATGACTTTTTCCCTTTTCAGCGAAGGAAGATAATGGTGTTTTTTTCTTCATGCGTATTTTGTCTACAGGATATCTCACACACACTACTTCATTATTCGACCTTTATCTTACAAATTCAATCTATGATCAAAGGTTAAAAAAAAACATTCGATAAAAAGTCCAAGGCCCAGCCAAACGTGTGGTCAAAGGACACACATGAAATTTAGGGCAGTATATTCTTTTGGTCTTTTGAGACGATCTAAGAAAGATTAATGCCGGGTTGTTTATGATCGATAAACACGCGGGGACTTTTATTGACAGTTGACCTTAAATTCCGGTTAGACTGTAATATACTCATTACTGTACATACCATCTTTGTACACAGGCACATAAACTGAAATGAAATAAAGAAACAATTAATCATTTTAAATCATCGTAAAGTTGCTAACTTATTACACTAATCAATTATATAAATCATTGTACAACAATGAATTAATTACACTATTGTGAGTTTTCATTGTTTACTCGATATAAACAGATATAACAAATATTTTGTTTGTTTTTGTGATAAAAAACATGTTTAATGTTGACAAATTACAGCAATATCTATAAAAAAGCAAGGTTACTGATTCTAGTCGTTTTATGTTTCGCAATTATCTCACTGGTGAAACATTTGGTCGATTGATCTACTTGAAGTATAACTTACATAATTGAAATTATCAAACATCAAAACCTATTTTTCAAATCACAAACGAGTCTACTACTATATGTCTTAAACTGAATCGCCAAATGATTTATTTTCTTGTTAAACTTGAGACATGTTCCAAATGAACAAGATGATTGTATATATTCACCACAACCATTGTAAGCGCTCTTACATTTCTACCAGAACTTTGTTCTACTGAAGTTCAACATTTTAATCGAGGTTCTGAGAAATATGACGTCAATTTTAAAATAATGTAAACATTGTAGAATCAGTTTCGTGATGCTTACGATGGACATGTTTATTCAAAAATAAACTACAGTAAAGCACGCAATTGGTTGATTTTGAGGGTGGTTTTAAAAACAACAAATCAGACATAAGAAAACTTTCAGATACTATATATTGAGAATCTCATTTTCGCAGTCTTCGGACTTGACCCATTTTGTAAGGTTAGGAATTTACTCTATCACGTGACTAATTATTCTTGTATATAAAAAAAATAATTTTGCATATTACTGTCAATCATCGTGGTCAGCCATATTACTAATTTCCGGTCAATTTCTGATTAGTCACTGTGATGTTAAAATTGTTTTATTGCAGGTGACAAAGTCATTTGAATAGAATAGAAAGCATGTATTTATAACATCTACGTGACTTCAAGTCATCCATCTTGTTCCATAAATCATCGATCGCTATGTCGTTAATGTCGACATTAATTCTTTATACTTTATAGTAATAATTAACCTATCACGATAAGTATTACATGTATTATACATGCAGTAACATTGTAATGGTACAATTTACTTTATATTTTGCTTCAAATTCGAAACGGAAATATTGATTAAACTGTTTTCACTGTATATATATTTTTATGCAGTTTTATCAATTCTGATACTAATATTTTGAATAATGTATTTTTTCTTAATTGTATAATATGTAGTTGGTCTATTCTGCTATAAGTACATGTAGAAATAAAGTGGTCAGTGATTGTATTACCTGGTTTATCAATGATCACTTTCTTGTAGACTGGAACTGAAATAAGACATAGAAAGTATAAATCTATATTACATCACATTACATTACGTCACAAATATCTCCTTCAGCAATTATGGTAAAACAACAGTAAAACCCGCATGTTAAAATGACCTTTAGAGGCCAAGAAACGTTGTTTTTATATTGGGATGTTCGTTAAAGTGTCAACGAGAACAAGAAAAATAGTTGTGAAAATACGTGTTCTCTATATTATGATATGGTCTCACTGTGGGGTTTAACTGTAGTTTACAATAGTCTGGCCCAATGTGTTCTATCAGTAAGACACAGACTGTACGGGAGATCAGTGGTTCTATCAGTAAGACACAGACTGTACGGGAGATCAGTGGTTCTATCAGTAAGACACAGACTGTACGGGAGATCAGTGGTTCTATCAGTAAGACACAGACTGTACGGGAGATCAGTGGTTCTATCAGTAAGACACAGACTGTACGGGAGGTCAGTGGTTCTATCAGTAAGACACAGACTGTACGGGAGGTCAGTGGTTCTATCAGTAAGACACAGACTGTACGGGAGATCAGTGGTTCTATCAGTAAGACACAGACTGTACGGGAGGTCAGTGGTTCTATCAGTAAGACACAGACTGTACGGGAGGTCAGTGGTTCTATCAGTAAGACACAGACTGTACGGGAGATCAGTGGTTCTATCAGTAAGACACAGACTGTACGGGAGATCAGTGGTTCTATCAGTAAGACACAGACTGTACGGGAGGTCAGTGGTTCTATCAGTAAGACACAGACTGTACGGGAGATCAGTGGTTCTATCAGTCAGACACAGACTGTACGGGAGGTCAGTGGTTCTATCAGTAAGACACAGACTGTACGGGAGATCAGTGGTTCTATCAGTAAGACACAGACTGTACGGGAGGTCAGTGGTTCTATCAGTAAGACACAGACTGTACGGGAGGTCAGTGGTTCTATCAGTCAGACACACACTGTACGGGAGATCAGTGGTTCTATCAGTAAGACACAGACTGTACGGGAGGTCAGTGGTTCTATCAGTCAGACACAGACTGTACGGGTGATCAGTGGTTCTATCAGTAAGACACAGACTGTACGGGAGATCAGTGGTTCTATCAGTAAGACACAGACTGTACGGGAGGTCAGTGGTTCTATCAGTCAGACACAGACTGTACGGGAGGTCAGTGCTTCTATCAGTCAGACACAGACTGTACGAGATATCAGTGGTTCTATCAGTAAGACACAGACTGTACGGGAGATCAGTGGTTCTATCAGTAAGACACAGACTGTACGGGAGATCAGTGGTTCTATCAGTAAGACACAGACTGTACGGGAGATCAGTGGTTCTATCAGTAAGACACAGACTGTACGGGAGATCAGTGGTTCTATCAGTAAGACACAGACTGTACGGGAGATTAGTGCTTCTATCAGTCAGACACAGACTGTACGAGATATCAGTGGTTCTATCAGTCAGACACAGACTGTACGGGATATCAGTGGTTCTATCAGTAAGACACAGACTGTACGGGAGGTCAGTGGTTCTATCAGACTTTTTATTTACACATTAACGTAGCCACGTGACAGATTTAAATACAATCACTGCAAGTTAATAAGTACAGTAAAGATTGAAATAAATTATGATACTATGATACATAGATTTACCTTTTCTATAGATTGGAACTGAAAAAGAAAACAATCTATTGAAAATAAATGAATTCTGTAAAAATAACCTCAAAACTACAGGACTTGTCAAGAGAATAAATCTTTGTTTTCCTTTTAATAACTATATTTGCTCTAATTTATTATTTTGCAATTATTTGTTCGAAAGGAAATATCATATTTTACTGAAGAATCAGTGACCAAATTATTTTTTGTAATTAACATCAATAAAAATACTACAGTACTAAATTAAAATTGAACTAACTCACCTTTTTTAACAATCGGGACTTTTTTGAATGTTGGATAATCTGTAAGTAACCACAAGATCGAGCATTTAGATCAGTAAATGAAGGTCACCAATGGTTGATGTGATAAAAAACAATGACATGTAAGATGATAAATATGGAAAGCACGTTTCATAATTCCAGAAAAGATGTACGTGTTATGTTTGGTCTCTTAAATCACCGTTTCACATCCGATTGACGTCAGTTTGTATGCATTCCTTGTCAGTAACCGTCCGCTAAACATAACATGTCAGGAGACATTCACGGGTGCAAACTGGAAAAGGTCAGGACAGGAACGTACGTATTCCGAACAAAACACGAACCCACCCGTACCTCCAGCGGGAAACTTTATCATGTTGTACCTGTTTCTACCTGACTGGAACCCACCCCGTACCTCCAGCGGGAAACTTTATCATGTTGTACCTGTTTCTACCTGACTGGAACCCACCCCGTACCTCCAGCGGGAAACTTTATCATGTAGTACCTGTTTCTACCTGACTGGAACCCACCCCGTACCTCCAGCGGGAAACTTTATCATGTAGTACCTGTTTCTACCTGACTGGAACCCACCCGTACCCCCAGCGGGAAACTGTATCATGTAGTACCTGTTTCTACCTGACTGGAACCCACCCGTACCTCCAGCGGGAAACTTTATCATGTAGTACCTGTTTCTACCTGACTGGAACCCACCCCGTACCTCCAGCGGGAAACTTTATCATGTAGTACCTGTTTCTACCTGACTGGAACCCACCCCGTACCTCCAGCGGGAAACTTTATCATGTAGTACCTGTTTCTACCTGACTGGAACCCACCCGTACCCCCAGCGGGAAACTTTATCATGTAGTATCTGTTTCTACCTAACTGGAACCCACCCGTACCTCCAGCGGGAAACTTTATCATGTAGTACCTGTTTCTACCTGACTGGAACCCACCCGTACCTCCAGCGGGAAACTTTATCATGTAGTACCTGTTTCTACCTGACTGGAACCCACCCGTACCTCCAGCGGGAAACTTTATCATGTAGTACCTGTTTCTACCTGACTGGAACCCACCCGTACCTCCAGCGGGAAACTTTATCATGTAGTACCTGTTTCTACCTGACTGGAACCCACCCGTACCTCCAGCGGGAAACTGTATCATGTAGTACCCGTTTCTATCTGAATGGAACCCACCCGTACCTCCAGCGGGAAACTTTATCATGAAGTACCTGTTTCTACCTGACTGGTACCCACCCGTACCTCCAGCGGGAAACTTTATCATGTAGTACCTGTTTCTACCTGACTGGAACCCACCCGTACCTCCAGCGGGAAACTGTATCATGTAGTACCTGTTTCTACCTGACTGGAACCCACCCCGTACCTCCAGCGGAAACGTTATCATGTAGTACCTGTTTCTACCTGACTGGAACCCACCCCGTACCTCCAGCGGGAAACTTTATCATGTAGTACCTGTTTCTTCCTGACTGGAACCTACCCCGTACCTCCAGCGGGAAACTTTATCATGTAGTACCTGTTTCTACCTGACTGGAACCCACCCGTACCCCCAGCGGGAAACTGTATCATGTAGTACCTGTTTCTACCTGACTGGAACCCACCCGTACCTCCAGCGGGAAACTGTATCATGTAGTACCTGTTTCTACCTGACTGGAACCCACCCGTACCTCCAGCGGGAAACTTTATCATGTAGTACCTGTTTCTACCTGACTGGAACCCACCCGTACCTCCAGCGGGAAACTTTATCATGTAGTACCTGTTTCTACCTGACTGGAACCCACCCGTACCTCCAGCGGGAAACTATATCATGTAGTACCCGTTTCTACCTGAATGGAACCCACCCGTACCTCCAGCGGGAAACTTTATCATGTAGTACCTGTTTCTACCTGAATGGAACCCACCCGTACCTCCAGCGGGAAACTTTATCATGTAGTACCTGTTTCTACCTGACTGGAACCCACCCGTACCTCCAGCGGGAAACTGTATCATGTAGTACCTGTTTCTACCTGACTGGAACCCACCCAGTACCTCCAGCGGGAAACTTTATCATGTAGTACCTGTTTCTAACTGACTGGAACCCACCCGTACCTCCAGCGGGAAACTGTATCATGTAGTACCCGTTTCTACCTGAATGGAACCCACCCGTACCTCCAGCGGGAAACTTCATCATGTAGTACCTGTTTCTACCTGACTGGAACCCACCCGTACCTCCAGCGGGTAACTGTATCATGTAGTACCTGTTTCTACCTGACTGAAGGGAGTTCTCTGACAAGGAGTACATTTGTTCAGACGATGACATGCAAGAAACGACGTAGACTACAAATTGTAAAAGTTACATTAGTAATCAATTATTTACCGTCGATTGCTAAACATGATTCAACCATCATACTTCAAAAATGACAATAAGAAGATTGAAATAGAAAAAAATAAGAAATTTTGACTCACATTGTCGGTTGAAACCTCCTTTGTTAAATTCTGTAAACAAAAAAAGTCGCTGTCAACACGTGATCGTGTTAAAAGACATAACATGTGATTATAGAATGGTTATAATGGTCTAGTCTACTGTTACAAGTTCCAAATATTTGCATCGTCAGATATATATACAGTAAAATACGGTTAAACTGAATGCCTGTGGATCAGAATGATAACTTCACTACATCCATATTTCACTACAGTATATCAATAAGAAGTGTTTATATCAGATAATATACCAATAAGAAGTGTTTATACCAGGTAATATATCAATAAGAAGTGTTTATACCAGGTAATATATCAATAAGAAGTGTTTATACCAGGTAATATATCAATAAGAAGTGTTTATATCAGGTAATATATCAATAAGAAGTGTTTATACCAGGTAATATATCAATAAGAAGTGTTTATACCAGGTAATATATCAATAAGAAGTGTTTATACCAGGTAATATATCAATAAGAAGTGTTTATACCAGGTAATATATCAAACATCGCACTCTCTGATTCTTTCTTTATCCTTGTTCACTATAACCGTGTTTTAATGCACAATTTTGACGAAAAGAAATAAATGATGCCATTCACACAAGCACTTAATTATTCTGTTTTCTCTGGTTTTAAAAACAGTGTTTCTTTATTGGACTCTAAGTGACATTAGGTACAACACTAGTTAAGGGTTGGATCAACGCTTGACTACTTATCGAAAGGTCGTGGGTTCGAATCTCGGCTCCGCCTTCCAATATTTTAGGGATCCTTTTTTAGTGTCCACATCCCAACTACCGTGTTTAGGAAATTCACAGGAAACAGGTGGTAAGGTGTATATCGATGTTATACACTGGGCAAGATAAAGAAACAGGAAAAATATTCGAAATAAGAATTAGGATATAAATATCCGGGTTCTGGTTCTGTGAGTCTTAGACATGACCCAAGCTATAGGTGATTAGATAACAGATATAAATATCCGGGTTCTGGTTCTGTGAGTCTTAGACATGACCCAAGCTATAGGTGATTAGATAACAGATATAAATATCCGGGTTCTGGTTCTGTGAGTCTTAGACATGACCCAAGCTATAGGTGATTAGATAACAGATATAAATATCCGGGTTCTGGTTCTGTGAGTCTTAGACATGACCCAAGCTATAGGTGATTAGATAACAGATATAAATATCCGGGTTCTGGTTCTGTGAGTCTTAGACATGACCCAAGCTATAGGTGATTAGATAACAGATATAAATATCCGGGTTCTGGTTCTGTGAGTCTTAGACATGACCCAAGCTATAGGTGATTAGATAACAGATATAAATATCCGGGTTCTGGTTCTGTGAGTCTTAGACATGACCCAAGCTATAGGTGATTAGATAACAGATATAAATATCCGGGTTCTGGTTCTGTGAGTCTTAGACATGACCCAAGCTATAGGTGATTAGATAACAGATATAAATATCCGGGTTCTGGTTCTGTGAGTCTTAGACATGACCAAAGCTATAGGTGATTAGATAACAGATAAACGAACACTAGTTATAATATAGATGATTAATATTGACTTACTGTAACCAAAGTGGTGAGGACCTGGCATGTAACCACCTTTTCTCATCGCTGAAAATTTCATTTAAAAACAAATCAGAAACAAAAGATAAATAAAAGATAAAGAAATGTTTGAATACTTTATTTCTGGGCAGTGTATGCCTTTTGTAGTTATCGATAGGTTAAACTGACACATTGAAGATCTTATTTAAATTAAAATATAATTTATTTTCTCATTCTACCCGACCTCTCTCTCTCCCTAAAAATTGAAAATTTCGAATATAGCATGCTATCAAACATTTTTATCCTAACTGGGACCAACTCTCACATGTGTGGACGTTACCATGCTAGTTAACTTATAGAAGGACCAACTATCACATGTGTGGACGTTACCATGCTAGTTAACTTA
Source organism: Lutraria lutraria (assembly GCA_964023205.1). NCBI lineage: Eukaryota > Metazoa > Mollusca > Bivalvia > Venerida > Mactridae > Lutraria > Lutraria lutraria. Next base: position 8,677,451 of record OZ026849.1, read on the forward strand.
TAGAAGGACCAACTATCACATGTGTGGACGTTACCATGCTAGTTAACTTATAGAAGGACCAACTATCACATGTGTGGACGTTACCATGCTAGTTAACTTATAGAAGCCCAACTATCACATGTGTGGATGTTACCATGCTAGTTAACTTATAGAAGGACCAACTATCACATGTGTGGACGTTACCATGCTAGTTAACTTATAGAAGGACCAACTATCACATGTGTGGACGTTACCATGCTAGTTAACTTATAGAAGCCCAACTATCACATGTGTGGACGTTACCATGCTAGTTAACTTATAGAAGGACCAACTATCACATGTGTGGACGTTACCATGCTAGTTAACTTATAGAAGGACCAACTATCACATGTGTGGATGTTACCATGCTAGTTAACTTATAGAAGCCCAACTATCACATGTGTGGACATTACCATGCTAGTTAACTTATAGAAGGACCAACTATCACATGTGTGGACATTACCATGCTAGTTAACTTATAGAAGGACCAACTATCACATGTGTGGACATTACCATGCTAGTTAACTTATAGAAGGACCAACTATCATATGTGTGGACATTACCATGCTAGTTAACTTATAGAAGGACCAACTATCACATGTGTGGACATTACCATGCTAGTTAACTTATAGAAGCCCAACTATCACATGTGTGGACATTACCATGCTAGTTAACTTATAGAAGGACCAACTATCACATGTGTGGACATTACCATGCTAGTTAACTTATAGAAGGACCAACTATCACATGTGTGGACATTACCATGCTAGTTAACTTATAGAAGGACCAACTATCACATGTGTGGACATTACCATGCTAGTTAACTTATAGAAGGACCAACTATCACATGTGTGGACATTACCATGCTAGTTAACTTATAGAAGGACCAACTATCACATGTGTGGACATTACCATGCTAGTTAACTTATAGAAGGACCAACTATCACATGTGTGGACGTTACCATGCTAGTTAACTTATAGAAGGACCAACTATCACATGTGTGGACGTTACCATGCTAGTTAACTTATAGAAGGACCAACTATCACATGTGTGGACGTTACCATGCTAGTTAGCTTATAGAAGGACCAACTCTCACATGTGTGGACGTTACCATGCTAGTTAACTTATAGAAGGACCAACTATCACATGTGTGGACGTTACCATGCTAGTTAACTTATAGAAGGACCAACTCTCACATGTGTGGACGTTACCATGCTAGTTAACTTATAGAAGGCCCAACTCTCACATGTGTGGACGTTACCATGCTAGTTAACTTATAGAAGGACCAACTATCACGTGTGTGGACGTTACCATGCTAGTTAACTTATAGAAGGACCAACTATCACATGTGTGGACGTTACCATGCTAGTTAACTTATAGAAGGACCAACTATCACGTGTGTGGACGTTACCATGCTAGTTAACTTATAGAAGGTCAGTAGTTCTACACAGATATACTTCTGGAATTGTTCTCTATCATTGAAAATGGAAAAGTCGCAGAATTACGCGGGAAATTATTCCCCAGTGGAATCAAATTAACTTGATTCATACAATAAAAAGTTGGTCCTTCGATTGTAGAGCATGGCAAGGATTTTCAATTTTTAATAGCCCACTCAGCTGAGCTAAGATATTTAAACGGAACTAACGTTCTATATACACAGAAGACATCAACAAAGAGTTCACGGAGTACACAGTCTCGTGATAAACGGGAAGAATAAGTTAACAGTCAAATCTTTGTACAAAGGCAAGCAATAGAAGTGAAGAAAGTCTTTGTTCATCGGTGATCTGTATGTAGAGATCTTTTAGGACAATCATGTCGCCACTGAATGTGTATTTTTTTATCTTTGTTCAGTTTATAGACAAAATAGATATACAGGCTAGTAGTAAACTTGTCAAATTTAGGGGGAAATGACCAAAGAATTAAGGCATGTAGTCGAATAACTTCTCGTTTTCCTTTTTTGGTTTACATGTCATGAAAATAAAACACGCCCCGAAATACTTTCAAACTTTTGCCATTCTAAACGTTAGGGTCCCGCCCTACGATACAGCCCCGCCTTACGAAATGATCCCGCCCTACGATACGGTCTCTCGCCCTACGATAGGATCCCGCAATACGTAAAGGTAAGTCGGGTTACTGTTAACAGAAACAAATGTTCTAATGATGAAGATGAAATTCTTATGACAGTTTACTTAAACTACTTACGGTACATGTGGGGTCCTCCCATCTTTCCAAATCCATGTTTTGATGGATAAAAATGTTTCTTGTGGTCTTAAAGATAACAAACAGACAATACGGGTGTAAAGTTATAATTAAAAGACAATTTATGTAAAACTGACTGAAGCCATATAGCTAGGTTAATCCGCGGTCAGTTCCATTTTCATCAATATATATATATATTTTAAATGAACGTTGATTCCAAAAGCTGATCTACATATTTGCCCAATTATAGCGTATGGATATACATGTGAATTCTACAATAGTAAGAGTTTCGATAAAAAAACAGCAACATCTATTTTAGAAAACGTCATCTAACTTTTAATCACGGTATATGCCATTAAATGTATCACACGGAAAGAGATAAATTATCAAATGATATAAATATACTTACAAAGTGATGACTCTGAATATGAAACTGAAAAATAAATAATACTATGATAAGTATGAGGTAATACGTGAGTTAAGAAACTGTTTTAAAATCTTCACAATCTCCGATCTGTTGTTACTGAAAATTGACCAATAGCGAGCCTGCAAATAAGGACTGATTTTTGGTTGATAAACACATCTAATTGTCACAAATATATCGCTACATTATTATCATTTCGTCATGGATGATGAAATTTATCATTCGTTGCTATAGTAATGATCGTAGGCTGTTTTGATAGGTACGCTGTTTATAGTTCTGACGTTTCTTACAATTATTATTTTATATCTCATAATTATTTATTTATCATCAATATAATTTATAACTTATGTATTCAATGTAATTCATTATCTATATAATTTATCGTCTATATATTAAATTTACTATCTATATAGTTTTTATTTATCTACAGCGGGGATAATATTGCTGTATAAAAGAAAACAGTATTACTTGAATTCTTACTTGCATCAATTATGACAAAGATAATGTTTTATGTATATTCAGAAATGAAATAAGGTTTTTTGAATTTATTATTCACTATAATTATCTCTAGTATGTGTGATTGTTTAGCTAACTTTTTTTATGATCTCCGAGCGTCCGTTACTCTAAACTGGCCGGTGACACTTTCGTGGAAACCTTCCTGTATATTGCGAGACCTGGGGTATGTTTGAGCGTTCCGGATGTTTTATACAACTATATGCATAGTTCATACGTTGTGTACCGAATTATAAACAGCCGCATAATGTCAGCGTACAGTACGACACTCCTTCTACAATACGATACACTGAACGTTGGCTAAAATAAACGATACGTCCAACTTTACCAAATATGGAGCTAGTGACCGATTCACTTCAGAGGGACCTTATAATAAATGAATTATAAACATGTCATATAATGACATATAAGACGTATCTATTAAAACAGCGTTCTCCATGTATCAACTACCTGTCAGTACATTTATTATTATTTTGTCGTACAATTCATTGAACATACGAAACATTGAAAGTTGGTACAGAAATTAATAAATAAAAATATAAGCAAACTTCTTATTTGCCACAAAATGTTAAACGATATGTTTAAATGGTGAGTTGGTGTTTGTTTTGTACCCTGCGAAACTGAACGTACCAACACGATAGAATACTGTAAGCTTTATTCCTCATTGTAATTTCAGAAGGGTTTTATTGCAATATTTGATGTATACTTCAATTTAAGAATAGTTTTATTGAATTATTGATATTTGCGGCTACTCAGAATTCACGAAACAACACAAATCGTGATTATATAATTATCACAAATATGTCATTCTCAAGTTAACGTTAGTTTCATACTGATGTTAGAATATTTAGAGCAAATCACGAACGTTTGTAGATTTACAAAAACATCTATAAGCACGTTTTGTTCTATAAAATATAAATAAGTCGTCTCAGATAACATTTAATTGCGTTTGACGTGCACAACTTCAGTTATGTCACATTGATTATTAGCAACATCAAAATAACAACCACAAGCAATGTTTAGGATAAATTCTCCGTGGCATGCGTCAGTAAAATTAATGTTAACTGTAAGCTTTACTGCCAACAATCAGAAGTCATACGTGGGGCCATCCTTAAAAAAGCATGTCGGTTCGCAATGACACTACCGACTTATTAAAAAATCCTCGACTCTCCATTTTTCGATTTTGATGAAAATATGTCCCGTTCTTTATTACAGCCCTTCATTTTTAGTATACACATATAATCTGATATTTACCGATCTACTGATAACCAACTGGGTTGATAATCGCGAACGAACTTTTTTAACTGAATGGAAAGTTAAAGAAAACCAGGTCCGAAGTTTGTAATTTAATTTTGTTTTTATCTTGCTAGCGAGTTTATCTACTGTCATAATGTTATGCATTTTTCATGAATTATAAAGAATATTGATTATACTCCTATGACATCCAAAAATTTACTTAAAAAATCATATGTTTATACCTCGTTTTATTTTGTTAATATTATGTAAAATTACGTTTCCTCAGAAATAATCATTCTTTCTCATAAATTCTCAGTATGTACTGTAGACGACAGATGGACTTAAATACGATGAAATAAAATGTAAAAAATGTGTTAATATTGCAGGAAAGGAACGCATGCTGTAAATATGTTAAATAAAAGAATGTTTCGCAAGAAGATTTCAATGAAATCAATAAAAAACAGTGAATAAGAGGAAATTGCGAACATAAAACAAAAGTATTGGTAAATATTAGAAAAAAATAGAACATATTATTATCAATACTGAAAAAGGAAAATGTCGAAAACGTTTGTATTGTTTAAGATATCAATTGATATGAAAAGATAAACGAAATACGCGTTGAGTTAAAGCTCATAAACATTTTGAATGTTAATTTTGAAGTAGGTTTTATTTCATCTAGCAAGATTTCTTATCAGTGAAACCGACTTTTACTTGCAATAAAAACATTCCAAATCTTATCTTTTTACTCACGAAGTACATATAGAAATGTAGCACAGTATTTTTTCAATGATATTGCAAAGAAATAGAAAAAGCATCTGAAAACATTTTATGTGGCTAAAGAAAGGCATTATGTAAATATGGTTTTAGAGCAAATTAAATATATTGCTTACATTGTACTGTTATTTTATCTATTGTTCTGTATTACTAAATTCAAAAAGCTAACGGGCCTTTAACTAAAGGTAACACAATTGTTCGTAAAACGAGAAAAAGAGGCCTCCGGTAACGGAGATAAAGGTTTGCGATTAGAATAACGAAATAATACTGAAAAGACATAAAATACATAAAACATGAAAAACAATAATTCTAATAAGATGAATTAAACAAATCTTACCAAAAGTGAACATTACGAGAACTAGGAAATTCCACAAAGACGCCATCTTGGATTTATTTAGTTTTCTATTTTTCCAAAAAATGGTCACAGTCTCCCTGTTTTGGCCGGAGTACAAAAATACAGAATGATCAACATGTGGCGAATGTTAGCGGAAATAATGGTTGATTTATACCTCGTGCTAGCTTAAAGGTCAGCTAATCAGTTTTGGCCAATCCATTAAAGTCATCATTGGCAACGGTTAAAGCGTGAAATTGTAATAAAGACAAATTGTTTGACAGAAAAGCGAGCTTTGCGTGAGTAAGTAATGAATAAATATACAATATACATATTCCTTTATATTCCTTGATTGACATTTAGTATAGTTTTATGTACCACACCGTCCATTTTCATTGACGTTATCACGGCTGCCACAGAGCAGTGCAGTATGTCCGATATATCAGCATATGCGCTCGATTGTCAAAATGTTACCCAATTTAGCGTGAATCACATTATATTAATTAATTATCGTGAAGGAGTATGCAGAATGTAACTTTTTTCAGGGGGGGAAATAGATATTGTATGTGTTTTTTTTTTGGCAATTCTTTACTAATTAATATACAGACTACAAAGTGCTAGCCAGCAAAATATGTCGTATGTGTTATCAATTATACGATATATAGTAAACGATTCTCCCGACATATAAATTTCAAAGAACAAGACTCATGTCAACGACTGGCTAATATGTTTTCCACATGTTCTGTTGTTCGGTTTTCGGGTGCAATGTTGCACGTGAACAGCTTAAAACGTAAAATTCTCCGGATTTCGGAATATTCCCTTAATAAGAAAACGGCCTCTTTAGGCAATAGACCACGCATACAATAGACCATACATATAGTAGACCATGCATACAATAGACCATATATACAATCGACCATACATACAATGGACCATTCATACAATCGACCATACATACAATGGACCATTCATACAATCGACCATACATACAATAGACCATGCATACAATAGACAATTTCGAAAATTTCCGAGGATACAATATCCGAACAAATGTATATACTCATATTACGTTTACACTGACAGCCAATTTTTTTCAGTGGCTCGCTCGGTAATTTTCGACCATCCATTAATACTTTAAAATTGCAAGTCTTTAATAGCAATGTGTTATTTACTAAACAATAAACATTGCCCGAGATTCTTTACTTAACCATTTGAATAATCAATATGACGTCTTTATTACTTTCCTAAAGTTTGTATAAACACAACAAGAATTTTGACATCTCAATCATAATTAATCATTCATTAGAATGTTATTTATATGTGAATATGACAGAAATATAATTATACATAATTACAATGTAAGTTATATTGTAAGCTAACTGAGTTTTTGTAAAGCCATTTAATCAAACGTAAACGCATACCCTAGATTTTTTTATTTATTTTAGAACTCATTTCAAAACATTTGTAAGAACTGTAGCTCTAGTTGAAAAATAGAAAAAATATACATGTGTACAAGTATATAATTTTTGAAGCATGGCTTCTATTATATTTCTATTATAGTTTTCGTTATATTTGTTAACATGTTTGTTGCATTCAGTGCTTTCTTAATCATTGTTTTGTTTGGTATAATAAAATAAATATCACATCCCACTTAGGGCGATAGGACGTAATGTTCACCCTTGACAAAGTAATGTGTTTGGATTATTGTATGTCTTTATCAAGATTTCGGAAAACGTAACATATTATTAGATACACTGGACAGTTAGGATATCACTATAACAACCATTTATTTTTGGGAAAGATTTTTGTATTTCTTCTATTTTTGAAGCGTATGATTTTTGCGTGATTTTTGGGTGTCCCAAGCGGACTTTGTATGATTACCTTTTACATCAGCTGTGCCTACGTAATAGAACTAATTGTCATTAAATGTAAGAGACTGTAAGACACTTCGGCTGTGCCTACGTAATAGAACTCATTGTCATTAAATATTAGAGACTGTAAGACACTTCAGCTGTGCCTACGTAATAGAACTAATTGTCATTAAATATTAGAGACTGTAAGACACTTCAGCTGTGCCTACGTAATAGAACTAATTGTCATTAAATGTTAGATACTGTAAGACACTTCAGCTGTGCCTACGTAATAGAACTAATTGTCATTAAATGTTAGATACTGTAAGACACTTCAGCTGTGCCTACGTAATAGAACTAATTGTCATTAAATGTTAGAGACTGTAAGACACTTCAGCTGTGCCTACATAATAGAACTAATTGTCATTAAATGTCAGATACTGTAAGACACTTCAGCTGTGCCTACGTAATAGAACTAATTGTCATTAAATGTTAGAGACTGTAAGACACTTCAGAGTTTCAAGAGACAACTAAAACCTGCTACTTTGTGATAGTCTGGAGGAACTGATCGTTTCAATTGCAACACAAAAGCAACGTGCAAACTTGATAGGGACTGCATGAATAATCTACATTATAAATAACTAAGGACTGTATATGATATCTATATGCTTTTAATGTATCGTAATCTGTTAATATGTTAATTTATATGTAAACTTGTAAAGCGCTTTTGAACGTCATTCTTCGACGAAATAAGCGCTATATAAGCTTGGTATAATACAGGAATCATTCAGGGAAGATTAGTTACATGTGCATTTAGTTTTTGACATCCACTCTATGACGAACTAAGAATTGTGGGAATTGTCAACACAGATTGAACAAGACTGAAAGCGATGAATGAACGATTAAAAAGACTACATGTGAATTAGGAAAAGTTCTAACATCATAGAAATGTTGTAATTTATCACCACGTGGCCGTCAGTACTTACTTGGAACTGGTTTATAAAAGCAATATAATCTTTATATGACATACATGACGACAATATAACTACTGTTACACGTCCACGCGCAAAGGAAAAAATATCAAAACGGCTTATTTCCGCGGGTAAAAACGGAGGTGTGTATTCGTAATAAATGGTTATTTTTTCTTTTATCACAGAATAAAACGGCTATACGAGTATTATTAGATGTTAATCTGGTTTATTTTAGCCGAATTTAGTTTAGGATTACAGGAGAAATTTGAAGAAATTGTCCGAAATCAAGTCCCTTTTGAGATAGATAATTATACGATAAACGCTAGTCTCAATATATAAATGCGAAAGAGTTCCGTATTTCATAGCAAGTCAGACCTGTTCTTATTAATATGAATGATACAATTATAAGACGCGGATGTGTCAAGAACTGAACATAAATCACGATTTTGATTATACGTACATACGTAAGTGTCCAGTTGTCCCCAGACTTCAATAATTAACATCATTACAATACTAATTGTAGTGGGATATAACACTGACCTCTTTCTAATATATATATACATGTACATGGTTCGTTCATCATCGTTATTATAACAGTTTTATTGTCGTATATCATACCTCAACGTATTCATCAGACCTCGTGACTTTTTTAGATCGTCATTAATTTCATAACCGTTCATCTTACTACCTAGAACACGGACAGGTCACTAGATTAATACGTAGTCTTACTTTTAAAGGGGCGCAAATCCTAAACCTACATACACAGTACAAGCTCTCTATGAGCGGCTCTCTCTTGAACAACGACAGCTTGATTTTTTCCATTTGCGCAATTTAACTATTGATTTAATCTCTCCAGAGCAACACTGTATAAAGTTCCAATGGAAACTCATTGTAACAAGTATTTGTTTCAAACGTTTTGAATATAAATCTATCCGAATAAAGTCGTGTACATCTTTTTTTATGAAAACAGAAACTTTTATAAAGAATGATAGAATGTGATGCTATAATATTGTGGTAGTGTTCAGTTGTACAAAGGGAGCTCCCTGACCCGGGTCTCTGACTAGACCTTACTAATCCGTAACATAAATGAGTTCAAATCACACCTGGTCAAGACAAACTTCACAAGTAAGGAAGCTATCCATCCATCCATCCAGCCTACAGAATGTTGGTATGGTTCTACCCAGATGTACGTCAGGGTTCTATCTACATTACATAATCCATGAAACCACATGTACGCCAAGGTTCTATCTACATTCTATAAACCATGAAACCAGATGTACGCCGGGGTTCTATCTACATTCTATAAACCATGAAACCAGATGTACGCCGGGGTTCTATCTACATTCTATAAACCATGAAACCAGATGTATGCCAGGGTTCTATCTACATTACATAAACCATGAAACCAGATGTACTCCAGGGTTCTATCTACATTACATAAACCATGATACCAGATGTACACCAGGGTTCTATCTACATTACATAAACCATGATACCAGATGTACACCAGGGTTCTATCTACATTACATAAACCATGATACCAGATGTACACCAGGGTTCTATCTACATTACATAAACCATGATACCAGATGTACACCAGGGTTATATCTACATTACATAAACCATGATACCAGATGTACACCAGGGTTTTATCTACATTACATAAACCATGATACCAGATGTACGCCAGGGTTCTATCTACATTACATAAACCATGATACCAGATGTACACCAGGGTTCTATCTACATTACATAAACCATGATACCAGATGTACACCAGGGTTATATCTACATTACATAAACCATGATACCAGATGTACACCAGGGTTCTATCTACATTACATAAACCATGATACCAGATGTAAGCCAGGGTTCTATCTACATTACATAAACCATGAAACCAGATGTACACCAGGGTTCTATCTACATTACATAAACCATGATACCAGATGTACACCAGGGTTCTATCTACATTACATAAACCATGAAACCAGATGTACACCAGGGTTCTATCTACATTACATAAACCATGATACCAGATGTACACCAGGGTTCTATCTACATTACATAAACCATGATACCAGATGTAAGCCATGGTTCTATCTACATTACATAAACCATGATACCAGATGTAAGCCATGGTTCTATCTACATTACATAAACCATGATACCAGATGTACACCAGGGTTCTATCTACATTACATAAACCATGATACCAGATGTAAGCCAGGGTTCTATCTACATTACATAAACCAAGATACCAGATGTAAGCCAGGGTTATATCTACATTACATAAACCATGATACCAGATGTACGCCAGGGTTACATCTACATTACATAAACCATGATACCAGATGTACGCCAGGGTTCTATCTACATTACATAAACCATGATACCAGATGTACACCAGGGTTCTATCTACATTACATAAACCATGATACCAGATGTACACCAGGGTTCTATCTACATTACATAAACCATGATACCAGATGTACGCCAGGGTTCTATCTACATTACATAAACCATGATACCAGATGTACGCCAGGGTTCTATCTACATTACATAAACCATGATACCAGATGTAAGCCAGGGTTCTATCTACATTACATAAACCATGATACCAGATGTACGCCAGGGTTCTATCTACATTACATAAACCATGATACCAGATGTACGCCAGGGTTCTATCTACATTACATAAACCATGATACCAGATGTACGCCAGAGTTCTATCTACATTACATAAACCATGATACCAGATGTACACCAGGGTTCTATCTACATTACATAAACCAAGATACCAGATGTAAGCCATGGTTCTATCTACATTACATAAACCAAGATACCAGATGTACACCAGGGTTCTATCTACATTACATAAACCATGATACCAGATGTAAGCCATGGTTCTATCTACATTACATAAACCATGATACCAGATGTACACCAGGGTTCTATCTACATTACATAAACCATGATACCAGATGTAAGCCATGGTTCTATCTACATTACATAAACCATGATACCAGATGTACACCAGGGTTCTATCTACATTACATAAACCATGATACCAGATGTACGCCAGGGTTCTATCTACACTACATAAACCATGATACCAGATGTACGCCAGGGTTCTATCTACATTACATAAACCATGATACCAGATGTACGCCAGGGTTCTATCTACATTACATAAACCAAGATACCAGATGTAAGCCATGGTTCTATCTACATTACATAAACCAAGATACCAGATGTAAGCCATGGTTACATCTACATTACATAAACCATGATACCAGATGTAAGCCATGGTTCTATCTACATTACATAAACCAAGATACCAGATGTAAGCCATGGTTCTATCTACATTACATAAACCATGATACCAGATGTAAGCCATGGTTCTATCTACATTACATAAACCATGATACCAGATGTAAGCCATGGTTCTATCTACATTACATAAACCATGATACCAGATGTACACCAGGGTTCTATCTACACTACATAAACCATGATACCAGATGTACGCCAGGGTTCTATCTACATTACATAAACCATGATACCAGATGTACGCCAGGGTTCTATCTACATTACATAAACCAAGATACCAGATGTAAGCCATGGTTCTATCTACATTACATAAACCAAGATACCAGATGTAAGCCATGGTTCTATCTACATTACATAAACCATGATACCAGATGTAAGCCATGGTTCTATCTACATTACATAAACCATGATACCAGATGTAAGCCATGGTTCTATCTACATTACATAAACCATGAATAGTTGCTACATGATTCTGGCTGTTATACTAATATATAGTAATACAAATGTACAGTAATACTAATATATAGTAATACAAATGTACAGTAATACTAATATATAGTAATACAAATGTACAGTAATACTAATGTACAGTAAAACAAATGTATAGTAAGACAAATGTACAGTAATACAAATGTACAGTTATACAAATGTACAGTAATACTAATGTATAGTAATACTAATGTACAGTAATACTAATGTACAGTAATAATATTATATAGTAATACTAATGTATAGTAATACTAATGTACAGTAATACTAATGTACAGTAATACTAATGTACAGTAATACTAATGTATAGTAATACTAATGTATAGTAATACTAATGTACAGTAATACTAATGTACAGTAATACTAATGTACAGTAATACTAATGTACAGTAATACTAATGTATAGTAATACTAATGTACAGTAATACTAATGTATAGTAATACTAATGTACAGTAATACTAATGTACAGTAATACTAATGTATAGTAATACTAATGTACAGTAATACTAATGTATAGTAATACTAATGTACAGTAATAATATTATATAGTAATACTAATGTATAGTAATACTAATGTACAGTAATACTAATGTATAGTAATACAAATGTACAGTAATACTAATGTACAGTAATACAAATATATAGTAATACTAATGTATAGTAATACAAATGTACAGTGATACTAATGTACAGTAATACAAATATACAGTTATACTAATGTACAGTAAGACAAATGTACAGTAATACTAATGTACAGTAGTACAAATGTACAGTAATATTAATGTACAGTAAGACAAATGTACAGTAATACTTATATATAGTAATACACAAATACACATGTACTTTGATAAATGATGTAACACGTGATACAAAGAAAACACTATTCATTACCAGTATGAACTTTTAATACTGGAAATAATAATAAAATAACGTCCTCATTAACACAATGAAATTAATCAACAGAAATCTAACAATTCCTATTTTCATTACTTTGATTTTATCTTAGATGTAGCATGCATAGAATTCAACAAGAGGGCTATCATGGCCCTTCACTCGCTCACCTGATGAAGCCTAAAATGACATAGAAATCATCAAGAAAGACATTCTGAGCAACTTTCATCAAGTTTGATAAAAAACTTCTCAACAGTTTTATAACACACAGTTTTCCTGTGATCTGACAAGGTGACTTAGTTTTTGACTCCTTATGACCCATGTTCAAACTTGTCCAAGAAATCATTAAGGCAAACATTCTGAAATGTGACCGTTAGTGTTCACAACCGAAAAGTGTGGACGCCTGAAACCGGACAATGACTGATCCTAACTGCTTACTTTTGTGCGCACCGTGCTCAGATGAGCTAAAAAGGCATTGTTAATAGTATGCTTGTATTAATAGTATGCTTGTATTAATAGTATGCTTGTATTAATAGTATGCTTGTATTAATCAACTTTCACAGGAGTAGGACTTTGTTTGATCATGGCATTTATTTTCAGTTTTTATTTCTGCATCACTGTTTAATTTCAAACTAGAATTACAAGTTTCACCATCAATTCCTGGTCTGGTGTCACTTGTGACATTGTCTGTATGAATGTCATCATTTCTGGATTTCAGAATTCCATTTTTAGTGACATCAGAATCTTTGCCGCTAATGTTCATACCTTCCAGTAACTCTCGTACTAGTTTATTATATGATAAATCAGTAACTGATGATTTCTTACATGACACAGCAGTCTTCATTGAACCTGATACGCTACAATTAAAGTCTTTATCTAAATGACGCGTCACATGATTTTCCAAATCCCATTTACGCGTAAACTTTCGTTCACAAATATCACATTGATAAGGTTTTTCCTTTGTGTGAGTTCGCAGATGCCGCTTTAAGTCATGACGATCTCTTGTCTTCTGGTCACATAAAGGACACTGATAGCGCCCACAAGGCATCTTACAAGCATTGAGTAATGTTGACTCTGCAAAGACCTCATCAACAGTACTTGTCTTCACGCCTTTCTTTCTTGAGACATGGGTACTAGTATCACAGTTCTGAAACACACAAACAAATCAAAATAAAACAATTCTTACTGAGAAGTTCAAACTTGTCTTAACTAGAGCTTTGTCACAGAAGTGACCAATAACCCCGCCACCACTTGGACACTATTAAAGAATGCAATAGTACACTATATATATAAATTCAAGGGCACATAACTTTGGAATGAGTGGATCACTGGGCATGGAATTGTGTCTAGCACATCTACGCTTTATGGTGATGACATATATGTATAATATCAAATTCCATTACAATCACTTTATAAGGAATGTGAAAATAGTTCCCTGATATTTATAGTATATAACTTACTAACCTGCTCTATTTGTTTCTTCAACCCAGACATACTTCTGGTTGTGTTTGACTTTTTATGTTTTGAAAATCCATGGTCAAGATTTGATGCCCCCAAAATGTCATCCTCATAAACATCATCACTGTATGAAACTTTTCTTTTATTTGATCGAGGATCCGGGAAAACAGGGAGGGGACACACATCTGCAGCTGTAGCATCTGAGTTCAAATTTCCATCATCAGCATTAACACCAATAATATTTTGATCTATTTCACTCTTAATGTCAGAGGTAAGATTCTGATTGTTTACTTTATCTGAAGTATCATGGGGGACATCTTCAGTTTCATTAACAAAGTCTGTACTTTCACAATGTTCAGATTTGCATGTGAGATCTTCTATAAATGGACTAGGATTTCCATCAACATCCAGATGTTTCACTGATGTCTTGTCAGTACCAACTTGCTGTACACAATAATGATCAGCCAGAAATAATTCCCCACCCATATTGTTTGTTGGACTCATTACTGTCTGAAGGTACTGAGGCCCAGTGCTTGTGCCTTTTATTGATAGTTTCTGAGGAGTTCTCTTGCGTCTTGATTTCACTGAAATAAAAAATAAGTAATAAAATACTGTACTAAGTATGCAATCCAAAATACAAACAATTTTCTCTATTCAATAAACAAATTTTGTCTACATATGCAGGGACTGATCCACTAACATACAGACCGACCGACAAGTGTGAATCCAAGATAGCCCCCATACATTTCGTACCTGGGGGTACAAAAACAAGTTTGTTTTTTTTAAAACACAATGCCCCCTCAGGGTAACCGTGACCAACATATGATAATGAAGTTGGATGATTGTAGGTGGATGCATTTGGATTTTCACGCAGCAAGCAGGCAGGCAGACATGCCAAAACTAATATGTCCCCGATCTAACGATACCGGCATAAAAAAACATCTAGAGCTTAAAAACACATAGATGGCAACAGACACTGTAACAGAGGACAATGTAAATACTACGCCGAGTACAACCTTACCAACTGATTTCAATTCTTTTAAATCTTCATCATAGTTCATCTCAGTGTACAGGTCATTATTCTGATGGTCATCATGACTTTCATCACTCTGACAGATTGGATCTTCTGATTCAACATTTATACAAAGCTTCGATAATTTTGTTGATCTTAAATATTCATTTTTTTTCGCATTTCTTTTTATTCCTGGAAACAATAACAAATATTATCATTATACAAATAATTGAGGAACAATGAACATATAAATATCTAATCATCAATTCCAGTCCCAGTCCTTGTGTTTTATATCATTAATTTAACAAATAAATAGTTCATACTGTGATGTATGTTTTAATCATGATTTAAACAGATAAATAGTTCATACAGTGATGTATGTTTTAATCATGATTTAAACAGATAAATAGGTCATACTGTGATGTATGTTTTAATCATGATTTAAACAGATAAATAGTTCATACTGTGATGTATGTTTTAATCATGATTTAAACAGATTAATAGTTCATACAGTGATGTGTGTTTTATACCATTGATAGAACAAATAAATAGTTCATACTGTGCTGTGTGTTTTATACCATTAATTTAACAAATAAATAGTTCATACTGTGCAGTGTGTTTTATACCATTAATAGAACAAATAAATAGTTCATACTGTGATGTTTTATACTATTAATTTAACAAATAAATAGTTCATACTGTGATGTATGTTTTATACCATTAATTTAACAAATAAATAGTTCATACTGTGATGTATGTATTATACCATTAATTTAACAAATAAATAGTTCATACTGTGATGTATGTATTATACCATTAATTTAACAAATAAATAGTTCATACTGTGATGTATGTAATTGACCAAAGAAACCAGACTTCTATGTTTATCTACAGACCTCGGGTGGTGAGTTCTTATCCAGAATGCAGAACATATTTTCTGTAAGAGCTTGAGACAAATTATCACCCACCACTGACTGACAATTCATACTTTTATATAAATATACAGAAAATAAAGCTAGTGCTAGCAAAGACAACACTTACCATGATAATAATTAGTTCCAGGTCCCAAATCTTTCCCTGTTTCATCCAAATTTACATCAATAATGTTGCCTTCACTAGCTTTCTGAAAACCTAAAAATAAGAAACACCGATATTGAACAAAATAATATCATAAACAGCAACATTGAATTAGATTGTACTATAAAACATCAACATTGAAATAGATTGTACTATAAAACATCAACATTTAAATAGATTGTACAATAAAACATCAACATTGAAATAGATAATACTATAAAACATCAACATTGAAATAGATTGTACAATAAAACAGCAACATTGAAATAGATAATACTATAAAACATCAACATTGAAACAGATTGTACAATAAAACATCAACATTGAAATAGATTGTACTATAAAACAGCAACATTGAAATAGATTGTACTATAAAACAGCAACATTGAAATAGATTGTACTATAAAACATCAACATTGAAATAGATTGTACTATAAAACATCAACATTGAAATAGATTGTACAATAAAACATCAACATTGAAATACATTGTACAATAAAACATCAACATTGAAATAGATTGTACAATAAAACATCAACATTGAAATAGATTGTACTATAAAACAGCAACATTGAAATATATTGTACAATAAAACATCAACATTGAAATAGATTGTACAATAAAACATCAACATTGAAATAGATTGTACAATAAAACATCAACATTGAAATAGATTGTACAATAAAACATCAACATTGAAATAGATTGTACAATAAAACATCAACATTGAAATAGATTGTACAATAAAACATCAACATTGAAATAGATTGTACAATAAAACATCAACATTGAAATAGATTGTACAATAAAACATCAACATTGAAATAGATTGTACTATAAAACATCAACATTGAAATAGATTGTACTATAAAACATCAACATTGAAATAGATTGTACAATAAAACATCAACATTGAAATAGATTGTACAATAAAACATCAACATTGAAATAGATTGTACTATAAAACATCAACATTGAAATATATTGTACTATAAAACATCAACATTGAAATATATTGTACAATAAAACATCAACATTGAAATAGATTGTACTATAAAACAGCAACATTGAAATAGATTGTACAATAAAACATCAACATTGAAATAGATTGTACAATAAAACATCAACATTGAAATAGATTGTACAATAAAACATCAACATTGAAATAGATTGTACAATAAAACAGCAACATTGAAATAGATTATACTATAAAACATCAACATTGAAATAGATTATACTATAAAACATCAACATTGAAATAGATTATACTATAAAACATCAACATTGAAATAGATTGTACTATAAAACATCAACATTGAAATAGATTGTACTATAAAACATCAACATTGAAATAGATTGTACTATAAAACAGCAACATTGAAATAGATTGTACTATAAAACATCAACATTGAAATAGATTGTACTATAAAACATCAACATTGAAATAGATTGTACTATAAAACATCAACATTGAAATAGATTGTACAATAAAACATCAACATTGAAATAGATTGTACAATAAAACATCAACATTGAAATAGATTGTACTATAAAACATCAACATTGAAATAGATTATACTATAAAACATCAACATTGAAATAGATTGTACAATAAAACATCAACATTGAAATAGATTGTACTATAAAACATCAACATTGAAATAGATTGTACTATAAAACATCAACATTGAAATAGATTGTACAATAAAACATCAACATTTAAATAGATTGTACAATAAAACATCAACATTGAAATAGATTGTACAATAAAACATCAACATTGAAATAGATTGTACTATAAAACATCAACATTGAAATATATTATACTATAAAACATCAACATTGAAATAGATTGTACTATAAAACATCAACATTGAAATATATTGTACAATAAAACAGCAATATTGAAATAGATTGTACAATAAAACATCAACATTGAAATAGATTGTACAATAAAACATCAACATTGAAATAGATTGTACTATAAAACATCAACATTGAAATAGATTGTACAATAAAACATCAACATTGAAATAGATTATACTATAAAACATCAACATTGAAATAGATTATACTATAAAACAGCAATATTGAAATAGATTGTACTATAAAACATCAACATTGAAATAGATTGTACTATAAAACATCAACATTGAAATAGATTGTACTATAAAACATCAACATTGAAATAGATTGTACAATAAAACATCAACATTGAAATAGATTGTACAATAAAACATCAACATTGAAATAGATTGTACTATAAAACATCAACATTGAAATAGATTGTACAATAAAACATCAACATTGAAATAGATTGTACTATAAAACATCAACATTGAAATAGATTATACTATAAAACAGCAATATTGAAATATATTATACTATAAAACATCAACATTGAAATAGATTGTACAATAAAACATCAACATTGAAATAGATTGTACTATAAAACATCAACATTGAAATAGATTGTACTATAAAACATCAACATTGAAATAGATTATACTATAAAACATCAACATTGAAATAGATTGTACAATAAAACATCAACATTGAAATAGATTATACTATAAAACATCAACATTGAAATAGATTGTACAATAAAACATCAACATTGAAATAGATTATACTATAAAACATCAACATTGAAATAGATTGTACAATAAAACATCAACATTGAAATAGATTGTACAATAAAACATCAACATTGAAATAGATTGTACTATAAAACATCAACATTGAAATAGATTGTACAATAAAACATCAACATTGAAATAGATTATACTATAAAACATCAACATTGAAATAGATTGTACAATAAAACATCAACATTGAAATAGATTGTACAATAAAACATCAACATTGAAATAGATTGTACTATAAAACATCAACATTGAAATAGATTGTACTATAAAACATCAACATTGAAATAGATTGTACAATAAAACATCAACATTGAAATAGATTGTACAATAAAACATCAACATTGAAATAGATTGTACTATAAAACATCAACATTGAAATATATTGTACTATAAAACATCAACATTGAAATAGATTGTACAATAAAACATCAACATTGAAATAGATTGTACTATAAAACAGCAACATTGAAATAGATTGTACAATAAAACATCAACATTGAAATAGATTGTACAATAAAACATCAACATTGAAATAGATTGTACAATAAAACATCAACATTGAAATAGATTGTACAATAAAACAGCAACATTGAAATAGATTATACTATAAAACATCAACATTGAAATAGATTATACTATAAAACATCAACATTGAAATAGATTATACTATAAAACATCAACATTGAAATAGATTGTACTATAAAACATCAACATTGAAATAGATTGTACTATAAAACATCAACATTGAAATAGATTGTACTATAAAACAGCAACATTGAAATAGATTGTACTATAAAACATCAACATTGAAATAGATTGTACTATAAAACATCAACATTGAAATAGATTGTACTATAAAACATCAACATTGAAATAGATTGTACAATAAAACATCAACATTGAAATAGATTGTACAATAAAACATCAACATTGAAATAGATTGTACTATAAAACATCAACATTGAAATAGATTATACTATAAAACATCAACATTGAAATAGATTGTACAATAAAACATCAACATTGAAATAGATTGTATTATAAAACAGCAATATTGAAATAGATTGTACAATAAAACATCAACATTGAAATAGATTATACTATAAAACATCAACATTGAAATAGATTGTACTATAAAACATCAACATTGAAATAGATTGTACTATAAAACATCAACATTGAAATAGATTGTACAATAAAACATCAACATTTAAATAGATTGTACAATAAAACATCAACATTGAAATAGATTGTACAATAAAACATCAACATTGAAATAGATTGTACTATAAAACATCAACATTGAAATATATTATACTATAAAACATCAACATTGAAATAGATTGTACTATAAAACATCAACATTGAAATATATTGTACAATAAAACAGCAATATTGAAATAGATTGTACAATAAAACATCAACATTGAAATAGATTGTACAATAAAACATCAACATTGAAATAGATTGTACTATAAAACATCAACATTGAAATAGATTGTACAATAAAACATCAACATTGAAATAGATTATACTATAAAACATCAACATTGAAATAGATTATACTATAAAACAGCAATATTGAAATAGATTGTACTATAAAACATCAACATTGAAATAGATTGTACTATAAAACATCAACATTGAAATAGATTGTACTATAAAACATCAACATTGAAATAGATTGTACAATAAAACATCAACATTGAAATAGATTGTACAATAAAACATCAACATTGAAATAGATTGTACTATAAAACATCAACATTGAAATAGATTGTACAATAAAACATCAACATTGAAATAGATTGTACTATAAAACATCAACATTGAAATAGATTATACTATAAAACAGCAATATTGAAATATATTATACTATAAAACATCAACATTGAAATAGATTGTACAATAAAACATCAACATTGAAATAGATTGTACTATAAAACATCAACATTGAAATAGATTGTACTATAAAACATCAACATTGAAATAGATTATACTATAAAACATCAACATTGAAATAGATTGTACAATAAAACATCAACATTGAAATAGATTATACTATAAAACATCAACATTGAAATAGATTGTACTATAAAACATCAATATTGAAATAGATTATACTATAAAACATCAACATTGAAATAGATTGTACAATAAAACATCAACATTGAAATAGATTATACTATAAAACATCAACATTGAAATAGATTGTACAATAAAACATCAACATTGAAATAGATTGTACAATAAAACATCAACATTGAAATAGATTGTACTATAAAACATCAACATTGAAATAGATTGTACAATAAAACATCAACATTGAAATAGATTATACTATAAAACATCAACATTGAAATAGATTATACTATAAAACAGCAATATTGAAATAGATTGTACAATAAAACATCAACATTGAAATAGATTATACTATAAAACATCAACATTGAAATAGATTGTACTATAAAACATCAACATTGAAATAGATTATACTATAAAACATCAACATTGAAATAGATTGTACAATAAAACATCAACATTGAAATAGATTATACTATAAAACAGCAACATTGAAATAGATTATACTATAAAACATCAACATTGAAATAGATTATACTATAAAACAGCAACATTGAAATAGATTATACTATAAAACAGCAACATTGAAATAGATTATACTATAAAACATCAACATTGAAATAGATTGTACAATAAAACATCAACATTGAAATAGATTGTACAATAAAACATCAACATTGAAATAGATTGTACTATAAAACATCAACATTGAAATAGATTGTACAATAAAACATCAACATTGAAATAGATTATACTATAAAACATCAACATTGAAATAGATTATACTATAAAACAGCAATATTGAAATAGATTGTACAATAAAACATCAACATTGAAATAGATTATACTATAAAACATCAACATTGAAATAGATTGTACTATAAAACATCAACATTGAAATAGATTATACTATAAAACATCAACATTGAAATAGATTGTACAATAAAACATCAACATTGAAATAGATTATACTATAAAACAGCAACATTGAAATAGATTATACTATAAAACATCAACATTGAAATAGATTATACTATAAAACAGCAACATTGAAATAGATTATACTATAAAACAGCAACATTGAAATAGATTATACTATAAAACATCAACATTGAAATAGATTATACTATAAAACAGCAACATTGAAATAGATTATACTATAAAACAGCAATATTGAAATAGATTATACTATAAAACATCAACATTGAAATAGATTGTACTATAAAACAGCAATATTGAAATAGATTATACTATAAAACAGCAATATTGAAATGAATAATAAGAAAAACTGGATAGTTTGACTTTTGACATATTGAACTTAAATCAAAAGGGATCATCAATATGTGATGATTAACCCCCAAACTTAGTCTGAGGATCTTAGGCCAAGCCAATTGAGCTAATTATTGGTCGGACAAGGTTTTCACATTGAAGGCCAATATGACCTTGACATTTGACATACTGACCTCAAAATCTATAGAAGTTATCTACATTTAATGATCAACCTCTAAACCATATCTGAGGATCTTAAGCCTACTAATTATCTAGTTATTAAGTTGCCAATTTAGCAATTAATTTGTCCATCGTCAGTATCTGGATTAATAGTACACCCGGAAAGACGTTGGTACTCCGGTATCCGTGCACAAATTTTGTCTGTGTGCATTCTACATGTAGCTAAGATTCGCACTCGGTCAACACAAAGTAAATTCTACATTTATTTTATGTTTTGCTTAACCAGGTTCTTAACCAGCTGTTCAGGGAAAAGGCCCCTGGTTTCATTTAAGGGAAAATTGCGAAAAACAATGTACAGCGATAATATCAGGGTGTCTCGTAACGCTTATCTGGGTCACCGCTATAGTGCGGTCGTTCAAGAAGATATGTAAGTACATGCAGATCGGATTAAATGGCATTATTTTCCTTTTATCAGCTGTTATGGGGTTTTTTTTAAAAAGGGAAAATGTCCTGTTAACTTGACTTTTTTAAAGTAAAATAGTTTTGAGATGTTTTACGTTTGATAATAGAAGGTATGATATTGGCCTTTGATTATGTTTTTATTGTACATTTACATAAATAAAAGTAGGAGCAAGTTAAAAGTACAAAATGCTCTATTGATATAAAGCTCAGAAGGTTCGCAAAATGATCTGTGTATTGCATTACCTTATGCAAACCAGTTCATCTCGCAAGTGGACTGACAGTACACAGCCCTAGTTTTTGTGATATATAACAAAATGACATTATAAAACCTGTGAAAGTGAACTCACTAAACCTGAAACTTGTTCTCAAGACTCAAGTATGGTGTTTGTCATTAGATTGAATCAATGCAAAGTTTTCTCAATACTTATTTGGAAATAAGATTGTTTACTTATTATTACATCAAAAGGTTATTAAGTTGAATTAAAAGTTTAAATAGCAATGTTACAGTTTCATCATCTTGTGATTCAATATTTCTTGTTCTTCAGAAAATGAGGTTAAGTTTTGATCATGATTATTGTTTGAATTTCTAACAATCTTGTGGGCACATTGGACAAAGCAATTTGTCTGACTTAGCTTATTTGATAAAGCGACTAGGTGCACAGTACTGTACATCAAAAAGTCGCTAGTCGAAGACCCATACAAAGTAATTATTTTTACTTACCATGACAGTATGTAAGAAAATCTTCTTTCAAACGATTACAGTCATTAATGGAGAGGAATCCAAGCCCAGCACTGGAGCCTAATTTTGTCATACAACCATTTACAATACTGACAGATAAAACCAATGTCTCTTCACCCATACATGACAAACGTGTTAACTGGAAAACAAAGACATAATGAAAGAATGACTGAACAGGAGGGAAAAACATGGAACAAATTGACCTGTATGTAAAGTATTATACATTTTTCCCCTAAAGTCATAAACAATTCCTCATCAGTAATTTTTTTTCTTGCAAAAAGATTGGAAAAAAAGTTCATCAAGTTAACGGTAAACCTGTATGATAGCTCTTTGTCTGTAACTGTCAAGGTTTTAACCTATTGAAAATTAGATTTTTAATGGTTATGTTTTGTTCCCCTTTTCCCCCTAAAAATGCAATATTTTCCCTTTATAAGACATAGTTTGTTTCATTCGGCTTTATGTCCTGTACGTTCAACAGTCAGTCGTATAAGATGGACAGTGCACCATCATTCCTGGGAAGGATCATTATTAGACTCCCATCCTCCATAAGCAACTGCCTACTTTCTCACATAGTCATGGACGGTAGCACCCACGACCCTCTATCTGTGAAAGGTTTCAGTGATTCGAAGTCAGCGACCCTAACCACTCCACCACATAGGCGGGTCTCTTTCCAAGGGAATGGCTACCTTTTCCATCAAGATGAAAAAAATTACACTGCCTGTCTTTGTCTACAGTACCGTAAAATATTAATCTAAGACCATCTTTTGGACCAAATAAATTCAGCTTAATATTGAAGTGGTTTTATTGACAAATTGAAATATATAGTGTTGTTTTCTTTAAGAAAATAAATTAGCTTTCTTCATTTACCAAATGTTGTATTTCCCATTTTATGACTGATCTAAGAGAGTCAAGGTTTGTGTCATTCTCAAAGTCCACATCAACACTCATTACTTTCTCCTAAAACTGCACACAATGGGACCTCTAGTACTTTTCATTCCTGAAATAAAGATAATAATTCATCAGTTGTTAAACGGCCCATTTGACAGTTGTGGTCATTTCAGAGACAGAAAGAGAGAGAGGGGAGATAAAATACAAGAGAACAGGGCATCCAGGGACCTATTTTGTGTTATTTGAGGAAAAAGGAATTTCAGAGGACTTTCTTTTAACTGCCTAAAACACTGCACTCAACATTTTAAGCTTAAAATAGCTGTATTTCAAATATAATATACACTTAATCAAAGGTTTATTATCTAATATCAACCTTTGAAGGCAAACATACACGATCTGAGTCAGATTCCATTTAAGACATCTGGCAAGACAATGCTGTAAAAAATAGTGTTGGAAAATCGGTCTGAAATCATAATCGATAATCGAATTGAATCGAAGAGGTCATTTCGATTTACTATCGGAAAATAATCGAAAAATCTACCATTTTTCAGAATTCATATTTATGAACAAGATAGCACATGTCAGGAAAGTGCTGGTCATCAAATTTAGGGAATATTCTGTTTAAGTACATTTTTAGGGGTCAGATAACCACTTAGTAGTTTATTCACTTTCTGTTTATTTCTTACGATGAGCTTTAATATTGTGAACAATCAGCTTTTTTATCACAGCTTTACCTTGTTATTGTTATCCATTTTGGATATGTTTATTTCATTACCATTTTCACTATTGTTATATCATCATTTATGATACCAATATGTGAAACTGCTGTCTGTTTCTAAAAACTTCTTTAGTTTTGAACACTACATATAGCAAAATATTATAAGGACCATCAAGGGAGATATCAGTAGTACTGGAAATACTCTTAAAGAGTGGATACTATTAGATGTGATATATTAAAGGACATGTGCTTATAAATCTACTGAATAAATTGATAAACAACCAAAAGTGTTTCATTTGTTTTTTTTTAACAATTTAATAACAACTTCTTAAACAACAAAGTTTGAATAAACATAAAAATAAATTAAAACAATATCAAACAAATGACTAGGTTATTCAGGCGGATTAGTAACAAAACTTACAAAAACATGGAAACATCAAAACTGTTTAACTAGTTGCCATGCAGGAGAAATTTAATTAATACAGTGTGCATGGACCATATACACTGTATTAATTAAACTTCTCCTGCATGGTACTCAATACTCATGTATATGGCTGCGTTGATTCCAGACATAGTGGATTCACCAGTAACTGTCCATATTCATTTTTAGAAATACTAGTGAATCCACCATGTCTGGATTCAATCTAGCTCGTTTTTTGCTGACCAAAGCTCCAGCAAGGCTAAAAACCCTCTCACTGGGAACTGATGATGCTGGAATAGCTAGGTATTGTTTTGCCAAAGTTGCGAGTCTTGGGAAAAAAATCTCTTTTTTTTTCCACCATTGTAAGAGACTCAAGTCTTTATCACTTTCATCCCGGCCAGAAGTAAGATATTTCTGAACCTCCTCTTTAATTACATCAATACAAGACTTTTTTGAGATTCCTGTGATCACAACATCATCAAACCATCCCTCCATGTCTGAGCATCTGATACTTTTTTTCTGATTTGGCTCATCTTCTGAGCTGACATCAATGAAGGGTTTGATGATGTTGTGTTCAGCTTCCTGAGGTTCAGGTGTTGGCAAGTCGGGGAGGGGTGGAGCTGGGACTTTTGCAATATGTGATTGTTTAGTAACTTTAGTTTGACTTTGATTTTGTGGAATTTCTTTCTTAACGTTCAAAACATTCCCATTTTCATCAACTAGCCCCAATGCCTTGTTTAGCAGGAGTTCATGATACTGTTCATGTTCATGAACTGGCAGAAAAGACAGTGACTTTGTGTCAGGGTTTAACATAGTGGCCATTATTGGAATTTCTTCAAGCTGTGTTCGCTTGTCAAGCTGTTCTTGGAGCTTCTCCGCAACCTTTTTCAAGCTTGAAGAAGAGCGTGGAGATGTTTCAAGAACTTCAAGAATTCTATTGATTTTGGTCATGCACATTATAACCTTGTGCATTGTAGGTGTTTTCTCAGCACACAAGATAGTTGTAGCTATATGAAAAGGTGTTAGAATGCTGATTAACCCCTCAACAATATTCTGTTCGTCAAATGTAAGGCAATATGAGCGTAAATTATTCTGAGAAGTTTTGTTGATTACGAGCGATTCATCACTTGCCACAGCAAATATGGCTGCACTTTGTTGGGACAGACGTTCTAACATGAAGAGAGAACTATTCCACCGAGTTGGAACATCTGCCACCAACTTGAGACCTATTTAATTAGGATTTGCAGAATATAACAGTCTTTGTTTTTCTAAAAGGCAGTCACTTAAACTGGTTGACTGGTGAAATAGTGTTACTGTCTTCCTAGATTTTCCAAGGATTCGGGAAATTTCATTAACCTCCAGTGCATGTTTGACCGCAAGATTGAGCCTATGGCCATAGCAGCCAAAGCGTGGCCATTTAAGTATTTTCTCTACAGCTTTTTTCTCATTCGCAGCATTGTCTGTCACAACTGTTGGCTTCTTTGGTAAGGACCACTTTGACATTGTCTCTGTAATTAGATATTTAAATCAAGCTGTACTTTCACATTGTAAATTTTCTGCTACTGTAATTACAGATGTATGGAGAAAATTGTTACAATATGAAAGTTGAGGACCTTGTCAAAATAAATATTGAAACACATTTAAAATTGAAAATTTAAAGTATGAAAACCTTCAAAGTTCAATGACATATTGAAGATTGTTGAACATAGTAGTTTAAAATAATTTTGATATTATCATACATTATTTGCCATATTCAGGCCAATTAATTAACAAAAGTTCAGGAGAGAAATATAGATAAAAATCATCAAATATCAATTAACTAGTCAATGCAGAAATGTACATTTAATCATAAGCTATTGATAAAAACTCATTTCAGTTAATATATTTTCAGTAATTTTTGAACAATGACATTTATTAAGTATACATAGTGTCAGACAAACATTTTGTGCTCTGGTGATTCACTTTAATACAAAAGAGATAAAGCAGGAACAAAATTAATGTACCCTGAAGGCGCTCTGCTATGTGCTCGCTGGTGTGAGAGCCTACCACTTTAGAAGTTTGTAACACGGCAGAGCGTATTTCCCATTCGTCAGTTATGAAATGTGCGGTGACCGTATCATAACTTTCTGTCGCCATACTTGTCCATGAGTCATGCGTAATTGCGAGATGACCCTCTTCTGGAGGAAGTTCGTTGCTCAATTTGGCCTTCATCGAAGATCTCTTTCTCTCTAGATGTTTTTTTAATTCATATTTTGATGGCATATCAAACCTGAAAGTTTGAAAACAAATCTAGATTTGGAGAAAAAGATATTTCTAATTACAGTTCTCATCTGTAAAACAAAAACCCTGACTAGTACTGACAGACTAGTAATTCTAAAAGCATAGACAAAGTTATTTAAATGGCCAAAATATGTGTTTTTTTGTATAATTATACTTGGACACCATAGCAATCAGTCAATCACATATACGCATGTGTAACATGGCGGCAAAAGATTGAAAATGTAATAAGGATATGGCAAAAGATTGAAAATGTAATAAGGATATGGACAGAGAGACATTAGATACATTATGACAGAAGTGATCCCTTCTTAGAAGTGTCATCCCTGCTGGCTGCTACAGCTCGGATTATAAATTTCATAAAGTACCTTAATGTTTTCAACAAACCTTGGATCGAGCTCCTTAACGAAGGCCTTAAAGTAAGAAGAATCAACTAAGCTCAGTGGCAGGCATTTTGCAACGATAAGTTTTTGCAGTTGTTCTTCTAGGAGGAGTTTCTTTCCTTGCGATAGTTTCCCTACAGTACAGCCCACAGTACGGGTAAGAGAGGCATCTATTTTGGGCTGCTTGGCTGGAGTTGGACGTGATGCAGAAGTTGTCGGCACCTCTGTCTGATGTCTGTGGTGTTTGTCAAGGTGCAGCTGTAGGTTTGTGGTATTGCCTGAAATACAAAAAAAACATTGTCACCAGTTTCAGATTTGAAAATACAAACAGCTAGTGTCTTTATGAATAAAAATAAACATGCAGAATACCAATTTCCTATGTTATGTTTAAACTCTACACACTACAAGTACAAAGACGCGCATAATATGCATTTAGGTATTAAATTCAATTTTATCCAGGCACAAGAAAAGAAAATTCGAAAATTTCATAAAATACTATGTTTGTAAAAGATTTCAAATAATTTAAGCGATGCATGTTTTATCTTGCATTAAATAATTGTAATTATTATTTCCCCGTAACTCGCAATGCATTTCAGACGTATACACGGGCGTTATCGGAGAACGGGAAAACGGAATCGAAAACAGTCGATCGTCACTCACCCTTGTTTGCATATGATTTCATACAAATCCGGCAAATTACAAGGCCCATATCAAGATTTTCTTTTATAGGCGGACCCTCTTTTGTCTTCCTGAACCCTAAGTATTTCCAGACCGTTGATCTTGCCTTTCCAGGGTAGGGAACAAGATCATGAGTTATTTCTTGCGCTTTTTCCGCCATGTTGTTTGGAAAGGGAGAGCACTCTCGAGAAAAAAATCGGAAATAACGAAAATGAACATAAAGGGCAAAAACTGCCAACAAGAGTTAAATAGCGACATCGATTTTTCCGCTTTAGTATCGATTGTCGGCGACGGGACATATAAAGCGACGATTATTCGATTCTACTCGATAATTGTTTCATCACTAGTAAAAAATATATTGTTCTGGAGCGAATTTTTGTTTTACATAGAGGAAAAAAGTATATTATTTTAGGAGGGCAATTGGGCAAAAATTCGGCCCCCAAAAATGTCAAATGAGGGCCCTGGCATTTATTTCCCACTTTTTTCTAGTTCTCTCTATACACAATATTGGCTCAGTAGTTGGTATGTCAAGCAGCCGAAACCAGTCTTCATGCTAACCCCCAGCCCGGGCTAGTAAATTTCTAGTGAACTTTCTAAAATTGTATATTCAGGCTAGGAGTAAATTGCCTATTTTCAATAGTCCACATAGTTTGGGCTAGTGCTTCAAAAAAATTAGTTCAAACGCTGCAAGACAGGGAGATACCCAGGGTCCACACTATCATAGGATCTCTCCTGGAAGTTGCATGAAGAAACAGCAAAGACGGCCATCAACAGACTAGCATTCCTCCAGGAGGTACCTCTATAGCTGCCCTACATGGAACAAAGCAATGGCTTACATGTCACTTGTGTGTCCTACACTAAAGCATGTCTCAACTGTATGGGATCCACAAACTCAAACCTGCTTATATAAGAAATAGAGGTCACACCACTCTGTTCGTCAAGGCGAGACTACAACAGCACTTCACAGATGATTGCTGATCTTGGCTGGCAGTCTCTGCAACAGATGGCAGCAGGCAAAGCTGAGGATGATGTATCTAATAATTCACGGGCTAGAAATCCCCTACCACAGTAGGCTACCACAAAACCTGCACTACACCTCCACAACAACAAGAGGACACGCCATTCGGTTTTATTGGGCCATTCTGCAGAACAGATTACCATGGACATTACTTTCTTCCCTTCAACCATGCAACTGTGGAACACACAGAGCCTTCAATGAGAGGGGCAGACTGGTAAGTATCTTATTTCTTACTGCAAATGACTTTAATCATGCTCAGCTTTTTGCGCAAGCCTCACCACAAGTATGTACAGTTCTATTGATTTGTGTCACTAAATAATGTTGCGCACTCCCCCGTCGTGTTAAAGG
Organism: Lutraria lutraria; assembly: GCA_964023205.1. Lineage (NCBI taxonomy): Eukaryota > Metazoa > Mollusca > Bivalvia > Venerida > Mactridae > Lutraria > Lutraria lutraria. Next base: position 8,708,140 of record OZ026849.1, read on the forward strand.
CAGTTTTTGGTATCTACGACATAACCATACATATACAGTTAACCATTCGCGACAATGTTCCGAGAAGTCGAGAAGTCTGAAAAACTTCAAAAAGTGTCCCTGAGAAATTCGAAAGGATAAGTTTACATAGTTTTAGTCATCAGTGCTTCAATCAATGAACAGTGCCAACGAAAACTTAAAAATAAATGTCATTAAGACTGTACTGAAACAATTTTGTCAAGGAAAAAATGGAAATTCAATAAAAATAGCAATATTTACAAAGTTTCTTATTCTGACAACTTTTCCACGATGAAGAGCTACTTTTGGTTTACTTAAAAACAACACATACCCGTACCGACGAAACACGGGTCCGTTCAAACTGAACGGAATCGGTAAAAATGGCACACTTTTAAAACGGACAGGTCCAAAACGGCCAAGTTTTTCACGTACGTGAAAGAAATTTACACTTTTACTGGAAAACTGTTCAAATTTATGCTACTAATGTTTTTTAAAACAAATATTGTCATCATATACGCAAGAAAAGATGTGAATCATAATCTGCAAGTTCGAAATTCGTGACTCATTTTTTAAGCACTTCTATCGTCGGTAATATTTGTGAACGGTCAGCATTGAACTCATGTGGAAAGCGCGTGTCGCACTGAATGCTAGGGAGTACAACAAAAAAAACAGGGGTCCAAAGGGTAAAAATGAAAATGTGAACAAAGGAGAAAGGTAGTTAAAGTGCGGGACCCTATATAGGACTTGTGCTGTTGTAAGTACTTTAAAACTATGTATATATATTTACCTGCCACCTATAGTGCCCTGACCACATTTATAACCTGATATCTGAAGCATTCAGGCGTATCAGCCATAACTGCGGCGATTAGAAATGCCTTCCACTGAATAACTGTTCGTGGGTAATATGAATATTTGTATATATCTTTGGATGTTTGGATGGGTTGGTAGATCATGAAATCATGATTCTGCCTTGTGCGAGTTGTTTTTAAGGACGGGTATATGATTAACAGCTCTAGGATGAGTTACTTTATAAAACATAATTAATCTTGATATACTTCTACGTTCATGTAAGAGAGGCCAATCTAGATTTTGAATCATCTCTGTAATTGAACTTGTGTTGTGATAGCGATAAGTACTTATAATTTGAAATTGTGACAAAATGGCCGTCTGACATTCTGAAACTGTGTAGTCAATATATTGGCCTTTTCACCTGGTCAGATGAGATTATACCATTACTTCTAAGGGAAGATATAACCAACTTCTCAATTTTTTTGCTCTTTATATAGGTAAAAGGGTTTTTAGGTCTTTGGTTATATATGGGTTGGTTGGGTTAATTTATAGGGAGATCGAAACATTTAAACCATGCAAAATAAACTCGAAGAGTTTTGTTTATGGCCCGAACTGTACACAATCAGTCATGTTTTAAAATATTTAAATGTTAAATCTGCCTGATCATGCTGAAGGCACTGGTGCTAACTCAACCCAAACAAACAAACACGCAAAACTTAAAAACACGTGAATCGAGTTAACCATCTGATGATTTATGCTAGTAACAGATCTAGTGCGCTTACAAAGTATAGTCGATTTAAGGTGAATCGTCAAAGCACAAATTTGTGAAAAAATAGCCACCTGACATTTTTGCTATGCGTCCTAAAAAGTGGCGTTGTTCAATAATTACTGAAAGTACATAACTGAAATGAGTTTTTATCAATAGCTAATGATTAAATGTACATTTCTGCACCAGTAAAATAATATTTGATGATTAACAAGTATCTATAATTCTCACCTGAACTTATGATAATTCCATTTGCCAAAATAATGTATCATAATATCAAAATTAATTTAAACTACAATGTCCAACAATAACTTCAATATTGAGGGTTTCCATATTTCAATTTTTCACTTTTAAATGTTCTTCCATGTTTATTTTCAATTTTTAACACAGTCCTCAATATTCACATTTTACAAAAATCCTCCACACATGTGTTTACACAGTAGCCTAAACAAATATGGAAGAAAAATCATTGTGTGAATTATTGAACAACGCCACGTTTTAGGCACAGGTAACTGTATCATGAATAGATTATAAAAATATGAAGAAAATTAAAAAAAAAAAATATTTATTAATATGTTAACAAGGTATATTTCAACGAAAATTCTCTGGACGATCACTGAGGTGACTTTTGTTTTTTAATTTCATCAAGGATTCCGGTGAATTTATGCAAATGAATATACTTTTTACGGCCGTAATTGAACAAAAACATATTCCTGCATTGAAAGCTTTATTTATTTACATTATTTTACCTTCATTACATGTAATTCAACGTTTAAATTTCGATTTTATCTAAATATCAAAGTAAAAACTTCATTCTGTCGATGACTCGATCTAGAGAAATCCCAGTGTATTTTGTAACGTTCGTTTTCATTGGCCGGGAACCAAATTCTTGTACATACGTCATTTCACCTGGGAAAACCCCTTTGAAATCGGCCAATGAAAATCGTTGTCACAAACTGGATAGCACGCGCGTCATATGAACCAAAATGGAGTCTATCGTGGATAAAAATTAAAGCCGAAAATTTGTTTATTGCTTAAACATTCACATGTAACGAATTTACCAATTGTCATGGGGGTAAATGTGTTCCAGCAGTTGTGTTTTCTAAGTGTAGCTGTTCATTATGTTTGTACACAACGGTTAAGACTAAATATCGTCTATTTTATGTAAATTTAGAGGATGTCAAAATCACCTCAGTGATCGTCCCGAAGCATTGATTTACATTTTGTGGCATAACTCGTGAACTAGGCGACGGATTTCTCTGGGACTTTGCAATTGCATGAATGCTGTTTTAACAATATGTTTTATGAATATAATCACTGGAAATATCTTTAGCCAAAATGTTTTTTTGATGCTTTAAAAATCTTGGGATTTTTGTTGAAATATACCTTGTTAACATATTAATAAATATCTTTTTTTCATTTTTTTTTTCATATTTTTATAATCTATTCATGATACAGTTACCTGTGGTTTTAGGATGCATAGCAAAAATGTCAGGTGGCTATTTTTTTCACAAATTTGTGCTTTGACGATTCACCTTAAAGTTAAATGAGAACCGTTGTAAACATTTACACTTTTCCTAGGTAGATCAGGTTATTTACCGGTTGAAATGACTTTATATTGTAATACATAAACAGAACACTATCGTAATGCGCCGTGGCTGAGAGGTAAAAGCTATGATTTTTGGACTTGATTTTTATCAAAAGCAAGTCCTTTGTAATCGTCGACTTATATTTCGTCGCTGGACTCCATAACAGCTTGGTTAAAAGAATGCCATATAAAGAAAATAGTACGCAACTAAATGGTGTGTTTATATAGAAGTATCTGGAATATATCCTCAATTAAGTGTGTCAGATCTAAATATATTTCAAATCATTTTATTGTAACTACATGGAAAGAGTCATGTATCTAAATATAAGTGCTTGTCGGTAGATACATGAGATATTCAAATGCGTAGAATTGAAACCGCGTATTCACTGTCCAATGAAATTTCTTGCCGTAAAAGTAGTTCTACTTTCGGTTTTCGTTCGATAGTTCAGAAACATCTCTACGGACGTATTCATGCATTTGCAACAATCTACCATCGATGTATGTGTTTTGTGCCTTTCTAACATTTCTTGATATTACAAAGCGAATTTATATCTTATCGTATTTCCGTGATATTCACACCAACTAGTGTTAGTTTGATGACGGAATCGCTATTTATAGACTCGCTCCCCGCAGTGGCTAGTTGCAAAGCGTAGCCGGTGTGGGGAGTTTGATTTATCGAAGGTTGAATGTTTAAACTGCGGCTTACGAATAATAATTCGAGTCGCTAAATACGAACGTAAATTACTGGATACGTGCTTTTAAAAAATGCTGTTTAAGAGTTCCTTTTACGCCAGATTATATAGAATAACATAATCACGTCTAAATTTCATGCAACATCGGGTTGTCTATAGGTCATATAGGTCTTACTCTACTGTGTCAGGACCTTTTTGATTTAAGTGACCCTGAATGTGTTCAATGCGACGATGTTCTGTTGTGTTAAAACCAGAAGAATCAATGTTTGTATTTACTGTTACTGAAGTGTTGTTTACTAGTTTGTGTACAATAAAGAGTTTTTAATGCAATTAAATTGTCTTCAATTAATGTGCTAATCATTAAACTTTCCAATATCAGACTTTTTTCATCTTAAAATTTTAGCAAAGGGACTATAGTAAAGCCTTAGCGTATGTCATTTACCATAGTACATGCATATGACCTGCATTACAATATGAATGAAAAATCGGTCCGTAATTTTAAATGTTAAAATATTTGTATGGGCTCGAACGATGTGGGTACACATTTCTCTCTTTTGCCTCGTACGGTAAAAATCAAGTCCGACAGTACTTTCAGTACTTTGATTTATTCATAGTGGCCATGAGTTCAAAACTGCCAAAATGCTTTTTTTATTAACATAATTAGTATTCGAAATTGCAATTTCTTTCCGACTTTCAAGAATTACCCTTCAAATGGTGAAAATCAAAATTAATATCTTGTTTCATATACACAATAATGTGTACTATAAAATATACATGCAGTATGCAGTAGAGAAGGAGACTGTTTACTGTTATTAATCACTTCTTGCGACGAGGAGAAAGACACGGCGAGTGAATGCAATGATGCGTGTTGAATGTACATGTTTGAATTGTTTTGAAACGATATAATAAAATAATGAAGAAAAAACAATACAAAATAAAAGGATTTAAAATAATCAAAAGAAAAAAACATACAAAATATAGTTATAAAATGACATTAACTATGTTCGAACCAATGGTTCATCAGCTCATCACTCATCAGCACTAACCGTTACGCTATTGAGGCAATCGTAATTATGTTTTCTCTATCTTATCTATATAACGGTTACCGGGTTTACCTGTTACACCTATATATCGAGACTGAGAGACTAATCCCTCATTAGCATGCAAATTTAAATCGACTTTATGTATATATATGGTAAACCAAAACAAACATTGACATATATGAGCAACATCTACCTGATATACTAGTAGGTACGTTTCTAATTCCATTACTATTGATTGGAATCTGTGCCGATTATCTTTTTTTAAAGATATTTCTTGTTTATGTTGAAGTGTTTTTGTGTTCAGTGTCTTCTTTAGTTTATTGTGTTTACGTTTTAATGTTAGATTCAACCATGGTAATCTATCGTTACGTTTAAGTAGCTTAGTAGGGATGTTTTTGCTTTCTGATTATAAGAGGCAATCCTTGAATGAGTTCCAGATTGCATTAACATCCGACTCTGTGCGTGTTCTCAAAATATTCAAGTTGTTAGACTAAGCAATATTTTTTAGAGCGTTTAGTTATAAAGTGGGACGCTTTTTAAGTAAACATTTACAATGTATAATTATTTATAAAATTAATTTGGATTATACAACAAAAAACACAAATTTATAATTATTTATAACAAATAGTCATATTATTATTTTTTGTCAAAGTAAACAAAATCAACATCGTACTACATGTACTATATCCAGGCTACACCATGGCGCGGAGGAACTCTCATCGTTTCCTTTTTCTCCCACTTTTTAGCTTTTTTTCTTTAAATTAAAATAAAATGTCCAAAAGTTTCTACGGTAGGCGCTGTCGTTTTGCAGTTCGAGCCCGCTCGATGACGCGGTCGACGGCTATAGATTTGCTTGTACTCACGATGCCATTATTTTGATCAAATATTTGTTTTAACATAGAGTCGCATTCCTTTTAGTACAATCCGTTTTTTTCTGGACATGATGTTAAATTATTGTCTTTCATGTGTTTTGTACAGAGGAAGCGTTTTGATTCTGGGAAAACATGTTCAATGGCTTTAAATTGGTCAGAGCCTTTTCATGGTCACTTCCGAACTCCATTGTTTTTGAAATTCCTAATTCAAGATTGTTCACGTCTTTTTCGATTTCTGTGGATATTACTTGAGAGAAAGCTCTTGTACATCTTATATATGTTGCATCTTAATGTAGTGGGATAGGGCAGGGATGCTATATTACATGTAGCATGTCAACAAATATCGGGTTTGCAATTTCATCTTCGGCTTGTCTATACAATTTTCGTAGCATAGAATGGTTCTAAATTGAAGGTTCGGTCGATTCCTAACGGTACCTGGTTGTTCGTGGTTGGAATTGTTCCTTATCTAGAATGTGCCCCTCTGTGTAACATATGATTGATGAAAGCTAGCCTGTGGTGTGTATTATGGTTTGAACGAATGGATTGGACGTTTACATGCCAATAATGTTATTTCCAATACTTCATCTGCGACATTATTTCTATAGGCCGTTTTTCTAGTGTCCCTGTGTATCCATAGACAGCGATATTCCCTATACAGTGATTGTTTTCTTGAAATTTGGTTTCGCTTTGCACGTTGCGTTAAGATCGAATGAGACTTCTTCCGGTTGATGTTGTTGGGCGATCCAGGTGATCTTCCTTTGTTTGTGTTTGGTACAGTACTGGTTGATTTTTAATTCCACTTGTCTCAAACGTGATCCACAAACGGCATCGTTTGACTTTACAGTGTAATTCCGTGTAATTGTCAAATAATTCTCACTTTTTTGGTTGTTCTTCAGCCGTGTGATGTTTCATGCATTGTCCAACTACATGCAGAAGTTGGATTTATTGCCAGGCGGAACAGTCTGATGCACATTTTCATGCTTATGTACTTGTTTGAATAGGTCATCTGCTAATAGCAATGCCCCTGAGGGTAAGTTCATGGCGTTTTCTGGTCTAGGCAGCTTCTCGTCGGATGTATATTGTAAGTAGAATCCGATCCTGAGTCAAATGCGCAAATGCTTCCTTCGTCTGTGGAATTGTACTTCCTGAGCGATGTACTAACGTCTGCATGGCCTGGTTCTCGGCGTTAACAGTAGCAGTTAACGGCAGGTATAAGATACAAAGATACAAAATTTTATTATATTCATAGTTGGTTGGCTTATTAACAAATATAACATTAGCTATGATCATCAATTACTATTTACGACATAATAACATATTAGGACAACTATAGAAATTAATATAAATATGGTTTATAAAAATGGCTATCGTGAAGTGTGACTAACAGAGCAATTTGAAAACATAAAAACTTAATTAAGATATGAAGGAAAACAATGATAAAAGCAACGATCGAATGCAGCAGATAAAATGATGACAAACAGGTGAATAAAAATACATTTCATTCAAAATAAACAGTAATACACAAGGAAATCACATACATGTTAATTGTAACGAAAGCAAACTAGCATACTAGGGAAATAATATAATTTAAAAGAGGAGAACATATAATCAATGACAGTTGTTGACAATACGTGTAACGGAAAAAAATAACATGAAGAGTATATCTTTAGTAAAAAAAGCAAACTGTGTGTTAATTAAGATTACAACTTAAGCAATGGCAACTCGGTCCATGCCGAACACTCACCAAGCTGCGGAACAAGTTATAATGTTAAAAGTTGTACCATATTTGGTAAATCTTGCCTGAGGAATATTTAACGTGATCCCATGCCTAAAAGAATAAGGTTTGTAATAGCCATAGTTCTGATGGCGCCTGACCATCAAACATGGGAATTTGGATTTTGTTAAAAGTGAACAACAGTCAGATGAGAAATCTTTAACGCAACACCGGCCCTTTCTTAAATCTTTTCAATCTGGTGTACGTTTCCCAACAGAAATGGCAAACTTAAGGGCAGGAGTTAAAATTTGACTTAATGAAGGCATACGTACGTATATATCAATCGGAACTCATCGGCGTTTGTCTGAAGACAGTGCTTTGGACATAATAGGCAGGCCACCATTTTGTTGTTGTTGTTCACGGGCTACTTTCCACAATGGCTTTCCCTTGGAATACAACGGTAGAAACAATCTGTTTCTCTTTCAGTAGGAATTTGATGCCTTTTTTACCAACACGTTTGAACGTCTGAAATTCTGAGAAAATGAGAGTGTACCTGGTGTTGAAAAGGTAGTGACCGGAAACCAAATAACCAAAATTTCCAATCCTACACTTACACATGTACGAGGCGTATTTCCCAGTTACGGAAATGCACGAGTAGTTACGATTGATATAGTTAACTTTCCTTGTCTGCATATAGGTATTTTCCAATGCGCTTAAGAACAATATATAAACTATTAGATATGACTGTTACGTATATGCATTAAAATTTAGTTGAAAAGCTATAGTAACACTTGCTGTACTACATAACTCTACTTCTTCATCACAATGATTTATGTACGTTGTTGTTAAGATTTAAGAGGTATTGTATTTGTGCGTTTTAATTCGTGCCAATAGCTAAACGGATTGAAAATTATCTGGATTTGCCAGTAAACCATGTTATTAGGGAAATACCTATTTGTTTAAGGGAGGTAATTACATAAAATTATAATTAATCAAAACTATTGACAGATGCAAACATTGTATTGTCATCAGCATAATTGTATAGTTTGCTACTTTTTACCGAATAAAATGTTATTAATAAAATGTTAAAAAGAACAGGGCCTAATATTGAACCATTAGGTACAATTTAATATTGTATAAGTTTTTATATCACTTTTGAAGTCAGACAGTTTTATACACTGGTTTCTAGATCTGTTACTGAAGTAGCGTTGCATTAAATCTAATTTCTGACAGACAATATATAGTTTTTTAAGTTTTAGAAGTATATCATGTATATGTAGTAAATAATGGAGAGGGGGCAATCAAACCCCTTTGATGAATTGATGAAAATGATTGCTACATACGTGTTTCCCTCTAAAGTCTAATTGTATCCATTCTTCAACAATTTATAAAAGAACTATTTGACAGTCGTAACCTAATACAAAAGCCGATAAATAGTAATCTTCTAGATCTCGATGCATGTATACGTATATAAGTCCTTGTTTATTTATTTTATTATTCATATTTTAACTATTTCTAAAACATGGTACATAGGAAATATATTACACAAAATGGGCATATAAAGTTACAGTGTTCAAACAAAGATATATTACTGAATATACAAATTGAGTTCAGCTTGACAAAATGACTTTGATCAATATGAGCTTCTAGATCTAACACAAATCTGATCATTTTGTTTTGGGTGACCTGTACCTTGTTCCTAAGTTCCTGAGTGAAGCTATTATACCAAACTGAACAACCATAGTCAAAATGACACTGAATAAGGGATATGTTGCTAATTGGGAACCTTTTAGAATGTGGGTTAAGGAAATTAACTTACTCTTCCTATACAAGAACTTCAACATATCCTTGTTACTGGTAAACGTACATCAATTCAAAGAATCCTTAAGCAGCGCTATGAACTAAATTCCTGCGTGTACTCAACTTATATAATAGTAAAATATGAGACCGGTTTTTTGGGACCTGTTTGACCCGCTTCCATTCCGTTCATTTCGGCAATTAGTTTCAATTCGTATGTTGATAATTTTTTACGTTGACACCGTCTGCCACGCTGGAGGCGGCCATCTTGGAAACAACAAACCGGCGATTATCGTTTCTACGACAAAACAAGCCATATTTTGGACTTACGTTGGCTAAATATAGTCTATTTACAACCATGGAGTTAAATTACTTATGCATTTTTTTTCTGTCGACATTATTTATTGTAATTCAGGCTGGTGAACTTACTTTTGAGTTGCCGGATAATGAAAAACAATGTTTTTTTGAGGAGATTGATAAAGATGTTGAAAGTACGCTGGAGTTTCAGGTAAGGACACGTCAGTGCAAGTCATTGAGACATATGTTCTCTTAACTTTCACTTCTTATATTATTTTAAGTTTAAGTCAGCGTGTATTTACAGTGTGTACAATTTGTTTTTTGGAATTCATTCATACATCATTTGAAATCACACTGACTCTGTTCAATCAATCAGTTCATAAATAAATAAAAAAAAAAATTATGAATAAAATTATGAACGAAAAAAAAAAGTTAAACACCGGACCCAATGTACTGTTTAGTGTTGTAAATGTAGCGTTGTGATATATTGCATTAATATTGCATTATAAATTTGCTGGGATATTCGCCAGCCTGATTAGCTCAGTTGGTAGAGCATCTGACTTGCAAGCTGGAGGTTGGGGCTCGAGCCCCACATCGGGTACATTTTTTCCTCCTATTACATTTGGTGCCGTGAGTGTGTGACTAACATTGGAGTCCTAGAGCTACTAAAGCTACTAATTCGGCTTTCTGGTTGGCCGATTTTCGTAAACAAATTCAGAAAGGCTATCCTCTCAGCCTTACAAACATCTGCATATTTATGTGCGGATATTCAAAATTGAAATTACAATAATCTGCATGAATGTGCTGTAAAGAATCTGTGTTAAATATCAAATTTGAAATATTAAACTTAAATTTTATATTGCATGAAAAAAAACGGTACTAATGGACTTAACCCACGTCCAGTTACACTCCGTACACAAATACCGTAGGATAGTTTAATTCTAAATCGATCTTAATGATGAGTACCTAGAATTAACGAAAGTTAATTTAAGTTTAACTTGCCATTCTTTGTTTGACATACCAGCTTATTAAAAAATTTAAACTTATACTTAAATTATTTGTAGTAGGCAATGTTTACCATGACACCGGCATTTTACCGCCATTACATCGGTTTCATTTTCAGTTGGGAAATAGTGGGGAAAAACAAAACATTAATGCACCTTTCAGAAAAGGTATGTTGGAATAATTTATGCTCATATGAGTATAGAAACGTGCTTTCTACTAAGACTGTTTAAAGTGTGGCATATCAAAACAGCCCGGGGCTAGTAAATTTCTATTCGGGCTAGTGAACTTTCTCAAAATTGTGTGATTGGGCCAGTGTTAAATTGTTTATTTTCAGCAGTCCATGTACAGTTCGGGCTAGTGCTTTAAAAGAATTAGTTCAAAGACTGTCAAAATTTTATACTGACTAGTATGGAATCTGAACTTTAAACACATCCATTAAAACGGAAGTGATCATTTTGTAAACATTTCGCATTTAGATGGTTTGGCATTTCGTCGATATGCATGAATTTTGACATTTATTTACCTTTTTTTCTGAAACATATTTCTCACAATAAGTTGCGTCACGCCAGATGCAATAAATTGCCATGTTTGGCTTTTAGTTGCGTCGTATGTTAATAAAATGTGTCAAAAATGCAAGAAACGCACTGTCGCGGAAACACTGCATATATTTCCAGTTATTTATTTAATAATTGATAATTTAGCATAATTAAAATTTACCGTAAACGGTAAAGATATGGCATTAACAGCATACATGCAAACATTATACATGTACTTGACAGTTGTTTACTTTTTTTGGTCTGAGGGATTTCCTTTCAGTCCGACAGATTTTTTTACCTTTCGCAAAGTCTGGGTACAATGGAAAGCACCAGAATGATTATTGTGTACTTTTCATTGTATCCTAGCTGACGGCATAGAAAAGCATACATGTCAGAGGATTGTAGATAGGGCAGAATGATTGATTGAACTGTATTTTAATGTTACCTCTAATCCTGCACTCCATATTTTAATGGTTTTGTTCTGTACATAGCTTAACTATCATAATTTGTATTAAGGTGATCACTGGTGGACATTATGATGTTGACATGGAATTAACAGCTCCTACTGGTAAAGTCTTGTACAAGGATGTCAAAAAGCAGTATGATAGTGTAACGTGGACGGCTGAAGAGAAAGGAATCCACAAGTTCTGTTTTAGCAATGAATTTTCTACCTTTACCCACAAAGTTGTTTACTTTGATCTTGAAGTTGGTGATGAAGATCCTTTAATCAAGACTGGAGATGCTCAACAAAAGGCTATGACTTTGGTATGTTCATTTATAATCAATATTTCATCATCAATTCAAAATTCTTCCAAGTTAGTATTATGATGCATGCTTAACTTAATCTTGGCATATCTTATACTTACATTGTACTTGCAAAGAATTTGGAAAGAAAGGTCACCATGCATACTCGACTGTACATTTTCTAGATATTTCTTTTTTCAAGTATTGAAATGTTAAAACTCCTGTTTTACTTGCTTGCTGCAAGACAATTATAGCATACTAAATTGTTTTATGATGAACTGAGCTGGGTAAAGCTTGAATAATAAATCTTATTCACATATTTGAAAAGAAATCATGATGATCAGATTTTTCAAAATATAGAAAAAGAATGACCAAGGTTATAGAATTACTGTTTATGTGGTAAAGGTGTCAATATTGTAATCCTGCATGCCTTTGTTTGGTGGTGTTGATAATCAGAGCTTTGTACATATATTATTGGTGGTTGTGGCTTTCTGTTAATTATTTATCGTGTTTAGTACCCTTTCAGTTGTAGGTATGCTTTGGTTGGTCAGAATATAAAGATAATGCTCTAAATACCATCCCATCACTCTTCGGTATCTGAAAACTGTCTACAATCTGTCTTACAAGTCATGCCCCTCCCTCCCAGGGCTGGGTATACATTCTTCAACTTAAACATGTCTTACCCTCCACCTCCCAATATACCAGTTAACACTTGTCATGTGTCCTCTAGAATTCCTGCTTTTACACATGTAGATCTTGTTTAAGACTGCTTGGAAGTTGTCCATTACCTCTACGTTCTGTACAAAATGATGTAAATCAAAGTATGACAAAAAGCACCAGGCTGTTGGTGGTCTGGTCAAACAAATTAGAATTTCATCCTAGTCAGAATTCTAGTAGAATATAGACTATTTATGGTAGTCTTTAACTGCCAAATAAATCAGCTTGCTTTTTTTGAGGATTCATTATGACGATAGTTACTAACTCCTAGAAAGGGCTCTCATTTGACCCTTTAAATGGCATTTTGACTTTTGATATTAGTAAACTAAAGTTTCTGACTCTTGAGAATTTATACCAAAGAGTTAAATATACTGTTACATTAGTAGGATGACTCTTCAAGTTATTATCAACCTACAGTCATTTTGACTTTCAACTTTTGACCAGTTGTGAGCACTCTGCTGGACTTATTGTGTGCAATTTGATTTCTTTTACATGTATGTTAAATTTCTTTCTTGTACCTTTGTACTCTTTAGTTGTCATTTGCTTCAATTCTGAATTATTTTATACAGGATACAGCTTTCAAACTGATCTTAATGTCCTTACACCTAGTGAAGTTGAAGTTAGTGTTGTGTTAGATAGTTTACTGTCTATATGTATCCATGATTCTCTCTGATTTAAGTTCTGAATGATCTCTTGTTTGGTTAGACTGTGATTATCTTATGGTTGTTTGTTATAAATTTACTGGGACATACTTGTTTAGTGTTCTCTTGTATAATGTGGACATTTCATCTACCACCATACATTGGCATCTTGATTTTGTATGAGATACATGTAGTACCTGATGAGTACATCAATGCTTGACAAATATTTCTGTGATATTATAATCACAGATAAAATACAACAACAAAATCTTATAACAAACAGTTCAAGCTTCTATCAAGTTTATAGTATAAATATCAGATCTTTGTCAGTTTCAAATTGGTGACATTTGTTTTCATTTTTTGCTGCAAGAACTTAGAGCATTCAATAATTTCTAAAGAGTTTTCTTTTAAAAACGCTTTCTCTAAATATTTAAAAACTGATACAACTTATATCTGAATTAAATTTGGATTATTTCAATGGATTACTTCTAGTTTTCTATTTTACTCTTCATATCTAGTCTAGATGACCGAAATGTATCAATTTTGAACGTGGTCATTATTATAAAAGAAGAAGAAGAGATGTCTGTTAATACACCAGTGTTAATTACATGTAAATGACCAGTATTTGCCTTTCCTGTTAAAAGTATGGTACTATACTGTCTACTACTTTTACTAGTCACTTTATTCTGACTTTTCTCCAAGATTCTGTCTTGATTGAATGAATGCTATCTTAATGTCAAATTTAAAGATACAGTAGCATGAATGTTATATTTTGTAGCTCGAGACCAGTGCAGTGAACACGCACGAGTCGCTAGCGGACATTCTGGATTTTCAGACTCATCATAAACTCAGGGAATCCAGCGGTCGTATTCATGCAGAGAACTTAAATGACCGAGTTTTAATGTGGTCAATTGGTCAAACTGTGGTTTTACTTATAATTGGCATTGGTCAAGTTTTAGTTTTGAGAAGTTTTTTCACAGACAAAAGACGCGGTCCTTGAACAAATACACGGCTTTGTCCCTTGTTGTACTTCTTACAAACTATAAATGTTAATGTTTAGGATTTTAAATTTGGGTGAATCAAACTGTGGTAAACTTGACCTTAGTTGTCAGATGGTCTGGTAGGAAAACCTTGCACAGATGTATGATTGAAATCAATGTGTTTGAATTAAGCTGTAGAACATGAATATCATACAAGCACATGTGCATTCATTCACACCAAATCACATTTTCTACAGTTCTTAAAAAAACAGTTGGTGAAATTTGACCTATCCTTAGGAAGAAATAAGATTTTATATTTTAAATATGTACAGTTAGAATTAGGTTTGAAATTGCAACTTAAGCATGCATACTACATGTATCTTTAGTCATGAAGTACAATTTGTATTGTTTATGGCCATAACAAGTCATCAGCTATTTGGGGAAAGTACATGTTAAAGGTTCTGCAGCTTAATGTGGATACTGCTACTTGGTATGGTGAGCCTGTCTCATTCTGTATGTGTGTGATGATATTTATTGTATGTAATTATATGTTATTATTACGAAAGTATTGTAAATGGATTAATCCAGTAAGGTAGAAAAGTCACTAAGTGACCTTGAACCATCATTACTGTAATCTGGGATTTTATTCTCTTGCCTGATGTTCTAGACAAGTTAATCACATAGATATACTGGTTGCAAAAATTAAGTTGTACAGTTTTATGTACTAGTAATTAATTACTTAAACAAGTATTGTAGAATTTGAAATAAATAATGTCACAGGTGTGCAGTCTTGTCACAGGTGTGCAGTCTTGATACTAAATCAAATTTTATAACCAGACAAACATGTACACGTTTCTTTGTATCCCAACTTGATTGAATGCATTAATTTTGTATTTTTGTCTTTTATTTTTATTGATTTCTTTGTTTATAAAGAAATAGTGTATACATGTAAGTGTCAACACATTTCAATTATTTTTGTGTGTACAAATTGCTTAGTGACTGAATCTGTTTGCATTTTTACAGAAAAATGAATGTTTTTTTTCATTAGAAATATTCTATCAAAATCAGTGTTTGTTTCAATGTGTATTCTGTTCTAAATTGTATAATTCTAGTTACATGAATTGATTAGAAATAGAATATTAGTCTTCATGGTGACTTTGATTGTTTGGGAAAAAGTCCTGTACCTTACAGTAAACATAATTGGCTTAATTTAAAGTCTGTACATGTGGTTTGTTGTAGATATTAGTTTTCTAGGAACTATCCTTGACTTTACTTAGTAATTTTTGACATAATGATACATGTACTTAACCATGTGTGCTTGTGTTGGTAACATCCTGTTTAACTTTAAGTGCTTTTATATAATTTAGCCACAAATTGTTTCACTTCTGAATAAAGTTGTACAATTTACTTCATGATCATGTTATGTGTTACAAGTGTTAACTGCTATCTACTCATTCTCTGATTGGTTGATTTTGAAATCAGTTTTCAAATTGACCAATGGAATTGCTGCATACTTTTCATAGCCTTTGAATCAAAGGCTGAAGGAAGTTATTGCAGTGACTGTTACTTGTGTTAAAAGATGGACAACATTCAAATTAGAGCATTCCATGCTTTGTATTGTTGTAGATTTATATCATCAGGTCACATTCAAGTTTGTGTTGTTTATTTTCCCCCAATTTATGATTATGTTGTAAAGTTACTGATTTATTTATTTAAGTCTTTTGTTTGTTGTACAAAACTTAGGAACATCATTTAATATAATCATCAAATGGACAACTAGTTATCATATAGTGTCTATGTTGGTGCTAGTGTAAGATTGTGTTTATTGTAACAGATATACAAGGCTACTTATGTATAGCTTTGATGAGCTGTACATAAAACATCTGTTCTCTGGTCTTGTTATGTAAATAATTCTACTATTTATAGTATATAGTAAATTGTACATGTTGATGTGAATCTGCTTATTGTCTGCATCACAAATAAATATTGTTTGTACTTTTCTTTCTTTATATTTTTGATGATGTACTTCATGCATGAGCTTAAAGTCCCATTAGCATTTTGCTATAGAAAATATTATGCAAAAAAAAACAACAATTGCTGATATTATCCCAAGATATTAATTACTGACAAAACGAGCCCATTTTTAGCTCACCAGAGCACGAATGTGCTCAGGATGAGCTTTTGTGATCACCCTGCGTCCATCGTGCGTTGTTACGTGGCGTCCATGTTTACTTAAAACAACATCTCCTCCTACACCGCTATGCCGATTGCAACCAAACTTTGCTGGAATGATCCTTGGGTGGTCCCCTTTCAAAGTTGTTCAAAAAATTAAATTTCATTAAAAACTCTGGTTGCTATGGCAACAAATAGAAAAAACTTAAAAAATCTTCTTGTCCAAAACCACAGGGTCTAGGGCTGAGATATTTCGTATGTAGCATTGTCTAATGGAACTCTACAAAGTTTGTTCAAATTATACCCCTGGGGTCAAAATTGGTTCCGCCCCGGGGGTCACTTGATTTCTACAGACTTATATAGGAAAATTTAAAAAATCTTCTTCTCCGAAACCGCAAGGCCTAGAGCTTAGATATTTTGTATGTGACATTGTCTAGTGGACCTCTACCAAGTTTGTTCAAATTATGGCCGGGGGTCACTTGATTTATATAGACTTATATAGGAAAATTTAAAAAATCTTCTCTGAAACCACAAGGCCTAGAGCTAAGATATTTGGTATGTAGCATTTTCTAGTGGACCTCTACCAAGTTTGTACAAATTATTGCCCTAGGGTCAAAATTGGCCCTGCCCCGGGGGTCACTTGATTTATATAGACTTATATAGGAAAATTTAAAAAATCTCCAGAACTGCAAGGCCTAGAGCTTAGATATTTTGTATGTGGCATTGTCTAGTGGACCTCTACCAAGTTTGTTCAAATTATGGCCTCGGGGTCAAAATTAGCCCTGCCCTGGGGTTTATTCTATTTTATATAGGAAAATTAAAAACTCTTCTTCTCCGAAACCACAAGGCCTAGAGCTAAGATATTTGGTATCTAGCTTTGTCTAATGGACCTCTTTTAAATCTGTTCATATAATGGCCAAGGGATAAAAAAACGGCCCAGATGGGTCACTTGATCTTACTTGGGCTCGTATAGAAAACTTCAACAATGTTAATCTCCATATGACCTTTTCTCCTGGTGAGCATTTATAGGGCCATCATGGCCCTCTTGTTTTCAATGTTATTGAAAAAATATGATAGCTGTTTCGGAAACATTTTTTTCCGCTATAAAGTATTCACGGGAGGAAAACACACCGGATTCCTCTGTTATAGGACAAAGAGAAACTATTACGACCAATAATTTTATAAGCTTAAATGGGACTTTAAGATTGCAGGAAAAAGGGTTAGTATTGATAGGTAGTGGTACTTAACCAAGGTGCTTAGTTTAGTACTGCTATGTAACCCTGGCAGGTACACTAGTTACATGTAGTACTGCTACGTAACCCAGGTACACTGGTTAGTACTGGTATGTAACCCAGATACACTGGTTAGTACTTCTACGTAACCCTGGTTAGTACTGGAAGATAACCCAGGTGCACTGGTTAGTACTTCTACGTAACCCTGGCAGGTACAGTGGTTAGTACTGGTATGTAACCCAGGTATGTACAGTGGTTAGTACTGCTATGGAATCCAGGTACAGTGGTTAGTACTGCTACATAACCCAGATACACTGGTTAGTACTGCTACGTAACCCAGATACACTGGTTAGTACTGCTACGTAACCCAGGTACAGTGGTTAGTACTGCTACGTAACCCAGGTACACTGGTTAGTACTGCTACATAACCCAGGTACACTGGTAAGTACTGCTACATAACCCAGGTACAGTGGTTAGTACTGCTACGTAACCCAGGTACACTGGTTAGTACTGCTACGTAACCCAGGTACACTGGTTTGTACTGCTACGTAACCCAGGTACACTGGTTAGTACTGCTACGTAACCCAGGTACACTGGTTAGTACTGCTACGTAACCCAGGTACACTGGTTAGTACTGCTACGTAACCCAGGTACACTGGTTTGTACTGCTACGTAACCCAGGTACACTGGTTAGTACTGCTACGTAACCCTGAGGTATACTGATTAATAGTTTATGGGAACTGATAAGGTAAACTCTCAGTCTGTCTCATTATGACATATAAATGATGTTTAAAATGCACAAACTGTTAATTCAAACTAACTAACACATATTGCATCAGTGTATCTAGCAACATCCCTGCTCTAATATATCTGTCTCTCCGCTGATTTTGCTTGAATACATTCATTGTAATTTACTGGTTAACCATTTCCTCTTGACTGCTGAGCGAACTGTTATCTGCTTTCTGCATGAATGAGCTTTTAAGATGACTATCTTATTGTAATGATGATAAGATTATTCACAGGTTATGCCTAGCTTATAAGAACTTGGCAAAACAAACCATGCAAGTATTTTTCCGAAAGAAAAAAAGCAACTCAGAGTATCCTACAAATATTGTAAAATATATTGGAATATTTTTGTTAATATATGATATCTGTTTAGAAAAAACTCAGGTGTGTGAGGGCAAACTCCATGATCGGCAGAAGTAAGTTCTTTGTAATGATTTGGTTGAAGTCACTGTATCTTTGACCAATTTTCTTCTATTGCTGCCCAATCATGTGTGAAATTGGGTGCTTACGTATGAAAACTGGGCATTTACTTCTGGGAAACTGGACAGTTACTTCAAAGAAATCGGGAGGTTACTTCTGAGAAACTGGGCATAACCATTTTCATTAAGGATAACCTGTCAAATATTCTTTTTTAGTGTAGTTGAGATCAGTGATTTACCTTATATTCCATCTTAATACCTTTTTATACACTGTCTGAACTATAATCTTACTTTAATATCTTTGCCTGATTTTATTTGTACTGTGTATGTTTAATTCATGATTAACTCTCTGTTTAATTTTGTAAAATAAATATTTTACAATAAATATGTTATTCTTTTATTCTTAATTGCCAGAAGAACTATGGTTAAAATTGTTGTCATAGAAATACCAGTATTAAAAAAAAGATTTGTTTAAAATACTCTGAATGTACAACACTTAGAACTAAAGGGTCCAATGAGTGTCCATGCAGTCACGTAGGTCACGTTACGTTGTCTGACACATCAAGGGGTGGAGAGAATATGATAAAGTCCTTTTTAAAAAATCATTACACTGGACTAAACCTCTATCCCCCTCATTCCAACAGCTTTGCTTTGTGAGTAGAGCCTCTCCCATGCTTTACTTAAATGATTCCTTATTTTGTAATTAACAGGACATAACTCAAATACACATATTCCAAAATTTGTATTTAAAGGGACAAAAATCAGGATTGAGACAGGAAATTAAAGTATTGGACATTCCAACCCAGAATAAAGCTGTAATGGGTTAGGGATGTGAATAAAAAAATAAAGCAAACTTAGTAAGTCCATATCTGCAACATATCGTACTCGTAGCAGATGTTACTAATGTGATCAACAAATGCAGCAGATATCAATAGTTGATTAAGCCCTCAATTGATGCGGGGGCAATATACTAGTAGTGATTGCCTCGTCCATCTGAGAATTTACAGTTTCGTCTACAAATTTGATACTTTTGCACTTACTGTCTTGATCATTCCCAATCATCGTCGGATAGCCGCGGTAGCTGACTCCACTCTGCTACATACAGCAACGGTTGATTCCCAATGTACAGATTCAAAATTTGTTGCGAAGCAAACTTCCGGACACAGTTTGCGTTTTTAAAACAGCGTATTGCTATTAATTAAGAACGTGATCGTTACAAATATGTATGTTAGTGTAAGAACGTCTTCTATTCTGATCATATTAAACCTACTACTTTCAGAATACTCTAATGGGAATGGGCAGCATTTTTATATTAATATTCACAATTGTTTGTATGAGGTTGCATGTTAGTTGACTTAGGTTATGGTATGCTAACATCAAGGTAGAATGGGGCTTTTACTTGTCAAGTTGCTGGATGCTGTCTTGTCATTTTGCTTTTCAGATATTAGTGGTAAGATAAATCTGTCTTTATCTGGCTGACATGTGTGTATATTACATGGAATATATCATTTGATTGAATTTTGTGTTCATTCTTTTTATTAGTTGGGAAGATATGTGGTGCTGTTTAAATCCATGCCCTTGAAAAGACCTAAAATAAGCAAACATTCAAATTCAAGGGCAGATAACTCAAAAAACGAGATAAGTGACCCCCATTTGTTTCACTTCAATTGCTTCTGTTATCATATGCAACGAACATGCAAAGTTTAAAGAATTTCATTGTTTAGTTTTCATTTTGCCTATAGATATATGTCTATGTGAAAATATAGCAAACTATAGCAATTTTTTTTTGTCAGATACATCGATAACATCTCTGTCATAATTAAGTTATGAACATAAAAATTATACCAGCTCGTAGGTAATTTATTCTCCATAATGGATTCTTATTTCATGAAAATTATACACAATATTAACAGAGCGATAGATATTTTCAGAGAGGTACTATAAATACCGTAAAAACGTCCGTTTTGACGTCGAAAATCCCGTTATTTTAATCGTTTGGTAAATAAAAGCTCATAGAAGAAAGATGCAAAAACACAGTATCAGTCTAATCCAGTAAAAATGTAAGTCACCGCGCAATATCTTCAGAAATTAACATTTTGTAGTCTTCAGTAAGGGCAACAACTGGACATGTGCAGCTTTCTCACATGCTAAATCTTGTCCCGGGTAAGAGTCGAACTCTCGCCGGCCGGCGGGGAGCTAGTCAGAGATCTCGACCACGTGGGCCACACGTTGATGGAA
The DNA here is from genome assembly GCA_964023205.1 of Lutraria lutraria. NCBI lineage: Eukaryota > Metazoa > Mollusca > Bivalvia > Venerida > Mactridae > Lutraria > Lutraria lutraria. The sequence goes on from OZ026849.1 coordinate 8,729,165, forward strand.
ATGATATACAAAATGTACAATGGTTTCCCCAGATCAAATACATATTGTATGTTACTTTCATTTGGACGAATATCTGAAAGATCTCATGAATATTCGTATATATAGAAAAGGGGTTAGTGAACGTATGTTAGTAGTTAGACTAGAGCGTATCTGGAAATTGCCATGGCTTTCCTACAGGACGGGTCGAGTATGTGACTTCCAACTCTGAGATCTATAATCTAGACAAGACTACATGTATTTAGAATTGCTAAAGGTGTCCGGGCTTGTTTTGTCTTTTTTCAACTTCAGAGCATGATTGTCAATGATAGGAAGTACAGATCAACTACACAGGGTTATTTAGAATATAATAAAAATATTGATAAATTTAAAGTAAAGTATCAATGTTCGACTTTTTACTAGAAACTTTCATGGCTGTCATGGATATCCCATCCATTAACGATAACTCGGTGATGAACGTAATCAGTAACAAGAACGTATGACTTGGGTTTTGTGGTAAGGAGGAAGCAGTACGAACATATGTAATGCATAGTAAAACATAATACGATATAATGGGGATTTACAAATCTATGAGCGGGGGTAGTGGCAGGAACCGCCTCCTCGACGGTCTCGGAACTGCATATATATTGTTGAAAACAGTCGCAATCAGTGGATTCATTATATTAAGACATATTATGACAAGAAGTGTAACTTTACTCAGATGTTCTCCATTAACACAAAATCGTGTATGATGATTTTGGCAAAACGTATTATTGTGATCAACACGTAATTGTGGTAAACGTGTTGTATTTTGGTAAACACGTATTATTGTGGAAAACAGGTATAATAGTGCTACGTAAACACATATTATTGCGGAAAACAGGTATAATTGTGGTAAACACGCATTATTGCAGTAAACACATATTATAATTATTGCGCATTGAATGTCTGTTGCATTTTTTAACACTCCCTAAAGTTGTATCTTGTATTTTAGATGGAGACTGCTGGACAGAATATACACGACAACCTGAATGAAGTACTAGATGACCAAACTTACTTTAAACTTCGTGAAACTCAAGGTCGTGCATTCGCTGAGGATCTGAATCATCATGTTATGTTATGGTCCATTAGTGAGTCGGTCATTGTTCTCCTAATTGGTATCGGACAGGTGCTTGTATTAAGGAGCTTCTTCACAGAAAAGAAATCTTCTGGAATCGGTTACCAAACAATGATAAACAGTTAGTTCAAACGTTAGTTTAATATTACATACAAGAATCCACGTAAATTTGCAGTATCATGCAATGTCCTGTTGTTTTGTCATGTTGTTTTTTTAAATCTAGCTTGCTCAAATGCAAGAGAAATAGACAAAAAGAATTCAATTTCGATTTTTATGCGGATTAAGTGCCAAGTTAAGATATAAACATACTGTGCAAGTTTTACTTACACTAATAAACATACATTTAAAATTATCTTTGAGAGTGGAAGTAATTGGGGACAGACCTTTGTTTTGTTTTAAAACTGATGGCCTCTAATCTTGTAATATGTTTACTTTTTCGACGTAAAGGAAAGATCTAAGAAAAATGGAGGTCTGTGTTTTTTATTTAAATATTTCTTATTTTATATATTATAAACATTGATCAAGTATGTTTAATGTCGATATTTATTTTTACACAGTGATCTTCATATCGATGGTAAATGTATATTAGCGCACCACATAAACTTGTATCGTCAGAGGTCCTAACTGCGCCAATGTCCTAACTGCACCATCTTTCTTGTTTTTATCGTAGTCTCGTGAGATTTTACCGCACGCGCCAGTGACCGTGTGATTTTTTTTTCTATGACGTAATAGATAAACGAGGATGAATATTTGTGTGAAAATACGATTCAAATATATAAATTATTCCATTTCATTTCACTCAACTGTTTTTATGCGTTTTTTCTTAATGCAAAATGGTTTCCATGAAGAATGTCCCTTTTATGCACAAATTATTGGAGTAAAAATGTCTGGAACGCACCGTTTGTAATGTTTCCTGTTGCATCAATAAAAGTCACGTGACCATAGTCGTATTTTAAGGCTGTGCCTATTCTTATTATTACTTTTTTTATCCCTTGTAGATATTAAGCTTGGTAAGTGATTTGAATCCATTTTTTTATTCTCAATTGTCTCCCGGAACATACAAAGATCAAGAAAATATTTCAATGACGCACTCATTCAAGCATTGTTATAGGAGGAAGACGTGGACATACGTAAAAATATGAAAGGAGAGAAATACAACTTAAAAATATGGGTTAATTAAATTACAGTGCTCAAATTGGAGAAGTATGGAGAGGTGACACATTTTTTTCAGTCCTCACTGTAAACAGGAGGAATAAACTATGTTTAAATCTACTCATAATCGATAAAATAGTCTTATAAGTTGAACAATGCATTGTTTTAAGTAAATTCGTTCAAAAACCTATTAACATGAATAATCTTGCCTAAATTATTGTAAATGTCAAGACGTCACTCACACATGGCGCAGTTAGGACCAAGAAAATTGGTGCCAATCTATTTGACTCACAATGTGTTTTATGTTACTTTGTAGTAGAAACGTATTTATGATGGAGGATTTTTCTTGTATTGAAGTAAATTGGTTATTATTAAGTGGTTAGTAAATAGTTTCTATTATATGTAGTGTATTAATGTAGCATTTCACAGCTAAAGCTTAGATTGGCGCAGTTTGGGCACTCGAGGATATATCAATGTTGTTATAATGATCTTAAATTATCGTTCTTGATAGGATATAATGCTTTCTTTAATGTATTTTCTAATTGACGATCACTTCGTATGCTTTTCGAACATTGCTCAAGAGTTCCAAATGAATATACAGTGAAACATGTGTTAGCTGCCACCTCCGAATACAGACCTACCTGTGAATAAAGTCCATTATTTTGAAAACCGTCATTAATTATTTTGAACAAAATGACTTTCGAATAACGCTACCTGTCAATATTGACTATATTTTGTCTTTGACCTTTGTTCACAGGTTTGACTGTATATAGATTAATATAATATAAAGTGATCCTTGTTGACCCCGTACAAAGATTTGGTGGACTAAGGCATGGAACAGAGACCAAGCCTCGAGGTTATAAAACTAATACATGTCTCCGAGCTCAAATCTCTATTTTAATCTTTTAGTATGATCACAGGTGGCTGTATCAGTGTTTGATCCACACACAAATATTCCAGTCACTGAGCTTATATTACTATATGTCTATATGCCATACAATGTGGAACATAGCATCTCGTTGTTTAAGCATAAAATACGTACGCTGAAGGAAACTAGCTATACATGTCATTCAGATAAACATTTGGATCAAACACTGATACTGCCACCTGTGAGCATGGTGGTCGAAAGTCGATGGAGCAGATTAATGTTAAGTTATATATTCAGATCAATTATGCTGTCAGATTTATGTTAATGTCAGATTTATGTTAATGTCAGATTTATGTTAATGTCAGATTTATGTTAATGTCAGATTTATCATTTATGATTTGTATCAGTATTGTCAGATCATAATTAAATTAGAAATGTTATAAACAGACGAGATTGGATAATAAATTTTATAACTTCGGGACCAGTTCCTTGTAACTATCATACGCAGTAGTCTCCCTTTGTTCGAGAAAGGAGATAACTTAACTGGTACCTGACTCTAGTATGGTGATTAATTCTTTGAAACGGGAACCGATTTAGATATTTTTTCGAACTGAATTTTTTAGATATAAATATGGGTAAAACTGAACTTCTGGAATTTTAGCGTAATGTATGATGAAGCTTTGTGAGCAATAATTTGATTTTTTTACTGTGTGTTTCCACGATGTGTGTCCGTGTGTGTGTGTGTGTGTGTGTGTGTCCGTGTGTGTGTGTGTGTGTGTGTGTGTCCGTGTGTGTGTGCGTCCGAGGGTGTGTGTGCGTGTCCGTGTGTGCGTGCGTGCGTCTGAGGATGTGTGTGCGTGAGTATGCTGCCATACAACTGTTCTTTACTCATTTATATAATTGTTTTCATTTATCTTATTCTTCTTAGTGAGTTAGCATTACAATTGCAATGGTGGGCAGGGACATATAATAGCAAATTTTTTATAATATTAAAGTAACTTTTGACATTATCCTTCAGTGTAAAACAAAACATTCTTATTTAAATCTTGTTATTCCACTGCTAACACTTACATGCTGAATAAATCTACACGCTCAACGACACGTCTTACCCATCTCTTACTGAATACAATTTTAATAAGAAATAGTAAAGTGTTCATTTTACACACATATTTAGACATATCCAATATTTTTTGCTGTATTATAATAAAAATAATGAGTGATTCCCGACGTTTTTGTGGGGTATAGCATATAGTATTGTTAGCATATTGTTCAGGTTATTTGAAAATATATCTGTATATTTATCCCCAAATGCTTTATTAAAAATAAAAAGGAGATATGGCGGCGATATATAAAATAAAACAAAGAAATAATACTCATGTTTTACTGTTACTCTACACATTCCTTTTTAGATTTGTCGCTATTCGTTACTTAACGAGAATAACGTTACCTTGTCGGCTATATCATAAAAGGAGATTATTTATAGTAAAACAATATTTTCTACTGTAGGCCTAGTTACAGCGATGTTTTCTTACTTGTAGTTCGTTTTATTTTTGTACGTTAGTCTGTGTTGTCATGTATATTATAGCAATATGCTCTTGAATTAAAGATCTTTTCTGGAATAAGAAATGTAACATGAACATATATATACATTATGTAGATCTATTTTTTATTATCTTTCTAGTCTAATAAGTGTGACGTATATATTGTTTTGACTATTATTTTTTTCAATACAGTTATTATAAACCAAGTGAGGTTTTCTTCTTTTTTTTGCCTGTTGTCGTAACCGCCTCATCGATAAGTAAATAACTACATGTAGTTCTTAACGGAATAAGAAACATAAAAAAAACTTGAAGACTAAGGGCATGAAAAAGAACGAGGGAACAATGTTCGAACCGAAGTAAGAGAAGTGATATACATATCAGGTTATTCTGTATATTCTCTCCACTCTCTACTGGGACTGCATGAAATGACCATGATTGTAAAATGTGCCGTTAAACAACAAACAAACAAACATGAATTTTCATCATTATGAAGACAAGTTAGGCCCAGAAACAACTTCTCCACTGGTTGATATCATCAGGAGAAATAATCAGTTAGTCTGGCAAAAAATGGATTGAAAGTTATTTGGGCCTATTCTTAAAACGATTTTAAAAGAGAGGAACACCCGACAGTATGACAACATATTTGGAAAGTCCATTCGTTAACCTGAATAAGTAGTTTCTTGAACTGAAAACCATCCATTCGTTCAATTAAAAACGCCCATTATTTTCTTAAATAAACAAAACAAGAAAAACGTATGATTTATATATTGTTTATTGATATTATTTATTATAAACATCTCCAAAGTAGTAATGTAAAATAAACAAACATAAAAAATAACAAATATTTATAAAAATATAAAATTGTGAGAATATATACACATATATAAGAAAAAATAGCATTTGGTATAATGTTGTGTGCGTATAAAAATGGACAGTAAAAAAAACCGTAATAGGTTGGAGAGACAGACAAACCTGCAGTGAGGACCAAGGCCACCGAATCTAGAGACAAGATTCTGCATCACTGCAAAGTTGGCAGTTTTTATGATAAATACAATGTATAGAAAAACATCTTTTGAAGAATCAACGTTATTGCTCATGTGGTGGTGTTTAATCACATGAGGTCAAGTGATCTGGTCTGAATGCAACATAACACATGGGCAATGTTAGTCTATAAATACAGCTTTATGATATAGTACCATCGTGTGTTCTACAGAGCATCTCCACATGAGTCAAACAAGACAAAACACAACATCTTACATATACCAGTATACAGAACATGTTCATATGAGTAAAACAAGACAAAACACAACATCTTACATATACCAGTATACAGAACATGTTCATATGAGTAAAACAAGACAAAACACAACAGCTTACATGTACCAGTATACAGAACATGTTCATATGAGTAAAACAAGACAAAACACAACAGCTTACATATACCAGTATACAGAACATGTTCATATGAGTAAAACAAGACAAAACACAACATCTTACATATACCAGTATACAGAACATGTTCATATGAGTAAAACAAGACAAAACACAACAGCTTACATGTACCAGTATACAGAACATGACTACATGAGTAAAACAAGACAAAACACAACAGCTTACATATACCAGTATACAGGACATGACTACATGAGTAAAACAAGACAAAACACAATAGTTTACATATACCAGTTTACAGGACATGACTACATGAGTAAAACAAGACAAAACACAACAGTTTACATGTACCAGTATACAGAACATGACTACATGAGTAAAACAAGACAAAACACAACAGTTTACATGTACCAGTATATAGAACATGACTACATGAGTAAAACAAGACAAAACACAACAGTTTACATGTACCAGTATACAGAACATGACTACATGAGTAAAACAAGACAAAACACAACAGTTTACATGAACCAGTATACAGGACATGACTACATGAGTAAAACAAGACTAAAAACTATAGTTTACATGTACCAGTATACAGGACATGACTACATGAGTAAAACAAGACAAAACACAACAGTTTACATGTACCAGTTTACAGAACATGACTACATGAGTAAAACAAGACAAAACACAACAGTTTACATGTACCAGTATACAGGACATGACTACATGAGTAAAACAAGACAAAACACAATAGTTTACATATACCAGTTTACAGGACATGACTACATGAGTAAAACAAGACAAAACACAACAGTTTACATGTACCAGTATACAGAACATGACTACATGAGTAAAACAAGACAAAACACAACAGTTTACATGTACCAGTATATAGAACATGACTACATGAGTAAAACAAGACAAAACACAACAGTTTACATGTACCAGTATACAGGACATGACTACATGAATAAAACAAGACTAAAAACTATAGTTTACATGTACCAGTATACAGGACATGACTACATGAGTAAAACAAGACTAAAAACTATAGCTTACATGTACCAGTATACATAACAGCAGCAACAACAACTACATGTACATGTATTACGGTAAATCTATACATTATAATTATATATGGACCAATAAATCAGATCGTTACAGAAACCAGTAATAACATGGCTACAGATGTATCATATCATCAAATATGTTGTAAATTGGTTTTCGTCGACAGTTTAGCATGCACTATTAAAAAATACAGTAAAACACGGTGACAGGTATTCGGCTAAGTCTCTCTTTTTAACCAATGTCTTAAACTTATATTAACTACTCTCGATGGCTGCTTCCAGGATTCTGATAAGTACTCACACAGAAAGAAGGGTTTGTGAAATTTCCGGTCAAATTCTGCACAGACGGGATTCGAAACCGCAACCTCGGGTCACTACTCTTCCTCAATTAAAGTAAAGTAGATATTCCGTTCCCTAGGATTTCACTGCAACCGTGTTCTATTGTATTGTATAATTGTGGTACCTTGATAACACCCATTTTTACAACATCATTGTAAATGTGATTTAGGAAATCAATTATATACATGTATATACAAATAACATGATTCATACCATACATGATATTGTTTATAACAACAAATATATACAATTGCATACATGCATTCATTTATGAATAAAAGAGACGTGTTCAGCAATATAAGTTACTCTTAAAAAGTGGTTCTTAGAGTTAATTGAGTATAATAATTGCTATTAATACTTGTAAGAATATTCCTTAATTGAGTATTATATATTGATGCTTGTAAGAATATTTTTCAATTGAGTATTATATTGTAATTGATACTTGTAAGATTATTCCTTAATTGAGTGTGATATTGTAATAATAATTATTGATACTTGTAAGAATATTTCTTAATTGAGTATTATATTGTAATTAATACCTGTAAATATATTCCTCAATTGAGTATTATATTGTATTTAATACCTGTAATAATAAATATTCCTCAACTGAGAATTATATTGTAATTGATACTTGTAAGAATATTCCTCAATTGAGTATTATATTGATATTGTGATCAGGGGTCATCTTTGACCTAATTCACAATTTTATGTATTTTTATATAATTGATGTTCTGAATAAATCTTGAAATCTTGTAATTAATACCTGTAAGAATATTCCTCAATTGAGTATTCTATTGTAATTAATACCTGTAAGAATATTCCTTAATTGAGTATTATATTGTAATTAATACCTGTAATAATAAATATTCCTCAACTGAGTATTATATTGTAATTAATACCTGTAATAATAAATATTCCTCAACTGAGTATTATATTGTAATTGATACTTGTAAGAATATTCCTTAATTGAGTATTATATTGTAATTAATACCTGTAATAATAAATATTCCTCAACTGAGTATTATATTGTAATTGATACCTGTAATAATAAATATTCCTCAACTGAGTATTATATAGTAATTAATACCTGTAATAATAAATATTCCTCAACTGAGTATTAGATTGTAATTAATACCTGTAATAATAAATATTCCTCAACTGAGTATTATATTGTAATTAATACCTGTAATAATAAATATTCCTCAACTGAGTATTATATTGTAATTGATACTTGTAAGAATATTCCTTAATTGAGTATTATATTGTAATTAATACCTGTAATAATAAATATTCCTCAACTGAGTATTATATTGTAATTGATACTTGTAAGAATATTCCTCAATTGAGTATTATATTGTAATTAATACCTGTAATAATAAATATTCCTCAACTGAGTATTATATTGTAATTGATACCTGTAAGAATATTCCTTAATTGAGTATTATATAGTAATTGATACTTGTAAGAATATTCCTTAATTGAGTATTATGTTGTAATTAATACCTGTAAGAATATTCCTTAATTGAGAATTATATTTTATACATAAATGATCCCACTATAAAGAGTTCATTGCAAGTGATTTGAAACAAACTTTGTATTTTGTTGATATTCGATAAACCAATATTGCACGTAATCTGCGTTATTTTTGAAAAACGATAAATACTCAGTGTGTTGGAATATATAACAACAATTACCCTAAATATAATAATGGTATCATGGAGGGAACCGGGCTTCAATTTATTCATAACGTCCTCTGTTCATTAAATATTTGACTTTGAAGAAATTACATACCCTGAACCCCGCTGATTAAAAACGAAAACGAGACTTTAGTATCAAACGTATCAGAGACACTGTTCAATAGCTATAGAGAATACATGGTTGGTAGAACATGATAAAAACATATCCGCTTATATATCTCTTAATTGAGTATCATACATATTCAATAACATAAATGGCACAATAATGCAACAGACTACGTATACATTAAACATTTCCTTCTTAAAACTTCTAAACAGTAAAGCCATCTAGATATCAAGTTCACATTTGTGACCAAAAACTTATTATTCTGATGAAAAATGGAAAAGTTGAAACCATGATTTATACTTTGATCATAATCAAGTTAGAAAATAATAAAGTCATCGATGTTTAAAATTTAAGGGAAAATGTTACGAACTGGTCAGAAAAATGACCATGATATTTTGGTGGTCACATAGCGAGGCTTTCTACTATTTGTAAAAGAAATTTTTTTATCAAACAGTTGTAAACTACACCTGATATGTCCTGCAGATGTTAGTGATAGTAACATTACATGCCGGTCTACAACCCCGTAACTGAATTTTTGACGATAATATGAATTTGGTATATTCTTTTCTTCGTCTCAATAAACTCTTTACATTGAACATATTTACCCGCTTCTACATCTCCCTTAAATAGGGTTAGTCCAAATTCCACAAACCTTGTAACTCGGTCATTTACACCACAATTGGAAAAATGACATACGGATTTGTAGAAATTAGCCGACGATGTATAAAACTAACTTGTCTGCAAAGGTACAGGATAAGAGTAGTAACAAGTGAATGTAAGGCAAGTAACTATAGATAAACATATTTTATTTCCGACTATTACCTACGATGGACAGACAAACTCAGTACCCCACAAACCTCCTCTCAGTCATTTAACACGCACCGTGATGGTCACTATTTAGATTTGGCGCTATTTTGTGAATTTTACTTCTGTTGTGATGTTTTTGTTGGTTATGTATTACATTTATTTGTTGATCAAATACAAATACATAAAAAGAGCAGTGGTTCAAATTCACGGAGAAAGTCATGTACTAAAGGGATACGAGTGGTTTGTCCTCGATAGAAACACCGTGGCAGGTTTTCTTACCTATATGTGTAATATACACAACAGATCAGTAAATAAAATACTACACAGAGAGATTAAAATGATGGAAAAATAATATTAGAATAAGGTTATCTAAAATGCAAAGTTGAACTATTTTCTCAGAGGTGTAAAACGTCAACATGTGTCCTAATGGAGGACCGCTTAATCACCACTAGCCTGTGTTTACAGATGGACTCTATTTGTAGCACAGTACTGGGGCACTAAAACATCAATGTACGTTCAGTTAAATGCAACAGTCTATTTACAACATATAGACAGGTCAAAAGTCACATAAAAATATAATATATTTGCAAACATTTGTTTCTGGATACATGTATGTATACGTTACTTAATCAAACTATGTTCTGTTCTGTAAAGACCATCTTTAGATGAGTAAAATGGGTTCTTTTAAAGGTTAAAATAACCTGAATCCATGTACTGCAGGGACGAGTGAATCAACTCTCACATGTTAATATTTGTATACATATTCATCATTTCCATCTGTGTGGCCACACACTGGTGACAGAACTGTAATTGTTCCTGTAACACAAATATATAAAACATGAAATTTGGAGATAAGTGAATTGGAGGTAAGCGGATTAATTTCATATATAGAGAAAGAACAAAAAATCGGGACCCAAAAAAATTAATTGAAAAATGACCAGTAGTAAAAGAGATAATTTTCTAAATATACCTGAGCAAAGTACACCTTCATCACTATACATACATAATCAAATGGAGAAAATGTGTCGTGAATTTTAAAAATTATTCGATCTAGTCCTGTCATATCTCACCAAGTCCCGAAAATGTTGTCTATGACTCAATTAGTAGATATATAATCTATGTTATTGAATTGTTTATTTACAATAATTGACTCACTTTGTTAGGGATTATATTTGGTCTCCGTAACCGAATTTGTCTGAGTGTGTTGGCAACACTGATCTGTCGAGATGAATTCGCTTTTTCTAACAAGATGGACACTGTACAGAAGAGACCTCCCTTCTCTCCCCCAGTCCTGTAAAATACAAGTTATACTAGTATACAGTAGATCACAGTTGTAGTGAATTACTTGGGATAACAATAATTCCTTCATTATACGATAGATCTTGGTTATATAGTGAAGTTCCAGGGACACACAAGTAGTAATAGGCGGTACCCTGGCACCCTACCTCCTGGCACCATATAGAAATATAGAGTAAATAGAATTAGGTCGGTGCCAGAAGTAAACAAAATTGTGACAAATTGGGACAAATTGGAAATCAATGTTTGGTGCTCAAAATAACATGAATTGAATTTTAGGAATGTTCTGGCACCATTGTGTGTGTGTGTGTATAGACTAAGACAATGAGAGAATTTTCTTTCGAAAAGACATGGTGGCCCTGAAAAGGGCCGTTGGTGGCCCTGAAAAGGGCCGTTGGTGGTCCTGAAAAGGACCGTTGGTTGGTAGCTGTTAGTCGGATCTTTATTTCTTTATTTCTTTACCATACTTGCCCCGAGGTTGTTTCTCAAGATCATGTTTTCGTTTCTTCGTTTCTGTCATCTCCGGTTTCTTTTTGTCATGCTCCGGTTTCTTTTTCTCATGCTCATGTTTTCGTTTCTTTGAATCATACATAAACTGTACAGGTACAATCATTTCTTGTGGCTTAAACCGTACTTCTTGATTTTTCATGAGTCTGACCATCTCTTGCATGACTTGATTCATCTGTACCATTTCTTCCTTGATACCTTGTAGAACAGACAATCCCGCTGTAGGCTTTGTATTAGACTGTGTTTTCGCCATAAGCTGTGTATTCGTTATAGTGGGTTGTACATCTACCATAGGCTGTGTATTCGTCATAGGGGGTTGTACATCTACCATAGGCTGTGTATTCGTCATAGTGGGTTGTACATCTACCATAGGCTGTGTATTCGTCATAGTGGGTTGTACATCTACCATGGGTTGTATCGGCTGTACATCTACCATAGGCTGTACATCTACCATGGACTGTTGACTGTATTGGTTGTACAGTGGTTGACTGTATTGGCTGTACTGTGGCTGCCTATACTGTAGTTGACCGTACTTTGGCTGGTTGTACTTCGGCTGGTTGTAATGCATACCCGCATTCGGGTCTATTAACTCAGATGATTCTAGTGCTTCTCTCAATATATCGTATGGCATGTTGAAGGACTCCATGCTAGATAATGAAAAAATAGTGTCTGCGCCGGGGGTATTTATACTTTTTGCCTGCACGCGCCAGTGTTCTATTAGGTCAAGGTCAATTGTGAGAAGTTTTTTTGAATACGTGTGACACTTCAAGTTTTTACAAGTGTGACACTTCAAGTTTTTTTTGAACAAGTGTTTGACACGTCAAGGTCAAGGTTATATTGTAGATATGCTTTGTACACATTATACTATCACAGCAATTTGAACACTGTACACTTAATACTATCACAGCAATTTGAATACTGTACACATTATACTACCACAGCACTTTGCAGACTGTACACTTAATACTATCACAGCAATTTGAATACTGTACACATTATACTACCACAGCACTTTGCAGACTGTACACTTAATACTATCACAGCAATTTGAACACTGTACACTTAATACTATCACAGCAATTTGAATACTGTACACATTATACTATCACAGCACTTTGAATACTGTATACATTTGTTGAAAATGATTGTACATCACATACTAACACTTATATTTGTGGGGGAAATACTTTGTACATCACAGCACTTATATTTGTTGAAAATGATTGTACACATCATACTATCACTTATATTTGTAGGAAATGTTTATAGAAAACTTACCTCACACCGTATATTTGTATTTGGTGTTATCAAATAGGAATGTAAATATAGTAGTAAAGTATGATAATATTGACAATATGAGAGTGATTCTTTCTGAATTGTATGGAGGCCCTGAAAAGGGCCGTTGGTGGTCCTGAAAAGGACCGTTGGTGCTTGTATGGGGATTAATGGCGTTGACCGCATCTCCCCATACAAGCGGGACACCACTTGTCCCATTTCTGGACATCCTTCGGGTCCGGTGTAGGTTGGTAGAGGTTCGACGGAACCTCTATTAACTCATCTTCCCAGTTCTCTGGGGTTGATTCTTGAGGGGTATCCCCCCAGTCCTCTTCCCCAGAGCTGACCACAACCTCCTCCGCGAACTGTTTCCCCTCTCTCAGGGTCTTCACCTCCAACCGCAGCTCTTCTAACTGCATCTCCAGTTGTTCAATATACAACCCTAAGGTTGTATACTTTCTCTTAATAATGTTAAGCGTGCGTTGCGACATCTTGATACAGAATGAAATTAGATCAAGGCAAGGTCACTGACTCTCATATGATACAAGGACTCTGATTGGTCCATTTTAACAGTATTTCATTGGTCTATTTTACTGGCATTTCATTGGTCTGTTCTAGGTCAGTGTTTTTCTCATGTTCCATAGCTCATTTATGTTTCATGATTCAACATGGGCAACTGCTTGAAAAGTACTTCTGATGAACCTGATGAGTTACAAGAAGATGTTTGGGTGGTCAAGATGGGTAATTTGTACCCAGACTTGTCTGAATTCCAAGATGTTAGTATTGTCAAGATGGATATCAAGATGGGTAATTTATACCCTGACCTTGCCATCTTTTATGATGAGGATTTGAGAGCCAACTATTGGCGATACCTATTTCTTGCAGAAATGCAATGAATTACCCAACGGCCCTTATTAGGGCCACCATATGTGTTAGATTCGTTTTATATCTCGAGCAAAGACAAAAGCATATTACATTGTCTATCATTTTATTTTTGAAAACATTTATAAAGTACAACAAAGTACAACACAATACAACTCACTTAGTCTCCAATTTATACACAATTGTCCAACACATTGTCCAACACATTGTCTGGATTACACAAAGTCACTCACAGTTTTTGTTGGATTCTTTTTGTATTTACGTTTTTTCTTACTCTGTTCTGCGTCTTGTAGGTCGACCTGTTCACCTTGTTTCTTAGGACAGTCTGCGATGAAATGTCCTTGTTCATGACAATAAAAGCATTCATTTTTATCGACGGTTTCCGTACAGCTGGTAGAATAATGTCCTTTCTTTCCACAACGATAACACTTGATATGATCCCATGTTACATTTTTCTGTCCACAGAGCTGATCCGCTAAGTTGTTAAGCTCTTTAATTTTCTTCTTTAATGAATACATCAAAGTTTGATCTCGGTTCTCTTCAACTTGGTTCATTTTAGGATCGCTCATGTTGAAATGATAAAAAACGGACGGAGCGTACGTCTTTTATAGAGTGTCACGCGTTGTGACCTTGAACCCGAAGTATAAAAAACGGCGGAGAAGTTTTAAGATCATAATCATGTCAGATACCGACAGTACTAGTGGTGAGGATGAACCTCCAGCTAAACGAAGTAAGGTTGAGCCTGTGCGCGACTATTATGACATACAGTCACGCATGGAAAGAAAGTCAAGGAAATTCAAGACACAATCTAAAGTATATGATGTGACATTTCAGCCGTATAATCAATCGTTTGAATTTACAAACCGGTTGTTTAATGATATGATGGATCAGCTCTACAAGAGATGTAAAGTGAAGTCGAATGATCGAGTTCGAGTATCTATTCTACATCCTGATTTGGACTTTGGAATACATGTTCCGTTTAATAGGGCATCTCGTATTAGTGGAGATACATTGTTGGATGAAATTGAACGTGTGGCACAAAGTAACCGTCAATTTAAAATTCATGATGGGGCGGCACAGATGGAAATTACGCATATTGCTATGCCACAGGGAACCGGAAAGAAAACATTCAAGGCACCAAACTTATTCAGTATGCGGAAGTCAAAGACAAGTGTTGTGTGTATTGACAATAGTAAGGACTCTATGTGTTTAGCTAGATCGATTGTGGTAGGACGGTGTAAAGTACATGAAAATCAAACCCCAGAATGGAAAAAACGATGGCATCTTATACGCCAGTCTAAGAAAAATCTTCAAAAATACGAAGCTGAAGCATTATTAAAGCAAGTGGGTATTTCATCGGATCAGTCGTGTGGTATAGAAGAATACCAAAAACTACAGGACTATCTCTATCCCAGCTACGTGATTAAAATCCATCCACAACATTATGGAAGTGAATTGTTATTCAAACCACCTGCTCTGACTGAAAAAAGTCGTGTGATTCATATCTTTCACCATGATAATCATTATGACTGTATCGTATCCATTACCGGATTTCTCGGAAGGAGTTATTATTGTGAATGGTGCGATATCAGTTATGATCACCGTGAAGGACACCAGTGTAGCCATATTTGTCAGTGTTATGCTCACACCCTGTGCCCAGCAGGACAATCTATAAGATGTCCAGATTGTCGTCGCCTATTCCAGAGTCAGACATGTTTTGACAATCATAAAACAAAAACGGGAAAACAACGTAAAACCATTTGTGAATCCGTATGGAATTGTAAGAAATGTGGGCAAAAGGTGATTGAAACGAAACGGAGTCACGTTTGCCCAGGGACAAAGAAATGCAGGTGTTGTAAAGCCATAGTAGGACCAGATCATGACTGTTACATTCCAACGTATGAACCACCCGATAGAAAACAACCAGAAGTACCATTCATCTTTTTTGATTTTGAATGTCGTTTTGATTCTGGAGAACATATCCCTAATTTTTGTGTGGCTCAACGTGCTTGTGGTGACTGTATGTGTAAGTCAGTGAAAGCTCCATGTGAGTATTGTGAAGAGGTGAATGAAGCCAGACAAATGACATTCCGTGGTGAAAATACGTTACAACAATTCTGTACTTGGCTATTCCTCCCTACCCATCGAGGATCGACAGTGATAGCCCACAATGCTCAAGGTTATGACGCTCAGTTTATTCTTAGATATGTGGTTACTCAGGGGACGGCGAAACCCCAGTTGATTATGAATGGTAGTAAAATCATTCAATTGAGAGTGCATGGAATACGCATGATTGACTCCCTCAGTTTCCTGAGTATGCCTCTCTCCGGTTTTCCCAATACATTTGGACTGACCGAGTTAGCCAAAGGATGGTTTCCATTCTATGCAAACACCCTAGAGTATCAAGATTATGTGGGACCTTATTTGCCGCTACACTTTTACAAGCCGGATAGTATGAAACCAGAGCGACGTGAAGAGTTTTTAACCTGGTACAATGAAAGAAAAGGTGACGTATTTGATTTTCAAAAGGAAATGGAGAAATACTGTCAATCGGATGTGGACATTTTAAGACGCGGGTGTGGAGAATTTCGTCAACAATTATTGGAAAGTGATCAAATAGATCCATTTACTGAAGCTACCACATTAGCTCAAGTGTGTAACAAAGCCTGGCGCAAAAATTCCATGCCACCTCATAGTTTAGCCGTGATTTCGGATGCCGGGTATCCCAATAAAACCCGGTATTCCATGAAAGGCATACGTTGGCTACAAATGATGGCTGTCACCGAAGAGATACATATTCGGCATGCCTTGAATAACAAAGGCGAAGTCAAAATTGGACCTTATTACGTGGATGGCTATTGTCAAGAGACCAACACCGTGTATGAATTCATGGGATGTTGGTACCATGGGTGCCCCACCTGTTTTCCTAACCGAAGTACCATTAATCCGTATACTTTGAGAAGCATGCAACAGGCCTATCACGATACGTATAAACGACTGGAGTCTTTGAAAGAACAGGGGTATCCTGTTGTGGTCATGTGGGAATGTGAATTTGATCAGCGTTGTCAAAAGGATCCTGCCTATAAGACAAGAGTGGAACGATTCTATCATGGTCAAGAACCGATACAACCCAGGGAAGCTTTGTTCGGAGGTCGTACGAATGCCGTTCGACTGTATCATGAAGTAGACAACGACCAAGAAATCAAATATGTGGATATTTGTTCTCTCTATCCGTATGTGAACAAGTACAGGTCTTATCCGATAGGCCATCCAGTGATCATGAGTCAAGAACAAATTGATCAACAGCATATTGAGAAATACAAAGGACTGATTAAATGCCGTGTTCTACCCCCGCAAGATTTATGGATGCCTGTCTTACCCATACACTGTAATAGCAAAATGGTGTTTACGCTATGCCGTACTTGTGCTGAGAAGGAGATGGATTATTGTACACATTCCCCGTATGAACGGTTCTTGTATGGCACATGGACTCATGTTGAATTGGCTAAAGCTATTGCTTTAGGCTATCAAGTATCAAAAGTGTATCATGTATGGCACTGGGATGAATGGAGTACGGACGTCTATCGGCAATACATTGATAAATACTTGAAAATGAAACAAGAGGCTAGTGGATATCCTCCAGGGGTGGATACGGAAGAGGCTCAAGATAAATTTAAACAGGATTATTTTGAAGCAGAAGGAGTTCGTTTGCAACAGGTGGAGAAAAATCCAGGAAAACGAGCTTTTGCCAAAACCATGCTGAATTGTCTCTGGGGTAAAAATGCTCAAACTAACCTCTTGCCTAAAACAGAGTATGTTCATCGATTGGACCAGTTCTACGGAATACTGAACGATCCTAAAAAGTCTGTGAAATATGCAGAGTGTTTTGATCATGATGAATTCATGTTAATGAATTATACTGATGAATCGGACAAAGCAGACCCTCATTCATCAGCCAATCCTGTGGTGGCTTCATTTGTGACGGCTTATGCTCGATTAGAACTGTACAAAGTGCTTGAACCTCTAGGAAAGAGAGTATTGTATTTTGACACAGACAGTTGTATGTACATTCATGACCCTGATGGCTATAATGTTCCTATTATCTCCAGTCGATTGGGAAAATGGACAGATGAGGTACCAAAGGGTCGTATTGTGAGATATGTCGCTTTAGGTCCAAAGAACTATGGCTATGAATACATTGAAAACGGTGAACTCCATCAAAAATGCAAAGTGAAAGGCATTACGTTAGACTACAATGCCACTCAACAAGTGAATTTCAATACGATGGTGGATTGTGTGAAAGACAGACATCATTATTCGACCGTAGTTGAATATGCTTCTCGGATTAAACGTCATAAGGACAGAACCGTGACCAGTGAGAAACAAGTCAAAACATTTCGTTCGGTATATACCAAACGTATTGTGGTCGAGAATCATATGACTGTGCCTTATGGTTATCTACATGACTGACCTTGACCTTTGAGCTAGAGGCCTAGAACAAGTCATCTAAAATTCATTATTCATAAAGACATGGATTGGATACCCTTACTACCGATAGAGCTGAGACTTAAAATTTATCGTTATGTCATATGGGCTAACGCTAAAACATGGAAGATGGAGTTAGTGCACACATGGGCTACTCATAATGCTATACATAGCTTACAACATACAAATCATCGACGGATAGAGAGACTGTTGAAGGATGTAGGTGATCGCCAGGACTTGTCATTCAACCAAAAATTACCGATTCTACGAAAACTGAATGTGGTACAACAAAGCTTAGATCGTATGTTATCTACGACATGGGATTTTTTAATCCACGATGCTAATTTGAGCGACGTATCTGTCTTAGCTAACAATTTTCGTTCTACCCCCAATGTGATATGGTTCAGTATGGCTGAAGAGGACAATGGGAGATCTCACCCCGGATGGCGTCCGTATTCACAGTTTAAAATACGTGGTATCATGGTATTTAAGAGACAGGTACCGTTCACTCATGTTATTCATATTCTACAGTATCGTGCCGTGTTCTATAAATTAAGGCACCGTTTAAGAGAAGTCAAAGACGAGATTGAAGCCGTTCATGCGAATCGACCTAGAATAGTGATTTGTTCAGGAAATATTCAATTATGGTTAAACCATCTAGACGATTTATAAGTTTATATTACATTTTGGACTTTGAGCTGTATACGGATACGTTATACAGTATTGTACAAGATAACCTTGTCAAGGTCAAGGACATTCGCGCGTGGATTCTGAATCCTCACACGTTTGAACTATTTAGACAGATGATTCGTGATGCTATGATCAGTGCACACTTAGACTTGAAAGCTATCCATCGAGACGATTGGAATACTTATGTATGTAACGATAGAGTGATTCACACGATTCAAGAATGGAACAGTTTGACATTATGAACCATACCCTGTTGAGAAAAGCATTGGTATTTGCTTATCGTATGAAGATACCTGAAGGTCACCATTCTCTGGAATGGATTCGACAACAGTTGAGTACACCAGACATGTTTGAAGAAATGAAACATGGACTTCATGTGATGAATTCATTTTATAAACAATCAGTACCCATGGACTTGAGTGAAACGGATTGGTTCAAACAGGTGGTGAACAATGACTCTGTGTTAACATTTCTGAGTCAATTTGGACATTCAGAATGTGTGTTTGAATTTTCTGACAAACTGTTGTTACCCTTACATGACATGTGTTGTTCTTGTTGTGATTATTCTTGTACTCATACATAAACTTGTTACACAAATAAATAAAATGTTTTTCTTCCAATAGTGTTAGTTGTGATTTTCACGTCATGGAGTCCAGTTTACTTTTTAAGCATCCTTGCAATATGTTTATCGCAGGCCCTAGTGGCTCTGGTAAAACACAATTTGTAAAAAAGGTGTTGGAATACAAATCAGATTTGTTTCAAGTAGTACCAGAGCGTATTGTATGGTGTTACAAAGAATGGCAAGTAGCCTATGCACAATTACAAGAACAAGAACCTAGTATTCGGTTCATACAGGGGATACCTGACGAGGATGAAGAGATAGTAGAGGATACATCCATTCCTCATTTAATTATATTTGATGACATGCTTGGTGATAAAGATGAAGAGAAAATCAAATTATGGTTTACACGAAAAGGTCACCATCGTAATGCTAGTGTGATCTACATTACACAAAACATGTTTCAACAATCGAAAGCCAGTCGTACCCTGAGTTTAAATGCACATTACATGATCTTATTTCAAAACACAAGAGATAAAGGACAAATCAAAGTGTTGGCGAATCAAATTCAATTGCCACACTTGTTACCCGCTTATCAAGATGCTATCTCTACACCTCATGGGTATTTAGTGATTGACTTTCACCCTCAAACACCAGACAGTTATCGGTTAAGAACTGATATTTTTCATCACTGGATCACTGGAGAAAAACGTGGGCCAGTTGTGTATATATAAACATCGTTTACTCATATAAGGTCATTCAGTCATCATGTCAGCCACAGCCATAGCTCAATCGTTAGAACATTTGGGTCAGGAACGAGACCCTACTGTACGGGAGCAAATGCTACGGTCTGGATTAAAAGAAATGCTCAAGTGGTTCACCTTAGCAGCAAAGGTGATTTTAAAAAAGAAAATTGTGCTACCTAAACAAACACAAAACTTTATGCAAAAACATCAGCATGAATTAGAGCAGCTGGGAGATGATCAAGTGGACATGGATACTAAACGTCAACTCATATTGAAACCAGGAGGAGGTGGATTTCTTGGTGGAGTTATGATACGAAGTTTACTCCGATGGAATGGTCAAAAGACGATTCGTAAATTTGTAAAATCTCCAGCTAAAAGAAAAGCGCCTGCTAGAAAACCTAGAAAATCTCCAGCTAAAAGAAAATCGCCTGCTAGAAAACCTAGAAAAGCTCCAGCTAAAAAAGCTAGAAAATCGCCTGCCAAGATCAATGAACGTTTTATTACTCTCCGTCGTCGAAAGCAAACCACTTCAACACCCTCTATGGCTGTAACTCCAATCAGTAAGTTACAATGGTCTCCTATCAGTCCTGTGAGTAGTTTGAACTTTAGCTCATCTAGAAGCTTAAGAAATTCTTCTAGAAGTGGATCAAACAGTTTTAGCACACCTAAAAGTTCATCTAGAAGTTTATCAAGAAGTGGACCAAGCAGTTTATCTAGAAGTGGATCAAACAGTTCATCTAGAAGTTCAAGAAGTTTATCAAGAAGTGGACCAAGCAGTTTGAGTTCTTCAAGAAGTTATTCAAGCAGTGGGCCAAGCAGTTTATCTAGAAGTTCGCCAAGCAGTTTGAGTTATTCAAGCAGTGGGCCAAGCAGTTTATCTAGAAGTTATTCTAGAAGTTCACCAAGTAGTTCTTCAAGCAGTGGGCCAAGTAGTTTTAGCACACCTAGGAGTTCATCCAGCAGATCATCTAGTAGATCATCTCCCAGTTCAAGAAGTTCACCAGACACTCCATTGTGCCGTTTTTCACCCCTATCCTTATCTACCTTATCAAGACAGGCTGTCTTGAAACCCCTTTTGAGACATCGTATTCACCTGATGAGACAGGGCCCTATGAATCCAGCTTCAAGACAAGCCTTTGATGCTTTAGTATAAAAGCTGTGAAGAAGTAAAAACAGGTATTATTTGACATAATGGCACCAAAGCGACCACTCCTGCATAAATACGGACATCTGGTTTTGGGTTTAACTCAAGCCCCAGATGGGTTAAGAAGAAAGATGATACATGGAGCATCTAAAGAAATGATTCAATGTGTGTCAGAATGCTGTCAGAATGTTTTAAAAGGCAATGTTGCCTTATCCCCCTCTCAAAAGCAAAGGTTGAAGTCCAAGCGTCAACATCTCCGCACTTTAGCAGATAAAAGAGTATCCATTCAAAAAAAGAAACGTGTGTTGAATCAAAAAGGAGGATTATTTCCATTACTAGCTCTTGCTCCAATCATTGCTAAAGCTGTTGCTGCAGGAGCACTCAGTGGAGGTGTTGCCACACTGGTGAAAAAGCTATGAAGAAAATGGCTATCGTCCCATTCAAAATGCTAGAAGAGATGAATCGATGGAAAACAGAACAACGACCACGTTTACCTCCTCCCCCGCAAGTCAGTCAAACATCCGATTTACAGAAACAAATGGGAGACGTATTACAAAATGAATCGTTGTCTGAATCAGAAAAAGCACAACACTATGGGCAAGTCTTGCAAAAGTTTCAACTGTCTCATCAAAAAGCACGTGAACCGGCTACTCTGGCTGCACCAGTTGCACCGGCTGCACCGGTTGTTCCAGCTGCTCAAGGTGCACAAGGGGCACAAGCGGCTCCTGCTACATTGACGGATCGGATTCTTGAAAGTGTTCCTACTACCATGCGTCGAAAAACTCAGCTTTTATTACACTTTCTACAAAATCATCCCCACATGTCATGGAATGATCAAGGGATGTTGGAATACCATGGAAAACCAATACAAGGATCCAACATAATTGATTTGGTCAATGATGTCATACGTCATAGAAAAGGGTCGGAGCCTAGAGGATGGGAACAGTTTTCTAGTGGACTAAGAGATGTCAATGTACCACAAGAAGTGATAGGAAATAAACGGAGATGGTCATGGATGCAAAAAGCAGACGATTCGGAGGAAGATGATGAATTTGATAGTTTTGTTGAGTCTCGTTCACCTTCACGGATGAAAGCAGAACCTATAAGTAAACGGATGAAAGCAGAACCTATAAGTAAACCTGTCAAACGGATGAAAGCAGAACCTAAGTGGGAAGCCTACTAGACAACATGAACAAAAAGGTAGACAGTCTGTTACATCAGATTTATTATGATCCCCATCATCCGGCTGGTTTTGGTGGGGTAGAACGTCTTACTACAGCAGCTCGAACTCAACTGAAATCCATTACGCCAAGTCAAGTGCGATCCTGGTTGAAGGGACAAAAGACCTATACCCTGCACAAACCTATCCGTAGGGTATTCTCGAGACGGAAAACGATTGTGGGTGGTATTGATCATCAATGGCAAGCTGATTTGGCAGACATGCAATCCTTGGCTCAGTACAACACCCCTTATCGATATTTGTTGTGTGTCATTGACGTGTTTTCAAAATATGCTTGGGTCGTTCCCCTCAAGGATAAAACGGGGCTCACATTGGTGGAAGCGTTTCGCTCTATTCTTAAAACGAGACAACCTAAAGCGTTGCAAACCGATAAAGGAACAGAATTCAAGAATCAAAGGTTTCAACAGTTTTTAGACAAAGTAGGGATTCATTATTTTACGACTGAAAACCCAGAAACTAAGGCTAGTATAGTGGAACGTTTTCAACGGACCTTAAAATCACGCATGTGGAAATACTTTACGCATCATAAAACACGAAGGTATATTCAGGTATTGTCTGATCTCGTGCATGCCTATAATCATCGTGTTCATCGTAGTATACAAATGGCACCCGTATCCGTAAATGAGAATAACGAATCTCAAGTGGCCTTGACCTTGTATGGAAAATCAAGAAAGAAAGCGTCGACGACCCTTCATGTGGGAGATATTGTTCGTATCAATAAAACAAAACGTACATTTGATAAAGGTTATCTACCCAACTGGACCACTGAACTGTTTAAAGTGATCCAAGTCAAAAAGACCTCTCCTGCTACTGTGAAATTGACTGATTTAGACGGAGAACCCATATTAGGTTCGTTTTATTTCTCTGAAGTACAGGTTATAAAAGATGATGCTATCTATGAACTTGAATCAGTGCTCGCCCATCGCCAGAGTAAGGTAGACGGAAGACGAGAAATTAAAGTGCATTGGAAAGGCTATCCTTCGAAATTTGACAGTTGGATTCCCGAATCCCATCTCGTTTGAAGTTTGTTAATAAATACATCATGTCTCAAACTGATACGGCCAGTGTGGTAGTGACTGCCTCAGAGCAAGCCAAATTGTGTGAACCCAAAAATAAGGTTACTTTTTTTGCACAAATTGTAGTGGTATTTATTATTATTACCGTATCGCTATTTAATTTGTGTTTTCAACGACCCGATCGAGAATTGTGGCTTCTGCTTTTAAGTAGTTCTCTAGGTTATATTCTACCGAATCCCTCCTTGAAATTCAATAAACCTAAATCAACATGAGTTCGTTTTACATCACACTCATGAGTGATAGCTCTATGGATTTATTCCCAGACAATACGCAATGTTGTTTTCGTACCAAACTGACAAAACCCATCCATCTCAATAAACAAGACTGGGAAATTGCCTTAGTGGAAATGATTGTTCCTAGTCAGGTCATTAATGTCACTGAAGAAGAGCGACATTTCTGCATTGTCACACACGATCCTGTCCTGGGTAAGGCCTTTGAATCCTTAATTTCCTATTGTACTCTCCCCAATAAAGAAGAAAAAGGTGTACGACTTTGTATTCCTGTAGGAACTTATGTCACACCCCAACATTTGATCGAGACGATTGACTTTACCGTAAAAGATAATCTGGGTAAAATATTTAGACAGAAAGGCCTTCGATTTACCATGGGTTTTTCAGGACAAAGTAAACGCGCAAAACTGGACAGTTCGGATCAACTAGGCATTCAGTTTCATCCTCACATGTTTATTAAACTGGGTGGAGCTCCTGATAGTTCTCCTACCATCTTTTTAAAAGACACTCCAGATCCGTTTCCTCATGGCGTAGATATTAACATGGGTCATAATCATTTGTTTGTTTATTCTGACCTCGCGGCTTATACCTATTTGGGAAACATAGAAGCCCCCATCTTACGTGTAGCTCCATTTGATCCGAGAACGAAAGCAGGAACTAACCCCCATATTCATTTCGAGTTCTTGAATTTACACTATGTACCACTGGCTAAAGCCGACTTTGACACCATCACTATCCATATAAGGGGTGACACTGGCCAGACTATTCAGTTTATTCATGGGAAGTCTATGGTGAAACTACACCTACGTCAAATACAATGATACCTACTTACCAAGGTCAACCTCGACAATATGGACACGGACTTGGATCCATGTTTAAGAAAGCCATGAAAAGAATTATGCCTTTACTGAATCCATTTGTGAAATCTGGAGTTCGCACCTTGAAAAAAGAAGGACTCCAGCAAGGAAAAGCCGCTATCAAAGATATCTTGACAGGATCAAACGTTAAACAAGTAATACGAAAACGTGGAGCCTCTGTGTTAAAAGATGTGGGTGAATCCTTGCTACATGCCGTGGCCAGCCCTAAAAGACGTATAAAGAGCAAACCAGTCAAGAAAAGACCTCATTCGAAACTTCATCATCGCCGAGTTAAGCAGGCCAGACCTCTTGATATTTTCGATTAATCATGATGCAACACGGTTCCTGTGAATGTAGTAAAACAGAGTTGGATGTGTCTGTTGTGCCACCTACCATGACAGCCATGCAAGAAGGTCAATGGACTGAGCATTATCCCATTTCTGCTCTGGACAATAATGCTCCGATTGAATTTGTGATTCCTGCACAGACAGAAAAATGGACAGATCTGAATCAATCTTACCTGTACCTAAAACTCAAAATTATACAGGCAGATGGTACAGACCTAGCGGCCGACAGTGAAATTGCTACCGTCAACAATTTCTTTCACAGCATGTTCTCAAGCATTGATGTGTACCTGAATAATAAACTGATCACCAGCAATGCGGACACGTATGCCTATCGGGCATACATAGAAAATTTACTCTCCTTCACCTCAAGCTGTAAAGACACTCAGCTTCAGGCGCTAGAGTTATGGGGTGAAGACACCCCTGGTCATATGAACACCCACGCACATGACGGGGGTAACCTGGGCTATATTGAGAGACGTGCTCGTGTCCTTCAAAGTCGTGTGGTGGAACTATGTGGACGACTTCATTTGGATCTGATGATGCAAGATAAATATTTACCCAATGGTATGGAAATACGCTTAAGACTAAACAAAGCGTCACCTCAATTCTGTCTCATGGGTGCCGCACCGGCTAAAATCAAGTTTCTAGAAGCAGGATTCAATGTAAGAACAGTAGATTTACTACCAGTGGTAGCCAATCAACTCAATCAACAGATTGCTCAACATAACATGAAAATCCCCATCCGACGAACTGAAGTAAAAACATTCACGATTCCTAACGGTCAACGATCCAAGATTGAAGATCATTTATTTCAAGGTCAATTGCCAAAACGTCTTATCATCGGTATGGTAAGAAATGGAGACATGAATGGAGACATGGCTACCAACCCCTTTGATTTCCGTCATTTTACACTGAATCATCTAGAAGTCAGCATTGACGGAAAAAGTATTCATAACAAAGCGTTTCAACCCAATTTTGAAACGGGAGAAGTTCTAAGATCCTACATGTCACTTTATCAAGCGACAGGAGCTCTTGGTCTCAATCGTTCATTTGGATTGAGCATGAATGATTATCGGAACGGATACACACTCTGGGGGTTGGACTTGACAGCAGATCAAGGTTGCGAGGAAGGTCAACTCCATCCTATAAAAACGGGCAATCTGAGATTGGAATTTCACTTTGGAACAGCACTTGCACAAGCCATCAACGTGATTGTATTTGCGGAATACGACAATCTAATTGAAATCAATCAATTCAGAGAAGTGCTTCTAGATTATTAAGATGGAAGACATGGATATTGAACACCTGGAAAAAGGACAAGATTACGAAATGAAGTTATTGGCGTATCCTTGTTGTACAAGTTCAAAGACGGACTTTTTACAAGAGTGCTTGAATCATCACGTCACAGAAGCACTCCAATCTTTAATTTATAATCAAGTGCATAAAGACTGTTATGGTTGTCGAGTGAATCATCCTAGTCAAGTACAACATGTACTCTGCTTATACACGAATACGGAAGAGTGGACAGAACTTTACATTCAAAAAGCGATTCAACGTTTGGACGTGTTCAAGGTCATGGAAAAGTGGTATCCTGAATTAGTGACCTTGACCGATAGTGAAAAAGGAGACGCGTGTCGATTATGGATTCAATTTAAAGAAGAACTCACTCAGAATCAGTTCATAGATCAATGGATCAGTGTTTGGGCTGAACGTGTCAACAGAAATTGGCATTATGGAGACGAATGAACTACAATACCTATTAGATCATTCACCGTTATTAAAACCACTACGTGCTCGTGTTTGTGCCAAAGATCAATTACCTTCAGAGAAACCGCATGACGTGAAAGCCTATATTGTGAATACCCATAACGGGAATCAACGTGGAGAACACTGGGTGGCTCTTTATTTAAAAGACAATAAAGCAGTGTACTTTGATTCCTACGGATTACCTCCTTTCGAAGAGATTCTAACCTTTGTGAAAAAACATGCCAACAAAACTTATCTGTGGAATGCCATGAGAATACAAGGCGATATGTTACCGGTGTGTGGTGTGTATTGTCTATTCGCTTTGGATTTTATCTCACGTGAATGTGACTTGAACCAGATACTGTTAACCCGATTCAAACCGGACATGTATGGAAAAAATGACACTTATGTGACGCATTGGTTTCAACAATATTATGGTACTTATTACATGCATGCTCAATATGTGAACAAGTGTGGACAAAAGTGTTGTGCTCAACGTAACTCTAGACCAGAAGGTCACAACCGTTTGTATCATAGTATCACACATAGAAATACAACTCTTTATGGTGATCATTAAACAATGTTACTGTTTCATGTTACTGTTACTGTTTTCTTGTTACAAAAATAAAAGTTTAGAAAAACTGAAACTAGGTGTCTGTTGTCTTTTTTCTAAGTTCATAAAAATCAAGCACATGTCTGTGCGGTACATTGGCGCGTGACGCCATCCAACCCTAGGGTGACGTCATCCAAGCGATATGACGTCATCCAACCACGAGAGTGGGCCATACAATACTTACAATGCCTCATTTCATTCTGAGAACTCAAACACTCAAGATGGAGGCGTTATTCAATGAACTCAAAACAGCAAAACAACTGACTGAAAAACAGAGCAGGGTATGGCGTTCAATCAGTCGCTTAGCGGCTAGCATTGTTAGAAAAAGGGAACGTGATCTTCAATTCATTGGTGAGACTTTGAATACCATTGAAACCAATCGATTTCATCATAGAGAAGAATTATCTCAATTTCGAGATCAAGTCAGAGAAAGGCAGCGAGATGCTCGGGAACGAACGGTGAATAGACAACGGGAACAACAACAAGAAGAAGAGCATTGGCGTATCATCACCACCGCTCAAGTTGAGTACACGGAACAACCACCAGTACCAGAACAGGAATGGTCCTGTGGGGATCCAACATGTAGGCTCTGCTATCCCCCACCAGACTGCCAATGCGAACTATGTACCCAACCAGATCAGTCAGCAAACACGGTTTAAAAAACTATCAACGGTCCTTTTCAGGGCCACCAACGGCCCTTTTCAGGGCCACCATGTCTTTTCGAAAGAAAATTCTCTCATTGTCTTAGTCTATACACACACACACACAATGGTGCCAGAACATTCCTAAAATTCAATTCATGTTATTTTGAGCACCAAACATTGATTTCCAATTTGTCCCAATTTGTCACAATTTTGTTTACTTCTGGCACCGACCTAATTCTATTTACTCTATATTTCTATATGGTGCCAGGAGGTAGGGTGCCAGGGTACCGCCTATTACTACTCACACACAATAACAGTCAATATAGTGAATTACTCGGGACCTCAATAATTGCTTTACTTAACAGTAGAACACAGTTAAAGCTCAAAGGACTATACGATCAGTCCGATAATCCCCTATGATACTAATTAATTGCTTAACAATTACCCATTTTAGACCCTTTTCCACTACAAACAATAACAGCGTATCATAAAGTAGTCGCATGTCGTAAATACCGTGAATTAGTCTATCAGTGTAT
Organism: Lutraria lutraria; assembly: GCA_964023205.1. Taxonomy (NCBI): domain Eukaryota; kingdom Metazoa; phylum Mollusca; class Bivalvia; order Venerida; family Mactridae; genus Lutraria; species Lutraria lutraria. The sequence continues at coordinate 8,758,106 of OZ026849.1, forward strand.
GTCGTGAACAATAAACATACAACAACAACCAGACCCCTGCGGCTAGGTGTGAAATGTATACAGACGGATAATTATCGACTTGTTCACGGTCGCTTTAGTGGGACTCAAAACTGCAGTAATTAACAGATTGGGTCCAATAAAGTGGTCGTAATACGGAATAGCGGACCGGTCGTATTTACGGACCTTTAAAGCATTGAAATGAGCAGGGAAATTTTTGGTTCTTTAGAAAAGCGGTCGTAAGAGCGGAACGGTCTTATTATCGGACCGGTCGTTAGGTGGAACTTTACTGTACTTCATTGTACTGTATCTCATTCTTCACCTTGGCCTATATTCACTAACATTTATTTTTAACTCTGACTTGGACTCAGACTTAGACTTAGCTGAGATGATCTTCAAATCTGTATTCACGAACGTCTTTTGACTCAGCTGAGATTAAATTTTTTCATTGATTTAAGCGCCATTTTCGAAATTATGTGACGTCACAAGGCACGCACGCGCAAGTGTTCATGGTTTCAAATTAGCTGATATCAATATTAAGGCAACCAGCAGTGGAAATAGTCCGTCGTGGACCAGGCCGGCCGATATATGACTGGTTCGACTTGTTAAGGACCAGTGGGAATTACTTTTCGGCAAAGACCCTACTGATGGATTGAAATCCAAATAAAAAAGGATTATAGATATTTTTCATATCAAACATGAGTAATAACACACTTAAAAGATAATCTAGAACAACAATCTTACAATGAATATTAGGATATATGCAACATGCATTAATTTATGATCATGAAATTAAATTTCACATTAGTAAATTAAACAAGTTTTATTATTACTAGATAACTACAATTGAAACTTTTCTACTTTTCTCCATTATAAATCCTTTATGCAAGTGTCGAAGTTTATAGTAAGCAGAAACAGTTAAAATAAACAGCTTTAGACTGCCCTAAGTCTACAAATTTTAGACTCAACATTTCAGACTCAGACTCAGAATTTCAGACTCAAACTTGAGACTAAATTATTTTGTGAATACCATTTTGGTCGCGCTGAGTCTAAGTCTGAGTCTAAAGTCTAAAATTGACTTATTCTCAGACTCAAATGCGTTAGTGAATACGGGCCCTTCTCCGAGTTCACTATAATCATGTTTTACTGTAGTATAGATATAATAAATAGAGCACTCCACTTGTCTGTAATGGTGTTACAAACTAATAATGAATCAAGCTATGGGGTGATGTGAAATTTAATTTGAATATTAGATTCTCTTGAAAAAGAAATTTAATAATTTTCTTACAAACAATGCACAAGCATGGGCGACAACTCTTGGTCAGTTTTAGCACACTGTGATGTAACGTTCTGCACAAATTGAGCAAAGTCTGATGCATCTGAAGGTATATTGTGTCCTGGCTGCCAGTTCTTATATTGATAATGGAATATTGTTTTTGATCCGGTATATTGCTGGAAGAGGGAAACATGGTTTACATTATGAAACAAATCTACTTACATCTTATATAAATGTTCAGCTATTGAAAGTTTCACAGCATTAGAATACGGTTAATAATTATGTCTTAAACATTATTAATTTGTGTTGGTTCTAAACCGAGACAGTTATCAACGTGAGATTCTTACTGAAGACTTTATATTTATTACATGAAGTCACTCCCTGGGCTTGGCACGTGGTCATTGTGACGATCTGTTTGAATAAAAAGTACGCACCAGGCTTATCACCCGCCATCTTTTGTGAAGAAGTTGACAGTAACTTACATATGAAGAGCCTGGTTAGTATTAGACAAATGTAACTTCATATTATCCAACTTATTCTCTAGTGGTATTAAACTTACCTTTCCGGTATTCTCGATGATCAGTTTTCTCAACTCATAACTGTAGTTAGTTTCAGATATTTTACTGGAGACATTAAATGAACCATAAGTGAGTGTCTGGTTATCCGGGGGAATATAAATACCCACGTCCTGAAATAGAATAATACGACAGTAACTCCACAATGTGACTCAAGTAACAATTGTATATAATTTTACACCGAACAATAACTTCATATTGATTAGCATTGGACACGTATGAAAAAACATCTTTGACGTCACGACGTTTCCTTTCGAAATTGATGGCTTTTCTATTGCATATGACTTTTCTAATATCAACATCTATTGGTATTTTCATATTTTACAAGTGTTTTATAAAACATGACATTCTATTATGTATATACGTACTTGTATTGTAAGATATCAGTAACATTGAAACTGCAGGAAAAGAAACATTTTAACTTTAAATCGCGTGTTTTTCTTATCTTACCTCTCGAGTATCACCTAAATCTTCCAGTGATACAATACAGCTACATTTATCTTGAAAAACAAGACAAAGAAAATCTGTGACAGTTGTTGGTAGAGGTGTTTGTGCCAGTAAGAAGTGATTCTTTCTCTTGAAACCCTGTAGAATATACACATGAAACTGAAGTACACCATTTTGATTTTACATATCCCAAAATACATAAAAATGTAAAAAAACGGGAAGTGTTTACACTATGGAACATGTGGAGGGAAGTATTTACACTGTGGAACATGTGGAGGGAAGTATTTACACTGTGGAACATGTGGAGGGAAGTGTTTACACTGTGGAACATGTGGAGGGAAGTGATTACACTGTGGAACATGTAGATGGAAGTGTTTACACTGTGGAACATGTGGAGGGAAGTGATTACACTGTGGAACATGTGGAGGGAAGTATTTACACTGTGGAACATGTGGAGGGAAGTGTTTACACTGTGGAACATGTAGAGGGAAGTGTTTACACTGTGGAACATGTGGAGGGAAGTGTTTACACTGTGGAACATGTGGAGGGAAGTGATTACACTGTGGAACATGTGGAGGGAAGTGTTTACACTGTGGAACATGTAGATGGAAGTGTTTACACTGTGGAACATGTGGAGGGAAGTGTTTACACTGTGGAACATGTGGAGGGAAGTGTTTACACTGTGGAACATGTGGAGGGAAGTGATTACACTGTGGAACATGTAGAGGGAAGTGTTTACACTGTGGAACATGTGGAGGGAAGTGTTTACACTGTGGAACATGTGGAGGGAAGTGTTTACACTGTGGAACATGTAGAGGGAAGTGTTTACACTGTGGAACATGTGGAGGGAAGTATTTACACTGTGGAACATGTGGAGGGAAGTGTTTACACTGTGGAACATGTAGAGGGAAGTGTTTACACTGTGGAACATGTGGAGGGAAGTGTTTACACATGGAACATGTGGAGGGAAGTGATTACACTGTGGAACATGTAGATGGAAGTGTTTACACTGTGGAACATGTGGAGGGAAGTGTTTACACTGTGGAACATGTAGAGGGAAGTATTTACACTGTGGAACATGTGGAGGGAAGTGTTTACACTGTGGAACATGTGGAGGGAAGTGTTTACACTGTGGAACATGTAGAGGGAAGTGTTTACACTGTGGAACATGTGGAGGGAAGTATTTACACTGTGGAACATGTGGAGGGAAGTGTTTACACTGTGGAACATGTGGAGGGAAGTGATTACACTGTGGAACATGTAGATGGAAGTGTTTACACTGTGGAACATGTGGAGGGAAGTGTTTACACTGTGGAACATGTAGAGGGAAGTGTTTACACTGTGGAACATGTGGAGGGAAGTGTTTACACTGTGGAACATGTGGAGGGAAGTGATTACACTGTGGAACATGTAGATGGAAGTGTTTACACTGTGGAACATGTGGAGGGAAGTGTTTACACTGTGGAACATGTCGAGGGAAGTATTTACACTGTGGAACATGTGGAGGGAAGTGTTTACACTGTGGAACATGTGGAGGGAAGTGTTTACACTGTGGAACATGTAGAGGGAAGTGTTTACACTGTGGAACATGTGGAGGGAAGTATTTACACTGTGGAACATGTGGAGGGAAGTGTTTACACTGTGGAACATGTGGAGGGAAGTGATTACACTGTGGAACATGTAGATGGAAGTGTTTACACTGTGGAACATGTGGAGGGAAGTGATTACACTGTGGAACATGTGGAGGGAAGTATTTACACTGTGGAACATGTGGAGGGAAGTGTTTACACTGTGGAACATGTGGAGGGAAGTGATTACACTGTGGAACATGTAGATGGAAGTGTTTACACTGTGGAACATGTGGAGGGAAGTGATTACACTGTGGAACATGTGGAGGGAAGTGTTTACACTGTGGAACATGTAGAGGGAAGTGTTTACACTGTGGAACATGTGAAGGGAAGTGTTTACACTGTGGAACATGTAGAGGGAAGTGTTTACACTGTGGAACATGTGGAGGGAAGTGTTTACAATGTGGAACATGTGGAGTACTTGCGCAGATAATGAATACAATTGTCTACAAATGTACGAGTTTTTAAAAACCCAAGGCCCAAATTAATGTTAGCAAGCTATGATGGACTTGTTCATCACTACGCCGAGGGTCAGCCGTCTACGTACTACGTTGTCCTACTATCCATCGTAGATCATGGAAAAAGGTACGTTGATTAATTCATCTAACTAAACATAAAATCCAAGCAGACATCGAGCCAGTGAAACATGACTTATGAACGAAGTACAGACAGGTTATATTGCGTATTTTACTTACATCGACATATACAGCATTAATGTAACTTGATTCATTGAAACTTCGATTCAAGAAAAGCCTTGGTCTGTGATGGTCTCCTGTAAATTAACAATATTTTCCGCAAGTAAGTATTACTTGTACAAAGACAAACTACAATCTCGCCAACAAATCGTTATTTACAATAAATACGTGAGCTTTGTGAGTAGTCTATAAAACATTACAGCAAGGATGTCCTTGATTACAGTAATCATAATTGTTATATCCATACATTTTATTACTAAAATAGTACATCTTCAACCAATTTTAAAAGCTTGACCTTGTACAAGTACTGACCAAGGTACAGATTACTAACATCATGTTGTGTCATACCTGGAATATCACTTCCGGGGCGATTCTTTTCTGTAAAAGAAGCGTTTGTTGACACAGACTTCCTGTGGTCAGGGTCTTCTTCGTCAATTACTGTCTTCAGTTTCTGTAACACAAAACAAAAAACTCGTAAACTACTGAAGGTAGTCAAGAAAATGTTTGTTCACAATATAAAGTTTCAAAGGGACAAAAGTGAAGACAAGCAGAGGAAATACAACATTGAACTCAATCCTAAGATTTGAAGTAATTGTGCAGCGTAATAATTTTGCAGGGGCATCACTCACAAAGTTGTATGTTGTTGACATTATCCTTGTGACAAATATTAAGGAGTCACTCCTCAGACATATGAAGGTTAACAAGCCAGGTTAAGGGCCATCTCCATGCAAGGACAATGCGTAATTACATTGAATATAGAGTGATACAGAGATTCAGACATGTGTACTTACATTGAATATAGAGTGATACAGATATTCAGACATGTGTACTTACATTGAATATAGAGTGATACAGATATTCAGACATGTGTACTTACATTGAATATAGAGTGATACAGAGATTCAGAGTTGTGTACTTACATTGAATATAGAGTGATACAGAGATTCAGACTTGTGTACTTACATTGAATATAGAGTGATACAGAGATTCAGACATGTGTATTTACATTGAATATAGAGTGATACAGAGATTCAGACATGTGTACTTACATTGAATATAGAGTGATACAGAGATTCAGATTTGTGTACTTACATTGAATATAGAGTGATACAGAGATTCAGACATGTGTATTTACATTGAATATAGAGTGATACAGAGATTCAGACATGTGTACTTACATTGAAAATAGAGTGATACAGAGATTAAGTAATGTGTACTTACATTGAATATAGAGTGATACAGAGATTCAGTAATGTGTACTTACATTGAATATAGAGTGATACAGAGATTCAATCATGTGTACTTACATTTAATATAGAGTGATACAGAGATTCAGACTTGTGTACTTACATTGAATAAAGAGTGATACAGAGATTCAGTAATGTGTACTTACATTGAATATAGAGTGATACAGAGATTCAATCATGTGTACTTACATTGAATATAGAGTGATACAGAGATTCAATCATGTGTACTTACATTGAATATAGAGTGATACAGAGATTCAGACATGTGTACTTACATTGAATATAGAGTGATACAGAGATTCAGACTTGTGTACTTACATTGAATATAGAGTGATACAGAGATTCAGACTTGTGTACTTACATTGAATATAGAGTGATACAGAGATTCAGACTTGTGTACTTACATTGAATATAGAGTGATACAGAGATTCAGACATGTGTACTTACATTGAATATAGAGTGATACAGAGATTCAGTAATGTGTACTAACATTGAATATAGAGTGATACAGAGATTCAGACTTGTGTACTTACATTGAATATAGAGTGATACAAAGATTCAGTCATGTGTACTAACATTAAATATAGAGTGATACAGAGATTCAGACATGTGTACTTACATTGAATATAGAGTGATACAGATATTCAATCATGTGTACTAACATTGAATATAGAGTCATACAGAGATTCAATCATGTGTACTTACATTGAATATAGATTGATATAGAGATTCAATCATGTGTACTTACATTGAATATAGAGTGATACAGAGATTCAGTCATGTGTTCTAACATTGAATATAGAGTGATACTGATATTCAGTAATGTGTACTTACATTGAATATAGATTGATACAGATATTCAGTCATGTGTACTAACATTGAATATAGAGTGATACAGATATTCAATCATGTGTACTAACATTGAATATAGAGTGATACAGAGATTCAGACATGTGTACTTACATTGAATATAGAGTGATACAGATATTCAGTCATGTGTACTAACATTGAATATAGAGTGATACAGATATTCAATCATGTGTACTAACATTGAATATAGAGTGATACAGAGATTCAGACATGTGTACTTACATTGAATATAGAGTGATACTGATATTCAGACATGTGTACTTACATTGAATATAGAGTGATACTGATATTCAGACATGTGTACTTACATTGAATATAGAGTGAAACTGATATTCAGACATGTGTACTTACATTGAATATAGAGTGATACAGAGATTCAGACATGTGTACTTACATTGAATATAGAGTGATACAGAGATTCAGACATGTGTACTTACATTGAATATAGAGTGATACAGAGATTCAGACATGTGTACTTACATTGAATATAGATTGATATAGAGATTCAATCATGTGTACTTACATTGAATATAGAGTGATACTGATATTCAGACATGTGTACTTACATTGAATATAGAGTGATACTGATATTCAGACATGTGTACTTACATTGAATATAGAGTGAAACTGATATTCAGACATGTGTACTTACATTGAATATGGAGTGATACTGATATTCAGACATGTGTACTTACATTGAATATAGAGTGATACTGATATTCAGACATGTGTACTTACATTGAATATAGAGTGATACTGATATTCAGACATGTGTACTTACATTGAATATGGAGTGATACTGATATTCAGACATGTGTACTTACATTGAATATAGAGTGATACAGAGATTCAGACATGTGTACTTACATTGAATATAGAGTGATACTGATATTCAGACATGTGTACTTACATTGAATATAGATTGATATAGAGATTCAATCATGTGTACTTACATTGAATATAGAGTGATACTGATATTCAGACATGTGTACTTACATTGAATATAGAGTGATACTGATATTCAGACATGTGTACTTACATTGAATATAGAGTGAAACTGATATTCAGACATGTGTACTTACATTGAATATAGAGTGATACTGATATTCAGACATGTGTACTTACATTGAATATAGAGTGATACAGATATTCAGTCATGTGTACTAACATTGAATATAGAGTGATACAGATATTCAGACATGTGTACTTACATTGAATATAGAGTGATACAGAGATTCAGACATGTGTACTTGCATTGAATATAGAGTGATACAGAGATTCAGACATGTGTACTTACATTGAATATAGAGTGATACAGATATTCAGTAATGTGTACTTACATTGAATATAGAGTGATACAGAGATTCAGACTTGTGTACTTACATTGAATATAGAGTGATACAGATATTCAGACATGTGTACTTACATTGAATATAGAGTGATACAGAGATTCAGTCATGTGTACTTACATTGAATATAGAGTGATACAGAGATTCAGTCATGTGTACTTACATTGAATATAGAGTGATACAGAGATTCAGTAATGTGTACTTACATTGAATATAGAGTGATACAGAGATTCAGTAATGTGTACTTACATTGAATATAGAGTGATACAGAGATTCAGTAATGTGTACTTACATTGAATATAGAGTGATACAGAGATTCAGACATGTGTACTTACATTGAATATAGAGTGATACAGAGATTCAGTAATGTGTACTTACATTGAATATAGATAGATACAGAGATTCAGACATGTGTACTTACATTGAATATAGAGTGATACAGAGATTCAGACATGTGTACTTATATTGAATATAGAGTGATACAGAGATTCAGACTTGTGTACTTACATTGAATATAGAGTGATACAGAGATTCAGTAATGTGTACTTACATTGAATATAGAGTGATACTGAGATTCAGACATGGACAAGACATGTTCATGGAATGTTTCTGCTGGTATGTTGTCAGTATAAAACGTCAATGTATGAACGATAGCACGATGTACGTACATGTATTGATGCTGAAATATAAAATTAGTTTCTCAGTAAGTTGAACAACTTCGCCGGATTCAATGTCGATTATAAAAAAGAAACATTTATTTCTGTTTCCCAAATTACTGCCATGATGTTATCATCCGTGCACATCAATTAACATAAAGATGATTATAGACAGTAACATTAAACAAGGACTTGACCTGTTGGAGTATTTGATATGACATTGTGCTTGATGGACTTACGAGGGCACCGTTAGCAATACAATAATATGAAATGAACGTGATCAATCATCCACTAATACAATATGTTATCAAAAGGTCTATGATTTTAGAACATACAGACTGGTTGAAATATTATTTTTTAAAGGAAGGCGGTTGTCGTGGCTACATAAACAGACTAGAGAAGTAAGAAACATACCGACGTCTGTACCATGTTGACACGTTGTTCACGTAAGTTACGTATACATCCAAATACATCCACAGAACCATCAGATACTCCTTCTTCAGTTAACAGATCTATAGCTATGTATGTCCCTGTTCTTCCAACACCAGCACTAGAAATAAATCCATGACGTTTAGTAAGATATCAAAGTACTGAAAGGACTACACAGAGTAGTGATCGAATGTTGTCCCGTAACCCGAAATATCACAACGGTACGAGAATGCCAGTGAATACAAAAAGTAAAAGAGTATTTGTAAATAGTAAAATGATTGTTTTAATGTGTTCTAATTGCATTTTTGATTCTTATAAACATATTTTTTTGTTAACATTTTACTCTTAAACATGTCGCTAAGGTTTAAATGGAGAAAAGACAATGAAAGAAATAGACTATAAAGGGTTTTCGATAGCGGTGCATTTTATGGGTGATATAAAGCTACACACACGTTAATCTTTGTGAACAAATTTATAGCACGTATATTGAGCGTCACTTCTGTATAAAGAACCTCACCAAGAGGTCATTTCTGTATAAAGAACCTCACCAAGAGGTCATTTCTGTATAAAGAACCTCACCGAGAGATCATTTCTGTATAAAGAATAGGGCTGTCCCGATATAGCTGCGTACCGGTACGCACAGTACGTACGGTACAGTGCTGAACGATATGCGTATCGTATCGGAAGGTCCCGTATCGGCCGTATCGCGGTTTTTTATTTTATATTAAAAAACTATTAGAATCACACAGTGTCCGACAAATCCTTATTAAATAATTGAGCTAAAAGTTCCGGGCAACCAGTTCAAAATTTTGGTTGCCCAGTGGGCAACAAGAACAGAAAAAAATTGTCGGACACTGATCACAGTTGAACAACTGAACTAGATTTGCGAATTTACTCTCATATCATCGTCGACAATGCTTACTCAACTAATTTCCGGGAATCCATACTCTACTTATAGACATTAGCAACGTGAGGTAAAGCTAGACAACGAATTTGATTCGAATATTCAGATTTTGTCAAGTAGATATTGACTTATAAATTGTATTACGCCACCATGTAATGTTACATAAAAATATGGCAGTATTTTGTTTGCCGATTAATGATACAAAGAACACGTAGATGTCAACGCGATGTCAAGTATAGTGGTGGGACGAGCAACCTTAGAACACATAATTGTGTCTCGTCATCATAACATCCAAGTTGAAGGTTTCTTATTATTAATTTAGTATTTCTAATCAATTTGACAATCATTACCCTGATTCTTTAAACAATTTTATATGGCTAGGTTCTATTCTTGATATAAGGCCATTTATGGGACAGAGATTAAAACTTGATTCTGTTATAATAACATTTCTCATAATTATTTAATTTCCATAATATCAACTAACATATGTGCATCAAATTGCAAGACAATTTTAGTTTTACACCTTTTAAACAGTTAATTAGGACTTTCTAGCACAGAACAAGTGTGCAGTGTTCCCAAAAAAACGCTAATATTGCAAGGTTTTTCATTACTTTGAAATATTTTTATATCGTATCGTTGATATCGCATATCGCTAGTACCGTATCGCAATACGTATCGTATCGCCTGAGATCTGTATCGGGACAGCCCTAATATAGAACCTCACCGAGAGATCATTTCTGTTTAAAGAACCTCACCGAGAGGTCATTTCTGTATAAAGAACCTCACCAAGAGATCATTTCTGTATCAAGAACCTCACCAAGAGATCATTTCTGTATAAAGAACCTCACCAAGAGGTCATTTCTGTATAAAGAACCTCACCGAGAGATCATTTCTGTATAAAGAACCTCACCAAGAGATCATTTCTGTATAAAGAACCTCACCAAGAGGTCATTTCTGTATAAAGAACCTCACCAAGAGGTCATTTCTGTATAAAGAACCTCACCAAGAGGTCATTTCTGTATAAAGAACCTCACCGAGAGGTCATTTCTGTATAAAGAACCTCACCAAGAAGTCATTTCTGTATAAAGAACCTCACCAAGAGATCATTTCTGTATAAAGAACCTCACCAAGAGGTCATTTCTGTATAAAGAACCTCACCAAGAGGTCATTTCTGTATAAAGAACCTCACCAAGAGGTCATTTCTGTATAAAGAACCTCACCAAGAGATCATTTCTGTATAAAGAACCTCACCAAGAGATCATTTCTGTATAAAGAACCTCACCAAGAGATCATTTCTGTATAAAGAACCTCACCAAGAGATCATTTCTGTATAAAGAACCTCACCAAGAGGTCATTTCTGTATAAAGAACCTCACCAAGAGATCATTTCTGTATAAAGAATCTCACCAAGAGGTCATTTCTGTATAAAGAACCTCACCAAGAGGTCATTTCTGTATAAAGAACCTCACCAAGAGGTCATTTCTGTATAAAGAACCTGACCGAGAGGTCACTTCTGTATAAAGAACCTCACCAAGAGGTCATTTCTGTATAAAGAACCTCACCAAGAGGTCATTTCTGTATAAAGAACCTCACCAAGAGATCATTTCTGTATAAAGAACCTCACCGAGAGGTCACTTCTGTATAAAGAACCTCACCAAGAGATCATTTCTGTATAAAGACCATCTTGTTATGGCGAACTACTTTTTGGATTGAATTTCTTTTCCTTATTTCATTTTGATAATAGGCCATTTTGATTGCAAAACCACATTTAGTCATTCGAAAGATGGCGTTTAAATCGATATTTTTACTTTATTGAGGTAAATTCTAATACCTGCAATGTACGATAACCGGTCCTGTTGACAAGGTAGATGTAGTTTTAACTCGCTGTCTAAATTCAATCATACATGTAACATCGTCTGGAACTCCTTTATCAGGCCAAGCTGTGAAATGAAGCTGACTAATAATTCTCTTGTCTGTCCCCTAAACAGAAATAATTTACAATGAAACGTTGGTACAATCTGACCTGTGTTAGCGGCTACCTTTGAAGGCAATTCTTCTAAAAACCGTCATTGATCATTTAGAACAAAATAACCACTTAAGAAAGGAAAAAAGAAGAAAAACACGATGAATGTACAGTAGGATACTTAGAATACAAGTATTTTAATGTAGTTCCATTCTAACAATTTGTTCTGGTTTAAACGACATGGTTGTACAATGTAGTAGTTTAAATTGGGTAAAACTGACCTTTGTTAGAGAGAATACCCGCACAGTATACTCTGAGAATTCTTCTATACTGTCACACGTGAGTTCATGCTGTGGAAAAGTTAGAGACTCTCCGAGTTCAGGCCAGTATTTTTCACATTTCATGCCCTGAAATTCAAAACAACAAACAACACATACTGCATTATAAAGATGTGAAACTAGCCACAATTCTAAAACATGTGCGACAGGTTCTATCTCACTAACACCGAGTTTAGTGGACAAGCTATGTTATATGTTGTTTATCGGGCCCATTGGACAATTCTGGTCTTTTTCAGAGTCGTCCCGGAGAGGAGAGATAAGATACATGTGACATATAAATCACTACTTATATTTCAAATACATTGTCTGCACCGATATACATCCTACTCATTGCCTGTGATTTTCTTAACATAGTTTTTGGCATAAATGACAGGTTTTGTTGCAACACACACATTTTTACAAGTATTTTAAGAGCAACGGTTGAATAGAATTCCGCCCACTTTTAATTATGTCAAAAATGTATTCGTAAAAACTAGAAATTATCTAGATGGCGCTATCACAAGTACATGCAGTTAACACTGTTTTAATGTTCAAAACTAGTTACCAAAGTCGAGTGGAAATGTTCTGGAAAGCTGTATATTTTTCATATGCTTCCATAATAGAAAATGATTCATCGTGAGATTGTTCAAAAACGATGATATTCCTTTGAGTTATTGTCTTTTCAAATTTACATTGAAGTCTATTAGAGAAGCTTATTTTTCGAAGATTAATAAGGAAAATCGATTTATATAAACTCACGGTTATTACAAAAGATGCAAAAACACAGTACCAATATAATCAAATAAATATAGATAGGTCACTGTGCGTGGGAAACATACTCACAGACATGGATATGTGTTCTATATTTAAACAAGAGCAATAACTCCTACATGATGTAAATAAATAGATGAGACTAGTGTTACCATCAAAGAAACATAGTTATACAATGTATAACAACTAAATATATAACAGCAAAGGTAATCATATAAAGTTTTTATTAGCATTGAGCAGATATATGGAATAGATGCAGTATCGTGGATATAATACCTTTATGTACAAAATTGTTTCATTTATATCTGAATTATCTTTTACTATATTCATCTTAGTTTTGTTATTGATAACACTTACCGTAGCTTCCTGGAGATTGGTCAACATAACAATGACGTCAGATTTCTCGTACCACACCATTCTCCAAAACGAGGCAAACTTGTCGGTAGTTGGTTCCGTGGGGCCTATAATTAATATTATGAATGAACAATTGTGAAACTAATAAAACATCTCTACACTTGATTCACTTCTTCAATTGGATAACCGACCTTTTTGACGTCACAACTGGGTAGTGCGAGAAGCACTATTTTGCACGAAGCCTGGAGAAAAGAAGCGGTAAAGCGCATGCTAAGCGGAAAATGTGTAATGTTCCACGTAGAATTGTCATTTCTTTGTATATTTTCATTTATTTTTTTCATATCCTCATACTGTATGTTATATGTGCATACCTGAGTGATTAAAGTTATATTCTGTTTTGTTCTGCACGGTTTTCTGTAACATTCATGCCAAATGAAAAAAAAATAATACGCTGGCTTCCTGTTGTACCCAAAGTTTATACTACTGTTTTGAGGCATTTGACAGAAAAAGAGTACAAAATTTAATATATTACAAATATAGATATTAATCAATACGTCACCTAAAGATGCTATGTACGCCTTGTTTTTCTTGAAACCCTGAAAAAATATTATCAGATATACTAGTTTATAATGAACACGTCTGTGAAGATATTCGGACCAGAGTCTTGATCTAGGGAATAAGGTATCCAGATTAGAATAGATCTCTGGTTTATATGCAGGTCTGTCGACTACTTTAACAATCCGACCGCTAGCCTGTATTTTACTAATTTATATAAATATGGAATAACTAAAACAGAATGCATTTCATATACATGTTCGGCCAGTGTTTACATATACTCGTACGTGTATGTCCTTTGTAGTTTTCTTTTACACTGTGACGAGGACAACGAGTTCATTGGTGTTGACAACTGAACGTACAGTCACCGTCGAGACACGTTATGCTAATATTTTTTTTATGTTTGATATTGAAAATTGAAGAAACCAGATATTTCCTTTTGTGACTTAATCAAAATGTAATAAATATGTCACGTATCTTACATTTATATAGCAGGCATTGATGAAAAATGACTTGTCTTCAGCAATTGTCACTCTCGAATGATCATCTATAAGTAAGAATACAGAAATCCTACATACACAGTTAGACATTGTTTAAAATATTGTCAAAATGATACATATAAATCAATTAGATTAGTAGCATGTAAAGAAAAATTTTGTTATGAACCGCTATTTTATGAACACATGGTACGCGTGATAGGTTCATTTATACATACAACAGATGAAAAATCCCCCATTTTTAAAATATACAAAATGTAGTAGTAAGAAATGCTGTTTGTACACCAAAGAAGAATCATTTTAATCAGCATGTAAACTGCCTTGAACTAAAAAACTATTTCGAACTAAAAAACGGATGACGTCATACTTACATGGATAGATACCGTTGTATCTGTTCTTAGATATATTTTCACTTTTCCTAGCAACCGTACATGGCTGAGTCAATGATTTTGGGAGTTTCTAAAAAGGAAATTAAAATTTTCAATTATTTCAAATGTATGAGGTGGTTCACTTAACCAATTTTCCTGACAGTACTTATCAACCCTTCAACAGACAAGGATCTGCCAACTTCACAACAAATGGAGGAAGATCCTCTTTAAATCAAGCTCATGTCTATGCCACTTTGCTCCTTGCGATGAGTAATACAGATCGCGTTTCGGAAGATAAAGCAGGAAAAACGCTATCACCATGTAACAGTAACTGTTTCATAAACACATTCAGCAAGTTCATGTACAGTTCAACTTTTCCAGAGAAGCCCTGTCTTGAGTAACAACTTTCCTACTGTACAATCTAACTATTAGTTTAACCTCTCTAGAACAGCAGCACGAGTTTTCCCTACTGTACAATCTAACTATTAGTTTAACCTCTCTAGAACAACAGCATGAGTTTTCCCTACTGTACAATCTAACTATTAGTTTAACCTCTCTAGAACAACAGCATGAGTTTCCTACTGTAAAATCTAACTATTAGTTTAACCTCTCTAGAACAACAGCATGAGTTTTCCCTACTGTAAAATCTAACTATTAGTTTAACCTCTCTAGAACAACAGCATGAGTTTTCCCTACTGTACAATCTAACTATTAGTTTAACCTCTCTAGAACAACAGCATGAGTTTTCCCTACTGTACAATCTAACTATCAATTTAACCTCTCTAGAACAACAGCATGAGTTTTCCCTACTGTACAATCTAACTATTAGTTTAACCTCTCTAGAACAACAGCATGATTGTTCCCTACTGTACAATCTATCTATTAGTTTAACCTCTCTAGAACAACAGCATGAGTTTTCCCTACTGTACAATCTAACTACATTTGTATTAGTTTAACCTCACTAGAACAACAGCATGAGTTTTCCCTACTGTACAATCTAACTATTAGTTTAACCTCTCTAGAACAACAGCATGAGTTTTCCCTACTGTACAATCTAACTACATTTGTATTAGTTTAACCTCTCTAGAACAACAGCATGAGTTTTCCCTACTGTACAATCTAACTATTAGTTTAACCTCTCTAGAACAACAGCATGAGTTTTCCCTACTGTACAATCTAACTATTAGTTTAACCTCTCTAGAACAACAGCATGAGTTTTCCCTACTGTACAATCTAACTATTAGTTTAACCTCTCTAGAACAACAGCATGAGTTTTCCCTACTGTACAATCTAACTATTAGTTTAACCTCTCTAGAACAACAGCATGAGTTTTCCCTACTGTACAATCTAACTATTAGTTTAACCTCTCTAGAACAACAGCATGAGTTTTCCCTACTGTACAATCTAACTATTAGTTTAACCTCTCTAGAACAACAGCATGAGTTTTCCCTACTGTACAATCTAACTATTAGTTTAACCTCTCTAGAACAACAGCATGAGTTTTCCCTACTGTACAATCTAACTATTAGTTTAACCTCTCTAGAACAACAGCATGAGTTTTCCCTACTGTACAATCTAACTATTAGTTTAACCTCTCTTGAACATTAAAATCTCAACATCAGCTTGCTTCTCCCAAAGGATGTTGCTTTGGAGAAGTTGCACGGTACTTACATTTATAGTTTATATAATAAATTTATTATGTTTATTTATGTGTATGACAATAACGTTTTGATATTTTACCATACGTTCTTATACTTTACATGCATAATATGGTAAATGTATGTATTGTAAGCAATAATATTTGTCATGAAGAAAAATGAATAAACTATTATAAGAACAAATTTGTTTAAGATACGTTTAGGAATTCAATTATAGTTCGCTTTGAACTTCCGCCAGTCCAGTATGACTCATTGCGAAATTGACTTTGAAATCAGCCTTGATGGAGCTTTACACGAACTAGATACTCAACAGAGAACACATGATAAAATACTTGAAGACAGTATTTAATTTAGTTTATCATCCAGACATTATAAAACTACACTAATACAGTAAAACCCCTAAATACCGGTCAGCTTTGGTCAGGTCGGTATCAGGGTTTATATATTGTATGCATATATTTACTTGGAATTCATCAACAAAGTAGGATCGTGGTTTGCTGGTAACGTAATGGTACAAGTCCACTATGTTTATCTTGTTGCTAAACGTGTAGTAATCAGCGTCTACTTGGCCTTCGGGTTCCGGTTCAACTACATCCGGTTCATCTTGGAGATGTATGTCGTTTGCTGACATTGTCTTCTTCGGCTTTGGTTTAGATCCGTTTCTTGATTCTGGAGAACAAAGCATAGACAATTATTCTAAAACTTGCTTCTTGATTAATGTTATAACTCACAGCGGATCATTTAAGACAGATTTTTTAGCATTTTGGGAACATCACTCATACCTTTGGGATTGGGAATTTTTAGAGTGTTTTTTTTTTAAATGTATACAATATGTATTACTGCAGTCACAGTCGATGATGGGAACTTTACAAGTCTATTACAGTGAAATATCTCTTGTTTATTTATGATTTTAGTTATTTTTAAAATTTTTTGTTTTTGAAAGTTTCAATTGGGAATTTTTGTCTTTGAATTTGGAAAAAGATACTATTATCAATAGGGAATATGACCCAATATCGGCTATAACGTTACCCCCCCCCCCCTGTAATGTGTTCTTTCAGAATGAATGTACTAACTCGTTCACTGAGTGGTTGTAGATCAATTACCCCAGCAATGAAATTTGACCTAGTTCCGGGTGAAAAATTCAAATTCTAGATTTTCTCAATAATTCATTCTGTGGTGCTATGAACTGTTCACAACATGGCATGGCTTTGATGGGACACAAGATGATTAACTTACACGCGCTTTTACATTTAGAATCTGATCTATCAATTTGTCATATACCTGGTCGGACCGGGGCTATTGCCTAACTTAATACACTGAACTGAACTATACATGTGTACTGTCAATACCATGAACGTCGTTTCTTTCTGGTATAAGTTCATGGTTCCACTAACTCGTATCATAAACACATAAATCATGTTTCGTTTTTATCCCGACACTATTTTCTTTTCCCTTTTTTGGTAATTTTCTATCGATATTTTGATTATCATTTTCATACTCGTTTGAACCATACTTCCGAAACAAAAACTGTATTGTAAAAAAGTTGCAGCTGTCATCTCCCCTGGTCACGTGAACCAATTGAAAATCAGTGTCATTACAGCTTACCAGAAATGTACATACCATTTACGTTGATACCTTGATTAACATATATTGACTGATCTCCATCCTCGGTCGATATAGCAGAACTAAACATCGATGATGTTGTTTCTTTATTCGTCTGTTGAGATCTCCTGCAATACAATAATACTATTTATTCTACACATACATCATAATGATAATCAAGTGTCATATGCTTTTTTGTGGCTAAATGTCTACTTTTTTTCTACATGTAATCTGCACGGTGTAATCATCTTACCTTAAATCTGATTGGTCATCTGTCAGGGCAAATAATACTTTGTCAATGTCAGAAATAAATTCTGAAAAAAATCTTCTTCATGATCTTGAGACAACATCATTAATGTGTATGGTTACTCTCCACCCAAAATGACGGTGTATACATGCATTAAGCCAGTTCTCAACTAACAAATACATCATACGTTCAGTTAGTTCTCAACTAATAAAGACGTCATACATCAAACAAGTTCTCAATTAACAAAGACATGATACAGTAAGTTAGATTTCTACTAACAAAAACAATATACATTAAGTTAGTTCTAAACTAACAAATACATTATACATTAAGTTAGTTCTAAACTAACAAAGACAATATACATTTAGTTAGTTCAAAACTAACAAATACATTATACATTTAGTTAGTTTTAAACTAACAAATACATTATACAATTAGTTAGTTCTAAACTAACAAAAACAATATACATTTAGTTAGTTCTAACCTAACAAAGACAATATACATTTAGTTAGATCTAAACTAACAAATACATTATACATTTAGTTAGTTTTAAACTAACAAATACATTATACATTTAGTTAGTTCTAAACTAACAAATACATTATACATTAAGTTAGTCCTAAACTAACAACTACATTATACATTAAGTTAGTTCTAAACTAACAAAGACAATATATATTAAGTTAGTTCTAAACTAACCAAGACAATACATTATACGTTTAGTTAGTTCTAAACTAACAAAGACAGTATACATTTAATTAGTTCTAAACTAACAAATACTTAAACATTTAGTTAGTTCTAAACTAACAAAGACAATATACATTTAATTAGTTCTAAAATAACAAATACATTATACATTAAGTTAGTTCTAAACTAACAAATACTTAAACATTTAGTTAGTTCTCAACTAACAAAGACTATATACATTAAGTTAGTTCTAAACTAACAAATACATTATTCATTAAGTTAGTCCTAAACTAACCAATACATTATACATTTAATTAGTTGTAAACTAACAAATACTTAAACATTTAGTTAGTTCTCAACTAACAAAGACAATATACATTTGATTAGTTCTAAACTAACAAATACATTATACATTAAGTTAGTTATAAACTAACAAATACTTAAACATTTAGTTAGTTCTCGACTAACAAAGACAATATACATTTGGTCAGCTAAACAAAAAGACGATGTACATTCTCTATTTACTCAACTAACAAATATATTATACATTTAGGAAGTTCACTACCTCTGACATTATTCTGACACATATTGCCCTAATATGTCTGGAAATAAAACACTTACCGTCTGAGGAAGAACCAAACGCCGAAGACAATAGCAGCAATGACCACGATACCTCCAACAGCCCCGCCCACAGCTCCACCCACTGGACTCGACGTCTGTGAGGAGGAGGATCCTGCATAATTATATAGAATAAAAAGATGTGTAAACAATTCCAATATATGGGTGTTAGCCATTGAGCATCGGTAACGAGTTCTGTACAAGTTTTTTACCGAAATACAACATGTAGTTCTACACGTAGGAAACAGTGTGTGTCTATTGTATAATTATGCTTTAGGTTTGGAAAAGTCATTATAAACAAACATGTTATTTCTGTCAAAATTAACTTTTGCTTGTTTGTGTCAATCTAGAAAAAAAACAATGTACCAAAGAATAAGTTGTGACTAAAATATGCAGTTGTACATTGCAATTCACGCTTGAAAGAAATAAGTTACATTATTTACGTATTTTACAGCTGCTTCCGTCAGGGTATCCAGTCTCACATCCGTATGTACAAACACCTGTCGTTTGGGCGCATGTATCATTGACACAACTTGACGTGCAACCCAGGTCACATGACAAACCGTAATTACCCACAATGCACTCATTACACGATCCACCATCTTGATTACATACGTTGTCTAAACAATTCTCTGGACAAGTATAGTTGCAAGTATTTCCATGAAAGCCAGTTAAACATGAAACGCATCGACCAGAATCTTGAGCGCATTCGGATTTGAAGCAGTTCTTATGGCATGATTCTGTACACGTATTGCCATGGAAACCAATTTCACACGAAGCACAATGACCAGATTCTTTGTCACATCTATCAGCACAATTACCCGGACATGGCTGTCCACAAGTATCACCATATTTACCAGTTTTACACTGGGAACATGTTGACGTTGTATCGCATAACAAACAATTGTTGTTATACACACAGCATTTGTCCCCTGAATAACCAGTCCAGCAACCATTTGTGCATGTTGCATTGTATCGATTGCATTGCTGGTTCTTACATCCAGTAGAGCACCTGGTATTACAATACTCACTATGGTATCCCGTAGAACAATTATTACATATACCACTGGTACGGTCACATTTACCATTTAAGCAGTTCGAGCATGTTTTATCACATATATCCCCATACCATCCAGCCTGACATCCTTCACATTTACTTCCACCAAAGTTTCCCTTACAGCCATACGTGCAAGTACCATCCTCTTTATCACATATATCGTTTCTACAATTTTCTGGACACATGTCATCACAGTTCTGTCCATACCTGCCAGTCTGACATTGGTCACACTTATCACCAGTGAATCGTTCATCTTTACATCCATTAGTACACTTTCCATCACTTGCTCTACATACATTATCTTTACAATATTCAGGACAAGGGACACAACTCTGGCCGTAGAATCCTGTAGCACATTGATCACATTTGTTTCCTGACCAGTTGTTAGTTTTACATCCTGATGAACAATAGCCAGTAGTTTTATCACATTTGTTGTTTGCACAGTTTACAGAACAATGTGTTGAACAATCTGTGACTCCAGCACCGTTATAGTAGCCGTCAGCACACACGTGACATACTTGGTAATCATTGTTATTTCTAGCTCCGAATTCTCGAGCACATCTTGAACAGCGTGCTGGACATTTATTGTAGCATTTGCCACCGTAGTAACCATCTTTACAGCCAATCTTACATTTAGTATCACTCCTCCCACCACAAATAGTCCCAAGATCTCGGCTACCATCTGAAGCACTCGCACAACAAAAACAGTCAATCTTACATGCTGCTTCTTGTGCTGTAACTAAATGTGTATAACAACTATTCATACGTTATAATGTCATTTCCTGAGGTACAAAACTATGTCCCACTGACATACATTTTATAATGTTTATATATGTAAAATTTATAAATAATGTAAAGATTATGATGTCAACTGAGTTTCTAAATGATGTTGGTTGGTGTTAATTTCGATATCAGTCTGTCATGTTGAAAAACATTCAATCGAAGACAGCCCGCTCATCAGTGATTTATAACTGATGTCTTAACACATTGAAATGTAAGTATGGTACATAATTTTTCGCAAAATGTGTTACTATTCATGGTACAACTTCGAGTTTTTTATATCAGAATTGCCAAATTATAGCGGGATATAGAAAAAAAAATTGTTATATCATTAGGCAGAAACTGTGATAAACACTGGTGATTTACTTACAACTGACAAATCAAATCATAATTCAAGTACAAATGGACGATCTAATCGTAGCGTAGTATATAAGGCTACATTTATTATTAAATACATTGTATGTGTATTACTGTAAAGTATAAACGAACAAGGCACTGACATAGATCTGATATTCATTGACTATTCTAACTACAGCATGTACCTAAAACGAGGTAATTTATCACATGTAAGCCTTTCTTTCCATGTATGTACATATATTAAATATATTGTAAAACCACGATATAAACTCCTCTTTTAAGGTTTTATTTATAAACGGTCTTCATTTCGAGGTGGTTAAAACAAAAAGTTTGTTCAAATATAAGAGGACTTTGTAATATTGAGATGGTAGCTATGTGTGGTAGTATACATAGTAAGTACTTGTAAATTCTAAACAAATATAACATGGCAGTGAGGTGACGGTACGTAATATCAACCCAAGAAACGTATTATCAACCGAGGCGCAAAGGTTGATTTTATGTCCTGTAACCTCACTGTCATGTTATATTCGTTAACAAAATACAAGTTAATTCAAATAGGATGGATGATGGGATTAAAATGTGATAATTCATCCACAGTATGACAAATTGTTAGTGCGATATTAAAAAAACACTTATTAAAAAAGACTATTTCTCATTGGCAGAGGAGGTAAAGATAGAATATCAAACTGTATTACATGTATCATAAAATAAATCTCCTTACCTTCATTTACTCTAAGCAGATACACAAACACTGTAATCAATATGAAACACTTCGTCTCCATCGTTTGTCACAATTCTTTCCCTCGAAGACTAAATAATGTAAGAATACACACTTTACTTACATGTACATATCGATCGATCGATTCACTTCAAAATGCCGGAGCTGCAAATTTGGTGAATTTTAAAGCCACGCAATCAGAAAGATAAACCGCACGTCAGTGTGAAGTACCGATAAAAAAGTCCAATCCGAAGATGGCGTTTTAATATCATACAGTTAAAATGTCAAATCATGAGTTGATGTTAAACCAACCATTCGATCTAGTAGCATCGTCAGCTTTTAGAAAGATTTGTTGTTTCGTTATGTGGTCATATATTGCACTTAGACCATTCTATTACTGTGTGAAGCAGCCATAGAAACTATAAGAATCTTAGTTAAGGTGGTTAATTAAACCAATAACACATATTATTTACATCTTATATGTAGGTATTTAACTAGATCTATCACACTTATAGATGTATTATGTCATTTTATTTATTCTAATATATGTCTACCTAACTATCATCTAATCCTGAATGATATGCAGTAAACGTATTTGTTATATAAACCTTGCAAACGATAAGTCCTATCAGATATTAGATTTGTGAACAATCCTGGCGTTGACCTAAATCAGAAGAAGCATTATACAAGTACCCTATATTTCTTGATATTTTCGTAACACTGCACTTTTAAATGTCCAAAATATTATGGCAACACTTTCGGGAAATCATACATACGCAAAACATACATTTTCGCAAAAAGAAGCAATATTCTCCACATTCATGAATGATATCCATTACGACAAAGTAATTAACTCACTGTAAAAAATCAGGACTTTACAACAATTATACACGAAGAAATATTCAAACATATCGTTCGTGAAAACTTTGGGTTTTGCAGATTCGGAACTTTTGCATTAATATACATTTGTATTACATAGGATAAGAGTGAACAATTGTCATAAATCAATCACAAAGTCTAACCATTGTTTCAAAACCATGGTCATGAAAGTGTTTCAATTGGTCATTCGCGTGTGCAGGATACTGAGCATTATTTGATGCTCAAATATAGATACAAATACAAAAGGATAAAAGGTAAAAAACAAAATAAATAAATAGTATGCATATAAAATAAAAATATAATAATATTCAAACAGTGACAAACACTATTTATATAAACTGTCTACAATAATAACATTATTACAGTTAATACTATATAAACTGTTTACAATAATAAACTTATTACAGCTAATACTATACGAACTGTCTACAATAATGACATTAATACAGTTAACACTATACAAACTGTCAACAATAATAAACTTATCACAGTTACTAGATTAACAGTCGACAAAAGTAACATTTTTACAGTCACTGTATTAACTGTCTACAATAATAAACTTATTACTGTATTAACTGTCT
This sequence comes from Lutraria lutraria, assembly GCA_964023205.1. NCBI lineage: Eukaryota > Metazoa > Mollusca > Bivalvia > Venerida > Mactridae > Lutraria > Lutraria lutraria. The sequence continues at coordinate 8,782,187 of OZ026849.1, forward strand.
ACAATAACTGAAACATATTGATAAGATAAATTCAACATGCTCAAGTACTATATATACCCAGTTGATTTAGTGTATTCTTCCGTCACGGCTCAAAACACAAGATCGAGTTATACATGTATTACTAGATGAACTATCTATACAGAGATCATTATTTAAGTATCTTGATCCACTTTGGACACTTCAATCAATTGAACTATTAATCAAGTATTTCATCTTTACGTTCAAGTACATTAATGATTTAAATGATAAACTAGTACATCGTTACTTGTTTGACATTATTCATATAAACTCCTTGATAACCTACGTTCATAATGAGAACATATTTAATATTTATATATTTTGAAACCAGAATTAATGTAAACTTTGTAAAATGGAACAGGTGACCGTGTAGACATACGTGTAGACAGACGTATATCAGATCATTAGTCATGGCGTCTATTCTCAATAATGAATAAAACGAATCCCAAACATTACCTTTTTACTGTGAAGTTTCATAAGTTGTCATAAAATCCGTTTTTTGTCATATTCCGCACAGTCACACTATACATCCATTCCATTCTCCACCAAGTTGTTAACATATCACAACATGAAATATGACTTCTATTTTCTATTTTACATTGATACCAACGTAAGTAGAAACTGTAATATAATTATATATTAAACAAATAATTTTCTAAAATCCATAAGTATATTCCGAAACTAGTAAATCTTTGGAAATGAAATTCTTCGTGCAAACCCGGAAGATTTAAACAAGCGTTTATTGACTAATAGTCTGATTAAGTCTATGTAACGGTTGAGTTGTTAGTAAACCACTTGTATATATTTAAATCTTTTTCTTCTACCGTATACGGTATGCGACATGGTGGATATAAAACATGTCTCTATTGAAAATACATCAAGCGTGTAGTTAGTTTTAGCCAAGTATTCGTGACGCTTTTGTCAATAATTCGAATTTGAGTATACATACGAATAGCTGCGTTTCAACCGACATTTAAGTAAAACTATGTACATGTTTAACAAAACGAAGGGCTGTCGATCTTCCGGGATATATTTAACCAACGACTCAGATCCGTACTTGAACATACATGTACTTGAAAAATATCCTTAAATCAAGATTTTTTCCAGCATATAATTTTCTTCTTGACGCTGATTTTATTGATAAATTTGAAAACATTATTCTTAAACCAATGCTTAAACATCACTTTAGTTTTGAAAAATGGTAATTTTCTTGTAGAAATGTCATGATTTCTAACACCAAGTTTTCACAAATATACTTTGCACTTAAGGTTTTCGAAGTCTAATTCGAAGTATTAAGGATCGTATTTTAAATATTGTCATTCTTTTGTATATCCATTAAGACATTCACAGGTGAATTTTTAAAAAACTTTTACCGTCAGTTAAGAGAGTTACAGCCATTTGTGTTCCTCTACCCCTAACGTAAAATAGTACCTCAAAATCAAATGAAGCCACCTTTATGAAAATTGGCCTATCTCTCTAACAGATAATGCAATAAATGCAAGAATGTGTATAAGTCTAAGGGTAACCAATGTTTAGTCAATTCAAATTGTTTATACGACATTTGGAATTAATATGTTACAGAAAAAGTGAAAAATGTAACCCAGCCCCTTTCAGACTTAGTCAAAATTTTAACCTTTTACCAAAAAGTAACAAATTGATAAATATCATTAAAATAAAAATTAAAGCGGGGCAACGGCTGAAATTTTCTCAAAATTAACTACTATGAGTGTATAATGTCTACACCAAATTTTAAACAGTTTCACCGCGCGGTTTTGAAAAAGATTGTGTCAGAAATCCATAGTTACTTAATTTTTGCTAATTAACCATGTATAAATTCCAATAAACTAGACCCCAACAAAATGGAATAAATATTTTCTTCCATATTACTGTATAAATTCATGTTCTTAATACGAAACATTACCTAAAAACTAAAAAAAAGAAAAAGTATGGCCCCAGTGGGGTTTGAACCCATGACTCTCAGGAATATGCCAATATGTCAGTAAAATTCATGAAATTGAGTACTCTTCAAAATTAGAGATTGAAATCCTTAAGCTCGATTATCGGTAATTTCCGTATTGTCGGCCGTAATACTCCGAGTTATAATGTATACACTATGTGATTTGTTATACAATTCTGAATGATTTACTTGTTCATGCTAAATGTAAACTTCTTTTTAGACGTTATATACTAGTTGGTAGACCTACTTTTTCCGATTAGTTCAGTTGGTAGAGCAACTGACTTGTAAGCAGGAGATCACGTGTTCGAGCCCCGCATCTGATACATTATTTTCCTTCTCATATTACATTTGGTGCCGTGAGTGTGAGACTAGTCTTGGAATACTAGAGCTAGGGTGAAGCAAATGGCTGTGTTAGTCTAAAGAGCCCGTGGTTGTCGCGATTTAAATTACTTTGAACAAAAAGGAAGGAGCAATGTAGCAGTGTAGTATATTGTGTTTATGAATTGGCTGGGATATTCATCAGCCCGATTAGCTCAGTTGGCAGAGTATCTGACTTGCAAGCAAGAGGTCGCGGGTTCTAGCCCCGCATTTGATGCATTATTTTCCAACTACTGTTACACACCATATATGAAGAATGTGTATGTAAAATACAAGTCTGTATATTTACCCCTCTAACCAATGGGTGGTGGATATAAACGCTTTGTTTATCGACTCGCGATTTTCCGATCGTTGTTTAATACATGTACAAGCAATATGGTCATTGTTTACTTAAATCGGGTACACATAATAATATAAGAATAGAGCTAAAGGGAAACAATCTATAATAAATAGGTTCTGATTCCTCTGTCTGCATATTTACACTACATCAAAGAACTTGATATCAGTATGATCATCCAAGGGAGACTATCTATGAAAAAATACCAAAATACATGTAGTCCCAAATATAATATGAAGATTGTGAATGATTATGTATTCAAAAAAGGAAAACACACCGTACGTAAGGAATTCATGACACGATATACATGTATCTTCACTCAGTGATGAAGTGGCTTTCACGACTTGAATCACTTATCTAAAATTGGTTCATTTTGATTAACAAGTACAGGAACTCTTCCATGTTTCATATTACATGTAATACGTAGACACGCATTAATTACATATGCAGCAGCCATACTATAATAAAAATGCTACATATGTAGCGTATCTGAACAATTTTCCCACACATTTTCCATTTTTTTTAACTGATATAAATACAATGTATGTTTTTTTCATCTACATGGCCAGCATTATACCATGGTCTTTCAAATGAATGATCAGTATACGTTTAATAAAGTGTCGTGTGTTGATCGCGTAACATATTAAGATACATTGTTTCTTATTTCCACAGTGAATTTTCTTCATTGACAAATATTTATGTGACAATTATAGTAATATTAAATCGTATCAATATTATTCGTACCCAAGACTTGACGAAACTTGTTACTTAATGAAGTTCCAGTGTTATTTTTAAACAAAAGTAGAAACGAATCTGCTATTTTGCAAGAAATAATGCTTCAGTACGTACGATAAGTCTAATTAGTATAACCAGGGTCACTCAAATAGAATCTACCAAGTTTATTCAAATCCTACCCCTCGGGTCAAAATTAGCTCCGTTCCTCCAGGCGTAACGTGATTTTATATAGTGTTATATATATACTAAACAAAACTTCCAACGCACTGTTGTATATGATGATCAATGTTTTATTCAATATTATTATTAAATAAATGATATTATGCATACATGTCACATAACCATCTGTTAACAGTTTGCATAAGTAAAACTTAACGAAAACTTAACAAACAACATATCGTATCCAATTTAGGTCAGTCACTTGTGATTTATAAAGTCACATTTTCTCACAAATTCTGTAAATATCTGGTATAACTACCTACCGCAATTTAACAAGAGCGCGACAACGTCTCCTCATGTACCAGATAAGGCGTCGGATAGAATGCATAGGAACATTGTTCAATTCCTGCTGAATCGCTATGGTAATTTCCTGTAGGTTTCTTGGCTGTATTCAAGCCTGGAGTAGACCAATCGAACATGCGCGATTTTCGAGGCTGATTCTTGGCATAATTACGACATAGTGGTCACAAAATCAATTGCTAAAGTGATAAATGAACATTAATGGGTGAGTTTATATCAATTTTAATATACCGAATTGCACGTGCAAATCGTGCACACACTCGAGCGTTTAACAGCTTATTAGCGATTAGCCGCGTAATTATGTGACAAATTTTGTCAATGCACATTGTTTTGATTAGATTGCTTGCTGTGTAACATTTTCTGCAAATTTTATTTGAATCAAATGATAAATGAAGAAAATATAAAGAAATATAGAAATGCGTTGGAAGATTTGTTTAGTATAGGAACATTAAAATATTAGTGTGGTTCGAAACCACAAGACCTTGTATGTAGCATTATCTAGTGGACCTCTACCAAGTTTATTCACAATCGTCATTACTTACCAAGCATTAAGTAGCTGACATAAAACGGACCTATTAAAGAAGGGTTCCAGAAATTTTGTCCGAAACGAAAATCAATGATGGCTGGTACATTCAATGACCTCGAACAAGTGTTGTTAAAATTGTTAAAATCGTTCACAACCACAAGATAAAACAATATCCCAATATCAGGACCCATGTTACAATCAAAGCCTTAATAATTAGCTGTCAAAATGTCTCAGACAGGCTTTAATGCCTCAAATGGGTGGCTAGACAGACTTAAGGAACGTCACGGCATAGGATTTAAGAAAGTCTGCGGAGACGAAAATTCTGTCAATAGTAACTCTACAGACATGACTGCTTGGACTGACAAACTAAAATTGATAATGTCCGAGTATGAACCTAACGATGTACACAATGCTGATGAAACTGGTATCTCCAACCAAACTCGGCCAGATAAGACATTCGAATTTCAGAATGTCAAATATCTTGGTGGAAAGACGAGCAAAGCTCGACTAACTGCCATTATTTGCGTAAATATGACAAACTGACAAAATACCCATCATGGTCATTGGAAAGTCAATGAAATCGCGATTTTACAAAAATGTAAAGTCTTTACCAGTCGAATATAGAGCCCACAGAAAGGCGTGGATGACATCTGAAATATTTGAAAGTTGGCTTTTAGAGTTGGACGAAAAAAATAAAAAAAGAAAGGGGAAAAGACTCAAATGATAATTGACAATTGTCCAGCTCACCCTGTTGTGAAAACTTTAGAATCTATAAAGGTTCAATATCTACCCTAACACAACGAGTAAGACTCGGCCGATAGAACAGGGAGTGATCCGGTCATTTAAGTGCCATTGTAGGAAACGGGTACTTCATTATGTACTGAGATGCTTAGAATCGGGAGAAGACAATCGTGTGATCATGCTACATGCACTAGAAATGATATACCAAGCATGGAACAATGTGACATCTATAATGAGGAACTGTTTCAAACATTTATTGAAAACCAAACCATGGAAACAAATTATGCGTCTGACGAGCACCCCGATGATAACGTACCACTTTCTCAGTTAGCAAAACTTGGATTGAGTGGCACTATGATGGAAGATTTATCTCTGAGAAAGAGAAGGATTTTACTTTATTTTGAGCTTGGAATGTTTAGGATGTGGTAAGACTTTTTTCATTGAAAACTGACAATGTCATGAATAGTAATATAAACTGGGAATTAAACTTGCGATGTGTATGGTTACTGGGGGTGGATATTCATCTTTGAATGAATTTATGGCTTCAGCAGATACCAAATGTGTCTGAAAGAAAGTATAGTGAGGATGAGCAATCAATGGAGAGCGACATCATTTTGGAAGGATTTTTGAACTGCGAAACAAAAACTGGACATAAGATGCATGTCATTAATTGCAGATGATGATAGTTCTATGTATGCAAACATTATTAGTAAAGTGCCTGTATTGGATCAGTTTGTCAGAATATTACATGTTCAAATCAGGCTTGTAAGTGTCAACGGGTTAAATTCGAAAAAAATAATTAATAACAAACAACATTATAAAGGAAAAAATAAATTGACCAAGATAAATATTCAAAAAATTACATGCGGTGTTAGATGTGCTATTAAAATGAGAAACGAGGAACGGAAAAGATCTGCAGCTATACGAAAATTGAAGGCAGACATTAGAAATGCAGGGCGTCATGTCCTTGGTTTCCATGATTTTTGTTCAACAGATTTTTGTAGCCACAATAGAGACATAACATCTGATAATTCAAATCTTTCTTTCGTTGACAGTGATGGTGATAATATTAATGATGACGTAATCATTTCGCAAACAAATTATTGGACAACAGTAACAACTGGCATATCTGAAAAAGACTTACATATCATTAGAATTGGTTGTAACAAACCTGATAAATCAGAAAAAAATATGAACAAATGTTGAAAGACATTTACATCATTTTGAACAGAATGGCTAATAAAGCTTACAGGTCGATTGGAAACTAAACAAGTAAGTTAGCTGAATCTTGGGTGAGTGTAAGGTGCGAGTTTGATGGGGAGGGGGTGTATAACAAAGCATGCAAAGGTTCTTCTTATGCTAGATGCTATAGAGGCGCTTAAGAACATTGTTAGGACCACCATAACTATTCAAATTACAAATGTTTTCGTTTAACCATTGGCATCCCACCGCCGCCAGAACAACGTTATCCATGACGTCAAGTCACATTAATTTGTCACGAAACGCACCGTTGAAATACACAGAACGTTCATGTGTATGGACCCACTGTTTGAATGTGTTCTTGTAAAATGACATGTCAAATCCCCTTAAGACATTGCACATGACAGGAGCTTTTCAAAGCTGGAGAAATTTCGACCTTTCAAATAATATTTTAAATTCGGAACAGAGAAGGCCACAAGGCGCCAAATTTGGTGAATACGGCGGGTGTTTCAGGATATCAGCACCAAGCTGATGAGTAATAGATAATTGGGCGTCTAGTGCCTAGTGAATTTGGGCGTTACCTGGTGTAGAATTTTGTCCTCTAGGTCATCGGATCATGGTAATACGATCAAGTTTTATCAGTTGTTATAATCCTGTTCAGGAATCGAGAACGTTCCTGTTTGTATCGCCTCAGAATTGTTTTACTGAATATCGTAGCTCTTCCATTTCATCATTTGACAACAATCGTGGGACCCATCTTGCATTTATTCTTCTCATATTCAAGTCCACCGTTAAAATTTGATGAATCAGCCCATAACTTATATTAATCTGCTCACTAATCTGACTTATTATTGTCCGCCTATCTATGTCCAAGATTTCTTTAACAAGCTTGACGTTAGCATTGCTATGTTTTGTTGTCGGTTGGCCACATCTTTTGTCATCTTTAACCTCACCACGTCCCTTATGGAATATTGTGAGCCACTTGCACACCAGTGATCGACACACATTCTCTTTTCCTGATACTTTGTCCAATTTTTCTTTAGTTTCTGTCGGTGTCATTTCAAGTCTTACGCAAAATGTGATAACTGCTCTTTGTTCTCAATTGACGTCCGTCGTCGCATGGCGTTGTTTTTCAGATGAACCCCAGTATCTTGACATTAGCATCGTTACGTAATAATAAGTTCAAATTTTGTTTACATCAGGCAGCTAAGGCGTTATGATATGACGTTGACGTCATTGATTAATGACAGGGTTTCACGCCAAATTGAGGCCACAGTAAATGCTGGATTTTCGGTTAAATATTAAATTATTGATCTGGTGGTTATGCTTACTATTGTTGCTATGGTGATCGATTTCACGTGCTTATGAAAGTCTTTTAGCGGAAATTAATTGTAATCCTTTTATGTTCATTAACCTTATATACAAATCTCATAAGTATACAATGAATTATAACAGTAACAGCAAGGTTGTCCACGAATTTAATGATCACCCCTCGTACATAAGATGAATAAAATAAATACGAAAGGAAAGGTATAATGACAATATGAACAAAATCACTATTTATAAACACTTCACTCTTTCACTCATTAAACGTCAAAGTTCAATGTTCCTCCACGTGGTTCCAAATCAGTGACAATTTACTTATCTGAGGATAAGTAGTGTATACGAATCCTGCAGTACGTCCAATCGATATATATACACACGAATGGTTTTCCCTTGTAGAGATGGGGTGTTCGCTGTCCTTATGACAGGTCCGTCCTCGGATTATATGACATGGATCGTAGGCACTCTGCAGTAATTCGAAGGTCATACCAGGCAGACACTTACGGTGGACAACCAGTAGATCAACGCTTCCGGGAGATAAACCAGTTCATCTGACGACTTTAACTGTCAGGTAGATTCTCTTACCGGGTATAAATATACCATCCGGGAGAAGCTCAATTCTTTGAGCATAATAATGATTTAACATATCATAAAAATCATAAAACAACGTGTTGTCTTTCCAACGTTTTACGTCTGTGTGCCAATTTACTACCCAAAACCAAACCTATATAGAGCTAAATTGCCACATCCTATATCGAAAATTACAAACCCCAGGGAATTCTCTTGGAATTCATGGCAAAAATATCGTACGATACTCAAATTATCCTGACACATACTGAGGCTCGTACACGTGGACTTATGAAAAATACCACTTGGATCAAGGTCACAAAAATATTAACTTACTTGTTACGGAAGCGATTAAAATATAAATTACATGAACATGCTAGATTCAAAATGCAAACATAATGCCTTATCTTTGCAAAACAAAATCCAACAATTTACTAAAAAATATTCGAATAAAAACCTTCTTTACCTTGGTTAAAATTGAAGCCCGGCTATGCACTTTGTGACACCAAATTTTTTCTTTTATCTATAGTTTTATCCAGTACATGTTCCACAGACAGCGTCAAAAATAGTGTTTGTTTTAAGACAGTTAAGTATTTCTATACAGCAATGCTTAATTTATCGATGCAAAATGCCGGTATTGTCGTAATTCTGTCTTGATTATTTCATTGAATAATGCAGCAATAGCTATTTTGTGCTGTTTATACATTGCTCACATACAGTGTTTTTGTGAATGATAACCAAATTGAAATCATAATAAATTTATTTGGCCGGAAATTTATTATTACAAACAGCTTTAGATAAATTATGTTACATGTATTTTGTCGTACATTTCAGGTGAACATTACCGTTCGAATTAAATATACTCTTATTACTTAAATTGTTCCTATTATACTAGGCCTCATGCTATATTTGATTACTTGTGATATTTCTGGATTTAGCAAAAGTCAGTATTTGAAATATTCTTATTATCTATGTATTGTCATACTTTATAAAATTTAATTCAATGATATTGCAGTAAAATAATCATTATAATTTATGTAATTCCAATATCTCATTTTATCCCTGAATTAATCAGTCATTTTTCATCATTTCAGGTTAAATCAAAGGTAAGTTTATCAGAAATTATCTACTTATTAAAGATCTCACGATTGCACAAATATATTCTAATGGAATTCTACTATAGTACAATCTAATCCAAAATATCTTAACCCACGCACGATTGATGCATTTACTTTATATAGTATCAGCCAGTATATCTCAGTCGGTAGACATCAGGACTGATGGTTGGGAGGTTGTGGGTTCTAGAAACTGGTTGAATGATTTTTTTATCTCGATTCCTAATAAAACACGGGTAATGGTTCTAATTCGTAGACATTCATGGTTTCAGGTATGCAGAATACGTAGAACGTGTGAAGAAACAGCTTGCTGATGTTGGAATAATAAACTGAAATCAATTCCTGTTACAGAACTACTGTGTCCAAACATGAACATAATCGTGATTCAACATTGATTAAGATTAATGAAGAATTAATATGGAATGAAATTTATTTAACTCTTACATCAAATTATCTCTTATAGAAATACACACCTTTTTGTCATAAGTGTTAACGTGGCTTTCTATTTGTTTATTTTCGAAATGATTAACGTAGTAATGACATGTTTAGCTGATACGGTGAATGATAATAGAATTCGGACTAGTTTGTATATTTTCGATGTTACAGTTTCTGGTGAATTGGGTCATATTCTTATATATAAGTAGATAAAAGCTTATCATTCCTACATTTATATACATTTAAGGTGTGATTGTATTGCATGTAAATATGTACCATAAAGTTTAAGACATTAACGTATGTACACTTATCAATGTGCTTCCTTGTTAAGTGTCATTATTTTGACTAATACAAATATATTCGGTTTAATAAAAGCAATATAACGAATAACAAAATGTGTACATGTATAAACAATTAGGCTTGAAGTGAACAATACTATATTCAGGAAGTTTTCTTTTAATTATATTTGTGTTATTAATTTGCATCATTTTTTTGTTGAATGTTTTTTTTAATAAACACGTCTGTATTTAAGAAGTGTTTATGTGCCAATGACGTGAATTGTGTGTTCCTCCTCGTTATATTATGTATGCATGTTTCCGTATCAGTAACTTAATGGTACATCATAGAAATGAAGGGTATATATAGTACTATATACCGTTTGTCGTACATTATGCGGTATAATTTGGTTTATTCGAACGCTATTTAGCTCATCTTTCAGTTATCTACAAGTGATAATTATTATAAATCACATATGGAACAAGAGGGCAATGCTGGCCCTGCAAATGATCACCAGGTAAAAAGTCATTTGGAGACGAACATTGTTAATCTATTTTACATGAGTCCAAGTAAAATCAAGTGACCCTAAGGTCTGGGCCAATTTTTACCCCATGATATGAACAAATTTGAAAGACGTCCACAAGAAGATCTTTTCCAATATAAAATAGAGTAAAAACCGGGGCGGGGCCAATTTTGACCCTGGGGAAATAATTTGAACAAACTTGGTAGAGGTTCACTAGACAATGCTACATACTAAATATCAAAGATCTAGGTATTGTAGTTTTTGAGAAGAAGAATGTTTAAATTCCCTATATAAGTCTATGTAAAATTAAGTTACCCCGGAGCGGAGCCAATTTTGACCTCAGGGGAATAATTTGAACAAACTTTATGAAGTTCCTTTAGACAATGCTACATGTACATACCAAATATCTCAGCTCTAGGCCCTGTGCTTTCGGACAAAAAGGTTTTTAAAGTGTTTTCTATTTGTTGCCACAGCAACCAGAGGTTTAAATGAAAGGATCATTCCAGCAAAGTTTGGTTGCAATCGGCATAGCGGTGTAGGAGGAGATGTTGTTTTAAGTAAATATGGACGTCACTTCACGACACACGACGGACGCTGAGTGATTACAAAAACTCACCTTGAGCACATTGTGCTCTGGACCACTGTTAAATAGTATTACCTTGGGCCTAAACTGACTCTTCCTTTTAAGGAAAACGATTTACTATTTTACTTTATATATTTTGGTTTGTATCATTGTAGCCTAGATACACATCTGCCAAGTATTATCTGATACACATCTACCAAGTATTATCTAACACATTTTAACTTTCACTTCTGACAGTACTCTCAGTGCTTTGATTACACTTGGGATGAGAATATCCAATAGGTGTATTCAAACCAGTCACAGAAATTGCATTATACTTAAAAATACTTGCTTTTTACGCTCTCAAACATTGCACCGATTAGTTCATTTTGACATTATGATCAGCACAAAATTATTTAATGCTGGATGAATTACATATACAGTAAAACATTTGGAAAACAGAATAAGGAAAATCATTTAGATTGGTTTCCCCTTATCCTCAGCAAACTTAAGTTACTAATCCACCAGGGACATAAACTCATAATAACTGATGTATAAATAGTATAAATATTTCACGATTGCGTCTACATAAAAGTGATCGCCTACTGTCACGATGTCGCAAAGATAAATATACGCTATAGTAAATTCGTGAACGTTAAATTATATTTAAATCTCGAAATTTGCCGTACGCGAAAAAAAACTGTCATGATGAATGTCGTAATGAATAATATTCGAGTGTTAACGATATAGCGCTCTATCTAATGTAATAGGATTTGGTCTAAACAAGTATTAACATTGTAGAATCTATACTTTTCTGATCTGCTCCATGCTAATATAAATGTTAATATAATAAATACAACAAGTTAAATGTTTGTACGGTGCAAAATCGCATCCGGCAATTCAATACTAGAATGTGGCCTATGTAACATTTTTGAAGTTTCAGATCAAACGAATTTGTTATTTTGAAACTGATCCCGAAGCTAAAGTGATCATCTACTCCATCAAAAATACAAGCCGTTGATGTTTCATGAATCTCATGAATCTGCTCATATGGTTCTACAGTTCACTAAGTACTCTATATGTAGTCCCTGTTTCCACCCTAAAATTAAAATCAGGGGAAACTATCACCTCGATGTATCAGACGTTGCAATATCTGCTGGAATGCGTTTAAAATATTTAAATAAAGTCTCCAAAAATAATATACTCCGTTGTCTGAGGGTACGTTGTCGTAGAAACCTGGTATAACGGTCCCAAACATAGATTTTCAACTGTAAAGTGACCATCTATATCGAACCATAAAGTGACCGTCTATGTCGAACCAATTATGTCATCATTTCTCACCTGATCGGACATTTTTTGTATTGAGCTCCGAAATCGATATTTAGTTAAAGACAATTGCGTAAACAAGTCAGTGTCCACGCTCGCGATTATAAAATTAGTCTTTGTGAATATGTTTATAATGTTTTGTTTATTTGCGACAACGATATGAAACAGCTACTAGTATTCGGTGAATGTCACGTGATCATTGAGACTATTAGCGAGTCCGATTAACAACTTGAATAATACACAGTCTGTATGTACACATGACACTTAAAAAGTAGTTTTGCTTCATCCTCAGTAACATAACACAATGCTTGATAGTGTACTAAATTCAACGCCATGTTTGTTTACTATAGTAGGATTGGATTCGGTTCGTTTATTGACAAATGGGCAGATTCATTCCCGTCGTTGTTTATCGAGCTCGCTCCATTCTAAGACTATAAATAGCGAGTGCGTCATAAAGCTAACACTAGTTGGTGTGAGTAACACGTGACCTCGCTCTATTTCTGTTTTGTTTATATCACGTGATGACCATTGCGGATATTTCGGGCACTGTCAGTAATCTGCTTCGGTGCAAGAAGTTGCGATTTTGCATTGCCACTTATCACGTGATGACCATTGCGGATATTTCGGGCACTGTCAGTAATCTGCTTCGGTGCAAGAAGTTGCGATTCTGCATTGCCACTTAAAAATTTCATTATGTACAAACCAAACATACATTTTGTTTCAACCACATAAACAGAACCAGGGTTAGTGATAATGAAATAATGAAAGTTATGTACAATGCTTTTTCTCAAATATGGGTTATATTTAAATCACTGCTAACTCAATGCTACGTCTACAAAATTTGACAACTGTGCCTTTATTTCTTGATTTTTTTTTTCAAAAGGCGACAAGGTAACTTATTGATTACTAAAAAATGAAAACGAAATTAATGGTTGAGAGGTTTCAGTGGTTGGAACCCTGATTATAAATGACTGAACGTTTTATGCAATTATATTGAGTGACATCGATGCTACTAATTCAGTGCCCTTATAGTGTAACTTAACCATAACAAACACGCATGACAGAAAAGATGAATGTCTAGAGACTAAGTATGTCACTAATAAAATCCAGAAAAACGGTCAATATTCTATCTTGCACAATCCAAACATAAAATGTAAGTATACCTTGTACATGTATTATACCATAGCACGATATATACCTCGCCTTATACATGCACTATACAATAGTACGGTGTATACCCCGCCTTAAACATGCATTATATCTTGGTATGGTACATAATACACTTCGTAAATATATTATAGCATAATAAGGTACCAACTCCAGCTTGTACATGCATTATGTTATATAGTTGAGTACCTATCTAAGCCTTGTACATTTATTATGTAGCAATAATATTCTCTATTATTATACCTCACGTGACTTATTTACTCTATAGTCTAATGTGACGTCAGAGGGTGACAATCCGTAATGTTACCCTCTGACATTACATTTCGGCCCGCTTGCCATAACGAAACTGCCCTCACGCGCTCACGCGATTTTACCGGATGTCGAATTTTAATCCATCTCTGTCGTATCGAATACTTACCTTGTCTAGACACTTTAGGCACTTTAGTAGAATATACTTGTAGTTTGACATCCAGTTTTGCAGTAGAAATTTTGACAGCAAAAGTAACTATGGTGTCAGAAAGAAGCTTCCTTTTTAATTTCTATTATAGTTTCGTTATATTTGTTGACATGTTTGTTGAATTTAGTGTCTTTCTTAATTGTTTTTTTGTTCGGTATAATAAAATAAATATCACATCCCACATAGGGTGATAGAACGTAATGTTCACCCTTGACAAAGTAATGTCAACCTCGGCTAAAGCCTCGGTCGACATTACTTGTCTCGGGTGAACATTACGTTCTATCACCCTATGTGGGATGTGATATTTATATATTATTAATGAATGGTACCTATCATTGAAGGACACACGTCTACCCTCATCTTGTACATATATTGTAACATTGTGTGATTCCTTGTCTCGTACTGCATTAATCAATTGTGGTAAGGTACCTACCCTCACCGTATACATAAATACAGTGTAGTAGAGCAACCCCGCCTTGAATATGTATTGTAGCATTGTAAGGTAACATGCCCCAGCATTTTATTATATGTGTAGGTACCTACAGCGCTTTGAACAATGCCAACACATGAAATACCAACACATACCTGTATTTTATCAAGGAAGGGTACCAACAATAAAGAAGGAATGGAATGAGCACACAGTGAGATTCCAAGGTGTGTCCCAACCGACTGGCAAGCCTGAGCTCCTCTTTCAACATCCAGACCTCTTATATGCAGTGAAAATTACTTTAACACCGTCTAATCGACTAAGGTTGAACACTGAACAGAGTGATAAAATAATGATACACCGGTAGACGCGACACACGAGATTCGGGCGATATTTGCGCGATATCTTGTGGTAAAATATCGTGCCTCGCTTGATGTTTCGCCGGAATCTCGTGCTTCGCTTCGTGTATCGCTTCGCATCTCGTGTGTCGACATTTAAACGTGACACACGAGAATCGGACGAGACATGACGCGAGGCATGATATTTTACCAAGAGACATCAAACGAGACACGAGAATCGGGCGAAACATCAAGCGAGGCACGATATTCTAGCGCGAAATCTCGTGGTGTTGGATACTGCGACAGCGCAAGATCTCGTGTGACATTATCGTGCCTCGCTTGATATTTCGCCCGATTCTCGTGTCTCGTTTGATATTCAATATGGCACTAACCGGAGTTCGTAGTTTATCGAATCTGATCGAAGCAAAAAAGTAAATGCATTCAGCGACCGTGTAATTATTTAACTTTGACAGGTTAATAAAATTGCACTATACGTACCCTCGCCTTGTATAGGTAATATTTTATAGTATGGTACCTATCATCGCTTTATATATGTATTAAATCATAATGTGGGACAGACATGATTTTCTCATTACACGAGTTATAGGAAAGAGGTGTGCCTATCCTCTCTTCAAATGTACTATATTATCATGGTAAGGTTACTGCCCGCGCTGTGTACATCACTAATACATCACATTTCTGCATTCTGTTCTTCCTGCAGAGTGAAAAATGTTCAAACCTATAACTCAATACCACATACAATATTTATATCCTGATATGTATTAATAAGGCGGAGTAAAATTAGCCCCGCCCCTCCGGTTGCCTTGCACAAATACTAATGTTGAACTACGTCGCTCGTTACAGTTAACTGATTCCCTGTAAACAGTCGAACAGGTTTTAAATGATTGTTACATAGATTTTATATAGTGTTTTGATTTTAAATTCAAAGAAAAAACACAGTTCACGGTAGGTGGATTATATAATAGTAATGTTGTTGTAAATACACAGTTTAATGTTACAGTTACGGCATTAAATTTGATTGCATTTAAATATAGATGTTTATTAAACCGAAAGTATCATGATAGACTAGCAACGAAATGTTCAATGGCGAGTGTAATATGCAACACGTTCCTTCAATTTAGACCTGCCTCCGTGGTCGAGTAGTTGATATAAGCAAACAAACAAACCAACCAACCAACCAACCAACCAAAGTAGACTCGTTCAGTTATAGTAGTACCGAGTTATCAATAAGATTATTTAAACGTGATGGGAATTTAAAACGAAAGTGGGCCTGCAATTATCTTTGAATGAAGTACTGAATACTTGTCGGTTGTTAACAGTTTAATAAAATATGTCTAGATTTAACTAATTGAATGCATGCTCGTTTTGTACAGTTTAATGCGATATGTTAAAATTAACTAATAATAGTTAGCATTAAAAACATAACGACATTGTATTATGTTCTGTATTAAAGCAGATCGATATTGCTGTAAAATTTGTATACATTTGGAATAAATAACATAGGTAAATATAGATCTATAGGTCAAACATTTGGTAAATCTATTATCTGAAAACCAGGGAGGATATTTTACAAATACGGTGAAATATTGATTATTATGTGAATGTAGGTTATACATGTGATCGATGTGAATAAATTTAGAATGTTGAATGCGTTGTAACAAAGCGCATGTAGGTTATTATAAATTATTATAAGCACCGTTCGATTATGAACTGTCACTTGTGCTTAAATACATAAACACTTAATAACTTGGTATGTATTAAACTTGAGTCGAACTTTGTTCTAATATGTACATAAAGCTTCAATTAAACAACTATCGGAATGATAAGTTGCATAAGTTGAGTATTCAAAGAGGCCGGTAATGTAATTAATTAAACTATATATAATATTATGCTAATTGCTGAACTACTTTTGGTGATCTGATGGGAAACATAAATCAAAGTACTGAAAGCACATGGAACGGGAACAACTGTAACAACTGCATAGCGGATGTAGAAAAGCGTTCGTAATGCTTATGTCTGTATCAAATCCCATGCGCGAACTATCATTCGTTTTCCAAAACTCACCCTACATAGAAATCATCCGAACAAGATCAGAACCTTCAGAGATTTGATATATATATAGACACATTATCTTATGTCTGACAAAAACAACACGCGTATTAATTTGGGACAGCCATTAAAACTATCAACGATAGAAAGTAACGACAATAAACCGAAAACGTAATTTGTAAAACTGTATTGGTAATTTGATATATACAAATTTCTTGTACGACATTACATAGTTACAGTGTGTTGCACAGAGGACAAGTAAATATAGAACTTCTTACCATGATCTTGACAAAATAGGTTAGTATAGATTAAGGTCTCGGGAATGGATGTCGTGTCAAATCAAGCTTCAACAATTTAAAGATTAAAAAACTATACCATGATTATATACTGAAATAAACCCACTGTATAAAATCCACAGCAAGCGTAATAGAACAAATATTACATTTGGTTGGTTCTTTATAAACCAATATCGCACGTAATGTACAAATTTGTGAACAACGATAACTACTCTGTATTTTGGAATATATTACAACAAATAGCATTAAAATGACTATAAATGTATAATCCAGGGAACTGTGCCTCGGATGTTTAATACGCCATAAATAAAAAATGAAAATAAGCATCAACATTCTGAGGCATAGTTCACTAGATTAACATTTCCGCTTCAAAACTGAAATCCGTCATTAAATAAGGCGGTATCTTAATTCGAAAATGACACCTACTGTGTTTTTTTTGTAAGCGAGTAAGTAAGATAAAAGTGTCAGATTATTATCGTCTCACGAAATCACTTAGCAGACTACTACTGGATCACAATTGCAGTTTATCACTGAAAGTTCACTCGAATTTTATTATGTAAGCTAACTGTGAGTCGATTTTATTGTTCATAGTTTATTTAATGAACATGATATTTCAAATTGACATTTTAAATTTTACTTTGTGAATGCGACTAATATTAAATCTATATATTTTTGAACCGGAATAGTTTAGAATGATAACAAAATCGTATTCAGTGTCGGTAATTAAATTACATGAATAAATTGACATCCCTTCTCTTATTTCGAATAGCTTCCCTGTTTCTTAATGGTACCTGGGGTAAAGAACCGATACAAACCAAAAGAATTTCGTGTCATTTTCCGAACAAAGTACTGGGCTTGGTTGTAAAGATTGGAACAACGAAAAAGCCGAGATTCGAACACAAAGCCTTTCGCCTGGAAGTCCAACATGTGACCACCACACTAGACCACCTATCCACCCTTTTTATGTTCAGAACAAAAATTATTTCCATACAATAATTTCATTCAATTATCCGTAATTTTACTCCATTTTGATTGCATATTCTCTTGCACATTTACCCAATGCGAAATGTGTACTTCACTATCGATTTTATTGCTCGTTAATCATGTGCGTTCAATAAAAATTAGGTCAGCATATTTCAATCGGTTCTGTTTTCTATACACTGTCATAAAAACGTTCCTCGATCCAAATTTCGATTATGAATTTTGATTATCATTTGTTTGAAACAAAATGTCTAATTAACTATTACAAGCAATAGATTAAACTAAATATAAGAAATAAAAATATTTTTTATTTTATACTTTTAACAAAAAAATTATATCAAATAATCGGTGGTGGCTTATGAATATAAGCTAATTAGAGGAGCTCGGTTTTGTCTAACGGTGTT
Source organism: Lutraria lutraria (assembly GCA_964023205.1). Lineage (NCBI taxonomy): Eukaryota > Metazoa > Mollusca > Bivalvia > Venerida > Mactridae > Lutraria > Lutraria lutraria. The sequence goes on from OZ026849.1 coordinate 8,800,865, forward strand.
TTCAACAGTCGGTCAGGAATTGTTACTGCATAACGAAGACCTTCAGTAGGCGACTGGATGTAAACTCGGGCTTTTAGTACGACAGCATGAGCCACTGCACTCTACCCATTGTGCCCACATTACAGACATTCATTGAACATGTTAAACTTTTCTTATCAATATGTTTCAGTCAATTTTGTTCCGAATATCCCTCTACTTGACCTAGTATATTAAACTGAATAATTTCGTCACGCCTCAAAAAACATGGTCGATCTATACGAACGTCATCATCATGTTTTCGTAATACTTGCGTAGTAAGAAAAACAAACACAATGGCGCGGATTTTTTTCTATATTTTTACATCTCTTTGGTCAATTTCATTGCTTAAAAGTTTTATACGTTTTATACATGGATACTAATATATTTTTCACAAGGATGTCTGCCGATATTTTACCTGCGTCTTATACATAGGTGCGACATAAACACGAATGACCACGGCAATTTATAATGCCAAAAAATTATTGTTTTAAAGTTTTCTAAATTGTACAAAGAATCTGTTCTGCGTTTTAAAAAAGTCATCGGGCAGTTTTATCACTACGGACGCGACTGAGAGTAAAATGTTTCATTTTTTGGCATTGTAAATTGCCACCCTACAGAATTACACGATGTCTTTCAATATCTAATTGCAGCAAAATATAACATTGATTTGTAAATGATCCAGCATTGCAGTAATGTACATTGCATATTAATTTTAAGTAATACACAATAGTATCGGAGCAGTACAGGAAAAACTCGGAAATCAACCGAAAACATATCGCTCCGCTAGGTGGCGCTTTTGAGCGGTTTCCATGACAATATCATTTCTGCGTTAGCCAATACCTCAAAATTTGTTCGTGCAAAATTTATTTATTGTACGTTGACGTCTAAAAAGTGACAATTTTTCTGGAGGAAACCCGCGATCCACCTTAACTGTGTTATTCAAAGTTGTTAATTTAATAATCATTTGCACTAATGTTATGCGTGTCATTATGTTTTATAATCGATGAAATTCATTGGTGAATCATTGATGATATATGTAAATCGCTGCACTGAATGCATTTTTAGCCGGTATATATATGTCGTTGCTGTATATATCTATTTATACACGTACGTTTTGTCTATTACGTCATTTTGCTGTCGTTGCAGTTCACATCACTGACGAAATGGCTGAGCCAGGACCATCAGAAGGTCAAGTAGATGGTAAAAGGAAGAAAACAAAACAAGAGCAATGTAACATGTGTGAAGATAATCAATCAGTAGGATACTGCTCACAATGTGAAATGTACATATGCCAAGCATGTTTTGATCTACACAGAAAGAGCAAAATAAGTAGAAGTCACGTTCTTCTTGATGCACCAGATTCAACAGAAAATTCAGATTGCTACGAAACATGCACTGAACACGACCAACAACCTATGAAATTTTACTGCACGAAACACAATTTTATTGGATGCGCATCATGTATGTGCGTTGGACATAGACTGTGCAATTATGAAGACATTGCCGAGGTATCAAAAAGGTTTCAAGAAGAGTTACTTGAAGAAATCCAGAGCTTAGAACGCAACATTAAGGAATGCATAGATAAAATCGCAGAACAAACAGAGGTTACTTCCTCGATGAGACAATCAGCTGAAGATGATATTGAGTCATTCACAGAGTCCTTAGAAACATATGTAATGGAAGTAAAGAATATTGCCTTTGAAAACGTCAAAAGTAAAGTATTAACAAATAAACACAATCTTGATAAGCTGCAGGATGATGTTGAAGCTATTGGATCACAAATTGGTGAGGTTACTGCTACTTTGAGAAATGAAGAAAGAGCTAATAAGCTCTTTATTTTGGCTGTGGAATATAAACCGAAAGTTGCTTCGTTACGTAATACAATATCTTCTCTTGATCACAACGTCATAACAGAATTCTCGTTCCAACCTAGCAAGATTTTGAATGATTTTGCATCAAATGCACGACCACTTGGTAGATTGACAGATACTAATCAAGGTAACGACAGGTTATCACGATATCAGTATATGTGCATTTAGTGCATATATGATTATTGTTTTCCTTAACCAAAAACACGCATCCATTTGTGCCTGTTGCTGCTTATTTGTCCCCTTCCGTATCGGAGGGGACTATAGTGTCTATCGATGTCTGTCTGTCTGTCCGAAGTGATATCGGAACATAACATCAGTCAGGGGTGATGGATGTCGATGAAAGTTGGTACATGCCCATTGGCTAGCTTAAGGGATAGCCCAGTGTGGGATTGCATATGGGGTCAATATGTCGAATACCTAGGTCACTGTTAATAAAAATAGCAAGTTAGTTGTCGGATGATAACTTCAGTCAGCGGTGATCCATTTGCTTGAAAGTTGGTAAATAAGTTGTTGTATAATAAATTCACATTTTTCAATTACAATGATTTCTATAACACAAATAACATTGTAATATCATCACGGCCAATATTAATGACAAAACGCATTCTAACGCGATCCGCTGTTTTTCTCTGTTTACATATAGTAAAACCAACCCACGCACGTATAATCTACGCTAGAATGTAGCTAGTATATCTCCTCCCTAGCAAATCAATACGTAAGTGCATAACATCTGATTACTATAACGTGTGATTGGCTAAACATTACGGCATAACGTCATAGAAAAATGACGTCAGTTTTGCGTCAGGATGATTTCGTACTCCGCTTTTACATGTGACCCCATTATTTAGATAAAATGATCGTCATTAATCAATTTAGACTGCTGCTGCTGCTGTATAAACATTATGACAGGTAATGACAGGGGAAATGCATTACATGCAATACTGACACCTAAAGTATCATTCCCATGATGTAATCGTTCGGTGGAGAACAACATCAAAGCCTTAAATTGAAAATTACGGTTTTTACAATAGATGATGAACATGATCTAGAAACTATTCTCATGAAGGAACAAGCGCGGGCCGATATGCTGTCTCAGCAACTGAATGTTCAAAGAGAAGAAGCTAAGGTAAAATATACAATGTGATGTTTCACATTCTTGCAATTACATGTATATGTTTTAAAAGTGTCATATAAACTCGATGTAAACTATGTTTAACTTGATTTAATTCTATATTAAAAAGGACCATAAATAATCGGAGGAAGACAATCCGGATGACATAAAAGTAACATATCTTTATTATAATAACTATGCATATTTTAGTTATCAGTTATGTATAGTGAAGTATTGACTATTTCATTCAGGATATCAACTGAATACAAACATATATAAATATGCATTTCTTGATATTATCAGCAGTACCACCATACAGTGTTATAATTGTACTAACATACAGTTATTAAATTAAATACAAATAGTTCGTAACTTATTTGTTCGTCCATCCGTTACTAAACCTTGTCTGGTCAATAAATGGAGAGCTATTTGGCCTAAGGTCATTGGTCAAAGGTCTTACCATCCAGTTGGCCTTTAGGGGTCATCCGTGTTATACAAACACTTTTTGTTATACTAGAGTCATACATAAATAACGTTGACTAATATAACCCCCAGTAGCATATGTTAAGTCGAATGATCAACCATGCTTCTTTCTTATTTCTTAAATTGCATTGAAATGAAGTTTTATGAATGTCTTTACTAACGAAATTTCATAAACACACCACATGTAGACCTCTATATGATATGACAGACAACATGTAGACCTCTATATGATATGACAGACCACCAGTTCATGACTGCACTGCATTTATACTCTTCCTTTCGTTTGATGATTATTATTTCCATGTTTATATATAATTATATATCACACTTCAAACGAAGCAGAAAACGTTTTTGTTACACGGGTGTGATTGTTACTTCGTGTGTACTAATTATAAATACTTATACATAGAATGCAATGGCTGAAAAAAGAAGACTTCAAAAGAACAACGACGAAAGAGAGGTAATTTATCGTGTAGTTATTTGTTTTATTTAATATTCTCAATCTATCATGTACAACTTAATCATATACCCTATTACAATTGTGTTAAAATGTGCTTGTCTTGTTTTATTGACGGACAGATATTATGTAATAACTTTGGAACAACGGTAAATACCATAAGATTAAACAATATCTAAATAAATGTTTTAATTCCTTTGTATTACAGAATACAATAAATGGTCTGATGAAGACGTTAAAAGCCATAAAACAAAATCACGAAGTAAGTAATGGTACGATACAATATGTATTAAAATGTTTATTAAGCAAATACAGACTTAAAATCTAAGAAGGAACAACCTCTTTTCATATGATTTTATGAAGAAATATTAACGGATAGCGACGTGGCCGTAATATAGTCATGTCGTATAGTATATTTTCGTTAATGACTAATGTTCATTACATTAAGTTTCAGTCGTGAAGTTTATGTCCATACTAAACAATTTTAGAATAACATTTCATGGGTGTACAATAGTTTCGATACACATGTGATTATATTGCACCAAATGTAGCTGAACACAAACACATTATAAACAGAATAGCATCAAACGTTACGTTCTCAAACAATTATCTCGTTGTGATGTGTTCCAATGCAGTAGTTGTCTGACGATAGATATTACATTCATCATGGTATTAAAATTGAAGCTTAATTATAAGAGTTATATGGCAATCGTAAATGACTGTGAATTACACTGTGTCAGTGTGATTGTTTACCGAATCTTCTCGATTTACCCACGAATGCCGTTGTATAACTTGGAAGTTAATAGATATAGTGCTTTTCTTCATTTTCCTTATATTAAGAACATTATAAATTAACGACAAACGTGGATATAATTACTCATTAAGAATTTTATGTATATTCATATATATATATCCATGCATTGAACACAATTCTGGTCTTATGTACACGATGTTTAACAAACGATAAAAAATGACAGAATAAACCCTGTGTTATGTGTTTATTTGATGTTAATACATTACAGACAGAGATGTCTAAGGATACAAAGAAAATTGACGATTTGAAATTGAAACTTGGTGTATATAAATGCTTTTTTAGAATGTGACAGTATAAAATGTATTTTATACACTATGATAAATGTATTATTCACTGTTGAAAACAATAAGTTTAATTAGAATACTATAGACCAATCAGTTGTCAAAATTAAGCTGTTATATTACGTAATTCATTACGTCTCTTATATGAACGTTTTACACATGACACGTGTATTTATCAGTATTGTTTTTCACAGGACACGAAAATCAAGATGCAAAATATGGAAGGAAAATATAGTGCTATTACAGCGAAATTGGTAAATAATCAATTACAATTTCAATTGCATTTAATGTCTATTATTCATTAGTTGAATATACATAACCGCTTAGTTAGTGTCAGGACTGCTTATTGAATTCAGACATCAAAAGACGTGTTTGATGAAATAACTGTATGGTCGTTATATGCATAAACTAAAAAGGGTATTGCGGAGTACATATATTTTCCCTATGATTCATTTTAATCAAAGCGTCTAGAAGGATAGAGGTAGAAGGATATTTCGGACGCTATGTACACAATGTCAAATAATAACACTAGATGTAAAAATGGTAATTTTCTATTGGTCCTATTAATTCATGTTGACCTTTTTCTCATTCTGAAGAGAGTGACAAGGACCATACTTGATTAAACAAAAACTCGTAATTCAAAACAATATGTGTAAAATAAAAAGAAAAAACATCTATACAGTACCCAACTGATTTAGATCTAAACTCCAAAACCACTTCATGATATCAGATCCCCATGCAATGAATCACACGTTGTTAACAATAAAATTGATAGGAACCTAGTCATTTAGATTATTGTACCGTACCAGCTGTCACTGTATAACTTTAGTAGAATAAAGTATTACTTACATTATTATTAGAAATAAGGTGGTGTGTAAAATGCATTCAGTGAATGTTGCTCAGGCAGCGTTACATTTTAAATCTACATTGACGACACTACAATATACATATTTCAGCCTGAAATCACTTTGCCATGTGGTCATAGCAGTTTTATTCAGTTGATGATAGAGAATAGAACCATCAGATGTGACGTTTGTAAAATTACATATGGTGGTATGTATTTATTACTGTCACACAGCGTTAAGTGTTGCCACAGTTAAGAAATATTTAAATTCAAATAAACATAATAGATCTTTATCGTAATTGTTTCTAAGGCGTCATATAATTATTTATTTGTATTATCGCATTAATGATTGATATATACTTGAACCACAGATGGAAATAAAATTATGTAAAAATATATTGTAAATCTAATATATCAAATACACATGCTGTATGCTATACATAAACATATCTTCTACATTTTAGATCAGCCCGACGGATCAATAGAGACAAGTTTTCAAGATTTCCATAAGATAACAATGAAGTTTCCTAAGGGAACACAATCGGTAAGAAATGTGTGTGATTGTTATACAATAATTATTCTGTCTAGATATTACAAAAGCAGTTATTTTAGCTCTATATGAGTAGCTCTTTATTGACATTACTTGTGGAACAAATACTGTGCTATTATGTTTAAACGGTTGATTGTGGATTGCCGACGTTCAAATCAGTGGTGCATTTGGCGTTCAGGTGATAAAAAGCATGTATATAGACTTGTCCCCCGCGCCTCTGAATTTATAAGGGCTGTGTATTGTCCGTCCAGTCGCGATACAACAAAACAATACACAGATTTGGTTTGCGAATCTTCTGAGCTTAATATCTATTGAGCATTGTAATAATATTTACTTGGTAGTCATCCTCTCAAACTAATAAAGAACTTCATATCTAGAAGCGGAAACGCAAATAACTTCAGAATTCTTCAGTTACAGGTATGACTTACATAAATTGATAGAAATAACAATAATCTGCAAGAATGTGCCTTGAACATTCAGTTTTAAATGTCAACGTTTAAATATTAAAACTATTTTATTGCCGATTGATTAATTTACTAATATTCAGTGTCAATGTACTTAAGCCATATCCAATCCGTATATACAACTACATCAGAACAGTTTGGAAATCGATCTTTATGACGGACACCGTAGGTGACGAAAGTTGTATTCAGTTTAACTAGCCAACGTCTTCTAGACATACCAGTGCAATTATTTGTTCACCGAAATTTATCCACCATTACACTAAACTGGTTCCCGACGTCTTGTCTGTACAAAGCATTTGGTGCAGTGCAACATGGAACGGGAACCAGTTTACCATTACACTAGTTTCTTTTTTCCGCTTGGGAATAGTTGGGAGAAATAAAACATTTAATGCACCTTTCAGAAAAGGTATGTTGAAATATTTACCTTCATATAAAGAGCTTTCTACCTACCGGTTTATTTTGGTCACATAATTATGTTGTATCTACTTGGCAAAAACGAAATGCGAAAATACTAACTTCATTCGAATCTATTTTCGAAATGTCAATATGGTGCACACTTTAATTCTTTCATCTAATTATATATTATGTTATTTTTAATTCATCGTTAAAAAATCAAGTTAAACAAAACATAAAATGAATTTAGGATTGATTTCTTTTGACAACTTGCAGATTTAAAGCACGCACGCACGCACTCACTTGTTTCACTATGTTACCGAGGTTTTCCATTTTAAACTGTACCTCACTTTGTATGCCATTAACAAAGAAATCTAACCGAGGTATTCCTCGGTATGTACCTCAGGTCCCCTAAAAAAACCTTTTTAGGGAGAAATTGACTGGCAATGACTTATACACAACTAATTGAGATATAAGCCTAAGACTAAATCCATGTAAAACCTTGTAAATGGTACCGTTAAATTGTCACATAATTGCACGACCAAAAATCTACCTCGTCATGATAGCTACACAAACACACCTGCACGTAAACACGCATGCACGCACACACACGTAATATTTTGTTTCTGTTTTCATTAAAGATATATAAAGATGATGAAAAATTCGCGAACCCTCGCGAAACTTCCTAATGTTTGTGAACGAAGTGTTGTTTTCTAAATATAAATAAAAAACCGCGATACGACCGATACGGGACCTTCCGATACGCATATCGTTCAGCACTGTACCGGGACGTACCGGTACGCAGCCATATCGGGACAGTCCTATAAAATAACACAGTATCATAAAGTCAGTTTGTATTGTTTCAGCAACTAAACGTCAGACCTGGTAAAGCATATAAAAAAATGGAACATTCATGTTTTCTGGCAAATGATTATGATGGGAACATACTACTTCACATGATAAAATTAGCCTTTGAACGCGGGCTCGTCTTTACGATTAATAATGATGGAAGCGTTTTTGTTATTTCTTTGAAACTGAAATACTTGATGTGTCTATATTGATCTATCCAAACTGAGTCTTATTAGTTTTTTTCTCTTAAACTTAAGTTTCAGAAATTTAAGATTAGTCAAACAAGATCTAAAATTGGTCTGTCGTATATACGATTCGCAGTCAGTGGTTCAGATTGTTGTCAGACATTACATTGTAGAGCGAAAAGCACTTACAAAAGGATTCTGCGTGTTTCGATGTAATTTTCTAGTTATTAAAAATCCTATAATCGTGAAGCACATTGAATAGTCCAATGTTTTTTAATGTTTGTCTATGAATACGTTAATAACGATAGCCATATCGAGGTTATGTCTTAACTGGCTCTATTTTTCTAATCTGAATACAACGAACTCTTATTCACAATTTGTACAAAGGCATGTACAAATCGTCATTAATTTTCATTGACTGAGTAGACCCTATATAATACATTTTGGTTAAACTTAATTTTTTTTCTTACGTCTGTATTTTTGACCTTGACAAGAACACGACTATGTAGAAACATTTTATATTGATATTGTGATCAGGGGTCATCTTTGACCTAATTCACAATTTTAAGTATTATTATATAATTGATGTTCTGAATTAATCTTAAAATAAAAAAAATATATATATATACATGTGACATCGTAAAGTATAGGGTCAACGGATTGATGCAATGACTAAGAAAGATTATGTTGCAAATCCGTCTGACTGCGAATATCTCAAAATTGTGGACTTAACGTACTTTCTACTCACCATTGTCAATGTAAATCAAATTAGATTGTCTGATGATATTGAGAAAATGTACTAATTAATAAACAGTTCAAATTATTTTGGACCGTTGTCCGGCTGCAATTTCATTCAATTTACCGAGTTATACATTTATATGGCTTACACCCCGCAGAAATTTTGGTCCGTTCGGGCATCTTGAATAGTATAGAGTAAGGTCGCTTCTGATAAACATCTGCCCTGTGTTAGAATATTTTACAATTTTGACAAAACAATACATTCATTTACATGTTTCGTTAACAAACTTTTTTCATATTCGTCTGACATATGTATTGTTGACTTACTGACGGAATCGACATACCTTTTAAAAAATATCTCAGTATTTCATTTGTTTTTTATTTAATCTATTCCATGCTTGCTATGTAAACGCATACATCATATCAATACATATAGTTATGGTTGTGTCTTGTTTATACAGAATAGATGACATCCTTAGTCGATTCGAAAGGAGTTGCTTGAACTTAGGCCAAACATCATAATACCTAGAACGTTTTCAAAACAATAAAATATAAGTTTCCTCAGCAAAATGTGTACTGTTAACATAGAAACAAAATAAATTATTATCTAAAGACATAAAACCATCAACATTTAATGCGCTTTTAAATTATGCCTTCATTTGACAACACTGTTATTAGAAAATGAATGATATCCTAGTCACATTTCAATATGTCAACGGGAGATGTCGGTACATTGATGGTTCTCCAGTGTCCGACGATTTTTCATTCGCACCTTTCAAGTCCTGAAAAAGACGGTGGTCGGAAGGTACCCGATTTGTATTTGTCCAGAGATGGACGATATGCGATGGAACGAATGATCAACGGGAGCCATCAAGTATCCCAATACCCATCTGATCATCGGACGATGTTACAGATATCGTACGGGTACTCATTACCCCCGGTTGGACGCCGACCAGTAAAGCGTGGGAATAGACGCCCATGATTATGTCACTAAAGTGGCTGCGATTCAGCACGAGTTTATAACTTACAATGCATTCAAAGCGCAGATTAAACTAAAAATAAGTTAAGCATGTTGTACATTTTATCTTTCATGTTTAAGTGATAAGTTAAATTTACCTAATTGATGTGTGCGTTATGTTATCTTCCATTTAGCATTGCAACATCGTTTTTTTTTATTCGCAAACTTCCTTTTCTGTTATCATACAAATATAAGCAATTTAGGATGCATTTTTGTAGTAACTTTTCTAAGTTAATAGCATCCGTTAAAGATATCATTTTATAAGTTTAAATATTGCGTCCATAGCAACAGTTCCTACTATGACTATTTTTTCTTGAAATTATTCTTTGATTTGTAATATATACAAATATAATGTTATTTCATTGATTTACAGAAGTCAATTTAAATCAAAACATAATATATGTTCTTATCTAAATTTCCTCCACTTTTGTTCACGATATAGACTGTACATTGGTTGAAAATAACCAGATATGTCACATATGATAAATGATTCAATCTAATAAGGATGTTCATTAATTGACATCAAATTATTTTATAACATATATTTGTCGTAATAATTGTGCTCTCAGGAAATTAGTCTTCTCATTGATGTGTAAATTCATAAATGAAAACTTAACAAAAATCATCAATTATGCGAGATAACTCAGAATATTGGCGTAGACTTAAATCATATAAGTTACCATAACCACCAAACGGAGATAAACATGAATAGTGTCGACATCGTGTTTTATCACAACTGTAATATATTATATCCTTATACTGTGCAATCTATAAAATACTGATTTACGTGAGGAAAGGAATTCAATAGTTTACATTTTCGACAGTTTGAGATTTATGTATTGCTTAGATTACTGATTTTGATACTAAACTATACAAGGTTATTTCATGATACGACATTATAAAATTTAAAAAAAAAATCAGTCACATTCGATCTTACACAAACTCCAATGTCACATACATGAGTTGTTTGTGTTATGTTTGCACGATGTCAAAAGTAAGGTCTTTGTATAATGAACATGCTGACGACAAGTTCAAGTAAGCCATTGGCGAAGTTTAAGTATAATGATAAACGAAATTATCATGTCGGCATAAGTATGTTGATTATTACATACAGTAGGTGATATAAAATTTATTGTCTAAAGGTATTATTTTTTAAAGTATCTTTTCTTTTATTTTCAGAGAAATTCCGTATTATCCGTAAGTACTTATCATTCATATGAACAAACAATAAATATAGCTCAGTAATATTATACTCATTAATGAACAACATTTTTTAATCAGGCATTAGCTTCGTTTCATCAGTCCTGTCAGTACAAACAATGCGTGACAGTGATGGTTTTAACTCTTTTTCTAGTATTTGTGTACGGTAATACTCTCCTTCAACTGTTTTTGAACAGGGTTGCTTGCAACCTTGTTCTTAGTTACTACCAGTTTCCGACGCTCACAGAATCTATAGCAGAATCTAAAAATAGATTTCATGGCTCCCCTATCACAACCAATGAAAATCGCCAAACGCCAAAAAATAGTTCCAAGGAGAAGACGGTAATCGGTCATGTCTGCTTCACACTATCTATATAAAACGACTATGGTGTAAAGATTATTATGTACTATATGTTGCTTACAAAAGTCGAAAGTGATGAGATTACTGCGCAGTTGAACAATTGACAGCTGGTTTGTATGTATATTAAAAAAAAACTCTTCCATTGCATGGAGATGGTGGGCCAGCGGTAAGGATGCTCGCTTACGGAGTGAGACGTCTAGGTTCGATACTCTGTAGTAGCATAATTTTTTTTATTTATATGAACTTTTTTTTTCAAATAATTAGCTAAGATATTAAAGAGATAGCATAATTGTGTTAAAAAATGTATTTCAATGAAATAAAAAACAAATCTACATGAAAAGTCCAAATCATAATTATATACAGTTTTCATGAAAATTGATAAAAACAATATCAATAATCAACAAACTGCCTAAAACATGTAAATAAATGACTATTGTTTTCAGTGATAAGTAAAAACCAATGAACAACGGTCGTGGCTATGTGTGTGGCACTCTGTTGCTGATAATACAAATGTCTAACCTTAGCATCAAACTCTGTTCTTCCAGCGCTACCAGCGCTTTGATTCCCGTTGGCACAATATGTAAACGAGAGAGTCAAAACGCACACATTGCAGCCACACCATAACTTTCGCGCTCTTCTTAGCACAAATGAAGTTGGGTCCCTGACTTTCTTGAGACCCTCACACAACATCATTCTTCCTATTCGGCTGATTAAACAGATATGTAATGCTTTCGTCAGAGAAAATACAATGTTCCCAGTCTTGAGGTGTTGGATGTTTGTATTTTCTTGAAAATTCCAGTCGTTTTTCATTTGAGATTTCGTAAGAAGCTGGGATTTTTACGCTTGAAAGGCTTCCATTTTCTGGTTTTCCGGAGGTTGTTGCGCCCAGTGGTATGACTAATACTTTCTCCAAGGCTTTTTAAACGCTTTGAACTTTTTCTAGTAGAATTTCCACGTTTAAACTTGACCGTGATGATCACCTTCTTTGCCCTACCCCCGATTTTGCTACGTCCTGTACGCTTAAAATCAGACACATGTCCTAAAAGCACCCATCTGGCTTTCCATTTTCGCACCCGACGCTCAGGTTTCGCAAACGTTTTGCAATGTCTGTATTGATAAGTCCCAATTCAGAAAATGCCAGCATTAGATCCCGTTCTTGTTCAGGAGACAGTTCATTTTCAGGAACGGATTTTGAATTTATAGCCGGCATTTAACTTCGTTTATTTACTTCCGTATTTACAATTTCCTTTGTAACGGTGCGTGTGTAAAACGAACGTCATGATACTATGGTAAAACGACACTAAATTAATGCGGTATGACGAATATAAAATTCCATTAAAATCGTAGCAGGGTCCGGTGTCATAATAAAGCATGAAAAAGCGGAACAAACTTTCTTTACACCCTTTATCTTGTTATGCACTGGATTGTATAATGCTTGGCAGGCAGTCATAAAGTTGACATTTGAATGGTCGCTCTATGTTATCATGTCTTACCAAGTTTATCTTCACTGAAACCTTGATAACCATTCCTTCGCAATTTATGAAAGTCTGTACCTTGATTTCTTTTGTAAAATTGAACATGTACTGGTTTGTGTATGCGATGCATTCGATTTAAGTGTGAAATCGACATATCAAAATAAAACACAATTTTGAACATATGGCATTGCAGAACATTTTCAAATAATCGGTCAAGATTGCATTTTGGTTAGGCAACATAAACTGTACATGAATATATGACATTAATCAAAGGATGAATTAGTCAAACAAATAGCATACATTGTTATTAGGATTACCGCCTTGAATATGTTGTGCAAAGAGTAATTCATGAACAGATTACATAGTTAGTACTTATATCTTAACGCAATACAATCTTATACGTCAATAAATATCAGTATTTGATATTATTCCTTTATCAATTCAAGCGAAAGGCTACAGTAACAATATGTCAATATGTTAAGTCAATGTTATTTTATGAGTAAAATTGTCAATCTCAGATATTGCATATATCATAAGTTCGTGTAATTTAAAAACTTAACATTTATGAAAAATATACAACGTCTGAATAATTGTATGTTCACATTTCATATATTAATATGACTCTAATTTTAATTTCAGGCGTGCCATGTAAGTGTTGCTTTATATCTTTTCACATGTAAGGAGGCAGCAGTCGTAGTTTAGAAATAAGTGCGCTGGTTCGAATGCCAATTTCTTAGTTCATTTTGTGAACATGCTACAGAAACAAATAAAGAATGATTATCTAAATTGTTCACACGTACACTTACAGCCATTTTTGATCAGACAATCTTTATATTCCGTGTCTTCGAACATTGTTTAATGAAATAGATTAAAACTTCACAAATGTTGTTTGGCTACATTAGCTGCACGGAAATGATAGAATCCTTCTATCATAACGAGCCAGCAGTTGTTTGTCTTCTGCGAGGAAGATTTCTCTATTTTGAACGAGGAAAAGCTGGTAAGCAAAATATCGATATATATTTTGATTTAGCAGTTGTAGATTTCCATTCACCATTAAAAAGAGACTTGTGATTAAAGTTCTAAAATTATAATTCTTCATGTTCATTTTAATTCATATTCTCTTTTATTTCTTCTTTAAATTCACCGTATGTATTTGTACTGTTAAATTGTGTTTACATCAACTGTCTTTAATGCTGGGCTTTTACGAACAAACGATTATACGAGTACTTATATTATGTTTACACCTTCGTGCACTCCGTATTGTTTTATTATCTTAATTGCGGTTTTGTACATTTACTTTTCATCTTAAAACAAAACTTACAACTTAACAGAGTTGTTATTAAGTAAATACGTCCAATAAAAGATGGAACGATAACTCATATTGTATTGTTAGGTTATATATTTAATGTCTCAGATTTTTTATCAAGCTTAATTCTAAACAAGATAAATATACACTATAGTATTAAACATATTAAACAATCATCAAACAACCATCACATGACGACGCTTTGTTGTATAGTAAAATCAGATTTCAATACGTATATGATCAAACAGCTTAATACAAATAATAAATGATTTTGTATGAATAAAACCAAAGTATTAAAAAATACAAATGTGGGAAAATTACATTCAACTATCTTGAAAGTGGTGATTATTCGGGACGCTACAGTTACATGCCATGCCCCGTTAAGCAGTTGTTTTGCTTTGAACTTTCCTGCTATTAGTTTTAAGAAGTACATTGACCAAATTATTAATTATTTCTCTTTCAGCGGCGTGTTGTAAGTATATTTGTATTTCTGAAACAGATTTATCTTCTAGTTGTGTGTCGTACTGATTGTGGTTATATACTAGTAGTAAAATTATCAGGCAGCTCTGCATTACACCACTTATAAATACACACATTGTTCATTATTTGAAGCCACACTTATACCGTTAGCAGTTCAATCGCATCAAAACATAAGCATTTATCAATATAGTTGGTTATTGCTTTTAGAATCCCTTCTCAGAAAATACATGGATCAAGATTTGTTTCTAATCAGTTTGAATTACGTTATATATATATAATGATCTCTGGCATTACTATCATTTGCGTTGATAATAAAAAGATTCTCGGTGGCCGGTTTTTTATCGTTATATTTGATATTCGGCTGCATATTATTTTAATTTTAAAATGAATTATTTCAGCGCTTACTTGGGTTTAGAAATAGTTCTTTAATACAATATACACATGTTGCATAGCTATTCATTTCATTATTTAGACCTATTTGTTGCATTGTTTTGTTATGCATTTATTTTCTTGTAATTTCAATGCTGTATTTTCTATGCAAGATCGATTACTTGAGTGACTTGACACACTCAAATTGATGAAATAGTTATAATATATAGCATAAATAGGCATAAATATCGTTTATGAACTGAAATCTGTAACTGTTTTTAAGATGTGAACAGCATTTCCGTTGCCAACGTTACCTTGAATGTTTGTTTTCTGTCATACATTGCCGATTAAAGGTTTTCGAAGACTAATACGAAGTGTTAAGGATCTTATTTTAGATATTTCATTCTTTTGTATATCCATTAAGACATTTACAGGTGAATTTTTAAAAATATATTTTACCGTTAGTTAAGAGAGTTACAACCATGTTTGTTCCTCTACCCCTAACGTAAAATAGTGCCTCAGATTCAAATGAAGTCACTTTTATGAAAATTGGCCTATCTCTCTAACAGATGATACAATAATGGCAAGAATGTGTATAAGTCTAAGGGTAACAAGTGTTTAGTCAATTCAAATTGTTTATACGTTGTTTGGAATTACTATGTTGCAGAAAAAGTGATAAATGTAACCCCGCCCCTTTAAGATCTAGTCAAGATTTTAGCCTTTTACCCGAAGGTAACAAATTGATAAATATCATTAAAATAAAAACTAAAGCAGGACAATAGCTGATTTTTTTCAAACTTTACTACTATGTGTGTATAATGTCTACACCAACTTTTAAAAAGTTTCACCGTCCGGTTTTGAAAAAAAAATGTGTCAGAAATCAATAGTTACTTGATTCTCGTTAATTAACCATGTATAAATTCCAATAAACTAGACAAAAAATGGACTAAATATTTTCTTCCATATTACTGTATAAATTCATGTTCTTAATACGAAACATTACCTAAAAACTAAAAAACAAAGAAAAAGTATGGTCCCAGTTGGGTTTGAACCCATGTCCCTCAGGAATATGTCAGTAAAATTCATGAAATTGAGTACTCTTCAAAGTGGAGGTTTCGAATTAGAGATTTAAATCCTTACTGAAATAATACTTCTTGAAAGAAAAGCATTTGTGTGATATGCTCACAAATTCAGGTGCTTGTAATTCTGTTAGTTGAATATTTATATGGTTAGTAGCTTAATAACTGCCTAACTTAATGTGACAGTTCCATATACGATCAACTGCCTGATAATGCATTGAACTATTAGTCGTATATTTATTTTTGTATAGTGCATACATATCAATATCAGAAGGTTTATTTATATATATACATTTGTAATTCATGGATGGTGTTACACAAATACATTAATGACATGTCATGTGTTTCATGGCAAACATTGACGATATAAACACACAGGACGATGTCTTGTATGGAAGAATATATATGTATACATTACTTGTAGTATTTGGTAAACATATGTATACATGGGACACATGTATACCTTAATTATGATCATTAACCATGGACTTGTGTAAAAGCATGCACGTCTTACGTGTGACTTCTGATAAGAGAATCTTGTTTGTATGTTTCTATACTGTAACGCATCGTGAAATATTCTATTTATAAATGTCATCATTTACTTTGTTTGGTTCTAGTAATAGTCCAATAAAAATAATTTATTCACTAGGAGTAGTTATGTTTATATTGGTTGGTAAAGTTTGATAGATAAACCAGTAAATGGTATTCATGATAGACTATATTTTACTTTAGTATTTTATCTTTTATCATTATCAATAGATAGTGTAATTACCAACGATGGGCTTGGTTATGTTTCAGTTTACAGAATAAAACATTCTTTATATGTAAAAACTGTATAAATTATATAACATATTTAATACGTTCATTGTGGTTATATATGACTACTCGTATACATTATAGTATAGATACACATTGGTCTAAATATGTTTTTTTTTTGCATTTTCAATACTTGGTTTTATTATATTACCAAAGTCGGTATTTTTTCAATAAAGGAATGTTTAATAATCTAAGAAATATTGTGGCTGCGTTTCATTTCAGTAATTGATACACAATTTTGTTTCACTTCTTCGTTTTATCCTATGACCAAATTCTCAATAACGGAATGTCTACATTAAAATGAAATGTATCGTTATCATGGAATACAGTCGGTATATCTTTACTTATGACTAGTTTTATTAGTAAATTTCACTGTTAATCTTATATCAGCATGCTGTGACATTCTGTGTTTACGGGTCTATATCCATTGTGGAATAATTAATGAAAATTAAGATGCAGCGTTACAAATTTGCCGATATTGTCGTTATTTTGTCTTGTTTATTTAATACCTATTTTAGCTATTTTTGTGCTGTTTGTACATTGCTCGCATGCAATGTTTATGGGAATGAAAAAAATGATATGAAAATTAATTCATTTGGTCAGAAATTTAGCAGGAAAATGATACAAACGGTACTGTTTTAAATTAATTATATACACTGTATAACTTAGACAATGTTTGTCTTTGTCCTATGTTATTATGTCCCAAGCTACATTTGACTAAATACTCGTTAATGTAACTTACACTGTATTTTAATTGAATGAATTTTCTACCGATACTAATATAGTATTATTTCATCATTTCAGGCGTAGACAAAGGTAAGATATTCATAAATCCGATGAAATGTTAATTGACGAAAGTGGCTATTTATTCGCGGAGAGAAAATATAAGTAATTTTCACAAAATGATTAGAAAACACTTCTTTCATCATGACGTGCGACTTTATATACAGATGAATGAGAACTGTATGAAGAAATTATTAATATGTTTGTATTGTTAATAGGCTAAACATGAACTTCAATGTTTCTATCACTACGGTTTGTTTCAAGTTGAAATGCTCTCATTGTTATTTCTCTTGCTTTGTCTTGGTCCGATCATGCTGACATGACTGTTGAAATGACTTTAAATCTTCATTTAATACAATTAAATGAACTACATGCCACGTAACATAATTTAAGATGACATTTGCATGAATTATTAACTATATGTGTAACATATACCCAACTTGTATTCTGCTATCTACAATGCCATCTAGTAAGTGTTCTGCAGGCTGCAACGCAAATGATTCAAGGGCAGCAACAACCTCAATCCCTTTATTTACGTGATAGTTCTTATGTGTAAACATTTATTATTTCAGCTATTCAGAATATGTTGAACGTGTGGCGAAACAGCTTGCTGATGTTGGAATTACACATTGAGATTAATTTTTGTCACTTAACTACTGTGTCCAAGCATGACCAGAATTATGATACGAAATTATCAAATGAATATTCATTGTGTAATGAAATATACAGGGTGTTCCAAAAGAATGGCGACACTTTCATACATGTTTAATGTCCATTTAAATTGCAGATATATACTTAATATTTATATAGATATGTAGATCAAAGATGTGAGTTTTTAGTGTCAGAGAATCTTATAAATATCTTCAGAATTTGCAATGAAATAGACTTTCTTTACCTTGCATTTGATTTGTTTCAATCAATGAAAGACACCATATCTTCACAGATGAACGGTTCAATTATACCATGTCACGAAACTGCTTACCGCGGGTTTCCCACTGTGTAGTGGCCTCTCCGCAAAATAATTCGGTCTCCTACCTTACTAAACATGTGGTTCGTACAGGATGGTGGTACGGTACATACATATCTAGTATTGTACTATACTTTCTACACAATATGTTCGGCGATTAAGTAATATTCAGACGATATCCGGAGGTGAAAGACTGCGGAATAGTTTGATCCGCGCATAGTATTGACCTCAACCCATGCAACTTCTTTCTTAAGAAATATTTTTTAAGTCAATTAGGTCTATAGTTCTAAGGCACCAACCAAAGAAATGCTGTTGAAGTGTTTAAGTGATATAGATTTCATCGTGCATGTATGGTAATTGAAGAGGATGAAAAATTGTCACATCAAAAACGTCATGAATTATTAAAAACGAAATCAATAATGAAAAAATGCACTTTTGTTCTAAAATTTCTATTAAATCGCAAATTCAGAAGATATTTATAAGGTTCTCTGACATAAAAAACTTACATCTTTGATTTACATATCTATATATTAAATATTATGTATTCATGTGCAATTTAAAGGGACATTAAACATGTATGAAAGCGTTAGCTTTCTTTTGGGACACCGTGTATTAGCTCTTTTAGAAATACACACATATTATAAGTGTAAACATGGGGTTTTATCTGTCTGACGGTTAAAATAATTGACATGATAACGACTTGTTTAGCCGGGTGGAGTGATAACAGACCGGTGAATTATACTTTATATGTTCGATGTTACATTGTTAGATGAAATGTGTCATTTCATATTATTATGGATATGTTCTAGTATATGTTTGTTAGAAATAGTGTTGTCTTTATTTCCTTTTCATGTGTATCGTATAAAACTGTGTCTGACCGTCATTCGTGTGCATCATGGAGAATGACTATTTTAGGTGATTGTGTATATTTTGTGTATGTTAGTATGTCTCATAAAGTTTAAGACAATACAAGTTTATGTACAAGTATCAACGTGCTTTCTTGTTAAATGTTATTGTAAAGTTAAGACAATTTTATAAAAGCAATATAACGAATATCAAAATGTATATTAAAAATTATACTTGAAATGAACAATACTGTAATGCAGTTAATTGTTTCTTTATTAAATTGTATTTGTGTTAGTCATGTGTTTTATTTCTTTGTTGATTTCTTTTGTTAGTCATGTCTGTATTCGAGAAGTACTTGGCTATGTACCAATAAAATGAACTGTGCATTTCTCCCCGTTGTATAATGACAAAGTTGCATATCATAGAAATAAAGAGTATAATATAATAGTATGTGTATATATACCTTGTCGTACAACATATTGTTTCATTTCCAAAGTAATATCTACCAAAAACAACAGTGCGGTATGCGATTCGAAAACATTTCAGCTCATATGTTAGTCATCTGCAAGTGATAACTATAATCAGTCATATAAGAAAAAAGTAAAAACTATGATATGTCCAGTCATCTGTTTACCTGATATAACATAGTCATACACTCGAAACGAAACATCTTTAATAATAATATATATAAATGTTACACTCAAAATGAATACAAATAACTCACCAATTAAAAACATTACATGACTGAGAAGTGTGTACTGAGTACTTCTCATGATTTTGGAGCAAAGGTATCTACATTGTACTTTCGTTCCATATACGGTATTATGCCTAACTGATGCTATTGAGTTTTACGCATACATGTAATAGTACTTAACTTATTTCAAAATGTAAGCTTTATATCACATTAGAATTCAAATATCATTAAAGAAGAACACAAGCAAATTACACATTTATCAAAGTCCAATTAATTATTTTTTTAAAGATCAATCAGCTTTAGATAAACTTACTTAATGTTTACAATTGTAAGAAGCGGAATCAAAGCGAGAGCTTCTAAAGCGATACACCAATATTTCTACTTACAAACCTGACGCCTATTATCTTTATATTCATTTTGAAAAATAATACCACTAACAGAATAAGTTAACTGATTGCAGTTTGATCGGATATTTTGCAGGATTCATGTGTTGTGTTCATGAAAATGTGTATTTATAGTATGGTAATTCAGGCCGAATTTGTGTTGCGAGGTTACATTGGAGTAAACAAAATTCACAATGTTTCGGTGGGAAAAGATTAATTATCTGCTTCAGTGTATTGAATTCGACAAACTAATTATTGGTTGTGTTTAGTAAAACATGTTAGCTATCTGGAGACACCAAGTAATAGAAAATTGAGGGCGCTTTTGTTAAAAATATCCGGTGTCAGTTTTGGTTTTAGGTTTGGTAACACGTTGGACAGTAATGTTCTGTTTTACGCTTTCTTTTGGTTCTAGGGGGATTTTTAAAACAAAAAGATGTCCTTTTCCTCATTTTATTTTCTTAACTATATTTATCTATTTCTAACCACATTCATTCAATCTATGACCCTTTAGAGGAAAGGACTTTACGACAACAACTTCCTCAACAATAATCGACCATTCAATTTCTTTATAATTAACGTGGCCCTTAATTCGCCCAGTTAATTTTAACCAATCAAATATAATTTCTTGTTATAAAATTTGGAATCAGCCGATGAAACAATGTTTATTTCTTACTTAAAGTATTAACTAAAACCCTTAAAGTTCTTGTCAGATCCGCTTAAGGTGACTGATAATATTAAAAGTTATTTTACATATTTGCTATCGAAAGGTCTGAAAAATAGATAACTAATAAAGTTAAAGCGATTACATGAGATAGGTAAATTTAGATCTACATATCTGTATTTATTCTTATGTTACTATCGAGAAAAGTTGCTAGGATACAACTTGTTCAATTATAATCTTATTACATACATTTTCTTAAACCCAATTTCTTCTAAAAATTATTTTAAACAATATCAAACAAAATTCAATTAATAAAACAAAAGAAATCATTTTTTTAATGCGTAATAGTAAACTAAAACTGGTTTCAATTGAAACTGAGTGGCGAACAAACGCCCATTTTAATCCCATGGCGACAGAAGAGAGCTTTACTGTGTTCTTGATATATTAACAAGAACACATGCTTATACGGAAAACTAATAAACAAGTTAAGATCCCTTTTTATAACGACGGCAAATTAATTGATATTGCTGTCACTACATTTTTACTTAATTGTATTTTACCTCCGTGGTCGATGTATATGCATATAAGGTCGTTAATATAAAGTCTAGTGGATTCGAACCCTGTCGGTTTGTGTTAGAATTTTGGCAGTATTAGATAGCTCAGTGACCGCAAAATACAGCTGAAATCTGGCCATTGACAGAGCCTAGAACCTGCTGTACGAGTTACCTACAATGTATGTAATTTATTAAGTTCTTATTACACGTTTTGATTGCTATTAACTGTCATGAATAAGTATCTGCATGATATCACAAGTCTCGCTATCATGCTGACCCTTACATATAGAGCGGCTTGGTTATGTATAAGTTTCAGTTCCGCAGACAGCCAAAGAAAGATAAATGATACATTTGGCACCAGACATAGCATTATAACATTGAATAACACTAAAACTGAACAAATTTGGTTTATACACGGTAAATCAAAACAACTTGAAACCGAAAGTAGCTGTTGTGCAAAAAGTTAATCGAGTAAGACAATGCGTGGCTTTAAGCGGCGCATGCTCAGTGCGGACGCATTGTTTTTACATCCGGTGTAGCATAAACTTTTGACCCTGTTGAAAAATGACCCAGGCGTCTTTTTTCAACGTTGAAAATCGACCCGACAAGTTTTCAACATTAAATTTTGATCAAGAAAGTCGTCGAATATTGATCAATGTTAAATTTTGATCAATCCTGAGATCAATTTTTTACGATAACTAAAACTCTAGACAAATGTCAGAAATCAACTGTACGAATAAGAGAATTAGTCCTGCATGAGCGTAGCTCTCATAAAGCACTGTTTTACATGCACAGTCTATACATACTGTCGTCCTGATAGCCATTTTGCTCTTGTCTATATGCACTACCGATATATATCGATTTTTTGGCAATTTGTTTCAAACTTCTTTAAATGTGAGTTATTTCAGATGCTTTTGTTTTAAAACAAAGTTAAAAGACAAAAAACAAAATTAAACTTTTAGCTTGGTTAATATTAATCAAACATACGTTTTCAGTTAAGGATAATTAACGGACCCTTCATAGTATACAAAATAAATGTCTGTGGAACAAGTTAGAGGTACTTGATCCTTATAAATTGTGAGTGTGATATTTAAATATAATTGATTAAATATTAACTTTCAAACATTCAACATTCTGGAATGTTAGACTTGGGTCAGTTATACATGTATTTGACTTTGTACCATAAGGGAGGTAACAGTGCCAACTATAGTACTCTCCCTTTTCTATGGTTATATAGCATTTTTAATTTTATGTTAACAAATTCCAAAAAAGCTTGCAGTGAATGCTTTACAAATTATTTATTCTAAAACTGTGTAATGGTTAATAAGGAATGCTTGTATTGGGGTCTGTGATCCCTTATGTCTAAAAAGTCAATTTTACATTTAGCGATGCAACGCTTTATTGCGTAAGTGGAGGGTACTTTGTGTCATATACTGATTCATACTGTTTTCTAAATTTATTTTTAGACATTATCAAACAATGACCAGCTCATACATTTGGCTATATCCTGTCAGTAGGTCATTATTGTGTTGTTGTTTTACATCGTTAAAATGAGACGATGTTATTATACAAATTATCGTATTTCATTGACTTTTCATTCCAAACATCATGACGATTGCATGAGATTATTTTACTGTCGCGTCATGGGGCACTACAAGTGTTTTTAAATCAACATAAATGGAGTTCTGGGACTTATTTTGTTACTGGAACCGGACAAATTATGGTAGCTTTCTAAGCCTTACCGGATAAATTTTCCCTCAATCTCGGCACCATATGCTACCATGCATTCTCAATATGCCACAAAACTCTTGGTTCAGCTTTGGATGATGTCTTTTTTAATGTTTCATGTAATTAGTCAGCATTTCAAATAAAATATAAAAAAATCGGTGTCTGACCCTATCAATACATTATGGAAGAACACCTTTAAGAGAAAACGAATAAATGGTGTAAATGTTAAATTCAAATTACCTGTACAAAGTTTAAAAAAAAAATCGTGAGAATGACTTACATTACATAATGATACACCGTAAGTGGTGGTTTTCAGCGCTGAAAACAACTCTACATAGGCTGATCATTTTTTAATGAGGGTCAAATTTCCACGCGTAATGGGGTCATTATTTAACGGTATGGGTAAATTTTTAATGTTGAAAATTGATAAAAAAATCGTTGAAAAATGACCCCTGGGGTCAATTTTCCATGGGGTCAAAATTTTATGCTACACCGGCTGTTCTAATATGCATAGAATGGTACGTACTCTCACCATATAGTATGGTACCTATCATCGCGTTGTATAAATGCATTTTAACATAGTTTGGTATACCTACCTTCTTTTCTAAACGTGTTATACGAAAGAAGAAAAGTACCTGTCCTCGCCTTGTACATATGTACTGTAGCATGGTAAGGTACAGACCTGCCCAGAGCACACCACAATACATCACATCTGTAATCTGTGTTCTAAATGCTGAGTGAAAAAATGGTACCCTTTTTATCCACGTTTACATAGTATATTTAACGGTAATGATCTTATACCACATTATGTATTAATTAGGCGGAGTAAAATTAGCCCCGCCCCTCCGCCGGCCTTGTACAAATACTATTTTTAGAACTTCGTCGCTTGTTACAGTTAACTGATTCCCTGAAAATCGCGTCAAAACAGGTTTATATTGTTTTTGTTATAATGTAAGGAAATAAGCACTCTTAGCGGTGAGTGGATTATACTATCTATAATGTTGTTGTAAATATGGCATTACACATTTTAATATAAAAGTTATGACATTAAGTTGTATTGCATTTTCAGTAAGTAATATATGCAACATGTTCCTTCAATTTTATATAAGGCCAACATTTTTTTATTTTCTGTTTTACGGGAAATTTTTCAAAAAAATTGAGACGGGGGGGATAAATAAAAATGAAAATAAAAGCTTTAATTTGGAGCAGTCGAAAAAATAAAAAAAATAAAAGTGGAATTATTGGCGTTTTTTTTTATTTTGACAGATCGCTCATTATAAACATAAAACAAGTGTATTTAGACTAGATTCACATGGGATTACAATAAATATACAGATATTTACAAATCAGGCTATATCTCAAAGGGTAATAATATATACAGTGCTTGGACATATAAAAATATCCAATCAAAACCTGTTGACAAAACTTAATTGATACCCATCACTCCTGTGAAGTTTCATTCAAATCTTGTCAAGTTTTGGAGATGTCATTATATTATATAAGTCTATAAAATACACAAAAGCTGATGAGAGCATGCCCAACTGACAGTATACATGGGAAGTTTAACTGAATTCAAATTTGTCTAATCACTGTATTGAAAAAACACACAAATTTACAAAAAATGTCATTTGAATGAAACCTGACAAGAAGGTGACCAACTAGACAGCACTCACAAAATACTGAATATGTTGTATAAGTATCGTTCGATTGTCTACTGTCACTTGTGCTTAAATACATAAACCCTTAATAACTTGGAAACCCTTAATAACTTGGGTCGAATTTTGTTTTGATCTGTTTCTGCGTAATGATACTTACTATTACTGACCGGAGGTCATATAATTGTGTTTAGCTATTGGTAAAAAGCCATAATTTTGTACAAATTTACAATAATAATAATCAAATAAAGTACTGTATATACACGTATGCTTTTGACAATACCGTCACATTCAATTGAAATCAAATAAAACGTATCAATAAGTTTATAGTCATAAATACAAAACTAAGGTTAATCTACGGGAAGCAACTCTCACCAAAGTCGTAGATCTCTAAATTCTTCAAGTCTCGTGGCATATTTAGTGTAGAGAATAGTCGTGATTCTATTTCATATAATTCAGATCACGACAAAACTATTATATGTTATCATATAGTATAATTATTAGGGTTGAAACGATATAGCAAAACACGTATTGCGATATAACAATACATTGAAGTAAGGAAAACACAATAATACTATAGCCACTGTTAACTCAAGGGTAAGCATACCACATAGACTATATAAGGTAGATCATTTGTATAGCGTAACCAATCGGTGGCTTATCAGTACCAATAGATAAACTACCTCGTATTTTAATTTATAAAGGTACATTCACATGTATAGTCAGCATAAGAGTGACTTTACAGAGGAAAGACACAATTTTTAACAAACGATCAAAGGAGGGTCCTGACCAATGGACATCGTCGTTACAAAGTTTTAGCGGAAGACGCAGCCAATGAAATTTGAGCAACTTCTGACAGAGTATGAGACGCTGGAAGCCTGGACCGTAAATATGTGCTAAAAGGGATTTTGTTCGAAACCATCAAAAAATGACTTAAGCCGGTATGTTTGTGTACACTACAATCAACAGGAATTAACTAATCTAAATATCTAAATACTGATTTGTTATAAAAATAACTGTTTTTTATGAGATGAATTTACTTGTAAATTCTTCTCATATAGCGATCACGCAGACTATGAATTACAACACTGCACTGCTCTGTACAGTAATCTTAGGGAGCGCATGCTTTTAGTAAACAGAAATGGCATATTTAAGAAAAAGGATAAGGAAAAAGCACGGACTTTGTGTCAGTTTGTACACATTATATTGCCCTAAATATTTGCATAACATCAGATATTTTTGCATAGCAAGTAAGTTAAATTAAATACAATCAATTAGGCATAATTCAGAAATCATAAAACCATTTTTTAGCATTACAATTAAGTGATAAAATGACCAGGTGTCAATAGAAAAAAATAAAAAAGGCAGAAATAAGCTTACATAATTTTTTTGCAATTTTTGTTCCCCTTTATTTCTTTTAATATTTGTCCCACAGCTACAAAAATGACACCATAAAAAGGTTATTAAATTAGGAACAACTTTTATATTTACTATAATTTGAAGGGAACATTATTTAGAATAATTTTAAGCCAGTGATGAAGTAGACATGTGTCAAAACAGTAGCATTTCCCAATAACCTGTAAGAAGACAGTGTACCAAGTTTATCTGATCCACTATCAGTATACAGTATGTATATTGACTAGGGGGCTATGAAGTAAAGGGTTAAACAGGCAATATAATCCTTGAACTTTAATATTTTATTAACTAAACAGTACTAGGTCCTCGTTTCGGACAGAATTATGGATGCAGTTTTAAATTTTGAATCGACTCGTAGATATTCCTGCATCACAAAATTCATCTCATTTCAGGCCTTCAGGCCTTTGATTTTAAACTAAATCTGGAATGCTTTCCTATGTCTCTGAAAAAATTGCATTTGACACAACAAATTTTAAATAATAATTTCTTTGATTTCAGTGAAAAATGTTCATGTTAAAAAATCTTAATTGTTGGTGCATAAACATTAAAAAGCAGTCATCTGAATTGCTACGGTCACAGTTGGTTGTTTGCATTATCTATAGTGGAAGAGTTAACCGAGTAATTACTATTCAAGGAAGTTTGTCATTTTTCATTCATGATGTTCAAATATAAGTTAGACTATTTTACTGCGGTACACAGCTCTAGCTGCTAACACACCGAACCAATTACAAAGATTCATATATCGGTTTGAATGTGTTAAACATACAATTTTGCGACATTGCTTTAGTAAGTAGCGAGATAGATATCTGTTTCAAATAGCATATCAAAGTGAGCCCATTGTGCGAGAAATAATTAATGATCAACTCATCTTTAACTTTTAAATCAAACTTATTAATTGACGTTATGTCGTCTATGTAACAAACATATACCTATATATAGACCCATTATTTCATGTCTGACCAAAACAACAACAAGCGTTTCAATTTGTCATGGGACCATCGAAAATATCAATGATAAAATGTAACTATATTAAAACGAAAACGCGTTGTCAAACTATTGATATTTTGACATACACACGATATCCTTATAAGTTACGAGAACTGTTTAAATATAGTATACTGTGTTTCTGTTACATTCGTACAATGGCTTTGACAAAATGGACTTGTATACTAGATTACCAACATTGTGGATTACTAGCTATATTGTGACATATATTCATAATTGCAGTTTATAATTAAAAGTTCTCTCGAATTGTATAATGTCTGAATACAAATGTAAACACAAACGAAGCTCACTGACGGTCCATGTTATTATTCTTAGTGTATTTATGAATTCAACATATTAAATTTTTCAATTGTGAAAACAACTTTTATCAAATCTATTTATTTTTGAAACTGGAAATGTTTAGAATTACAACAACATCGTGTTCAGTGTCGGTGATTTAATTACATGAATGCATTTGTATTCCTTCTCTTATTTCGAATATCTTTCCTGCTTCTAAATCGCACCTGGTGTAAAGTACCGACACAAGCCTCGTCAGTTTCGTGTGAATTTCCGAACAAAGTACTGGAATTGGTATTTTCAACAGTCGCTCCGGAAAGTTTTGCTACATAAGACCATCAGTAGTGCAAATAGCATGCGTATCTGTGAAAATACGCACCATAAATGGTCGAATGTTTATACAAATGAAAATATATGCGTTACTGGTACATAAAATAATTGACAAATACGTTTACACTTGAAGCTTTTAATTCAGTCAAAATCGGTCCAAACGTGGTTGTAATGTTTACCTTTAACGATTACGCAAATGAAATGTAAAACAACTAAGGGAAATACATATTTGATATGTTTATCTAAAAGCCAATATCGTTCCGTACAATTCACGGATTTCGTAGAGTCCAGATATCTACGCAAGTGTGTAAATCAACAACAACGACGCGGATCTTTTCAATGTTTTCGGCATATCTATGGTCATTTTCATTGCTTAAAGATATTGGCGTTTTACGCATGAAACTTTGTTCACCAAGATGTCTTCTGATATATTACTTGCATCATACACACGAATGATCACGACATGCAATATTTACCAAACGTGCTTAAAATAGAAACTGGCTTGTCGCTAAAATTCCAAAGATATGCTTCTGTGGAGCCATGTTATGTAGACTATAATCCTTGAAAATGAAACTTTTACGCAGCGGAAGTTCAGTCAAAGTAGTTATAACATGTTCATATATTTGAGGCTAATTTTGCACAAATTATAATAAAACCTCTCACTATGTAGATATGACCAACAGCAGTGCCTTAAGAGCTTTGATTATAACAGTTACGGAGATGACTTAAACAAGTCAGTATCGCCCAATATCAATGATCACTCGCTTAAAACTGTGTAGCACGAAAACGTCCTACAACAATAGTTGATATTGACAATCTCTACGAATGAATTTAATAGTCTAAATGTATGTACTGGATGAGGGTCGTCCAGGGTGATATTTTTACTGACCAGATAATGTTAAAGCGAGAGTAATATTAGTAAAGGGTATAATTTGCATGACTAATGTTATACAGGTACATGTATGTACAAGATCGCACATGAATTATCTTACAGGATATCGACATTTCATTTTAGTATTTGATACTTAGGTAGAAGTACAATTATTCCACAAGTGTAAAATGCGTTGAATTGTGTTCAGAAATCTAATTTAATCCATTTAACTGTGTTATTCTAAGTTGTAAATTTATTGATCACTTACACAAATGTTATGTTTGTCATTATGATTTATAATCGATGGAACTCATTCTTGAATAATTGACTATACGTGTAAATCACTGCATTGAATGCATTTGTAGCAAATATATATCTAATGTATACACATACTTTTGTCTGTTACATCATTCTGCTGTCGTTGCAGTTCACGTCACTGAAGTGATGGCTGAGTCAGGATCACCAGAAGGTCAAGTAGACGGTAAAAGGAAGAAAACAAAACAAGAGCAATGTAACATGTGTGAAGATAATCAATGAGTAGGATACTGCTCACAATGTGAAATGTTCATATGCCAAGCATGTTTTGATCTACACAGAAAGAGCAAAATAAGTAGAAGTCATGTTCTTCTGGATGCACCAGATTCAACAGAAAATTCAGATAGCTACAAAACATGCACTGAACACAACCAACAACCTATGAAATTTTATTGCACGGAACACAATTTTATTGGATGCGCAGAATGCATTTGTGTTGGGCATAGAATGTGCAAATATGAACACATTGCCGAGGTATCAAGAAGGTTTCAAGAAGAGTTACTTGAAGAAATCCAGAGCTTAGACCGCAACCATAAGGAATGCATAGATAAAATCGCAGAACAAACAGAAGCTATTTCCTCGATGAAACAATCAGCTGAAGATGATATTGAGTCATTCACAGAGTCATTGAAAACCTATGTAACCGAAGTAAAGAATATTGCCCTTGAAAACGTCAAAAGTAAAGTATTAGCAAATAAACACAATCTTGATAAGCTGCAGGATGATGTTGAAGCTATTGGATCACAAATTGGTGAGGTTACTGCTACTTTGAGAAATGAAGAAAGAGCCAATAAGCTCTTTATTTTGGCTGTGGAATATAAACCGAAATTAGCTTCGTTACGTAGTACAATATCATCTCTTGATCACAACGTCATAACAGAATTCTCGTTCCAACCTAGCAAGATACTGAATGAGTTTGCATCGAATACACGACCACTTGGTAGATTTACGGATACTAGTGAAGGTAATAATATGTTGCCACAATATCAATATATGTATAATGACTGCATACATGATTAATATTTAATGTTAACCTGTTGTCTGTTGCTGTTTATAAGTCCCGGTTGTGGTTACTATGGACATAGTATAGGATCGAATATGGGGTGAGTACGTTAAATATCTAGGGCACTGTTACTAAAAATAGAGATTATGTTTCCAAATGATAACTTCAGTTAGGGTAGATGGATTTCAATGAAAGTTGGAACATAGGTAGATTAAGGGAAAACCGAGTGTTGGATTGCATATAGGGTAAAAAAGGTGAAATATATTGATCACTGTTACTAAAAATAGAAATTTAGTTTCCGGATTTAGTTAGGGATGGTGCATTTGTTTGAGGGTTGCTTAATACGTTGTTGTAGATGTACATTGAAATCACAGTTTCCAGCTATAATTCATGCGGTAACACAAATAACATCGTAAAATCATCATGGCCAAAATTAATGAAACAAATCACATTCTAATCACACTCAGCATACCGACATTTGATAACTGAATTTTATATTTATCATTGCAAAAATATTCCTAACATGGTCTTGAAGTTTTGTTCATGTCAAAATGCTGGTCAATCTGGTATCATTAACTATGTACACACAGCGAATTATACAGTCATGTATTAATAGTTTCTAATAATCTGTTTTATTACCCAAGGCAATATATAAATGTTATTTTGTACCGTATATTCGCAATATATATCGCGATACGGATCGTGCTTCAGCATGCAATGTTGCGATATGTCATGATATGCTTTTAAGGGGCGATACCCAGCTCTAATTCTAACACGATCCGCTGTTTTTTTCTCAATTTTACATACAGTAAACCAACCTGTACATGTCTAATCTACATTAAAATATAGATGGTGTATCTGCCTCCCAAGTAATTCATACACAATTCTATAACGCATGATTGGCTAAGCATGAGGGTATGACGTCATAGTAGAGTGATGTCAGTTTAGCGCCAGGATGATTTCGTACTCGTAGGGGACATGTATTGCATGCAATACACACTGTAAGCTTGTTTCAAATGATGTAATCGTTCGATGGAACAACATTTAAAACCTTTAACTGCAAATTACTGTTTTTACGATAGATGATGATCATGATCTAGAAGCTATTCTCAAGAAGGAACAAGCGCGGGCCGATATGCTGGCTCAGCAGCTGAAAACACATAGAGAAGAAACTGAGGTAAAATGCACAATGTTATTTTACATTCTTGTCATTAAAAATATATGTTTAAAAGTGTCATATTTTTTTTATTTTGTATATGCTCCCTGTAAACTATATTTGACTGATGATTTGTTTCTATCGTATTAAAAAGGGCCATTAATAATCTGAAGAAGGCACCCCATATGACATAAAAGTAACACATCTTTATTATCATAACTATGAATGTTTTAGTTATCAGTTACGTGTAGTGAATAATTGATTAGATCTATTTAATTCAGAAGACAAATAACATACGTTGACTTATTAAAAGTATAAGCAGTAACTACACATAGCGTCATAATTGTCGAGCCCGCCTGTGGTGAGCGCGACATAGTCGCCACAATGGCGGTTGCGTGTATGTACGTTAGTTAGTTAGTTAGTGAGTTAGTGTGTCCGTCCGGATCCTTGTCCGGGCTGTATCTCCCTTATGCATTGACACTTTTTAAAATAACCTGGCATAATTGTTAAACACCATGAGACGGTGTGCAGTGCGTAAAATCCAGGTCTCTAGCTCAAAGGTCAAGGTCACACTTAGAGGTCAAACGTCAAAAATGAGCATTATAGACCTTCCAGGTCTCTAGCTCAAAGATCAAGGTCACACTTAGAGGTCAAACGTCAAAATGAGCATTATAGACCTTGTCCGGGCTGTATCTCCCTTATGCATAGAAACTTTTTAAGATAACTTGGCATGATTGTTAAACACCATGGGACGGTGTGCAGTGCATATGATAAAAGTCTCTGGCTCAAAGGTCAAGGTCACACTTAGATGTTAAACATCAACAATAATCATTATACACCTTGTCAGGGCTGTATCTCCCTTATGCATTGAATTATTTGAAAATGACTTGCCATAATACATTGAGACCATGTGTCTTGGGCAACACCTAGATTTTCATAGGTCAAAAGTCAAGATTACACATTCGGTCAAATATATTTTCATTGTCTGGGCTGTGACTTCTGTTTGCATTCAAGGATTTTGAAATAAATTGGTATAAAAGTTTACTTCAATGATATGATGTGTCATGAATATCACCCATACTTGTAGTTCAAAGGTCAAGGTCACAAGCTGGCTATACAGGGGCTCGACATGTTGCCCTTGGGCTTCTAGTTATACTAGCTTACCTTCATCAAATTAGATATGAATAGTTGGTTACTTATTTTTATGCCCCCTATCGTAGCAAAGAGGGTATATTGCTTTTCACAATTCCGTTGGTCGGTATGTCGCTCCGTAACCAAACCTTTCTTGGTCAATAAGTAGAGAAATGTTTGGCATTAAGGCGTCATCCGTGTTACGCAAACACTTCTTGTTATGCTAGAGTCATACAAAAATAACATTGACTGATATAGCCTCAATAGCACGAGTTAAGTCGAGTGATCAACCATGCTTCTTTCATGTTACTGATATGTCCCTGCACTGAATGACATCCTAAGGATATCCTTATTAACGAAACTTTCACACTTACAACACATGTAGACCTCCTTATGATGTAATAAACCACAATTCAGGTTTGTAGGTACAAGTACTTGCATACTCTTCCTCTCGTTTTATAGTTGGTATTTGTAATCACACATGCTTCAAATAAAGTGAAACACCTCTTTGTTACACGGGTGTGATTGTTTTTATTTTGTGTTTTGTGTTTGTATTTATACATAGAATGCAATGACGGAAAATAGAAGACTTCAAAAGAAAAACGAGGAAAAAGAGGTAATATATTGTGTAATTAATTGTTCATTACCTTAAATTTACACTGTACCACATTAAGTGTATACTCTGTTGCAATTATATTAAAATAGGGTTGTCTTATTGTTTTGATGGATATATTATAGTAACTTTGGAACAGCGATAAATACCATAAACTTAAACAATATCTAAATTACTAGCATTGTTTTAATTTCTTTGTTATACAGAATATAATAAAAGACCAGACGAAGACGATGGATGCCATGAAACTAAATCATGAAGTAAGTTACGTTACGAGATTATAATATTAAAATGTTTACTAAGCAAATAAAGACTTGCAATCTAAGAAGAACCTCTTGTTGTATTGCTATTATGAAATATTTCAGTCGTAAATTCCATGTCAATACAAAACAATTTATCACACAAGGCTTTATAGTGATAGTTCATGGGTGTACAATAGTTTCGATACATGTACTAGTATATATATATACCGCAAAACATGTAGCTAAACTCAAATACATTGTAAACAAAATGTCATCAAAAGTGATGTTCTTAAACACACACTTCATCATGTCGTTGTGATGTCTTCTAATGCAGTAGTTGAGTGATGATATGAATTACATACTTATATGATAATATTGAATTGAAGCACACAAGTTAAATGGCAGTCATTAAGGAATGAAAATGTCTCTGTTTGTGCTTGTTTACAGAATCTCCTCGATTTTGCTCATGATTGCTATCTTACATTGAAGTTAATAGAGTGCTTCCCTTCATTTTTCTTATATCAATAACATTATAAATTAACGACAAATGCAGCTATGGTTAAAAAAGAATGCCAATATAAACATTGTGTTATATGTTTATTTGATGTTAATACATTACAGACAGAGATGTGTAAGGAACAGAGAAAATTGACGATTTGAATTGAAACTTGATATAAATTAATGCTTTTTTAGAATATGTTGGTATAAAATGCATTTCATACTCTTTTATAAATTTTGGTTAGAATACTATAGACGAATCAGTTACCGAAATTAAGCTATTATATTAAGTAATTCAGTATGTTCCTTAATGAACCTTTTACACATGACACGTGTATTTATCATTATTGCTTTTTACAGGACACGAAAATGGAATTGCAAAAATTGGATGGACAATACAGTGATCTTAAAGCGAAATTGGTAAATAAACACATTTTTCAATTGCTATTTATGTCTGTTATTTACTAGTTGAACATATATGAAGGCTTGGTTAGTATGAGGACTGCTTATTGAATTCAGACATCAGCCCAATGTCATTTTGTACTTAAGTGTTATGTTTTATGTGATAACTACACGTATAAACAGATTGTCTCGCATATATTTCACAATGCCTTAAAAAGTGTTGTACTGCTTTGCACAATCATCAAGGGTCAGCTTTATTGACCAGTTATTAAACTGTGTGATTCATGTATTTATATATGCAACAAATTTTACAATTATAAATATAATACTGAATGTGAATTATCACAGGCAGTTCTAGAAAACAAAAACTTCCTTTGAAGGAGAATTCAACGCTCTCCAAAGGCAATAAATATTATAAATTATTATAATGTGGTTAAACGTAGCGTGGCGCTTCATTAATGTGGCGATTTATACGGAATTTGTTGATAATTGCAACTTTCATTCATGACGAAATATTTCTGATGTATAGTAATGCCATAATAGGAGTAGTTCTGGTATCATAATCTCAAACTTGACACCAATGTTGATGTAAATGAATACTCGTAGTTTCGTTGTAAAAGCTATTTGCAAAGTGCAAAAAGAATGCTAAATAAATAAAAAGGTTATCATTATGCATGTATGCACATGTGAGGTATGTTGCATATAACTTGAGTGTACATAGAATAATGATTGAAAGCTTGAACCACATCTAATACTTCAAATTACTAACTAAAAAGACGTGTTTCAAATTGTCAAGTCGTCATATGCGTAATTGAAAATAAAAAAGATAAATACAAAAATATATCGCGGCGTACAAATACTTCCCACTTGTGTCATCTCAATTAAAACGTCTCCCGAGGTAGAAGGATATTGCGGACGCTTGTCACTAAATGTCGAATAATAGCATTTGATGTAAAAGTAGTTTATATAATGTTATATTGGTTCTATTAGTTCATGTTGATTTTTGTCTCATTCTGAAGAGAGTGGCAAGGGCCATATTGAATGACAACAAAAATTAAAACTTCGACATACGAGGAAAGTATGTGTAAATTAAAAAGAAAACATATATACACTATTCAATTTATGAGGGCGTTATATACGAGTTAAGATTTTACATTCTTAGCCAAACACACCTCATCATGAAATCAGATCATCATGCACTGATTCATACATTGTTTACAATGAAATTGATAGGAACCTAGTCATTTAGATTACTGTACCGTCTGCGACTCTAAACCTTGGAAAAATGAAGTATTACTTAACGCCATTATTATTAGAAATGCAGTGGTTTATAATATGCATTTAATGAATGTTGCTCAGGCAATTACATTGACGACACTACATTATACATATTACAGCCTGAAATCACTTTGCCATGTGGTCACAGCAGTTTCCTTCAGTTGATGACAGAGAATAGAACTATCAGATGTGATGTTTGTAAAATTACATACGGTGGTATATATCTATTACTATATTAGTAATATACAAACATTTCCATTACAATCGTTAAAGTATTAACAAATATATTTTACTTGACGTGTACATAATATTTTTGTAAATCATCAATGTTTTTTAGCTCACCAGAGCACGAATGTGCTCAGGGTGAGCTTTTGTGATCACCCTGCGTCCATCGCGCGTCGTGCGCCGTGCGTCGTGCGTCGTTACGTGGTGTCCATGTTTACTTAAAACAACATCTCCTCCTACACCGCTATGCCGATTGCAACCAAACTTTGCTGGAATGATCCCTGGGTGGTCCCCTTTCAAAGTTGTTCAAAAAATTAAATTTCATTAAAAACTCTTGTTGCTATAGCAACAAATAGAAAAAACTTAAAAAATCTTCTTGTCCGAAACCACAGGGCCTAGAGCTGAGATATTTGGTATGTAGCATTGTCTAATGGAACTCTACTAAGTTTGTTCAAATTATTGCCCTGGGGTCAAAATTGGCTCCGCCCCAGGGGAAACTTGATTTTACATAGACTTATATAGGAAATTTAAAAAATCTTCTTGTCAAAAACTACATTGCCTAGAGCTTTGATATTTGGTGTGTAGCATAGTCTAGTGGACCTCTACCAAGTTTGTTCAAACTATTGCCCTAGGGTCAAAATTAGCCCCGCCCCGGGGGTCACTTGATTTATATAGACTTATATAGGAAAATTTAAGAAATCTGCTTTTCCGAAACCACAAAACCTAGAGCTAAGATATTTGGTATGTAGCATTATCTAGTGGACCTCTACCGAGTTTGTTCGAATTATTGCCCTAGGATCAAAATTGGCCCTGCCCTGGGGTTTATTCTATTTTATATAGGAAAATTTAAAAAATCTTCTTCTCCGAAACCACAAGGCCTAGAGCTAAGATATTTGGTATGTAGCATTGTCTAGTGGACCTCTACCAAGTTTGTTCAAATTATTGCCCTAGTGTCAAAATTGGCCCCGCCCCGGGGGTTACTTGATTTATATAGACTTATATAGGAAAATTAAAAAAATCTTCTTCTCCGAAACCACGAGGCCTAGAGCTAAGATATTTGGTATGTAGCATTATCTAGTGGACCTCTACTAAGGTTGTTCAAATTATTGCCCTAGGGTCAAAATTGGCCCTGTCCTGGGGTTTATTCTATTTTATATAGGAAAATTTAAAAAATCTTCTTCTCCGAAACCACAAGGCCTACAGCTAAGATATTTGGTATGTAGCATTGTCTAGTGGACCTCTACCAAGTTTGTTCAAATTATGGCCCCGGGGTCAAAATTAGCCCTGCCCTGGGGTTTATTCTATTTTATATAGGAAAATTTTTTAAAATCTTCTCCGAATCCACAAGGCCTAGAGCTAAGATATTTGGTATCTAGCTTTGTCTAATAGACCTCTTTTAAATCTGTTCATATGATGGCCATGGGATAAAAAATGGCCCAGATGGGTCACTTGATCTTACTTGGACTCGTTTAGAAATATTTTAACAATGTTCGTCTCCAAATGACCTTTTCTCCTGGTGAGCATTTATAGGGCCATCATGGCCCTCTTGTTTCTAGATCTTTAACGAAATTGTTTATGAGGCAGTATAGAATTATTTATTTGCATTATCGAGTTGTTAAATGTTGTAAATGAACCACAGATGGAAATAAAGTTATGTTAAAGTAAATTATACATCTAATATAGCAAATACCCATACTATAAATAAACACATTTTCTACTTTTTAGATCAGCCCGGTGGATCATTAGAAACAGTTACTAAGCATTTCTATAACATAAAAATGAAGTTTCCAAAGGGAATACAATCAGTAAGAATTTGTGATTGTTATAAAATATTTATTCTGTCTAGATACTACAAAAGCAGACAAATGTCTATATGAGCTGCTCTTTATTGACATTACTTGCAGAACAAATACTGTACTATCATTATTGTAGATTGGCGACGTTCAAACCAGTGGTGAATTTGACGTTCAGGTGATGAAAAGCATATATACATGGGAATGTGTGTAATTAGGGATTTCACGTATTCCCTGGAACAATTAGGGATTACTTGCGAATTTAGGGAATTCATTAAATCCCTAATTGTACTTGGGATTATGCGAAATCTCTGATAAATTCTTGTCATTTTACACATATTCCCTGGTGGTATTTCATGGCATTGGTGTATTGAAATGTTGTTTATTGTCTCAACTTTTTCATAAAAGATGATACTTTTACAAGTTTGATTCAAACACCAGAGAGAAAATAGTTTGAGTGCAAACATTGTATTTTAATAGGAATACAATCTATTTCTAACTTTATAAGAAACGTACTTATAACATACAGTCAAATGACTAATTCCAATCAACGCATCCACATACATGTACAGAAATCTCGTAACCAATAACACCTGTTTATCAATAGCTCAAATGAACAAGAGGGCACGTGCATCATAACCGTTGTAGGATTTCGACATTAATATCCTTTATTTGAACAAGGCGAACTACTGTGACATCTCAAGTTGTACAGCACTGAATCCTTATGTCATTTGTAGGACTATGTCTTGATACCTGTTTTGCAAGAACATCTTGTAAAGCCCTACCGATCACCAATTGACTGGGCCCTAGATGCCAAACGAATTGACTCGTATTGGTTAATGTTGTCATCTGTCGAATCTTTGAATGTTATATGTGTAAACTTACTCCTATTGTATTTTGTATTAAGTATCCAATAAGCAGACCCTATAAATATATAGTTTTCATTTTGTTTCTAAATTTTCGAGAATATGCGATTTTTACCATGACACCGGCAGTTATCCTCCATTGCACTAAACTGGTTCCCATTGACTTGCCAGCAAAAGCCGTCGGTGCGCTTCAGTATGAAACTGGAACCGGTTAACCATTCCGCCGGTTTTGTTTTCCGTTGATAAATAGTTGAGAGAAACAAAATATTAAGTGTACCTTTCAGAAAAGATATGATGGGATGAATAATGCTCACATAAACGAACGTTCTACCTACCGGTTTATGTGGGTCACATAATATTGTATTTACTTGGCAAACACGAAATTCGAAAATATCAACGCCATTTGTTTTGAGCTGAAGTAATATACATACGCATTTGATTTAGTATCAATTTTGTCAATGATAGGCGTTTATGCTTTGTCAAGACAGGGATTCGTTGCAACTAAGTATAGACGCTTTCAAACGCAAATATTTTATTTTTTGCAAATGTACTTGATTACGTGAGTAAGATGTAGAACATATCTGCCTCATACTGGGTCTTATCACCAACTCTTAAATGATAAGCTCTAGTCCTCAGTTTAGAAACAGTAAAATAACATATATTATAATACTGTCAGTTTGTGTTGTTTCAGCAACTAAACGTCAGACCTGGTAAAGCATACAAAAAAATGGAACATTCATGTTTTCTGGCAAATGATTATGATGGGAACATACTACTTCACATGATAAAATTAGCCTTTGAACGCGGGCTCGTCTTTACGATTAATACTGATGGAAAAATAGTTCCTGGTGTGATAGAAGTATTCAGGTAAGCGTTTTGGTAATTTCTTTGAAACTGAAATACTTGATGTGTCTATATTGATCTATAACTGAAATCTTAAACTTAAGTTTCAAAAATTTACAATTAGTCAAACAAGATCTAAAATTGGACTGTCGTATCAACGATTCGTAGTCGGTGGTTCAGATTGCGAATGTTTTCTGTATAATGTACATTTAATAACAACATTTCAGATATTATACCGTAGAGCGAAATATACTTACAAAGGATTCTGGGGTTTCGATGTAATTTCCTAGATTTCCAAAAATCCTAGATTCGTGAAGCAAATTGAATAGTTCAATGTTTTTTAATGTTGTCTAGGAATGCGTTAATAACGATGCACATATCGAGATTATATCTTAAATGGTGCTATTTTTCTAATGTGAGTACAAACAATTTAATATCTTACCCACACTTTGTGGAACGACATGTACAAATCGTCATTAATTTCCATTTACACGATCAAAGAATCTTATATACATGTGATATCATGAAGTAGTGGGTCAACGAATTAATGTAATGACAAAGGAAGAATATGCTTCAAATCGGATATTGTATAACAAATTATCAGATTATCTGATAGTATTGAAGAAGATTTATTAATTGATAAACAGTTCAGATTGTTTCAGAGAGTCATTCAGTTGCAATTTCATCGGGTTACCTAAGTTATACATTTATATCGCTCAGATATCTTGCAGAAAATGTTGATCCGTTCGACAGTCTTGAATAGGGTAGGTTCGCTTTGGATGAACATCGGCCCTGTCTTATATTACTTTATAATTTTGACAAAACAATACACTACTTGTTTCCTTAACTACAAATGTAATTGTTTTCCTATTCGTCTGACATAGACCTGTATGGTTGTCATACGAACGGAATCTATTTACCTTTTAACACAACATAATATCTCAGTATTTCACTTGCTGCCATTAAATGACTTATTGATAACGCCCATTTGATATGGTCACTGCTTCGATCGAACCTTTTCATTTCATGGATTCTATGTAAACGCAGACAACATATCAATACATATACATGTAGCTTTTCGGTTGTGTCTTGTTTATATTGAATATATAACATCTCAATTCGATTCAGAAGGGAGTTGCTTTACTTAGACCAAACATCGGCCATGTGTCAGAATACCTAGAAAGTTTTAAAAACAATAAAGTATAAGTTCCCTCAGCAAAATGTGTATTGTTGCCATAGAAACAAAGTTAATTATTAAATAAAAACAAAACTCGTCAATATTTGATTAGCTTTTAAATTATGCCTTCATTTGACAACATATTGTTATAAGAACGTGAATGATGGCCTAGCCACATTTCAACATGTCATTGGGAGATGTTGGTTCATTGATGTTTCTCCCACAGACTTTCCAGTGTCCGACAAATTTTCATTTGTATCTTTACAATATCGGTGGAATAGTCCTGAAAAAGACGGTAGTTAGAAGGTTCCCGATTTGTATCTGTCCGGAGACTAAAGTGGCTACGATTCAACACGAGTTTATGGACTAAACACAAGTTATACATGTTGTACAATGTATCTTTTATGTTTTAGTGATAAGTCTCATTTACCTAATTGATCTGTGTGTTCAGTTACAGTCAATTAAGCATTTTGCAACCTCAATGGTATTTGCACACTTCCTTTCCAATTCACATAATAAATATAAGTAATTTAGAATGAAGTTTTGAAGTAAATTTTGTAATTAATAGCATCCGTTAAAACTATGATTTTTTACATTATTATCGTCATTAATTATACTG
The DNA here is from genome assembly GCA_964023205.1 of Lutraria lutraria. Classification (NCBI taxonomy): domain Eukaryota; kingdom Metazoa; phylum Mollusca; class Bivalvia; order Venerida; family Mactridae; genus Lutraria; species Lutraria lutraria. Next base: position 8,842,357 of record OZ026849.1, read on the forward strand.
TAAAATGTTTAATATTGTGTCTATAGCAACTTTTCCGCAGTGCTACTATCTTTCTTGAAATTATACTTTGCTTTCAAATATATACAAATATAATGTTATTTCATAGAATTTAAGTTAAATCAAACACATGTTCATATCTAATTTCCACCACTTTTGTCTACAATATAGACTGTAAATTGGTTGAAAATATGTTGGGTATAATAAATGATTTATGACAATCGGATGTTCATTGATTAACATGTGTATCTTGAAATTATGTTTAAAGTCCAAGTATCATATGAGTGTTTATAACATATATTTGTCGAAGAAAATTCTTGTATCCATGGAATTCAAACAATAAAATGCATTTCAGAAAACTTGTCTTCTCGTTGATGTGTAAATTCATAGATGAAAACTGAAGAGAAAATCCTGAATTTTGCGAGATAACTTAATATATTGGTGTATAATGAAATCAAATATGTTACCATAACAACCAAAGGAAGATACAAACGAAAAGTGTCGATTTCATGTTTGTGATATTAAACCTTATATTTCAAGTGTTTGACAATATATATATATATTGGTTGTTCGACATATACAATTGAAAACAAACTATTCTAATTATTTTTAATCTTACACAACTCCAATGTCAGAGACATGAGTTGTTTGTTTTATGTTTGCACGATGCCCATAGTAACGTCTTCTTAGACACGCCTACGATCGCTGGCGATTCTGAAATATGCACCGTAGGTGTAATGATGAACGTAACTATCTGGTCAGCATGATTGTGTTGATTATAGTGATTACAATTGTTATATGTTCATTTATTTTCTAAACGTATTATTCCTTCAAATATATTTTCTTTTTGTTTTCAGTGAAGAACCGTATGGATGGTAAGTACTTATTCTTCCTTTGAAGTTCAGTAATTTTATATTCATTAATGAATAATATGCTGTAAGATGTATCAAACTACGCTAGCATATTAAGAGATCTTCTTATCAGATACAAAATTGGACGTATGGAAATTACATTATAAACATACACACATGTTTCATTTGTACCCATGACATGATCAGGAAACACGAATTAAACATGCGGTGCTTTTGTTAACATTTAACAAACTTTCACAGTTGCCGTATGCTTCGAGATACAGTCACAAATATGTAACAAATATGATAGTAATGTAGTCATGTAGTACAGATAATACATGAAATACATGGACACCTAAGGTTAAAAAGGTTTTCTGCTACGTTTATCGGGTAGTCCGGCAACAAAATATTTCTTTTAAACAAACATTTAATGTGACGAACTAAAAGCAGTCGTTCATGTGTTTTAGCTTATTTAACTAAATTATAAATAATTATTGTATTACCACAAAACAATATAGCATAGATATTCTTTTCACCAGATTGCATGACTGATTGTTTTACTCGTCGTCAGAAAGTATGAAATAATCGAGGTCTTCATTTCACTGACAGTTAAGAAAAGATTGAATTGATAATAAAAACGTTGTCAAACATCTTTTATGGACTTTGGTTCTTAAGTCAAATAATAATTACTCAACTATGGTTTTAATTCTTAGTTGTTTTCATCGATATTTTTACGAACGCGTTTTCTTTGTATATACCCCATCGTTTAAAGGTTTGTACAAACACAATTTTGTCTAGTTTTCCTTATGTGATTTGGCATGGACCAAGTTCACACCAAAAACTGGTAGTTTATCATATATGTTATGCCCATTTGGTCAAACCCGTTATATTGCATCAGTTACTTGTGTGCTATAAACCTAGTGTTTTATAATAAGTATAAATGACATAATACAGTGTAAAACTTTAGAGAAAGATTAAACTTGATAAGAACCACTGTGTGGTAGCACTGTACGCAAAAAATCAACGGTGTTTACAAGATGGCGGACGGATAAATGTTGTGAGGTAGGTGTCGTTTGTTTTTGGTTCAAACTTTTTAAATACGACGTCCTCTACACAATAGTATACATCAAATGAAAGAATTTTAAAACGGCAATCGGCGGCTAATAATCGTTTTTTATCAAACCACGCCGTTTTTACAAAATCAGTGTCTGAACATCTCGTGTTGAGTTTTTTGAAAAACGAAGCGAGGAAACTGAACAAAACCGACGATTATTCCGTTAAAATGAATGAATCGACAAAAATACTTGTCCACGTGTATGGAGAATGTAAAGCTCCTCACGTATATCCATTATTTCCTCATCAAAATCCCTTGTAGTAGATTTTTTAAAGCTTTTAAATTTTACATACTGTACGCCACGGTGCTAAGTGTAAACATTGTACTGTACGCAACGGAGAAAACAATTTCTGTACGCAACGGAGCAACAATTTTAGTCAAAAATCTGTACGCAACGGAGCAGTCAATGAATAGCTTGTTTCTGTGTGTTTCAACACTATTCCACCGATATTGTAAAGATACAACATTTATCCGTCCGCCATCTTGTAAACACCGTTGATTTTTTGCGTACAGTGCTACCACACAGTGAGAACTACGTATGATTTATCATTATATTATTATACTAACTTATCTCTTATCTTTCATTTCAGCAGAGGAAAGTAAGTATTGCTTTATCTTCTTATTTTCTAATTACTTCATCAATTTTGCAGAATAGTTTTTTTTTACATACACATATATTCAAAACGTTCCGGACCACTTGTCCATGTTTTCGCAGCCCTATTAGACAATGTGAACTAGAATTACATAATAACATCTGCAATTTTATGCCTAGGACTACTTGTTGACATATACCATTTAAGTGAACTTCATAATTTCAGCAGTTCAATAGTATGTATATATAAATGGTTCACGCAATGCAAGTATTGCGAGATTTCAGATAAAGATAATGTATCATCAATTCATTACTAGTAAACTCTGATGATACATTCGAAGTCGCGTCATTTGAAACACGGGTATAACATGTAAGTAATGTCAATGAATTAATGAAAGTGATAATAAAGTGACGTCACCAATCTCCTGAATACTATCATCTTTATATAAATCCCGCTAATGTGTTTAGAAAAAACATAGCAGAAGAAGTCATATCAATTACAGTTAATATTAATAAGATTTAATCTTAAGCTTGCTTGTACTTTTGATAGTCGATGTTACCATTGACTGCCCAAAACACTCATTGATAGACATCATTTTCACTACATTTAATGTCTCATCGCTTTACTTATCATTTTGTTTAGAACGCATTATTGATGCTGAAAACTTGTTTGATGTAAATGTATGTAGTGGCAATATAAAATAATTAAGATCTTTATTCCATTCTAGTCTAAAGTAGACTGGTTATTTACTAAAACTTTCCGGTTTATTTAAGGAGTGTTGGTATGATTATATGATTTCATTTTCTGTTTCATTTTCAAATTGCTAATTGTCACTTTGGTTTTGAAAAAAACTGTATTGTTAATTTGTAACACGATACTGTGTGAATGAAAGCGTTATTAAATTTGGAGATAGGGACATTTGTCATCGAACGCCAATTAACATGATTAGGACGCCGGAATATTGACTTCTTTATAACAGTTGGTACTTATATATATCATGTTATGTTAAAAAAATAGTTCGTCTTCTGAACATACATTACGGTCCTTTGAAAGATTATGGGACATAATACATTGAATTTAAAGGGGTTTGTCAAAAATATCCAAAATATTTTTTTTCCATTTACCCATATATATATAGAAGGGAAACAACTTCGACAATTCGAGTTTTCCAACGCGTGTTATAAACTTCCATGTTTTTGCAATGCAGTACAAAATATTTAACTCATATATAGTGCAACGTATGGGCAACTCAACACGCTTACAGAAAATGTATACTTTTACTACCTTTAAAGATATTCTAAACTCGCTATTGAAGATTTTTCACTCAAAAATGGTCAAATTTTACAAAACGACACACTGTCGTAAAATCGCAGAATTTCTATATTTCACCCTTTTTAATAATTCATATCGCGACCAGCATCTTAAAGAATTCGAGTAGATTTCAATGTTATGGTTATTTCAGCGGTTGTTACATTCTGTGTTAAAGGGTTTATATTCGATGTGAATGTTTTTGTAAACAGTGATGCTTAATGTTTCTCAACAAAATTTGCCGATATTGTCAGTTCGCCTTGTTGATTTCATATGTGACTTCAGAACAGGTATTTGTGGGCGGCTTGCATATGTCTCACATACAATGTTTGTAGAATGAAATGCTATTTTATTATTATAGAAATGAATTGACTTTGTCAGAAATTTGTTTCAAACTGATATAAACGGAACTCTTTTGTGCATATCATGCTGTTTTGTTGTACATATCGGGTGGATTATACTTATTGTTCCTTAGTTCTACATTAGGCTTCATCTGATATTTGTTGATAAAACAAAATCAGCATTTTGTTCAGTATTTGATATGTTTATAATATTGTCCAAGTATCATTATATTCATCTCTGTTATTATTTTTAAGATATTTCGGTAAAATGCTTCTACCTTTATGTTGAATGTAATTAATTAATTAAGTATGTACCAGTAAATGAACGTATTTTATAATTGCAGGAACTATGTAACAGGGTAAGTTGTTTTTAAAGATTATCCGCTGTATAAAATTTCATAATTGCAAAATACAATGTAAGGAATTTCTACCATTTGATTATCTGTTCAAAGAAAGAAACAACCACGTTCGGTGGTGTGCATTTAATTTATAAAGATATTAGCCAGATAATCTCAGTCAGTAGACATCAGGCCCCGATGGAATATAACTTTAGATCGTATTCCGATCTCAAATCTCATATCTCTGGCCTTTCAGACAATAATGAGATTATGCATATATATTTACTTTGTCAGCCTACTTCAGCTGAAGATGTATTTATACAATAATCACTCTATCTGTTCAATCATGATACATTGACAATAAAATGGACATTTGAGCTCTGATACTGTGTCCAAGTTTAATAACGTCGGGGCATTGTCTGTTAGTCGAGAGGTTGATACGTCTAGAAACTTGGGAGATGCATGTTTCACTGTGTGATTCACGAACAACGTCGCCTACTATACAATAATTATGCTCCATCTCAACTTTAGGTTTAACTAATACTATAGCTGATTGATAATGATCATGAGGCACTTTAGACTTTTGGTAGTTTACATGTAATATTTTTGATCACTAATATAATTATATTCGCAGTATCAGTATGAACTTGAGCTAATTATAATGCATGGAATATCAATGTCAGACGATACATTGACATTTGTGGTGAAAAGAATAACGCAAAAGTTATAAAAAGTAGGAACGACACAAATGATAAAAACAAGTCTTTCATCATGAATAGTTTAATAGAGAATGGGTTACGGGCGCATGAGAAACATAGAACATTACTGAAATGATAAAACATGTATTGTAATGAAACGATTGATAAGAAGTTTGATGTAAACAACTTATTGATTTAATGATGCAGTATTATGTTATTGAGACAGTGACATTAAAGATATCAATATTATATTAAGAAATCAAATTAAATCGAGACCTTCGCGTGCTGCATAAATCACCTGGCAGTATCGTCACACTGATTACAGACTTAAAAGATTCACGACTTGGTGTACCCATTAAGACATCGTGTTTGTTTAGTTTGTATTCATGTACTAAACTAGAACTTTAATTAAGATACAGGCCGACTGTGTCCAAAGATACTAGTAGTCATCGATTTGTTTTAAGCCATATACTAGCTAGATAAAATGGTTTTATCATTAATTCCCTTCTTTTGTATTGGTACGATATCGCTTTTATGACGAACGAAGTTACTTTGAATCTTAATTTAATACATTAAATGAAGTACTCGTCATATTATATTATTGAAAATGACATTGTAAGTAAATTGTACTCAATTTATTTAAGTGACAAACCGTTATTGTGTTCTGCTATCAACAATTAATCACATTAATGGTTTGTAGGCTGTATCACAAATATTGTTTGTTTCAAGTAATTGTAAAAGATCATCAGTATCAGCATCAAATGTAGCGACTATCTCAATTCCTTTAAAAAGTATGCATATTTGGAGGTTTTCTAATTGGGTTTCATTCCTGTTTCAGGTATACTGACTACGAAAATCGTCTGTATAAACAGCTTGCTGATGTTGGAATAACAAATTGAGATAAATCCATGTCACAGACCAACTGTGTCCAAAGATAAACATAATTCAACATGATCATTGAACGATATTAGCTCTTGCATAATACGCATTTTGTTTGGTATTAAGTGTAACCACGAGATTCTACTTTATTATGGTTAACATGATTAACATAATTATATAATGGCCTGTTTAGCTGGCACGGAGAGTGATAAAATAATTCGGACTGTTTTTGTTCGATGTTACAGTTTCTGATAAATTGGGCCATATTCTGTATCGCACGTTCTTGTATTATGTGTTTGTGATAGATATAATTTTGTCTTGATTCCGCATTCATATTGAACTTTAAAGCTGTGGTTGACTGACACAATGTGCATTATGGATAATTATTTCATTTCTAAAGGTGATGGTGTATATGGACATTTTGTCGAAGTGAGCGTTTTAGAATTGTGCGTATTCCCAACTTCTGTTTGAAATTTCTATAAAGAAAATTCATCTCTCTGTTCAATGCAATATAAACGGATGCGGTATCTTTGAGTTTAAAATTCATTCAACGAATACATACCTGGGTCTCGTAATTAGCCTGTGAAAACCAAGTTAAGTTTTGCAGCCATAATAGTTGTGTGTACCTGCAGAAAGCTTGTGAAAGTTTACATGACATAATTATCATGTGAAATATCCTTAGTGTGACGAATGGATTCGCGGTTCTCATTACAGGAATGCTTTATGCATCCAATGAAAAATCAGATTTCATTCCTACAATGGTTATATTATGCGTGTCGTCTGGTCTGCTTTTTAAATTTGAAACCAAATGTACAATAATGTAAAGTTACCATTGTGATTCAATGGTTAATGTCATTCTACAGAAAAGAAACATATACTCTGTTCTATAATGCTTCAATAGCATAATGGTGTTTCTATGGATACACATTGTACTACAAATAACTTAATGAGTATTAAAATGAGACGTGGAATGAACAACTATTGTATGTATTATTTATTTTCTTTATTCAGTTGAATGTGTGTAAGTCATATGTATAATTACTTTTGGACAAACATATCTTTATTTTGGAAGCTTGTATATGTCACTGAAGTGAACTGTACATTTCTTCCCATTACAGTATGTGTGCATGTTCCTGTGTTAATGCTAAACTCGTATATCATAAGAATAATGAATATGTATACGTGTATGATATATATACAGTTTGTCGAACACTGTATCGTTTCATTTTACAAAGACATATCTACCACAAATCTCAACAGTGCGATATGGAGTATATTTTGCTTTATCCGTATTATTTCCAGTTCATATTTCAGTTATCTGCAAGTGATAACTTTAATCAAGTAAATATGAAAAGAAAATTCTGGTATGACCAAAGCGACACGCTCGAAAAGAAACAGCTTTAGTAAAAGTAATATAATTATGTTAATATCACACTCAAATAAAACAAATAACTCACTCATTAAGAAGATTATATGACTAAGAAGTGTGTAATGAGTACTTGTCATTATTTTAGACCAAGGTATTTCGCATATATATTGACGTTTGTGTGATTTACGATATTATGACAAATAAATGTTATTGAGCATGACGTATTGAAGTATACAAGTACGAGTACGTTGCAAGTTTAAAGATGTAGGTTTGATATCACGCGAGGATTCAATCGGTGTAAATTGATAACATGAAAGAAGAACACAAGTACATTTACCAATTTATCAATTCAAATCAATTGTTTTATGCCAATCAACTTCAGATATACGTACTTAATTTGTAGCATTTTAGTCAGATGATGAGAATATTGAATATGTGTTTTCAAGTCAGGAACAGAAAATGCACCATATTTAAAAAAACTTGATATTTAGTTAATGCTCTCAAATATTATACCAAAGATTAGTTCGTTTTGACATTATAATCATCACGACATTATTTAATGTTGGATGAAATACATTTAGAGTTAAACATTTGGAAAACTCGTATGTCTTTTCGTTCATGACGTCACGTCATGATGTCACACGGAGCTTTACAAACTTAAATGAAACCAGTCCAATAAATAAAGACAGTTGCTACCGTTTCCGTTTTTTTTCACATAGATATATAGGGAAATTTAAACTCGTTCATGATTTTTTAGAAATAAATTGGGCGTTGACGAACTCTTTTTAGCAGGTGAGCTTTTAGGATCGGTGAATGTCCGGCGTCCGTGGTACGTCGTCCGTCCACAATTAGTTTGTTTACGCTCTAGCAACCGCAGCTCTTAACGAATCGTGATTAAACGATGTATATGGCCACAAATCGGACAATATCTTCTAGAGTTATGGGCCCTTGAATTACCAAATTTACTATATTTAGCTTGTTTACACTCTAGCGCCTTTATTTATTCACCAATCCTAATCAAATTTTCAGTAAATGTGTATAACTAAAAGATCTTGAAAAAGTACGATTATGGGCAAAATCGGATCAGAACTTCAAGAGTTATGTGCCCTTGACTTAGAAAAGTTGCTGTATTTGAGATTGTTTACACTCTAGCGCATTCATTTATTAACCAATCGTAATCATATCTTCAGTAAATGTGTATGACCAAAGATCTTGGACAAATTTGATAATCACCGGAATCAGACTAGAACTTCAAGAGTTATGGGCCCTTGACTTTGAAAATTTGCTATATTTTAACTTGTTTACACTCTAGCACATTCATTTATTTACCGATCCTAATAATATTTTCAGTAAATGGGTATAATAAAAAGATCTTGGACAAGTTTGATTATGGGTGGAATCAGATCGCATATTCAAGAGTTATGGGCCCTTGATTTAGAAAATTTGCTATATTTTAGCTTGTTTACACTCTAGCACCTTCATTTATTCACCGATCCTAATCATATTTACAATGAATGTGTATTACCTTATGGATTTGGACAAGTATAGTAACGGGTGGAATCGAACCAGAACTTCAAAAGTGATGGGACCTTGGATTAGAAAATTTGCTACGTTTTAGCTTGTTTAACAGTATTATACCTTCATTGTTGGTTTATATCTCAAATCTACGTAAAAATTAGTTTTACGAGATGGAAACTATATTACCTGGTCATTGATTATTGGCCTTTGTTCTCAGGTGAGCGATAATGGGCCAATGTGGCCCTCTTGTTTGAGTTATCTGGCAATGGATTAGAATGTTTGGCTGAAGTTATGTCATTTCAAGTGTCTTCATAGGCATTGTATCTGGATTTGCATTTCAACACATATTACACCTTTCAACAGTATGTTATGTATATGTAAATTGTTCATAATTGAATAATTGCATGTGTCGTCTACTGTTGAGTCAAGACATAACGATGGTCAATAACTGATTCTTTGTTTTCAAATGAATCACATGTATACATCATATTTTTTATGTATCGATTACAATTTTACTCCAATCTGAAACTAATATTGTAGACAGACGAGTGTAGACATGAGTAATTCTTATGATGATATAATGTATGGTACATGCATATAGTTATTTACTGCGTCGCCTGTGGAGATATTGACTGCACTTAAGGGTGATGTCTTTAACATGTTTGATGGAATTATCCAGTATAAGGAAAACACTATTCCATAAATATGATAGTGAATTTATTACTTTAAAAGACGAATTTACAACACTAATAGCAACACGAATTAATGCTAATTAAATGATTTATTTTTCAGAGTAAACATTCAAATATACATAATACGAATTCAAGTCCTTTATTCTAAACAAGCGTTTTTACATTCAATTATTTTTTATAAGAAAGACTCGTGGAATGACGTCGGTACCGCGACAATTTCATCTGGTCAGAGAAATTATGTGGTAATTATATTATGTATAGTGTTATACTATGTACCTATCAATACAACTATATAACCTCTTACTGTTATAGATAGATACTTTATTTCAAATTCATTAGGCCGGAGGCCTATGTGAACATATATACAACATATATTGACATACATTACAATAGACGTAATAGAAAGCAACTGGTCAATATTAACAAGAGAACATTGTTGTAGTCGTTAATAACAATATTATAGACAATATACATTTTTAATGGTACAATGATAGAGAGAGAGAGAGAGAGAGGGGGGGGGGGGGGGTCGAAAGTGATGTACATTTTCTGGTTCTTTGACAAGAGAAAACAATAAAATCTCAGTTATAGTCTGAACATAACATAAAGATGAAAGGTAAACAACAATACATACTAAGTATATCATGATATGCATCTGAGAAAAAAGAAAGAGGAAAAGATGAGAGAACAAGTTTTTTCGACGGAGAAGGTGTACACTTTTGTGTTTTGATTTTGCGTTTATATGACAATACGTAAGTTACATGACATAAAACATAACATAATATGAAACTATAATGCAAAAAAGTATCAACATAAAATATCAAAGGCATCATATTCTAATTTGCAAGTAATACAACAATAAAAACAAACTATACAAAACAAGATGATGTATAACATTTATTACCTATAGATGTGAGTAATGATGATAGTTACGAAATGTAGCAACAAAGATTTATTCAAGAAGTGAATCTCGATTTTGAAAAGCTTTAAAAATATAGACGCTGAGATTTTTAATTTATAATTCATTTTTACTGCTAAATAATTGTTTAATTTTAAACATGCTAGGTCTTGTCCAGTAATATCTTTTTATATATTTTTTGCGTAGATCGGTGTATGAAGAACATTCCAAAATAAAGTGATATTCATCTTCAATTTTATCACAAATTAGACATTTCCTATTTTCTATCGGTATACTTCTCGGTTTGTGCCATCTGCCTGACTCTATTTTTAAATTATTGGACGAAACTATTAGCCTAGTCATAGCTATCTGATACTAACTTATATCAATGCATTTTAGATAAAATTTATGTTCAAAATGAATGATAGATCTAAAAACGATTGCCCTACTTGAGTTTTCTAAACGACTATGCCAGTTTTGAATTTTATTATCTATAAGACGTTGTTTGAAAATGATCAGAAATATTTTAGCATCACCTACATTTTGTGTTAACCAACCGTCCTAAAAACCTAGCTCTGACAAGTGGTTACGGACTGATGTAACCCATGAAACTTTGTTTGGATAAAGATCCGAATATTCTTTTAGTTGATTGTATATAATTTTACAAAATTTTATTTCATTGCATGTTTGTATTTTTAGCCAATATTTAATTATTTTGAGAAAGCGATAAAATTTCAAATCAAACCGGCCTAATATACCATTGACAAAATCATTTTGAGTACTCCTTTTAACATTTAAAATACGTTTGCACGTTCAATACTAGTTGCTTTGTTGAAGCCCCATACCTCACATGAATAATTCATAATTGGTAAAATCAACTTGTCAAAGAGTTCTAACTTATGACTAACCGTTACATACGGAAAATTAAGCAAATGTCTATTTAATCTAAAAACGGCTTTTTGTGCTTTACCAGCTAAACTAATTTGTGTTGCATTAAAGGAACCACATTGTGTAAAGACAATACCTAGATAGGAAAAAGAATTTACGATTTCTAAAACTTGGTCACCAAAGGTGATTTGAATATCGCGTGGCAATAATCCCGCTTTTCTAAATACAATTATTTTAGTTTTATTGACATTAACTTTTAATTTCCATCTTTTGCAATAGTTGAACAATAAATCTAAACCTTTCTGAAGACCTTCTGCTGACTCCGAAAAAATCTCAATATCGTCAGCATATAATAAAAGATATACGTTCTCTTCAACACTTTTCTTAATGCGTTATACACTTGAAACAATGAAACCCGATATATGATGTATTTATATACACATAATGAAACTTTATGGTTATACAGATGTGTTGTCGAATTCGATCTGAGGCATAAATATTCCGAATTCAGACTGAAGTTTAAACTATCTAAAATAATCTAAATGTATAAATATGTGCCATAAAGTACTTAAAGTATGTTAACGTCTGATACGATAAATTGAATATAATCTGACAATCGGTCAAGTTTAAGTAAGTAAAAGTTTATTGTACGTTTGAGTAATTCTCAAATAATCTGTGTTTTGATAGCACACTTGTTTTACATTATATAACTTGCTGTCATCCATATAACAGTCCATACATTTTACACACCTAGTTCCTGCCATGATGAAGTCGGAGACTCTGAATTAAATTATTAATTTATTGGAAACTAGTATCTTGTTCCTAATTATGGATAATGTTAAATGAAGACTCAGATGAAAGAAAACAATGAGTAAGGTAAGATTGTATACAAAAACAAACATTATACAAAAACCACGCATGACCCAAATACATATAATGTACATAAGTGTATATTTAGAACGTGTACCTCAATGTAAATAACAAGTAAATATACATCACAAATGTATGCAGACAATGATTTACTACGGGCGATATGAACAATATAATTATAGAAAATATCACACGAACAAGTGTCCTATGTACAGTAAATATGCAATATAATCAATACCATGACGTAAATTATAAAAAAACAAGTGTTGGTCTACCATCAAAGAAACAGAAACACATCTGCCCCACTTGATATATCACAAATTCAGTATTCATAGGCTTCTACGAACTGTTATATTTCATTCATTTTGTAGACGTTTCCGTCCTACTCGGTTATTCCAACTGCAGCAAGCTGTTTCTTCAAGCGTTCGACATATTCTTGATAACTGAAATATTAAATGTCAACTTATTAAATCGATTTAAACATAGACGTGTGCTATCTAGATTTCTTGGAAACAAAAAGTAATTGATATGTCGTTGCTGTTCGAGTCGGTTGGAGTAAAATCAAAACAAGCATCAATAGCATCAAAGTACATGTTTTGTAATAGACAATCGCACTTCAGCAGGCAGTGGTTTTTAAGGACTTTAAGTGTAGGGAAGATCCAAGTATGTCATGCTAAGCAGCATGCACCGAGAATTACACAATCACATGTACAGTGGAACATGTATGGCGAAACATGAAAAATAAAACATACACAGTGGAACATGTACAGTGAAGCATGTACAGTGGAGCATGCACAATCAAACATGTACAGTGAAGCATGTACAATGGAACATGAAAAATGAAAGAAACACCACAGTGGAGTAAAACATGTACAATGGAACATGCAAAATGAAACATACACAGTGGAACATGTCCATTGACACATGTACAATGGAACAGGCAAAATGAAACATGCACATTGGAACATGTACAATGAAACATGCACAGTGGAACAGGCAAAATGAAACATGCACAATGGAACATGCACAGTGGAACATGTCCATTGACACATGTACAATGGAACAGGCAAAATGAAACATGCACATTGGAACATGTACAATGAAACATGCACAGTGGAACAGGCAAAATGAAACATGCACAATGGAACATGTATATTTAAACATGCACAGGGGAACAGGCAAAATGAAACATGCACATTGGAACATGTACATTGAAACATGCACAGTGGAGCAGGCAAAATGAAACATGCACAATGGAACATGTACATTCAAACATGCAGATTGAAACATGAGAGCGAGATTAACGGTTCTGAAATCTGCCAAGATAATCAAGCTGTTCAATATTCATATTGAAACAATTTCCATGTTTCAGGCTTAAAATGATTGTATAATTCCATGACCATTATATTGTTCAATCATGAGACTTTTATACGGCTTGTAATTGATGAAAATCTTACCTTGGTTTGTAACTGAAAGGATAAAATACTATTGTATTAGCTGTGATATAACCATTGAGACACTAAGATTTATTTCGAAAGTGATATAAGTGGCAGTCAGCCAACCTGTTAAATGTTGTAATTAAGCCAACATAACTATTAGATCAGACAAATCAGAAATTTAGATACATGAACTTATTCTTATTTATCTCATGTCATATATGCATGCGGTACCAAAAGTTAGTATATATTAGAAAATAGAAATGATAGATAAATACAACATATCAAGTATGGTAATCATAAAATATTTTAATTTATAAGATTTACCTACAATGAATATAATTATGACGTACATAATAGTTAATATGTCTGGACTACAATGTTTGTGTTTATGAATTTTAGAATAACATATGATAAGGCCATCGTATTCCTTATCGATTACATGTCTTGTCTAGACACGTTAGTCTAATCGTAATTTGACATCCGGTGCAGCAGAAGAGAATTTGACAGCAAAAGTAACCATGGTGTCAGAAAGACGCTACGTTTCAATTTATGTTATAACTTTCGTTATAAGTAGTATAGGGGCCGGTTTAGAGGCAAACAAACGGGCGCCATCGTGGATTCTATTTATAGTAACTCAGTCATCCCGAGTCCTGTTCAGTTAAGGTCGAAAGCTCTTAGTGTAAACACATTCAATTGGTTTGTACTATAATTATATGTCACAATTGGCCGAATCATGTACCCGGATATCCGCATCAGACATCCTGGTCGATCTTTACACTGTAATTTACGTCAACTAATTATATATTAGCGTTTGCATGATTGCGCATGCCTAGTATACACGTACATAAACATTATGAACAAAGAATAATATTCAACGTATTGACTTACCATCCCGGTCAGTTGATTAGATTAAACTATTCATATAGCAACACCCCCAGGAATGAATTATTGCTTAACATTCATGGTTTAGTTTTAATAAAAAGATCAAGAACACGGGAATCTTTTGTTATGCAATGCAATTATTTTAACATCCAGCAAGTACATCATACATTTAACAATAGACGATGACCGCACATGGAGATTGCAAGTGTTAAAGTTATATCTGTACAATATACCTATTCAAATAATCTCCCTTTTAGCTGTGATTGTCTCACGTCTTATTAAGCAAATAATAATTATTCGGGACACGCATGTTGAAATGGCATTTGATTGTTTCAGTTACTTATAATGCGATGTTGCATATTATAGGATTAAACTTTCATTTCTGGTCGTGTAAACTCTCCCAGACCTCATAACACATTGAATAAAGCCCGAAGGAGGTCTGAGGGAGTTTACACTTCGATAAACGACCAGAAATGAAAGTTTAATTCTTTTATTTCAAATTACATTGTTTTATTAAATTCTTACAAATGTCGGACATGAACCGCTAAAACTCTTTAGCTGGTAAAAGTAGTCGGTCGACGATGTACAGAAACAAAAGGTTTCCGATTGAAAAGGAGTTTATCGAAGTATACTCCCTCCACTGACCAATCAAAATACGTAGATTTGTCAGAATTGGAACTATTAAACAATACACTTTTATTCGCTAACGAGAATCGTAATGACGAAAACCATTTAATTGCATTCACATGTGCATCACAGCTTACAATGACGTAATAACGGTTGATATGAATAAAAGTATACATTAAATGGTAATGGGGCAACTAAAGCAACGATAATGCATTATTTTATTGTGAACATGGGAAAATGATATACATATATTTAAACTATCTAGGCTAGATTACTTCTTCAAATTATTAATACCACAGAACAATAAACTAGTATGTCTATCAATTCTATACAAATGTTTGTTGTAATCATTGATTGAAGTATCACTTTGAACATTTATATATATATAGATATTAACCATAATCTAACCATATCAGCACAGCAATGGAAGATAAAACTGGTTCAGAATGAAATAAATATTACACGCCATACATATAGAATGTATTCTCGCTTTAGTAAATGTACTAATTAACAACAGTAACAGAAGAACAAGTACAGATTGAAGTAAAATATCTATATAGATACACATGTATACAAATCATTCTGTTCTACGTCTTAGAACTAAATATAAGCATGTTACAAATTAAGTGGAATGAGTAAAAACTATAAGGGCATTGTTAAATTTTAATAGAACTTTTGAACTAGTCAAAGTTTATCTTACATGAATACCTTAAATTATGTTTTTAATGTAATTAAAAAAATAATAACGGCAGGATGAATAAAAACAATTTGGAGTAAAATATTGATATCAATGTTCATCTGACCTCATTAAATCCAAGTAACAACAACTGAACAAAGTGAGTTTATGGATACATGAAGATAGTTCAAAGATAATATTGATACAAATGATTATTGAAAAAAGTAATTTTTGTCAAATATGTCACTTGCACTAGTTTCGAATCTCCCCTCGACGTATTGTAATGCTTTTTAACGAACCTTTTGTATTTAAGAGTAAACCCACGACATAGCGTAAAAATATATATACAAAACCTTCCATTCTAATTACGAGATTTAATTTTACTATACTTATATACACCGTACCAACATATATACTTAAACGTTAACTATCAAGTAAATAAACATTGATATAATAATTATATCACCACCGAAAATAAATTATTTTCCAGTGCATCATTATTTTCTAAGTTTTACATTGTTTAGATATATTGTTCATTTACGAAAATGAGATAATAAATAATAAACGTCGCAGGCATACACATTTTCATCGGAATCAATTGAAGAAAAATCTACATTCTGCGGAAGGCACAACGTTGATTATCCAATGATATTGATAGAAATATTAAATATTTGAAATGTATGAAGTTATGTCCCCAACATTTTATTATTGCATATTGATCATATTTTTGGTAAAACAATCAATTATATTGCATTTGATAGACTGTTGTTTGCAACTACAGTATAAGCTCAATGACCGATCACCTCCGAACAACAGCCATCTCCCTGCTGCATCCAATATAATAGCAACCCAAATTTACGTTTTACTATATTGTCCTTCCAAATATAATACATCCTACGTGATGACGGTATGTCATGACGCTTAAAACTGTCAAATGTTTTACTTTTTCTTATCAAAACTTCTAAGATATGTATACTTGTATCTAATACATAATAATAGTAACAATACATTAAAGAGAGACGACGTTACAATTCAACACCTCGGGAATGTATAGACAGTTATAGTTATTAGTCACATAGTACATGTGAATATAAAGTTTATTACAATGCCGTGTATATTCACTCATTGAAGCATTTAAAGTTATGTTATACTAGTAGTAAGTCTTATTAATTAATAAATGTATTGTTTAACGCTAACCGCTTCTTGTTAGAATCATCACGAAATGCATATGCACAGTATTCTTCTTGTCACGCGGATCGCCAAATATATATAAATAAAAGAAAATGTCCACTATGTTTCTTTTTGAAACGGCTTATTGTATTGTGTCCGTTTATTTGTCAGAGGACCGGATAGTATGTTCAGAAGACGAACTATGTAAGAACATATCATAATATGTAAGTATGAACTGTTTTAAATCACAATATGTTCAGGCGTCCTAATCATACTCATTGGTATTCTAGACTGTAAGAATCAATGATGAATGGTCCTATCTCCAAAATTTATCGTGTAACAAAATGACATTATCAAAGCTGATAGCAGTATACAGTAATGTCACAATACCAAGGTGACGATTAACAAAATGGAAATAAATTAAAACAGACTGAATATTTATACCAAGAAACCTGAACCGGAGAGTTTAATTTCAAATCAATATATCAATATAATTAATATTTTAGCCACTAAATGTAATTAAACAAGATTCAATTACCAATAATGCGTTATATACAAAATAATGAGTAAACAATCAGACATTTACTGTATTGAACATGGTATACATTTTGTATATCAATAAATGTTTTGGGCGGACTAAGCTGCAATAATTATAAAAGTACAAGCACATTTAGGATTAACATAATAACATTATAATTTATATGACATAATGGCTTATTGGTTTATGCTTTTTTCTAAACGCATTAACGGAATTTATATAAAGATGATTGTATTCAGATGATTGGTTACCCACATGAGAAACACAGAAGTAATTGGTAAATGGTGTGATTAGTTGAAACTTACCAATAAAATAAGTATATAATCTAAATGTTCAAAACAAATATAATCAGATTTTATCATTGATATATAAATGCGCGACTTATTTCAAACATACATATGGCATACCAACACATCGTATTAAAACAACACAGCACGATACTTAATTTACTATATATTAATTGATCGTTTTTTTAGCCTGAGTTAGTTCGTTGATTTGCAATCGCGTTTTTTTCGAATTCATCATACTTAGCCAGAACCAAATGTCGACTCAGAACCGCGTATATTGAAACGTTGAGGCTGACATGAACGTGAATAGTCGTAAAATATTTCAAAACTGAAAAAGCAATATTTTTTTTGGCTTTATGAATTTACTGAATATAAAAAATATTGTCATGAAATGTCGTATCTATAATAATCACTTTTTTCACCACTAGTTAAATAGTTTAAATGTTCGCCGCATTCGTATTTGCATACCAAGTTTTTATTGTTACAAACTAATTCATTATTTTTACGCAATAGAACATCATGCGATTATAGTTTGATAATATATACATATTGTTTGGTCAAAGTTTATCATTTTTTCACCACTATCTAAGTATGTGAATGCCTTTCTGTGCATTCGTCATCTTTTATGATTTGATATGTCATTTTTTAATCTTGATAATGATGTATACCTATGTAATGTGTATATGTGGTCAGATGTCTCGCCTGCCGAAGGTATTATTATTGCTGACCTGTTTAAGATTGTAGAGCAAGATATCTATAAATATGATCAATTAGGTGTAGTCTTGTTAGCAGGTGACTGGAATTGCCGTGTGGGCAATAAATCAGATTTCATAGTTTGTGATCGATATATTTTAGAACTAGAACATGAGGATTATAATCCAGATATTTCATGTGAACGGGCCTCTTCTGATGTGGTGTGTAATGCACGAGGTGTTAAGCTTTTGGATATGTGTAAATCAACTGGTAATCGTATAGCCAATGGTAGATTAGGCGTTTATCACAATCAATAGATGATATCAAATAAGTGCGGATTCCATATTGAATTTATTGAACGAGTTGTATAAAACAGTATGAAGCGAGCCTCTGGTGAGCTTCATATTATTTTATTCAACAGGTTCAATGAATTCAAGACGGAATCTAAACGACTTTAATATTCTTTTATCACATACCCTGAAAATACGGCGAAACCCAACACACCTGTTTGACATTGCTACTGATAACATATGAGTGACACATGCAATTTAAGACTTTTTAATCAGGAGCACAAAAAATACATCATGAAACATCATAATGTGTGAACATATCTAACGATGTAAACAGTATCTTTTCTTACTCAACTTGTTAAAATCAATACAACATTACTCCTGTGAAGTTATAATTTTGAAAAACATGTATCAATCAATGTCTATGCTTCATCAAGTTCCTGACGTTACTTCGTGACGTCATTTACATATTATATGCACGGGTTTGTGATAAAGGGGAATATACTTATTACTCTAGGAATGCAAATACTACCATTGATTTTATTACAAGAACGTCATTTCAATGCAATAAGTGATTTTCACATTTGTGTATTTTATATATTTAGCGACCATGCTCCATTGTATTTTGTTATAAATGGATTTAAGCCTGATTGTTTTCGAAACAACTCAAATACAGAACACGTGTTTTATAAGTGGCGGGACAAACACAAATAGCTATTTAGGCGTAGTAGCATTGGCCAATTGCCCGAGTTTATCAATGTAGAAAATAGTACTTCTAATATTGACAATATGGTAAATAATTTTTCTGACTTAATTTGTAAAATAGCGGATCCACTTTTTAAAAACACATTTAAAGGCAATACACTGCGTAATAACCGAGATAACTCTTGGTTTGACACAGAATGCTTTGACACGAAACGAGAATATAGGCGCATGATCAGGTTTTTCAAATTGCTTTTAACTGTCTTGTATGCATATTCATTTTAAAATGTGCAAGCATACTTTCCCTTTGTAATCTTAGCTAGTTAATTGAGAAAAAATGTTATATCAAGAAAAAAAAAATAATAAAAATAATAGGTTCCGACCGGGGATTGAACCCAGGACATCTTATTTCATAAATGCACCACTGACAATTAATGACGTCATTCGGAATAAGGCAAAAGTTCACTGGAATGATTCTTAATTTAAAATTGCCATTAGAGATGTAAAATAAAAACGGTATATAAAGTTTAGCAATAGCATTTCAATTCATAAGACAAGATGGTATTACCTGTCTATAATTCAATAATTTCACGTCAACATTATATTACTTTAATTGTTACAAAAATCTATTCACTACCACCAAAACTGTTAACTACTGCCTCACCAGTGGCTTTCAGTTTCATGACCCCAAACATGCGTTGCGCTGAGGCGCAATGCAATAAGGCTTTTTAATCGGGAGCACAAAAATAGTCCCATTATGAAACGTCATAAATAATAAATGTGTGAATCAATCTAACGATATAAATAGTGTCTTTGCTTACTCAAATTGTTAAAATCAATTTTACATTACTCCTGTGAAGTTATAAATTTTGTAGAAAAACAGCGTAGGAATAAATCCATGTGAATCGGCTCATTTACATATAACATGCACGGCCGTGCCATATCGTTTTTACGGCATGGCAAAAACGACACGAGTATGTGATAAACGTGTAAATGTTACACAATAATAGTCACAAAACATTAAAGAGAGACGACGTTAAAATTCAACACCATTAACCTTTGTATCTAATATTCAGTTAGACCGTTGTGTGGACTTGCCTACCGATGATGAATTATTGTATACTTTGCCTGTACGGAAAAATAATGATGTGTGTATAAATCCGTTTGGCCAACATTTATTTAATCTTTGTAAATGTAATGATTTATGTATTGTAAATGGCATATTAGAACAATGACATTTTACTTTTAATTCTTTGCACAGAAATAAACACATTGCCAGTACAGTAGACTATTTAATTTCAATGAAAAAATATTTTAATTATGTTTCAAATATGTGTGTACTTGATATAAATGAATTTTCAGATCATTGTCCTATTGTTTTTACATTGTCTTGCTTTCAACATACTTCGTTAAATACTGACAGTAGTTGTAATGTTGATAAAATTACATGGGATAGTAGTAGAAAAACTGACTTTATTTTTAGTCTTGAACAAAATATACATATATTTGATGATATTTCAAATAAGTTAGCTGTGTGTAATAATGAATCTGACATAAATCAATGTATACAACAGTTCTCTAGTATAATACATGATATCTCATTTAAATTATTTGGTAAGACGTATGTTCAGAATAATAAATAATCTTCACATAGAAAGAAGAAATCTGTTTGGTTTAATGATGAGTGTAGATTGGCTAAATCAGTATTCCTCGATGCTAAAAGAATGACCCATCAAATTGTAATAAAGTATCTTTTCTTCAGGCACGGGCATCGTTTGCTAAAACTAAGCGGAAATGTAAGAAATCGCTTTATTGTAAAGAGGGAGTAAAATTGTCTTCTTTGTGTAAATCTTCTTTTGGAAATATATCAATTAGTTTAAAACAATACTTTTCGTTCAAGCAATGTCGGAATTGATGATTTTATTAAGCATTATTGAAACTATTTATAACACGCCTCATTGTGAGTTCAATAGCGATAATTATAAACAGTCTCGTGAAAATCCATTATTCATTAATTAATTAGATGCGCCTATCAAAGTGGATGAAATCATTAAAACTTTAATGAACTTAAAACGTAATAAAACTTGCGATCTGGATGGTTATTTCGCCGAATTTTTTATTGACGCTAGTGAGTTTATTTCTCCGTATCTTTGTGTTTTATTTAACAGAATGTTTGACTCTGGTATTTACCCACAGCAATGGTCTAAAGGAGCTATCATACCGATTTTTAAAAAATGTGATGCTACATGTCCTGCAAATTACAGGGGATTTACCATAATAAATGTTTTAGCTAAAATATTTTCTCTACTTTTACGTAACAGAAAAAACAAATGGTCAAATATGTTTAATGATTGTCAATATGGATTTCGTGACAACAGGTCAACATCTGATGCTATATTTATTTTACACAGTGTAATACAAAAAGTATTAAAAAAAAATAAGAAACTATGGTTTGTCTTTATTGATTACGAACGCGCTTTCGATACAGTTATTAGGGATGCTTTATGGGCAAAATTATTGCACTCGGGTCTGAATTATAAAATGTTAAATATATTGAAAAGTATTTATAATTATGTTAAATCATGTGTGAAACTTTCTAACCATATGAATATGTCTGATTTTTTTATGTATCATTAGGACTAAAACAAGGTGAACCATTATCGCCAGTATTGTTTATTCTATTCATCAATGATATTACCAGGGTAATTGATTATAACACGTTGTCTGAGAAAGATATTTAATCCTTTTTCCTGATGATATCATCTTATTCACCACAAATCCTAACAGTCTACAATCACAAATTGATAACATTTTTGATTATTCTAATCGATGGGGTCTTAACGTATCTGGCTTGGTTATTATCGCTTAAATAAGGTAAAATTATATTTTACTTTATTTACAAAGATTAGATATCATACTTTAATACCAAGCAACAAAATATTCTAACCGAACGCTCAAAAATTTATTGCGATAAATACTGCACCCCTTTATCGACTTTTCCTTATCAGCGTTAAACATCTCTAACGTATTGTGCATTGTATTGGTACGATATGATAATATAAATTCATTAATGACAATAAATTGTTATAAAATCTCTTACTAGACATCAAACCTGGGCGTGGTTTCAATTATTGAACCGTAAATACATGTATAAGCGATTTTGATTGTTTATCAAAATTGAATGGGGTGCTTCAAATTCGTTGATTCCATGAGACGATAATGATCAGACACTTTAATTGTTAATTGCTCAGCTTAAAAAACACAGTAGGTCAAAGCGGTTTTCGGTATTTTGTAGCGGAAATGTAAATCTAGGGAACCGTGCCTCTGATTTTTGATACTTTTTTTTCATTTTTTATATATGGCCTATTACGTAATAAACAGCGGGGTTTTGGGTACGGAATTTCTTTAAAGTCAAGTATCTAACGAACGGAGGAATTTATAAAACAAGAGGGCCATGATGGCCCTATAAATGCTCACCAGGAGAAAAGGTCATTTGGTGATTAACATTGTTGAAGTTTTCTATAAAGTCCAAGTAAGATCAAGTGACCCATCTGGGCCGTTTTTTTTATCCCATGGCCATTATATAAAGAGATTTAAAAGAGGTCTAGTAGACAATGCTAGATACCAAATATCTTAGCTCTAGGCCTTGTAGTTTCGGAGAAGATTTTTTAAATTTTCCTATATAAAATATAGAAAACCCCAGGGCAGGGCTAATTTTGACCCTGGGGCCATAATTTGAACAAACTTGGTAGAGGTCCACTAGACAATGCCACAAACAAAATATCTAAGCTCTAGGCCTTGCAGTTTCAGAGAAGATTTTTTAATTTTTCCTATATAAGTCTATATAAATCAAGTGACCCCCGGGGCGGGGGTCAATTTTGACCCTAGGGCAATAATTTGAACAAACTTGGTAGAGGTCCACTAGACAATGCTACATACCAAATGTCTTAGCTCTAGGCCTTGTGGTTTCGGAGAAGAAGATTTTTTAAATTTTCCTATATAAGTCTATATAAATCAAGTGACCCCCGGGACGGGGCCAATTTTGACCCTAGGGCAATAATTTGAACAAACTCGATAGAGGTCCACTAGACTTTGCTACACACCAAATATCAAAGCTCTAGGCATTATAGTTTTTGACAAGAAGATTTTTTAAATTTCCTATTTAAGTGTATGTAAAATCAAGTTACCCCCGGGGCGGATCCAATTTTGACCCCAGGGAAATAATTTGAACAAACTTTACAGAGTTCCATTAGACAATGCTACATACCAGATATCTCAGCTCTAGGCCCTGTGGTTTCAGACAAGAAGATTTTTTAAGTTTTTTCTATTTGCTGCCATAGCAACCAGAGTTTTTAATGAAATTTAATTTTTTGAAGAACCTTGAAAGGGGACCACCCAAGGATCATTCCAGCAAAGTTTGGTTGCAATCGGCATAGCGGTGTAGGAGGAGATGTTGTTTTAAGTAACGACGCACGATGGACACAGGGCGATCACAAAAGCTCACCCTGAGCACATTCGTGCTCTGGTGAGCTAAAGAAACTGAGGCAGAATTAATCTCACTGTAAAAACTAAATTCTATCTGTTTGGCACTTTGGTTGTACCTATTCTTTTGTATGTGTCTGAAATATGGGGCGGATATAATTATAAAGAAATAGATAAATTATATATACAATTTTGTAAGCGCATTCTTGGGGTTCATAAACATACACCGACCTACGCAGTACTTGGAGAACTTGGTAGGTTTCCTTTGTATGTCATTGCTAAAAAAGGTCTTTAAAATTGTGGTTAAGAATTATGAAAAATCCAAATTCACAATTGTATGAAATTTACCAAATTCAATGTAATATAAATAACAATAATTCATGGGCTTGCAAACTGAATAAGACTATTGACAATTTAGGCTGTACACATGCATATCATAATTTTAATCCAAATGTCAATTATTTTTTACAGTTTAAAGTTAAACTAGAAGACCAGTTCATTCAAGAATGATGTACAACAAATAATGGAATGTCAAAATTAATACTATTTCAATAAATTTAAACTAAATTTTGACCTCTCAGAATATTTTAATAAATTTGAAAATAATAAACTACGATGTGAACTTTCTTGATTTAGGCTAAGCTCTCATACTCTTGAAATAGAAACTGGTAGAATTAGAAATGTAGCTAGAGAAAATCGACTATGTAAACTGCGCAATTCTAATCAAATGGAATCAGAATACCATTGCATGATGTGTTGTCCAAAATATAATGTAACTAGGAAAAAATATTAAGGTAAAATTTCTTGGCCAAGTGTCATTAAATTCATTTCCATAATGTCAAATAATAATAAAAAATATCTTTATAAAATTGCTAAATTTCTGCAAGAAGCTTTTATATTAGGAAGGAATCTTTAGAAAACCTATAACTGTAATCTCTTAACCATTCAACAACATTTATCTCAAACTAACTACTGTCTTTTGTTCTAATAATTGTGTTACTATTTCTTGAGTTTGTTCTGTGTATGTTGTTTTTCTGTAAGGATGTTTTTCTCTTTCTACATGTCTGTATTATGTATGTTCTCAACTGTTTTTCATTATACATGTTCGTATATATTTATGTGAAACCATATTCGTTTATATAATGCTATAAATGTTTATTGACCAATCAGTGCCGATTTTTGTCAAATAAAGTATATATATATATTAACCGGACAATTTTAGTTTCAAATAAAACTACCAATTATTATTTTGGACCGTCAATGATTACCTCGAGTTTCAAAAGTACAAACACATTTAGGATTAAATCATATTAACATTAATTGTGAATATCACATCCCACAGAGGGTGATAGAATAATACGTTCCGTCACCTTCCGTGGAATATGATATTCAATTTATTATATTGAACCTAACTACAATTAAGAGACACTAAATGCAACAAACATGTTAACAATTATAACTCAAATTATAGCAATTGAAACGAAGCGTCTTTCTGAAACCATAATGACTTTCCTTCAAAAACTATAAAGTAGAAAAACGGAAATTCAGGTGTGTTCTGAGACGCACGAACGGAATGAATATTAGAAAATGGATGAACTTGCTGAAAAAATCAAACATCTTTTTGGAAAGTGATACATTCAGAAAAGAATAAGAAAAGTAGTGGTCAAAACGGCGGCTCAGAACTTAATTTTAATGGCACTAGTATAACAGACCCTGATAAAATCTTACTTGGCTGGCATGAATATTTTACTGATTTATACGCGTTTTCAATACGATATACGTTCGACGACCAATTTAGACAGCATGTCGAAACCTGTGTCAAGTCATACTCTAATGAAAACCATTCAAATTCGCTAGCTCGTGAGATTACTGAGAAAATGTCAACAGAAGAAGTTCGTAAAGTTATTCAAAGCATGTCAAATGGAAAGAGTGCCTCACTTGACAATGTGACATACGAACATATGAAGAATGGAGGCGAATCCATAGTCAAATGTATGACACGGCTCTTTAATAAAATTTTAATACATGAACATGTGCCCAAGCAATTCAAGGAAAGTCTTACTATCACGCTGCACAAGGGCAACGGTAATCAATACAATAACGTCTGCGAGACTACGCATGTCAAAAGTTGTACTAATAGCATTTTTCGGATGTGATTTATGGAACGGTATAAACGCTAGCGACATGCGCCACCTAGAGGCAACACATCACTTCTTTCTCAAATATATACAATCTTTACCATTTAGAACAAGATCTGATATGGTAAAAGGTCTTATTGGATTTACGTCAATTGAAACTTGAATATTGATCAACAGAAGTTAAATTTTCTGTATTATTGACCCATTTAATACGCAAGATAACCAATGTGCTTACTTCACTCCTGCACCGTGGATCATGTTATAAATATTCTTATAATGACCATTTACGGTGGAAAATGCGATTAAATATGTGTTGTCTTACTGCATTAAGGGAATCTTTATTCACCTTTAATTTACCTTACCCAACTGTCACAAGTAATTAGAAAGCACACACACGTTTTATTTATACAAACCTCTGCACTTGTATCTGTATGGTGAACTTTTTGGAACATAGGCAGTTCTCTAAACTTACCTTATACATTTGCATTATTGTTGTGTTTACAAGGTACATGGTATATTATTCTCCTACAATAATTTGATGTCAACTAACAACGCTATAAATAGCTCCAATATACAATATAGGGTAGTCAACATCAAACAAACCGGAATGCAATGATTGGTAACATTCACATTTTTTCATATAAGCTTGATAGAACAGCAAGGTAGGCAGCTAACAACTTTTTTGAAAGTTACCGAGCTGGTTTGAATCAGCCAACTAACTTTTCCTTTTTTTTCATTTTTACCAGTTTTATACGATCGTCGAATACATGATAATAAATTAGTTTTGTATCATTATACTTATTTAAAAGTGGAAAGTACGCGATCCTAAATGTAAGACACGTTTTGTGGTTGTATCATCAGATACACTCCTCGTACCACAAACTGCAAGTTAACTGACATACATATCATCCTCGAATTGGCTTAAACTGAAATTTTTGGCGGGAGTCAAATTATCGTAGGGGCACTAAATATCACTTTGCTAATAGACAACACATATTGTAATGCTTTTTTAACGAACTGTTTTGTATTTTAATTGAAACCCACGACATTGCGTAACAATATTATACGAGATATATACAAAACCTTCCATTCTAACTACGATATCTAATTTAACTATATTTATATACACCGTACCAACATATCGATGGCTCAGCGCAAAACTATGCTTACTCTGTTTTCAGAAATTTTTCAGGAGAGAGGAAAAAATGTCTTTTGTTTTTCCGTTTTGAGATTTTACAATAATTCTTTTATTTGTATTGCTAATTAATATTTGAAGAATAAAGAACACACTAATGTTTGTGTGAAATTCTTAAATAAGTGTTGAAATCATTTATTTGCGTTAGCCATAGTTTTGCACTGAAAATTAATTAATTATTGAAAAGGTCTTAGTGCAAAACTATGTTACTATGTCAAGTAAGACATATTTTCATGCTTGAAGTTCATGAACTATTCAACAAAATAATGTAAATTAAGGACAAAATCAACAAATGCGTACTTTACTAATTTAACCCGATTATAATCAAAATGTGTCTTGAGCACAATAGAAAATATTTCTTCAAATATGCTTTTACCAAACCTCTAACAAACAGCTAATTGGCATGATAGTTTATACAAAATGTAGTAACTTTAAATTCTTCCACATATCAATTAAAAAGAAATGAGAGAAGGCCCTCAAGCTTCAGAAAGTTCTTCCATACTCAGATTAGGGAGTTGATAGAAAAGTCCCTATATACCTAGTATTCTCTTATTGCTGTTATTGGTTCACAACTAGATTACAAATGTTTTATATGGATCAGCTAGGAAGTCATACTGAAAATGCTGGATTATCTTCATAATCATCATATTATTAAATACTTAGAGCATTCCCAGTAGAAAGTTTTTATATTAATCAAGGCTAAAAAAACAAACAAAAACTTTATTTCTTCAGTGCATTTTGAAACTTAGGAAGTTCTTGTTATTAACTCCTTATTTAGATGTGCTTGAACGTAATTCAAATGCAATTCCACCAATTGTTGAAGATCTTCATGTGAATATATAATCAATAGCAGAATTAAAACAAAGTTCAATATATCCGACTCCGGACCTTTGAATCAGTACAACTTCTATTTTATTCTACTGTGATAAAAGGTCAGAAACTGAAAACTGAATTCCATGAAATTAATGAACAATACCCAACCCATAAACCGATATACACTCATAGTTCAATTGACAGTGATACTGTTGCAGCTGTAGCTGAATTTGGAAATAAAACTAAACATGTTGTCGTCCAGACCAGTGAATTTCTTGTCTCAGTGGATCCATAGAAGATTTTATTCAATGTTTATTTACTAAATCCTTTTAAATTTTAACCTTACCAATATAAAGATTCCTTACATTCAGGTCGATTTTTTGGTAAATAGCTCCCGGTTTACACAGATCCAGTCATCAAGAAAAAGGTAAAGATCACTAGATGCAGAACTAGTCATTCATGATCAATTAGAGATGGTATACCCTAACATGTATTCTGTTCAATGCACAACTAAGTACATGTGTACCTAAACTTCTAATTGACTGGGTTACAGATAGATAAATGTGGTCAGCAACCTGTCGCAGAATTAGCAATTGTTGCGTATATTAGGGAGATAAGACTTTTCAGTAAACTGATACACTAATCAGGATACTCTACTATGCAGGATACTTGTACTTCATTCATAATCAATATTATCATTATTTTTTGTTCTTACAAACTATTTTTGCCCTCTTTATACTTATACTTCCATTTATTTTTACTGTTTAATGTACTCTAAATACAATGTACAAGCAAACTTTCAAAACCTTATCTGGATTATTTTGAGTAAATTCTTATGCTTATAATGCATAGCTGTTAATTAGCGACACGCTGCTTTCTTTTTCCAAAATACTTGGATGACACTGATGACATGATGAATTGTTATAGACCTGATACAATTTCATTCAATTTTCTTTTTGAAAATCTGGTTTAGCTTAAATATTCTAAAGGTATCTTAATCATAATTTATTAGTATCATATCTTTAATTGGATGAGTATAAAATGATAAAGCTTTAATGAAAATATAAATAATAGCATACTACTTGAAAGTCCTATTGTTTTATTTTATGAATATACCGCTACATAAAAAGTTGAAGAAAACCGTTTGAAGATGAACATGAAATAGTAATTTAATTTCGAATGTCTTAATTATATGTTCATCCTTTAATTAGAGTCACAAATGCATTGAAATATGGATTACAAGACGATTTCTTTATTTTAGAAAAAGAAAGGTCTACCTCACTTTCAACTTTTTGCGTGGGAACTGTTTAGTACCAGGATTTATTACAATGTGTAGATTTTGGCTTCACCTTTCGAAATTCTTACGGACGCTTTTCAGTGTCCCTGTTCCAAATATTGATTTGACTCACCCAAATATTGATATCTATCTATAATAAACTGCTGCAGGCAGCAAACGTTACAAATCATTCTAAGGGTGATTGGTGGTCTAGTTGTAACGTACAGGACTACCAAACAAAAGGTTTTCATATTGTTCAAGGACACTTTTTCAGTGTTCCCATCCTAACTTCCTAGCCAAGTACTGTGTCTAGAAAATCACAGGATGGGGGGCAAGGTGTGTATCGGTGCTTTACACCCGGCATGATAAAGAACTAGGAAAATCTATTTGAAAAGAGCAGGGATATAAAAGCCCAGTTCTTTTGTATCTTATCCTCCCCATCTCTCTTAGTCTTGGGCAGCCCTGATATGGTCATTATATATAAGCTTTTGAATAGGTAGTTAAACAACAGGCAAAACATATCAATTATATTGCATCTATTAGTCTTTGAAATACTTATTTTGAGGCTGATATAGAGATAATGAACTTTATTATGTATTATCAATATTCACTACAATGGGATATTTGTATTGAGGCATGTATGCTTAGACTTGACTGTTTTTAATTATTCAGTGTGCCAGTAAATCTTTGAGAAAATATATGTATTTTTTTTGTTGAAACCTATATAACGTTGACCCCAATGAATTACTCCAAACTGTTATATACAGCTAACAATAACATATCATAATAAGTCAAAAGAAGAATAGATGTAAACACCAATCTGAATATCTTATCTTTCCAATGTTAACTCTTTTGATTTTCAATTTAAATAGAAATTATCAAACTTAACAGTAATTAATAACACACCTTAAATTTTGGCTAGTAAACCTTTTACCAAAAACAATGTCTACAATTATTTGTAAATACTATTTATTAATAATTAGTACTGTAGACATTTGTTTTTGCATCCCTGGCCATTCATGTTTTCGTTTATTTGTGCTAGCAACTTTGATATATACATGTGCATGATATTCATAAAGCAATATATTAGCTATTTCAACATAACATTATAATTTAAGATGATGTAATTGTTAAAATTTAGAATTAATCATTTGTTCATAATGATTATTATGATATTTCAATTTTATCGCTGGTCTGGTTATCTAATTTTAAGATAAAATATGTTATACTTAAGTTTTACATATCATTTTATTTTCCAGTTGGAGCTATATTTTACTGTAAACATGATTATAAAAAAACTTAATGAGATGACAGTTTAAAGGTACTCACTTTATAAATGATATTTGATTTAATTTTAACTTAGGGGCAACAAGCACCAAATTGTCTGAGTGAAGGTCAATGGAAAGTAAATATTGATATTTTTTACCAAAAAAAACCTCACTATTTAAGTATTTTATTACTTTTAAAATGAAAAAAATAAATGCATTATATTGTTCCTCAGTGCAAAACAATGTCTAAGTCATAAGTTAGTTATAGTTTTGCATAGACTATTTCTGCAGACATTTTGAAATTGTGAGTGCAAGACTTTGACTATCTCTACATAGCCATAGTTATGCACTTGAAGAATAATCAGTTTGACTTAGCATAAGTAAAAAACAACTATTATCTTTGATAACATTAGGAGTATGGTCAAATGCTTTTGAGAGGATAAGCAATGATAAAATCAGTTCAGAATTTTTAATAAAACCATTTCCGGAAAAAGGTATAGTTAGCGCTGAGCCATCGATATACACTTAAAAATTAAGTCTCAAGTAAATAAACATTGATATATATCACAACCGAAAATAAACAACATGAACGCATCTTGGTTATCTGTGAAATAAGCTGACCTACGTTTAGAAAATAAAGTAATACTCACACGAAACCCCTGAAATAGAAACAAGAGATAATAAGGTTAATAAATTACATACGAGAGAGTTAAATACAATGATAGTACATATATTTTCCAGTGCATCAATATTTTCTAAAGTTTTACATTGTTTAGAAATAGTGTTCATTTATAAAGAATATAAAACAATAAATTTATTATTCACATAATCATAATATCATTCAATAAATTTTATTAATATTTAGAGACTAAATAACGTCGCATGCATACACATTTTCATCGGTATCATTTGGAAAAAACATCTACATTCTACGGAAGACACAAGGTTTATTATTAATTGATAGAAATATTAAATATTTGAAATGTATAAAGTTATGTCTCCAACATTTTATTATTGCATATTGTTAAAATTATTAATAAAACAATCAATTATATTGCATTTGATAGACTGTTGTTTGCAACTACAGTATAAGCTCCATGACCGATCACCTCCGAACAACAGCCAACCCCTGCTACAGCCAATATAATTGCGACCCATATTTACGTTTTACTATATTGAACTTCCAAATATAATACACCCTACATGATAACGGTATTGATAAAAATATGTCATGACGCCTCAAACTGTCAAATGTTTTACTTTTCCTTATCAAAACTTCTGAGATATGTATACTTGTATCTAATACATAATAATAGTCACAATACATTAAAGAGAGACGACGTTACAATTCAACACCTCGGGAATGTATAGGTAGTTATAGTTGTTAGTCACATAGTACATGTGAATATAAAGTTTATTACAATGCCGTGTATATTCACTCATTGAAACATTTACAGTTATGCTATAGTAAGTCTGATTAATTAATAAATGCATTGTTTATAAATATTTATCATCAATAACGATTATCTCATTTTCACAAAATCATCGTCATTTGAATAAAATAAAAACGTTTACCGCTTCTTGTTAGAATCTTCACGAAATGCATATACACAGTATTTCTTCTTGTCACGCGGATCGCCAAATATATAAAAAATAAAATGTCCACTATGTTCAGTTTCCTTTTGATATGGCTCCATGTATTATGTACATTTATTTGTCAGAGGACCGGATTGTATGTATAGAAGAAGAACTATTATAGAACATAACATGATATATAAGTACCGACTGTTTTAATTCACAATATGTTCAGGCATCCTAATCATACTCATTAGTATTCTAGACTGTAAGAATCGATGATGAATGACCTACCTCGAAATTGTATAATGCTTTCATTCACACAGTATCGAGTAACAAAGTAACAGTATCAATACTGATAGCAGTATATAGTAATGTTACAATACCAAGCTGACGATTAACATAACGGAACAGAAATTATTACAGACTGTATATTCATACCAAGAAACCTTAACCGGAGAGTTTAGTTTCAAATAAATCTATCGATAAAATTAATATTTTGGTCATTTCATATTGACGCTACATTTTGTATATCAATTAATGATTTGGGTGGACTATGCTGTAATAATGATAACATCGACTCTCAAACGATTAACAGGATTAACATATTAAGATTATAATTGATGTGACATAGTGACTTGTTGCTTTATGTTTTTATTTCTAAACGTATTAGCTGAAACATGGCTGACATGTTATACCCAAGATTAAGATGGCACGAATGTGCATGTGTCATTGTTGTGTACTCATGACCTGATAATATATTTATAATACTTACCTATAATATAGCAATATATTTGTCGTGTGAATCATTTATATTGTGTTCACGGAACTGAGGGGATGAAAAAAGCACATGAATATCTATCAACAAGTAGCACTAGACACACGATGAATTACAGATGTTTTATTTAAACCTAGATGATATTGTCTAATTGGACTTCGAAAATAGGGACAAACAGTCTAGTACATGTATTAGAAGTAAACGAAACAATTAAATCATATAGAGTCAATCATGTGTTAGCGACCACCTCTGAATAAAGGTCAACCCTTTAATAAGGGTCATTCTTTTAAAAGCCATCATTGATTATTTTTAGATAAGAATAAAGGCCACCTGTCTATAAAGACCACGCAAGTGTATTTTAATACACGTATAGTTGTCATGAGTAATTTTCATTTGATTTGAAGTGGCGCTGCGCATTTCTAATATCCAAAAGAACAATTATTCAAAGGCAGGTAAATCATGCTTCTGTAAAGGCACATGAGTATATAAATATGACGAACATTGGAACATTCTTTCTGTATATCTTGCCGCGCATTGCATCTATTTAGTATGAAGTAATGTATTGTATTATATTTAGGAACGTGTACATATTCATTTTCATGCTGAATCATTTTTGTTAGGAATAGTAGTTTACACAAAAGATTTCTTGTTGCGTTATAGTATGTAGTGTCATGCATTCCCACCCAATACATTCGCATATCAAACGAGACAGAATTAAACAAAGATTAATACATGATACTCGCATGCAGCCGTAGTTGTTTTGCGAAGATACAATAAAATGCTGTCAATGTCACACACTCAGCTTTAACAAATCAAGCATAATTATTTCATTTTATTTCCTTAACTTAATTTAACAACGTAGCGTGTGCTTGATATGTGACTTTAACGAGTCAACTGTATATCAAATGAATGTAATAATGTTTGAATGCTGAATTTATTGAAATCGTACCACTCAAATTAAATTGATGAATATATTGCAAAACAAAATAAGTTGCAGTCTTTGTGTATTACCTAAATAATAGCCCTCAAAACCTTAAAGGAAAAGTACAACTAAAAATAAAACACTGCAATGAAGTTAGTTAGTTTAATGAATGAAATATAAGGCATACTTGTATTCAAACGTTTTATATCTTTTCTGGAAATTAAGATGTGCATGACGTTATGATACATACTGACCATGTAACACAATATATAGGATGCGCAACTTGGATTGGTTTGTTTGATATATGACATAATGTGTAATAGTACTAGCTAGTTGTCTGAAATATGTGATAAAATGTGAAGTAGTACTAGCTAGTTGTTTGATATATGTGACATCAGGTGTAATAGTACTAGCTAGTTGTTTGATATATGTGACATAACGTGTAATAGTACTAGCTAGTTGTTTGATATATGTGACATAACGTGTCATAGTACTAGCTAGTTCATTGATATATGTGACATAACGTGTAATAGTACTAGCTAGTTGTTTGATATATGTGACATAAGGTGTCATAGTACTAGCTAGTTGTTTGATATATGTGACATAACGTGTAATAGTTCTAGCTAGTTGTTTGATATATGTGACATAAGGTGTCATAGTACTAGCTAGTTGTTTGATATATGTGACATAACGTGTAATAGTACTAGCTAGTTGTTTGATATATGTGACATAAGGTGTCTTAGTACTAGCTAGTTGTTTGATATAAGTGACATAACGTGTAATAGTACTAGCTAGTTGTTTAATACATGTGACATAAGGTGTCATAGTACTACCTAGTTGTTTGATATAAGTGACATAACGTGTAATAGTACTAGCTAGTTGTTTGATACATGTGACATAAGGTGTCATAGTACTAGCTAGTTGTTTGATATAAGTGACATAACGTGTAATAGTACTAGCTAGTTGTTTGATACATGTGACATAAGGTGTCATAGTACTACCTAGTTGTTTGATATAAGTGACATAACGTGTAATAGTACTAGCTAGTTGTTTGATATATGTGAAATAACGTGTAGTTGTACTAGCTAGTTGTTTGATATATGTGACATAACGTGTAATAGTACTAGCTAGTTGTTAGATATATGAGACATAAGTTGTATTAGTACTAGCTACTTGTTTGATACATGTGACATGAGGTGTCATAGTACTAGCTAGTTGTTTGATATATGTGACATAACGTGTAATAGTACTAGCTAGTTGTTTGATACATGTGACATAACGTGTAGTAGTACCAGTTAGTTGTTGGATATATGTGACATACCGTGCAGTAGTTCTAACTAGTTGTTTGATATATGTGATATAGCGTTTAGGAGTACTTGCAAGTTGTTTGATATATGTGACATAACGTGTAGTATTTCTAACTGGATGTTATATATATGTGATATAACATGTAGTAGTACTAGCTAGTTGTTTGATATATGTGGTGTAACGTGTTGTAGTACTAGCAAGTTTTTTTATGTATGCGACATAACATGTAGGAGTACTAGCAAGTTGTGTGATATATGTGATATAACGTATAGTACTTCTAGTTAGTTTTTTGATGGAAGAGAAATTGAATTCAAACTGTCTGAACGTCACAATTAGAGAATCGTTCTCTCAATTATCTAATGAATTATCGAACAAATTTGTCTCTTTGAATAAAAACATGAATTGATTGACAACGTTATCCAAAATAATAAAACTTTCATTCAAAATAATGTGAACGCGAAAACGCTTACTGAAATGGATACACAATCCCTTAGCCAAAACATTACATCGATAATGAGGCAAAACGAATCGGAAACACAAATAGACCATATCAACAGACAAGGTAATCAAGCTAAGTACTGATCAACTGTTACCGCGTAGTACTAGCTTCCGAGATACAAACCTTGCAAATAGTGGAATGGAACACAATATTTCTGGAGCAATTAAACCAAGTGCCATTTTAGGGGTATGGTAAAAAAGAATACAAAAGCCTACATAGCGACCGGTATTGACTTAGAAAATGATATAAACGGAATTTTAGAAGAGTCTGGGATATGTTGTAAGTCTGCAAAATTTTTGACCACTAATCGCACTGACTGCCTGGTGGCTCAGATCGTGGTCTGTCAAGATCAAAGCGGGCTGATAGATGATGATAGCACATGGCCAGATGGTATCGTTTGCCGTCCCTGAAGAACAAATCCGAGTATCACGCGTATCGCAACAGACACCGGACCGATCAGAGCACTGGTTACTACAACGCAAAAGTTATGTTATAAAGAATTTACGTAGAGATTATGATTAACACGTTATCTTTTGCAAAACGCCTTACAAGCTAAATGGTCGCGAATTCGGGAAAGGCGGTGTAGCACTTATGTGGCATAAATCTCTTAGTCAATACATACAAATAATAGAAACAAATAGTGAACGATTAGCAATGATAAAGCTTGCTCTACCATCACATCTTTTGTATGTTTTACAAGCTTTTTCTTCCCTGCAGTAGCGACACACTTGACAACTTTAAAGAAGAAGTAAATAGAATGAATGACTTGATCTCAACTATAGATAACAGCTCAGGATTGGTCTTGGTGGTGGGAGAATTGAATTCAAACATTTTTACTGAAAAAGTTCACAAATGTGATAGATTCTTATCAAAATTAATTATATCACAATACCGTAAAGTGGTGACAGGTACTAGTATATGTACCGGAAGTGGATATTCTTTTGTGCCAGGAACAAACATGTCACCAAGCCTTATGGATCACTATGTTGTGACAGATAATGTATATAGGATGATACAATATAAAATAGAAGATGATGCTCCTCTTAATGTATCACGTCACTTACCGATAATCATGCACATTCACTTAGACACAAAGCAAGACTACTCTTTCTCAGCTGAACACTTCCAGAAGAACGTTTATAAATGGAACTCTGAGAATCAAGTTACCGCGCATAAAAAAGAGTTAGATACCATGGTAAATTCTACTATAATCAAATATGAAAATATTGAAGACAGTTACGATCGAATAAGTTCCTGTATTTACGCCGCTGCGGATAAATACCTACCACTGAGATCCCTCAAGCCGTACTTAAAACCATACTGGTCAGCTGACATAATACTTCATCGTAAAATGAAATCGACGCGTGCTTAATGGCTCAAAGAGGGTCGTCCAAGAAATGGTGATTCCTTCAAAAACTATAAAGTAGAAAAAACGGAAATTCAGGTGTGTTCTGAGACGCACGAACGGAATGAATATGAGAAAATGGACAACTTGCTGATAAAGATCAAACTCTTTTTGGAAAGTGATAAATTCAGAAAAGGATAGGAAAAGTAGTAGTCAAAACGGCGGCTCGGAACTGAATTTTAATGGCACTAGTATTACAGACCCTGATAAAAGCTTACTTTGCTGGCATGAATATTTTACTGATTTATACTCGTTTTCAATAAAAAATACGTTCAACAACCAATTTAGACAACATGTCGAAACCTGGGTCAAATCATACTCTAATGAAAACCATTCAAATTCGCTAGCTCTTGAGATTACTGAGAAAATATCAACAGAACAAGTTCGTAAAGTTATTCAAAGCATGTCAAATGGAAAGAGTGCCTCACATGACAATGTGACATACGAACATATGAAGAATGGAGGCAAATCCATAGTCAAATGTACGACACGGCTCTTTAATAAAATTTTAATACATGAACATGTGCCCAAGCAATTCAAGGAAAGTCTTACTATCACACTGCACAAGGGCAACGGTAAACAATCCAATAACGTCTGCGAGACTATGCATGTCAAAAGTTGAACCAAGAGCATTTTTCGGATGTGATTTATGGAACGGTATAAACGCTAGTGACATGCGCCAACTAGAGGCAACACATCACTTCTGTCTCAAACATATACAATTTTTACCATTTAGAACAAGATCTGATATGGTAAAAGCTCTTCTTCGTCAATTGAAACTTATATTGATCAACAGAAGTGAAAATTTCTCGGTTCTATATGTAGAATGAAATCTTACATCATACTAAAAGTGTTCCTACACAGACTGTTTCAATACCGGTACAGATGTTCAGTGAAACAATTAGGTTTTATTCCAGACATTGTTCGAATTCTATAAAACTATGACTAACAACATTATTTCCTCGAATTTGAACACTCTATGTGCTTCCCATCTAAGTTG
Source organism: Lutraria lutraria (assembly GCA_964023205.1). NCBI lineage: Eukaryota > Metazoa > Mollusca > Bivalvia > Venerida > Mactridae > Lutraria > Lutraria lutraria. Next base: position 8,880,671 of record OZ026849.1, read on the forward strand.
TCAAGGATAAATATTTGTAAGAATTCACTTATGCCATATGAACAAACGATCTGGCTGGAGAGAATGTCTTCATGTTCCGAATTTGGTAGGTTCAACACCTTCAAACATATGGCGGGGAGCACATCTGAGACCAGAGAGTATTGAACTCTCGACTTTCTTAGCAAAATTGTCTTGCACTCTAGTTTCAAATAGAGACGTTCTATGTACTGCTTGTCATACAGTATACAATGATTATATTTATCATGTTATATTTCAATGTGAATGTGATTGCCTACAGTCCCGACGAATGTTATTTTTAAATAAGCTATCAAACATTTCTGATCGTTTATGTGACATTTTTATAGACGACAGAAACATAACATTACAACCTCAATATCTGCTTCGTTACTTTGACGAGAACATGATAAATATGTTTACACCCGATGAATACGCAGAGATACTTTGTACTTCGGCCGCGTATCTAAGACAATTATTGAACGAATATATCATTTTGCTATAATTATTTATCTACAATTGAATGAAAGACAACGTTATATAAATACTTGCGAGCTAATACACCTATACCATAGCTTTACTTTCGTTTAAATTTTGTATTCCTTAAAGCTATATTGGACAAGTTCTATTATTGCCAATAACTCGCTCGTCACATGTATTATTTGTGACCTCAATCATCTCAACTGTATTAAGGTAGAAATACTTCTAAACGTTTGTAATATATGTTGCTTTTTTCCTGTATTATATTGTGTGTTTCTTTCATTGTTAACTGTACACATTATGTATGTAACTCTTCATCAATTTGGAGGAATAAAAGTTGTATATAGTTCTAGCTAGTGGATTGATATATGTGACATAACGTGTAGTAGCACTAACTAGTTGTTTGATATATGTGATATGACGTGTAGTAGTGCTGACTAGTTGTTCGATATATGTGACATAACGTGTAGTAGCACTAACTAGTTGTTCGATACATGTGACATAACGTGAAGTAGCACTAACTAGTTGTTCGATATATGTGACATAACGTGTAGTAGCACTAACTAGTTGTTCGATATATGTGATATAACATGTAACAGTACTAACTGGTTGTGGGATATACGTGATAAAGCGTGTAGTAGTACTAAATACTTGACAAGTTTGAGACATTTGTGTTAGAAGTACAAACGAAAAGTAAATATATATAAGGCTATGCGTATATTAATTTTATTTCTTCAAATGACGAAAAAATGACCACACGATAAACTGATCAGTTATCTTGTATTCGTGACGTCATGTCACCGGCTTTTGGGGGGAAGCGAAGACACTAAATGGCCTAAATCAGCCACCATATCATACGGATATCATAAATTATATGATGATATATAAAGTAAGAATATAAAGAATGTTGTGGTTCACTATTTTTAACATGATAACAAATGATTTATAAGATTTTCGATACAATGATACATGCCTATATCGTAAATCAATTTCCGTCTAAAGTTGCTATCACTGCGACCCTCTCTACATACATTTCAGTGTTTGCCAAATACTTGGACTGATGCTGTATTCGTGAAACGCTCGAGAATTGATAAAATAAATAACTAAACATCCTCAATAACTTTTAAAATATTTGGATATATAGTGTAATACCATTCGAATAATTATGTCGAAGTGAAATCGATGATTGTAACAATTGATATTTTAACTATATTAAAATCATGTTTTATTTCTTAATTTTTATATACAAAATAAAAAACGTTCAAACGATGGACATAACTTTGTTAAGCTCCCTGAATATTGTGCTAAGGATGGGAATCCCAAACTATAGAAATTTCAAAATATGTAACAGTTTTGAAGGGGTCATGTACGTTTAATGTGTTAGTATCTACGGTTCATGTATATAAACTCGCATTAAAATATTGGCCGGATACCGCACGAGTTCGTCATTGCGTGCTCCAATAATATGAGTTGGCTGAGATATTGAAACATACGCAAATAGAATAATACTAAAATGACGACATATTACATAATATGGTCAATTTTCGTTTAGTTATTAAGCTCAATTGCTTCTCAGTGTATGCGGTTTATAACGGAAATTGTATTATTTAAACGGTCTTCCTTAATTAATTATGCAACAAAGAGATCATTTAATTTTCATATGAAGCTATACAACAATTACAGGTTATAGATGGGAAACTTGATCGCCTCAATGTATTTGTTCATTAGAAATATCCGACATGTACACATCTGTTTGAAATATTTCCCCTACCGTTTGTCAGAACAGCACAAACACTCAAACAGTCAATGCACTGTATATTCTAGTACAAAATGCGAATAATTGTAGATTTATAGACATTAACAACTTTGTTCGGTGAAAGGAAAACATTTCCTAAACTACCTCTTCTAACACTATCTACTTCATTGTTTTAAGAGTTATATTTGCTTGTTTGGAACTCTTTGTTAATAAAATTTAGTATCATAGTAATAGTATACAGATGTTCATTGTTCACGTGTAATTTGAACTTAGAATTAAAACTAAATATTCCATGTCACATCATTACTACCACAGTATGATTTTGTTATGTTATTTTACATGTTTTTTGTAGATTACTTGATGAAACACATGTATATATACTATGTATAAGTCAACAAACTTACGATCATACTTACTTGCTACTTACTGTACTATTTAACAGCTTCTTAATTGTTATGTTATAAACGTGATAAAACAAACATGTGAATACATCCCGCAAGAACGTAATTTGACAATAAATATTGTAAATGTACATTAATGGTGCAAGTTCTTTAACGATTATATACCCTATTTATTAACTAGAAAATGCCTTTTAATTTACACGGATGTTCTCATGGAAGTTTTAAAGATGAATTGAAAGCTGATTAAATAGATAAAAAACATATATACTTTACTTCATTTGATTAAATTTTAAGTATCAGTACTTTGTTTTTTAATTCATTCAATATACCTTTGAGGCGTATACTAAAATATCCCTTCAATGTGCGTACATACTTAATATCTAAGTAGATTTAATACATCAGGTTTAAGCCCGAGTTTGCCGTTGTGTAGCATTAGCTTATATCATATGATTTATACTGTTAGTATTAGATGTTGAAAACATGGATGCGTAAATTCTTGTGAGAGTGTGATTTATTATACAATGGACATAAGAGTTAGCCTTTATGATCATGTATAAGAGAATTTTATGTTCTCCATAGCAAAAGTGAAAAGGCGGTTAACATAGGAACGTTCATTGCTATTTGTAACGTTGTACCAACAGGAGAAACACAGACGTGTTTGGTAAATGATATGATTATTTGAAAGTTACCAATACTTTTAAGTTAACATAAGTATATAATTTTAATGTTCAAAACAAATATAATCAAAGACAGTATCACTGATATATAAAAGCGCGACTTATTTCAAATATACGATGTGGCATACCAACACATCATATTAAAACAACACAACACGATACTGAAAGTACTCCATATTCATTGATCGTTTTTTTAGCCTTCGTTGATTGGCTCGAATTCATCATACTTGGTCAGAACCAAATATCGACTCAGTGACGCGTATATTGAAATGTTGGGGCTGCCATGAACGTGAATAGTGTAAACTATTTCAAAACTGAATAAGCAATTTTTTTTCGGCTTTATGTATTTACTGAATACAGACTATTATCCTAATATGTCGTATATATAATAATCAGTTTTTTACCACTATTTAAATAGTTCAATGTATGTTCCCCGCATTCGTATTTGCATACGGCGGTTTTATTGGTACAAACTAATTCATTATTTTTACGCAAAAGAGCATCATGCGATGATTGTTTGATATATAAATTGATATATAGTGTTTAGTCAAAATTTATAATTTTTCTCACCACTATCTAAGTGTATGACATTTTTATTGGTAGGTAGGTCTTTCATATTTTGCTAACGAGTATTGATACATTTACTTATCATTTTTGTTTAAATCTTATTTTGATAAATTACTAAGACATCAATGGTAAAATTGAATGTCTAAACATGCAAACTGGAATAGAACTGTACCCTAAAGGAATCCATTGAGATTAATTATAACATAAAACGTCATTGCAAATATGAGACAACTAATTGTTATCAAAATCTCTATGCATGCATTTTTTTTAAAGAAGAAACGATATGCTTTAAGGCACGTTGAATGCCATGCAGTAATTGTGATTTAATCTCTCTCTCTCTCTCATGCATTTATACATAATGTACCATAGAATGAAGGAAAACTCAAACGATAAAGTGGTAATGGCTATTCAATATGTAGTAAAATACTGTTCTAAATAAAAGAACATATCAATAACCGAAAATCCATCAAAGGCCACGCAAAATATATCGAACGACAATTAGATAACACAAAATAAACATAATATCAAGTTGCATTCCACATGTCAAATCCGATCCAAAAAATAAATTCGAATTCCAGTCTATGTTTGAAGATTCTGGACTTACCAAATATTTATTGTATCAAGTCAAAGTACTGAGAGACCTGTCAGGAATGGAGTGTAATGTGTTTGATAGAATCATCCTCAAGAAATTAAAGGCCTGTCCCTGGTGACAATTTGATGAACAGTTCACAAAATGTTTATGACCTTATTCATTAACTATTCATGAGCTTATTCATGAACTATTCATGAAATAAGATGTGTTTTATAAACACCATGCACCCTACGGTTGCCCTTCTTGAAAATGCACAGGTCCTGTAGAGATTGTCATGATGAACCAAGGGCAGGTGGTAGCGCTGTTATTTAATAGGCAAGGTTAAATTTCGGTACAGGCAAATAAAGGGCCGTAAATCTGCTAAAAATGATCGACTCACAAAACCCTAACAATATGTCCTGGTGAACATGACGACAAAAGTTCTATCAAAGTTAAGTAAAATTCCCTTGAGTAATACAGAAGTAGTTGCAAACAAAAGAGTATTTCATATGCACAAAATAAACAAAGTGCCATAATTCCGTCTCAATTTTTCGAATCATAAAACCTTTACAACATGCATTGGGTATCTCGAAATTTTATCAAAATCCCTTGAGAAAACAAGGAAACAAGAGTATTTCGCTGTTACAATCACACACAAAAAAACAAAGGGCCTTAATTCCGTCAAAAATGATCGCATCACAAAACCCTGAATATATGTGTGGTGGTTCTTGGTATCAACAAGTCTGTGAAAGTTTCGCCAAAAGCCCATGAAAAATGTAGAAGTAGTATACTAAATAATATGTCGGATTTTTGTTTAACACAATGACCCTGTGAGGTTGTCGTGACGAACATACATATAAATTTTGATGGGTGTGGGTGTAGGCGTTTTGATTTTATAGGCAAGGTTTAAGTTTGGTACAAACAGACAAACAAACAGACAAACAGAGAGGCCAAAAACAATATGTCCCCGATCTATCGATACGGGGTCATTAACATTTTATGTGACATTTGGTTCATGGTCCTAGTCCGTTGAAGTTCGTGAACCATAATTTCATGAACCGTTCATTAACTAAGTTTTGAACTGAAACGTATTGTTCATGGACTTCAGTTGATAAACAGTTTATGAAACTTAAATTCAAGATCTATTGATCAATTATTTTGATGAAACTTTGATGTGGAAGGTAAAAACTTGTCGCAAAAAATCACTTCATCGTAGGTACGCCATTTAGCCGAAAACTTCTATCTATATGATGAACTCTTTGGAACAAAGACAGTTAACTTGTTTTCTTTTTTAATGACAAAGTGTGCATTTTAATGTAAAACCACGATACTGCATAATTGAATATATAACATTAGAATAGAAAACCTTCCATCATGATAAAGATATTTAGTTTAACTATATTTATGCGAACATACAAACTTAAACATTAATTATCCAATAAATAAACATTGATCATATACTACCACTCGAAACATAACAGCAACATGAACGCATATTGGTGATCTGAGACAGAAGCTAACCTACGTTTAGAAAATAATGTAATACTCACCATTCATTCCAATGGAAGCAAGAGATAATAACTTTAATATTTCACATACGATATAGATAAATATGATGATATTACACATATTTTCCAGTCATCATTATTTTCTAAAATGTTTAATCATTTAGAAATATTGTTTCATTTATAAAGACTATAAAACAATAAATTTAAAATTCACAGATTTCATTAATGGTATATAACTGGTTTGTCAAAATGGATGTCGAATATCTTTACGTATTGGTTTAACATTCAGAATAATTGTTATTTTTCAATCCCTAGCTCGATCTTCCGCCAAGTTAAAAGTTATGTTTCGCCTGTTGTATGTGATATATTTATTTTTCAAATTTTAAATGAAATGCGGATATTTCATTGGACAAAAAATTGGGACAAACTGTAATTAATTTATAAGCTCGTTCATTTATATATCATGATTGCGATCATAAGACAGTCGGCATACATTTGCCTTTAAACAAATGCATTTGTGATGGAATTAAACATTTGAGACTGACTGATATCATCTTGATTTCATCTAATGGAACTCAGATCTTAAGTGAATTAATCGGTATCAAAACATGTAAACATGCCTGACAACACAAATCAACGCTCGTGCTGTCAAAATAAACAATGTTTATCAAATTATATATCAACGTTAAACCAAACGGCTTCCACGTATAATGTAACAGTACGAAATGAGTATAAAACATTAGTTTTTAATAACATAGTGTTTACAAAGGATTTTATATAGTTTGTATAGGTTCGAACAATCTTAGAATAACTATGTGTAGGACGACATTTATATATAACACTTGTATTATAACAAATCGAAGCAATCTTAAGGAAATGAAAGAGAACGCGAACTGAATATGGATCGCTTAATCAAGTTAAAACTAATACTATAAAATAATAATAGAAACACATTTAAAGTTAATAAAGCTTTGAGCAATTGATATCAGATTAAATACCGTATCATTGATGCATGCATTAATTTCGTTTGTTCATGTAATGTCATTACAGAACCATGAAACATCACATTTTTAAACATTAATTTTGTTCTTCTTGTTGTACGTCCATATAACCTCATAACAAGACAATTCAATTAAAATTAATTTAAAGGAACATTGGTGTTACGGACAACTCCGTTGATGATATATCAGAATTACACTGATTCTTCAGGACCAGAAACGGGAAGGAATCCAATGTTCTTGGTCCCGATTTATCCATATATTGTCTGCATAATTTGTACTTCGGAATACAGAAACTTACGAAAATAACCTGTTATTGTGTAAATTTATATCTGAACTGCGAACATGCAACAAGTGTCACATACACTTAACATATGATACCTTACAATGAATATTAGTTATATTTCGAGACTAAAATCACGTCGCAGCATACACATTTTCATTTATATCATGACAAAGAATATATATTCTACTGATGACACAAGGTTGATTATCCAATTACTGTACATTAACTGACATTGATATTAATAGAAATATTTAATATTCGAAAAACATATGAAGTAACATTCCAACATTTTATTAAAATATACAGTTAAATTATTCGTAAAATATAATATTTCATTTGATAGAAGGTTGTTTGCAACTACAGTATAACCTCAATTAACCTCGATCACCTCAGAACAACAGCAACCTCCCTGCTACAGCCAATATAATAGCAACCCAATTTGCATTTTACTTTAATTTCACTGTCTCCACTACAGATATCACCATACAACAGCCATGTTGTCCTTCCCATTGGTAGATGTTGTATGGAGGTTGCACTGTACTCTTTGAAATAATTTTGATACGTCCCACGTGATAACGGTTTTGATAAAATATGGCATAACATTTAAGACTGTCAAATGGTATACTCTTCCCTAATCAAATCTTCTGGGATATGTATACTTGTATCTGTTTCATAATGACACAATACACTAAAGAGAGACAATGTTACAATTGAACACATCGGACATGTATAGGTAGTTTAGTTGTTAGTCACATAGTACATGTGAATATAAAGTGTATTTGAATGTCGTGTATATTTACTCATTCAAGCATTTACAGTTGTGTTACTGTAAGTAAGTAAGGGTAGATCACTCATACATAAATCTTAAATACCATATTGTTACCTTTGGTTTGTGTTTCTTATTCTATTCTTGGTCAAAATACAAATTTCATGCAATTCCATTATTTTTTTTTATTAGCTTTTTTTCAGTTGAAGTTAACACACTGACAATTCGTCAAAATTAAACCAAGCTTTAGGAAAATTAGCATTGGTTACGGTAAAGAAGAAACAAATACAAAAACACTCATTAACAGTTCTTGAAATTTTGGGCAATTGCATGAAAAGAAGTCGGCTACTTAAAAAGGAAAATAAATTAGACCTTGCCTTCCTACATTATGAATAATCTGGCCTTGAAATGACCTAAAATGAGCCAAAATGACACATTCAATTATTAATTAAGAAACAAAAAGACCAGTGCGTTAATTTTCATATGAAGTTATACAATAATTATAGGTTATAGAACATGGGAAACCTGATTGTCTCAATGTATTTATTCATTAGAAATTACCAACACGTACAAATCTGTTTGAAATAATACTTTATAAGAAGAATTGGGTCGGAGTGGTTATACGGTATTTGAAACACATGAGCTTAGAAAGTAGCACCAAAATAATCTATTTCAAAGGAAACTAACTGGGCTTACTGACACGTACTATATTTCGGCTTTTTTCAACCAAATTTATAGCATGTTGTAAAAGCTATGAATAGACAAAATATTAACTCGTTCGTACAAATAACACAGTATCAACAAATAGCACATGACGTCACTGTGCATGGTGACGTCAAGGAATGGTGTGAACGACATAAACGAACCTTAAAGAAACTGCATGAAATACACGATGTCTTGTATGTGTGAGTGCAAGACTTTTCGAATGCAATCTGTTTAATTTTGCGTGTCATACCTGTATCCGTTAGGCCCATGAAATCCCCATACTGTATTTTTTATGAAAATAGTAAAAGTCGTTGCACTCCTTTTGTTTTTATATACGATCAACTAATCTGACCATTTACTGTAGCATGTTGTAAACCCGCGCAAAACTACTTCAGTAACAATCCCAATTAAGACCGTGACCGGCGATTCGAACCTGACCATTGACAGAAATATCGTTCGACGCCTTGGTGTGTTTATCTTTTTGACAGCGCGTAGTGATAGTGACTCGGCTCATTAGCATATTAATAACACTAGTGTATTATTGACCCATTTAACAATGAGCTTACTTCACTCCTGAACCGTGGATCATGTTATAAATATTCTTATAATGACCATTTACGGTGGAAAATGCGATTAAATATGTGTTGTCTTACTGCATTAAGGGAATCTTTATTCACCTTTAATTTACCTTACCCAACTGTCACAAGTAATTAAAAAGCACACACATGTTTCATTTATACAAACCTCTGTACTTGTATCCGTATGATGAAATATTTGGAACATAGGCAGTTCTTTAAAGTTGCCTTGTTCATTAATTTTGCATTATTGTTGTGTATACAAGGTACATGGTATATAATTCTCCTACAATAATTTGATGTCAACTAACAAAATCTGTCTTGAGCACCATAGAAAATATTTCTTCAAAGATGCTTTTACTTAACATCTAACAAACAGCTAATTGGCATGATAGTTTATAGTAACTTTAAATTCTTCCACCTATCAATTAAAAAGAAATGAGAGAAGGCCCTCAAGCTTCAGAAAATTGTTCCATACTCAGATTAGGGAGTTGATAGAAAAGTCCCTATATACCTATTATTCTCTTATTGCTGTTATTGGTTCACAACTAGATTACAAATGTTTTATATGGATCAGCTAGGAAGTCATACTGAAAATGCTGTATTCTCTTCATAATCATCATATTATTAAATACTTAGAGCATTCCCTGTAAAAAGTTTTTATATTAATCAAGGCTAATAAAACAAACAAACCCTTTATTTCTTCAGTGCATTTTGAAACTTAGGAGGTTCTTGTTATTAACTCCTTATTTAGATGTGATTGAACGTAATTCAAATGCAATTCCTCCAATTGTTGAAGATCTTCACGTGTATATGTAATCAATAGCAGAATTAAGAAAGTTCAATATATCCGACTCCGAACCTTTGAATCAGTAGAACTTCTATTTTATTCTACTGTGATAAAAGGTCAGAAACTGAAAACTGAATTCCACGAAATTAATGAAGAATACCCAACCCATAAACCCATATACACTCATAGTTCAATTGACAGTGATACTGTTGCAGCTGTAGCTGAATTTGGAAATAAAACCAAACATGTTGTTGTCCAGACCAGTGAATTACTTGTCTCAGTGGATCCATAGAATATTTTATTGAATGTTTATTTACTATATCCTTTTAAATTTTAACCTTGCCAATATAAAGATTCCTTACATTCAGTCAAGTCAATGTTTGGTAAATAGCTCCCTGTTTACAGATCCAGTCATCAAGAAAAGGTAAAGATCACTACATGCAGAACTAGTCATTCATGATCAATCAGAGATGGTATACCCTAAATGTATTCTGTTCAATGCACAACTAAGTGCATGTGTACCTAAAATTCTAAATGACTGGGTTACAGATGGATAAATGTGGTCAGCAACCTGTCGCAGAATAAGCAATTGCTGCGTATATTAGGGAGATAAGACTTTTCAGTAAACTGATACACTAATCAGGATACTCTACCATGCAGGATACTTGTACTTCATTCATAATCAATATTATCTTTATTTTTTGTTCATACAAATTATTTTTGCCCTCTTTATACTTATACTTCCATTTATTTTTATTGTTTAATGTACTCTAAATACAAGCAAACTTTCAAAACCTTATCTGGATTATTTTGAGAAAATTGTTAGTGCTAGCAACTTAAATATATACATGTACTCGTACATGATATTCATAAAGCTATATATTAGGTATTTCAACATACAATATAATTTAAGATGATGTAATAGTTAAAATATAGAATTGATCATTTGTTCATAATGATTATAATGATATTTTAAATTTATCCCTGGTCTGGTTATCTAATTTTAAGATAAAATATGTTATACATAATTTTTACATACCATTTTATTTTCCAGTTGGAGCTATATGTTACTGTAAACATGATTATAAAAAAAACTTAATGAGATGACAGTTTAAAAGTGCTCACTTAATAAATGATCTTTGATTTAATTTTAACTTAGGGGCAAAAAGCACCAAAATGTCTGAGTCAAGGTCAATGGAAAGTACATATTGATATTTTTTACCAAAAAAACCCTCACTATCTAAGTATTTTATCACTTTTAAATGAAAAAAAATAAATGCATTATACAATGTGCAAAACAATGTCTAAGTCATAAGTTAGTTTTAGTTTTGCATAGACTATTTCTGCAGACATTATGAGTGTAAAACTTTGACTATCTGTACATAGTCATAGTTATGCACTTGAAGAATAATCAGTTTGACTTTGCATAATTAAAAAAAAAGTTAATATCTTTGGTAACATTAGAAGTATGGTCAAATGCTTTTGAGAGGATAAGCAATGACAAAAATCAGTTCAGAATTTTTAATAAAACCATTTCCGGAAAAAAGTGTAGTTAGCATAGTTTTGCGCTGAGCCATCGATATACACTTAAAAATTAACTCTCAAGTAAATAAACATTGATATATATCACCACCGAAAATAAACAACATGAACGCATCTTGGTTATCTGTGAAAGAAGCAGAACTACGTTTAAAAAATAACGTAATACTCACTGGATATACATGGAATGGAAGCAAGAGATAATAAGGTTAATTAATCACATACGAGATAGTTAAATACAATGATAGTACATATATTTTCCAGTGCATCATTATTTTCTAAAGTTTTACATTGTTTAGAAATAGTGTCCATTTATAAAGAATATAAAACAATAAATTTATTATTCACATAATTATAATATCATTCAATGAATTTTAGTAATATTTAGAGACTAAAATAACGTTGCATGCATAAACATTTTCATCGGTATCATTTGGAAAAAAAAATACATTCTACGGAAGACACAAGGTTTATTATTAATTGATAGAAATATTTGAAATGCATGAAGTTATGTCTCCAACATTTTATTATTGCAAATTGTTAAAATTATTAATAAAACAATTAATTATATTGCATTTGATAGACTGTTGTTTGCAACTACAGTATAAGCTCCAAGACCGATCACCTCCGAACAACAGCCATCCTCTGCTACAGCCAATATAATTGCAACCCATATTTACGTTTTACTACATTGAACTCCCAAATATAATACACCCTACATGATAACGGTATTGATAAAAATATGTCATGACGCTTAAAACTGTCAAATGTTTAAGTTATCCTTATCAAAACTTCTAAGATATGTATACTTGTATCTAATACATAATAATAGTCACAAAACATTAAAGAGAGACGACGTTACAATTAAACACCTCGGGAATGTATAGGTAGTTATAGTTGTTAGTCACATCGTACATGTGAATCTAAAGTTTATTACAATGCCGTGTATATTCACTCATTGAAGCATTTACAGTTATGTTATAGTAAGTCTGGTTGATTTATAAATGTATTGTTTTACGCTAACCGCTTCTTGTTAGAATCTTCACGAAATGCATATGCACAGTATTCTTCTTGTCACGCGGATTGCCAAATATAGATAAATAAAGAAAATGTCCACTATGTCTAGTTTCTTTTTGAAACGGATCAATGTAGTGCGTCCATTTATTTGTCAGAGGACCGGATTACCCACATGAGAAACACAGAAGTAATTGGTAAATGATGTAATTAGTTGAAACTTACCAATAAAATAAGTGTATATAATTTTAATGTCCAAAACAAATATAATCAAAGATTTCATCATTGATATATAAATGCGCGACTTATTTCAAACATACATATGACATACCAACACATCATATTAAAACAACACAGCACGATACTTAATTTACCATATATTCATTGATCGTTTTTAGCCTGAGATAGTTCGTTGATTTGCAATCGCTTTTTTTCGAATTCATCATACTTAGCTAGATTAAATGTCGACGCAGAACCGCGTATATTGAAACGTTGAGGCTGACATGAACGTAAATAGTCGTAAAATATTTCAAAACTGAAAAAGCAATTGTTTTTTTGGCTTTATGAATTTACTGAATACAAAAAATATTGTCATGAAATGTAATATCTATAATAATCACTTTTTTCACCACAAGTTTTTATTGTTACAAACTAATTCATATTTTTTCCGCAATAGAACATTATGCAATTATAGTTTGATAATATATACATATTGTTTGGTCAAAGTTTATCATTTTTATCACCACTATCTAAGTATGTGAATGCGTTTCTGTGTATTCGTTATCTTTTATGATTAGATATGTCATTTTTTAATCTTGATAATGATGTATACCTATGTAATGTGTATATGTAGTCAGATGTCTCGCCTGCCGCAAGTATTATTGATGCTGACCTGTTTATGATTGTAGTTTATGATTTAGACAGCATGTCGAAACCTGTGTCAAGTCATACTCTAATGAAAACCATTCAAATTCGCTAGCTCGTGAGATTACTGAGAAAATGTCAACAGAAGAAGTTCGTAAAGTTATTCAAAGCATGTCAAATGGAAAGAGTGCCTCACTTGACAATGTGACATACGAACATATGAAGAATGGAGGCGAATCCATAGTCAAATGTATGACATGTCTCTTTAATAAAAGTTTAATACAAGGACATGTGCCCAAGCAATTCAAGGAAAGTCTTACTATCACACTGCACAAGGGCAACGGTAAACAATCCAGTAATGTCTGCGAGACTATACATGTCAACAGTTCTACCAAGAGCATTTTCCGGATGTGATTTATGGAACGGTATAAACGCTAGCGACATGCGCCACCTAGAGGCAACACATCACTTCTGTCTCAAATATATACAATCTTTACCATTTAGAACAAGATCGGATATGGTAAAAGCTCTTCTTGGATTTACGTCAATTGAAACTTATATTGATCAACAGAAGTTAAATTTCCTCATTTCTATATGTAAAATGAAATCTTACATCATACTAAAAGTGTTCCTACACAGACTGTTTCAATACCGGTACAAATGTTCAGTGAAACAATTAGGTTTTATTCCAGACATTGTTCGAATTCTATCAAACTATGACTAACAACATTATTTCTTCGAATTTGAACACTCTATGTGTATCCCATCTAAGTTGTCATGGAGAAATATTTGTAAGAATCCACTTAATATGTCATATGAACAAACGCACTGGCTGGAGAGAATGTCTTCATGTTCCGAATTTGGTAGATTCAGAGAAATACATTTCGTACTAACATCTTCAAACATATGGCGGGGAGCACTCCCGAGACCAGAGAGTATTGAACTCATGACTTTCTTAGCAAAATTATCTTGCACTCCAGTTTCAAATAGAGACGTTCTATGTACTGCTTGTCATACAGTATAAAATGATTATATTTATCATGTTATATTTCAATGTGAATGTGATTGCATACAGTCCCTACGAATATTATTTTTAAATAAGCTATCAAACATTTCTGATCGTTTATATGACATTTTAAATAGACGACAGAAACATAACATTACAACTTCAATATCTGCTTGGTTACTTTGACGAGAACATGATAAATATGTTTACACCCGATGAATACGCAGAGATACTTTGTACTTCGGCCGCGTACCTAAGACAATTATTGAACGAATATATCATTTTGCTATAATGATTTATCTACAACTGAATGAAAGACAACGTTATATAAATACTTGCGAGCTAATACACCTTTACCATAGCTTTACTTTCGTTTAAATTTTGCATTCCTTAAAGCTATGTTGGACAGGTTCTATTACTGCCAATAACTCGCTCGTAACAAGTATTATTTGTGACCTTAATAATATCAACTGTATTAAGGTAGTAATACTTCTAAAAGTTGTAATATATGTTGCTTTTTCCTGTATTATATTGTGTGCTTCTTTCATTGTTAATTGTACACATTATGTATGTAACTCTTCATCAATTTGGAGGAATAAAAGTTGTATATATTTCTAGCTAGTGGTTTGATATATGTGACATAACGTGTAGTAGCACTAAGTAGTTGTTCGATATATGTGATATAACGTGTAGTACTGCTGACTAGTTGTTCGATATATGTGACATAACGTGTAGTAGCACTAACTAGTTATTCGATATATGTGACATAACGTGTAGTAACACTAACTAGTTGTTCGATATATGTGACATAACGTGTATTAGTACTAGCTAGTTGTTTGATATATGTGATATAACATGTAACAGTACTAACTGGTTGTGGGATAAACGTGATAAAGCGTGTAATAGTACTAAATACTAGACAAGTTTGAGTACATTTGTGTTAGAAGTACAAACGAAAAGTAAATATATATAAGGCTATGCGTATATTAATTTTATTTCTTCAAATGACGAAAAAATGACCATACGATAAACTGACCAGTTATCTTGTATTCGTGACGTCATGTCACCGGCTTTGGGGGGGAAGCGAAAACACTAAATGGCCTAAATCAGCCACCATAGCATACGGATATTATGAAGTAAGAATATAAAGAATGTTGTGCTTCACTATTTTTAACATGATAACAAATGATTTATAAGATTTTCGATACAATGATACATGTCTATATCGTAAATCAATTTCCGTCTTAAGTTGCGGTCACTGCGACCCTCTCTACATACACTTCAGTGTTTGACAAATACTAAATGAATGGACTAATGCTGTATTCATAAACCGCTCGAGAATTGATAAAAAAACAATTTAACATCCTCAATAAGTTTTAAAATATTTGGATATTTATATAGTGTATACAAATATGCAATTGTTTTAATACCATTCGAATAATTATGTCGAAGTGAAATCAATGATTGTAACAATTGATATTTTAATGGATTCAACTATATTAAAATCATGTTTTATTTCTTAATCTATATATACAAAATAAAAAACGTTCAAACGATGGACATAACTTTGTTAAGCTCCCCGAATATCGTGCTAAGGATGGGAATCCCGAACTATAGAAATTTCAAAATATGTAACAGTTATGAAGGGGTCATGTACGTTTTACTATCTACGGTTCATGTAAATAAACTCGCAGTGTATTATTGACCGAATGCCGCACGTGTTCGTCATTGCGTGCTCCAATAATAAGAGTTGGCTGTGGCATTGAAACATAGGCTAATAAAATGATACTAAAATGATTACATATTACATAATATGGTCAATTTTCGTTTAGATATCAAGCTTAATTGTTTCTCAGTGTATGCGGTTTATAACGGAAATTGTATTATTTCAACGGTCTTGCTTAATAAATTATGAAACAAAGAGATCATTTAATTTTGATATGAAGCTATACAACAATTATTACAGGTTATAGAACATGGAAAACTTGATCGTCCTCAATGTATTTGTTCATTAGAAATATCCGACATGTACAAATCTGTTTGAAATATTTCCTCTTCTTTTTGTCAGAACAGCACAAACACTCAAACGATCAATGTACAGTATATTCTTGTACAAAATGCGAATAATTATATACATTAACAACTTTGTTCGGTGAAAGGAAAACATATCCTAAACTACCTCTTTTAACATTATCTAATTCATTGTTTTAATAGTTATATTTGCTTGTTTGGAAGTCTGTGTTAATAAAATTTAGTGTCATAGTGATAGTATACAGATAATCATTTTTCGCGTAGAATTTGAACTTAGAATTAAAACTAAATATTCCATGTCACACAATTATTACCATAGCATGTGTTATGTTATTTTATATTTTTTTGTAGATTACTTAATGAAACACATGTATATATATACTATGTATAAGTTACAAACCTACGTACATACCTACTTGCTACTTACCGTACTATTTAACAGCTTCTTAATTGTTATGTTATAAACGTGATAAAATAAATATTGCTTAATGCTTACATATGTGTATACGAAAAGATAAGTGAATACATCCTGCAAGAACGTAATTTGACAATATTTCTTGTAAATGTACATTAATGGTGCAAGTTCTTTAACGATTATATACCGTACCTATTAACTAGAAAATGCCTTTTAATTTACACGGATGTTCTCATGCAAGTTTTAAAGATGAATTAAAAGCTGATTCAATAGGTTAATGAACATATATATACTTTACTTCATTTGATTAAATTTTAAGAATCGGCACTTTGTTTTACAATTTATTCAATATACCTTTGAGGCGTATGACAAAATACCCCTTCAATGTGCGTAAACACTTAATATGTGAGTAGATTTAATACATCAGGTTTAAGCCCGAGTTTGCCGTCCTGTAGCATTAGCTGATATCATGTGATTTATACTGTTAGTAAGCCTTTATGATCATGTATAAAAGAATCTTATGTTCTCCATAGCAAAAGTGAAAAGACGATTAACATAGGAACTTTCCTTGATATTTGTAACGTTGTACCAACAGGAGAAACATAGAAATGTTTGGTAAATAATATGATTATTTGAAAGTTACCAATACTTTTAAGTTAACATCAGTATTTAATTTAAATGTTCAAAACAGATATAATCAAAGATAGTATCACTGATATATAACTGCGCGACTTATTTCAAATATACATATGCCATACCAACACATCATATTAAAACAACACAGCACGATACTTAAAGTACTCCATATTCATTGATCGTGTTTTAGCTTGAGTTAGTTCGTTGATTTGCTCGAATTCATCATACTTGGTCAGAACCAAATGTCGACTCAGTGACGCGTATATTGAAATGTGGAGGCTGCTATGAACGTGAATAGTCGTAAACTATTTCAAAACTTAAAAAGCAATTATTTTTCGGCTTTATGTATTTACTGAATACAAACTATTATCCTAATATGTCGTATATATAATAATCAGTTTTTCACCATTATTTAAATAGTTCAATGTATGTACCCCGCATTCATATTTGCATACGGCAGTTTTATTGGTACAAACTAATGCATCATTTTTACGCAATATTGAAATCAATCAAAAACAATAAACTTACATAATGTTACATAGAATGAAGGAAAATAGAAGAATGATATTCTAAATGAAAAGAATATATTGGTAAACGCAAAAAAACATCAGATCGGGTTTCATTACTCATATCAAATCCGATCCCCAATGATTTCGAATTCCGGTGAGTGTTTGCGATTTCAAAAACCAGTTGAGCTATTTACTTATTTCATATTTACTGTTTAAAATGTATCATGACCGTCGTATCATATTGTTGGCGCAATTTTATAATCAGTTCTTGAAACTTATATATTTTGTAAATGACACCAGTACAATTATAATAATACGTTAGCAGCATGTACTGTACTCGAATGTCAAATAACTTACCTTCTGCATTTATATCATTTTTTGTGTATACAAGGTAAATGGTATATAATTCCCCTACAATAATTTGATGTCTACCAACAAAGCTATAAATAGCTTCAATAAACAATATAGGATAGTCAACATAAAACACACAGCAATGTAATGATGATAACAGTCATATTTGCCATATAAGCTTTATAGAACAGTCGGTAAGGTAGCCAGCTGACAAACGTTTTGAAAGTTACCGCACTGGTTCGATTCAAATACCTAACTGTTCCTTTTTTTCAGTTTTACTAGGTTTAAAACGATCGTCGAACGCATGACATTAATTATTTTTTTGTATCATTATACCTATTTAATATAATATGAACTTCAAAAATGAACATGCCCATACAACTCAATATATATATATTTTAAACGTGTGTATTGACTCAGAAGATTGTGAAAAGTGGAACGCACGGGATCCTAAAGGTAAGACCCGTTTTGTGGTTTTATTATCAGATACATTCCTCGTACCACAAACTGCAAATTACCTGACATATCTATTATCTTCGACTTGGCTTGAACTGGCATTTTTGCGGGAGTCAAATTATTGTAGGAGCACTTTAGATCAGTTTGTTTATAGACAACACATATTTTACATGTACATAATGCTTTTTAACGAACTTGTTTTTTTATTTTAATATAAAACCACGACATTGCGTAATAAAATTTATTACATTAGAATATAGAACCTTCCGTTATAATTACGGTTTTAATTAAGCTGTATTTATATACATCGTACCAACATACTTTAACATTTAATATCAAGTAAATAAACATTGACATACACTACTACCGAAAAAATAACATCATGAAAGCATCTTGGTAATCTGGGAAAAAAGCTAACGTACGTTTAGAAAATAGTGTAATACTCACCACTCTTCCCTGGAATGGAAGAAAAAGATAATAAGGTTAATATATTAAAATCGTGTTGTTTTAAAAAAAGTAGCACTATATGTTTCAAACCTAATGCAGTGCATTGATACATTACAATAGAATATCTTATGGCATTAAATTAGACAATTTACGTTTGTAGAAACGTATTCATATTTTAACTTTGGTGAGAAAATGTTGACATATTTCCTATTTCATGAGATCATGGTACATCGTTATATGCTTATACTTTTGTTCAGTATCCTTGAGACTTATTCTTAAAATTTGCTGTGGACACAACAATATATATTAAATAACTTTGTGAACATGTATATATATGTATGTATTTTGGGCCGGTGGCCTTTATTTACGAAATAAACTTGTAAACTTGTAAACATACGAGAGAGTCAAATAAAATGGTATTACACTTATTTTCCAGTGCATCATCATTTTCTAAAGTTTTACATTGTTTAGAAGTATTGTTCACTTATAAGGAATATAAAACAATAAATTTATTATTCACATATTCTATTAAATCAATGTAATATAACGGGTTTGTCTAAACGGACCTACAATATATGAGAAACTACCAGCTGTTTGCGTAAACTTGTTCTATGACATTGCACAATAGTTTAATAAGGCAAACAGTATTTGCATTATATATCTTATATTATGGTGAGATATGTACGAAAACATGACTGTGTTCGAAATAAGAACAAATAAGAATCCAGAACTGAACAAAGTATTAGTTATTTGACTTCAGCATAAACAGCTCATACTCATTAAATGTACATAGTGTCAATATTCAATCCCATTCAAGAACATGCATATAAGAATGGCAAAATAAGTAGTGCAGAGTAGAAAGAGCAAATAAAAAAGATTAAACAATTTATTACAAATCTGCATATTGCTGAACGTTTTAATTTCACATCATATACGTTAGTACCTATTTACTTGAGTAACAAAACAAAAATAACATAAGTAACTTTTCTGTTAAGTGTTTTTTCTTATATATCATTTTATGTTCGTTATAACCGTATTACTATTGATACTATGTTCAGTTAACATCGCATTAATGCATGTAATCTTTGACAAAAGTGGACACGATAAAATATGTTTAGTTATTGGTTTAACATGAATAACCAATAATCTTATTTTTCTATCCCTAGCTTGATCTTAAAAGTAATGTTCCACCTATTTTATGCGATATATTTTTCAAATGAAGTGCGGACATTTCATTTGACAAGAAATTATGACAAACTGTAATTAATGTATGAGCTCGTTCATCAAGATATCGTGATAGCGATCATAAGACGGCCGGCATGTAATTGCATTTCAACAAAATCAGTTGTAAGGGTATTAAACATTGAGACTTACTGATGTCATCTTGAATTATCTACTGGAACCCAAATCTTAAGTGAATTAATCGGTATCAAAAATAATGTCAACACGCCTGACAGCACAAATCAACGCCCGCGCTCTCATAATAAACAATCTTTATCAAACGAACGCAAAAAATGCAACAGGTTAAAACTAATAATATTAACTAATACTGGAATAACAGTTTAAGTTATTTAAGTATTGTGTAAAACATACCAAATTAAATACAGAATCATTGATACATGCATTAATTGCGTTTGTTCATGAAATTGTCTTAAAGAAACATGATACATGACAGATTTTAAACATTAATTTTGTTCTTCATGTCATACGTACATACAGCTTCATAACGAGACATTTCCAATTCTAATCTTCTAGATAAAAAATCTTAATAAAAAAGTAAAACATAAACATACAAAAGTAACTGGATTAACCAAGATATTCAAGATATGATATTCTTTGTATTATTCAAAGGATCATTGATATTTCGGAAATATTCAAAAGTTGTCGAATGCTAAATTTGTTATCTACCTTAAATGCGAAATCTATCAACGTTATGTGTTCGCGTTTTTGCATAGTTTTTCAGTTCTGTCATCTTAGACTTAAACAATGCTTGATGACGACAACTCCGTTGATAAAATATCAGAATTACAGTTAATCTTCAGAACCAGAAACGGCCAGTAATCCTGCGTTCATGGCTCCGATGTATCCATATAACATTTATATAACCCGTACATTTGAATATAGGAACTAACGAAAATTACCTGAACATGTTTCGACCGTTCTTGTAGAAAGGTATTTCTGAAGACCGAACATGCACAAAGTGTAACATGCATTTTAAATATAATATCTTTCAATCATTATTACTACCATTTTGAGACTAAAATTACGTCGCATACAAAGGCATTTTCATCGGTATCAATTGACAAACTCCGAACAACAGACACCTCCCTGCTATATCCAATATAATAACAACACAAATGTATGCTTCACTATATGTTAACTCTCTCCACAACAGCCACCTCCTTACAGCAGCCATGTTGTCCTTCCCATTGTTTGTTGTTGTATCGAGTATACACGGTATTCTTTAATACATCCTACGTGATAACGGTATTGATAAAAATATGTCATTACACTTAAAACTGTCAAATGTTATATAAATTTCCTTATCAACACTTCTTGGATATATGTACGTGTATCTGCTACATAATAATCGTCACAATACATTAAAGAGAGACAACGTTAAAATTCAACACCTCGGGAATGTATAGCTAGTTGTAGTTGTTAGTCACATAATACATGTGAATATAAAGATTATTACAATGCCGTGTATATTTACTCAATGGTGCGTTTAAAGTTATGTTGCAGTAAGTCTGATTAATTGATAAACGTAGTGTTAATAACTATTTATCATCAATAACGATTATCTTATTTTCACACAATCATCGTCATTTGAATAATAAAAAAAAGTTCACCGCTTCTTGTTAGAATCTTCACGAAATACAAATACACAGCATTTCTTCTTGTCACGCAGATCGCCAAATATATAAAAAATAAAATGTCCACTATGTTCAGTTTCCTTTTGATATGGCTCCATATATTATGTACATTTATTTGTCAGAGGACCGATTTGTAAGTATAGAAGAAGAACTATTATAGAACATAACATGACCGACTGCTTTACTTCACGGTATGTTCAGGAATCCTAATCACACTTATTGTACTGTAAGAATCGATGTATGTTGTATGTTAAGAAGAAGAACTATTATAGAACATAACATGATATATAAGTACCGACTACTTTAATTCACGGTATGTTCAGGCGTCCTAATCATACTCATTGTACTGTAAGAATCGATGTATGTTGTAGGTTAAGAAAAAGAACTATTATAGAACATAACATGATATATAAGTACCGACTACTTTAATTCACGGTATGTTCAGGCGTCCTAATCATACTCATTGTACTGTAAGAATCGATGTATGTTGTATGTTAAGAAAAATAACTATTATAGAACATAACATAATATATAAGTACAGACTGTTTTAATTCACAATATGTTCAGGCATCCTAATCATACTCATTGGTGTTCTAGACTATAAGAATCGATGATAAATGGTCCTACCTCGAAATTTTATAACGCTTTCATTCACATAGTATCCAGTAACAAAGTAACAGTATCAGAACTGATAGCAGTATATAGTAATGTTACAATACCAAGCTGACGATTAACATAACGGAATAGATATTATTACAGAATGTATATCACACCCAGAAACCTTAACCGGAGAGTTTAGTTGTTTCAAATCAATCAATCAATAAAATTAATATTTTGGTCATTTCATATTGACGCTACATACTGTATGTTAATTAATGTTTTGGGCGGACTATGCTGAAATAATGATAACATCGACTCTCAAACGTACAAGCACATTTAGGATTAACATATTAACATTATAATTGAAATGACAAAATGACTTCTTGCTTTTTTTTCTAAACGTAATAGCGGAAACATGACTGACATGTTATACCCAAGATTAAGATGGCACGAATGTGCATGTGTTATTGTTGTGTACTCATGACCTGATAATATATTATAATACTTACCTATAACCTCGCAATATATTTGTCGTGTGAATCATTTATATTGTGTTCACAGAACTGAGGGGATGAAAAAAGCACGTGAATATATATCAACAAGTAGCACTAGACACATGATGAATAACAGATGTTTTATATAAACCTAGATGATACTGTCTAATTGGACTTCGGAAATTGGGACAAACAGTCTATTACATGTATTAGAACTAAGCGAAACAATTAAATCATATAGAGTTAATCATGTGTTAGCGACCACCTCTGAATAAAGGCCAACCCTTTAATAAGGGTCATTCTTTTAAAAGCCATCATTGATTATTTTTAGATAAAATGATTTCCGAATAAAGGCCACCTGTCTATAAAGACCACGCAAGTGTATTTTAATACACGAATAGTTGTCATAAGTAATTTTCATTTGACTTGAAGTGGCGCTGCACGTTTTTAATATACAAAAGAAGAATTATTCAAAGGCAGGTAAATAATGATTCTGCAAAGGTTCATGAGTATATAATTATGACGAACACTGCAACATTCTTGTTCTATATTTTGCCGCTCAGCGCATCTATTTAGTATGTAGTAGTGTATTGTATTATATTTAGGAACGTGTACATATAAGTCATTTACATGCTGAATCATTTTTGTTAGGAATACCAATACATTCGCATACCAAACGAGACAGAATTAAACAAATATTAATACATGATACTCGCATGCAGTCGTAGTTTTTTTGCGTATGATACAATAAAATGCTGTCAATGTCACACACTCAGCTTTAACAAATCAAGCATAATTATTCTATATTATTTCCTTAACTTAATTTAACAACGTAGCGTGTGCTTGATATGTGACTTTAACGAGTAAACTGTATATCAAATGAATGTAGTAATGTTTGAATGCTGAATTTATTGAAATTGTACCACTCAAATTAAATTGATGAATATATTGCAAAACAAAATAAGTTGCAGTCTTTGTGTATTACCTAAATAATAGCCCTCAAAACCTTAAAGGAAAAGTACAACAAAAGTGCAATGAACAGTATAGTTAGTTTAATGAATGAAATATAAGGCATACTTGTATTCAAACGTTTTATGTCTTTCCTGGAAATTAAGATGTGCATGACGTTATGATGCATACTGACTATGTAACACAATATATAGTATGCGCAACTTGTATTGGTTTGTTTGCTATATGTGACATAAGGTGAAATAGTACTAGCTAGATGTTTGATACATGTGACATAACGTGTAATAGTACTAGCTAGTTGTTTGATACATGTGACATAAGGTGTAGTAGTACTAGCTAGTTGTCTGAATATGTGATATAATGTGTAGTAGTACTAGCTAGATGTTTGCTATATGTGACATAAGGTGTAATAGTACTAGCTAGTTGTTTGATACATGTGACATAACGTGTAATAGTACTAGCAAGTTGTTTGATACATGTGACATAACGTGTAATAGTACTAGCAAGTTGTTTGATATATGTGACATAAGGTGTCATAGTACTAGCTAGTTGTCTGAATATGTGATATAATGTGTAGTAGTACTAGCTAGTTGTTTGATATATGTGAAATCAGGTGTAATAGTACTAGCTAGTTGTTTGATACATGTGACATAACGTGCAATAGAACTAGCTAGTTGTTTGATACATGTTAAATAAGGTGTCATAGTACTAGCTAGTTGTCTGAAATATGTGATATAATGTGTCATAGTACTAGCTAGTTGTCTGAAATATGTGATATAATGTTAAGTAGTACTAGTTAGTTGTTTGATATACATGTATGTGACATCAGGTGTAATAGTACTAGCTAGTTGTTTGATACATGTGAAATAAGGTGTCATAGTACTAGCTAGTTGTCTGAAATATGTGATATAATGTGTCATAGTACTAGCTAGTTGTTTGATATAAGTGACATAACGTGTAATAGTACTAGCTAGTTGCTTCATATATGTGACATAACTTGTAATAGTACTAGCTAGTTGTCTGATGTATGTTATATAAGGTGTCATAGTAATAGCTACTTGTTTGATATAAGTGACATAACGTGAAATAGTACTAGCTAGTTGTTTGATATAAGTGACATAACGTGTAATAGTACTAGAAAGTTGTTCGATACATGTGACATAAGGTGTCATAGTACTAGCTAGTTGTTAGATACATGTGACATAACGTGTAATAGTACTAGCTAGTTGTCTGATGTATGTTATATAAGGTGTCATAGTAATAGCTACTTGTTTGATATAAGTGACATAACGTGTAATAGTACTAGCTAGATGTTTGATATAAGTGACATAACGTGTAATAGTACTAGCAAGTTGTTTGATACATGTGACATAAGGTGTCATAGTACTAGCTACTTGTTTGATATAAGTGACATAACGTGTAATAGTACTAGCAAGTTGTTTGATACATGTGACATAAGGTGTCATAGTACTAGCTAGTTGTCTGATGTATGTTATATAAGGTGACATAGTAATAGTTACTTGTTTGATATAAGTGACATAACGTGAAATAGTACTAGCTAGTTGTTAGATACATGAGACATAAGGTGTATTAGTACTAGCTAGTTGTTTGATATATGTGACATATCGTGCAGTAGTTCTAACTAGTTGTTTGTTGTATGTGATATAGCGTTTAGGAGTACTTGCAAGTTGTTTGATATATGTGACATATCGTGTAGTAGTACTAACTGGATGTTTGATATATGTGATATAACATGTAGTAGTACTAGCTAGTTGTTTGATATATGTGATGCAACGTGTAGTAGTACTAGCAAATTTTTGAATTATGTGACATAACATGTAGGAGTACTAGCAAGTTGTGTGATATATGTGATATAACGTATAGTACTTCTAGTAAGTTTTTTGATGGAACAGAAATTGAATTCAAACTGTCTAAACGTCACAATTAGAGAATCGTTCTCTCAATTATCTAATGAATTATCGAACATATTTGTTTCTTTGAATAAAAACATGAATTGATCGACAACGTTATCCAAAATAATACAACTTTAATTCAAAATAATGTGAACGCGAAAACGCTTACTGAAATGGATACACAATCCCTTAGCCAAAACATTACATCGATAATGAGGCAAAACGAATCGGAAACACAAATAGACCATATCAACAGACAAGGTAATCAAGCTACTGATCAACTGTTACCACGTAGTACTAGCTTCCGAGATACAAACCTTGCAAATAGGGGAATGGAACAAAATATTTCTGGAGCAATTAAACCAAGTGCCATTTTAGGGGTATGGTCAAAAAGAATAGAAAAGCCTACATAGCGACCGGTATTGACTTAGAAAATGATATAAATGGACTCTATGAATTTTTAGAAGAGTCTGGGATATGTTGTTAGTCTGCAAAATTTTTGACCACTAATCGCACTGACTGCCTGATCGTGGTCTGTCAAGATCAAAGCGGGCTGAGAGATGATGATAGTACATGGCCAGATGGTATCGTTTGCCGTCCCTGAAGAACAAATCCGAGTATCACGCGTATCGCAACAGACCGATCAGAGCACTGGTTACTACAACGCAAAAGTTCTGTTATAAAGAATTTACATAGAGATTATGATTAACACGTTATCTTTTGCAAAACGCCTTACAAGCTAAATGGTCGCGAATTCGGGAAAGGCGGTGTAGCACTTATGTGGCATAAATCCCTTAGTCAATATATACAAATAATAGAAACAAATAGTGAACGATTAGCAAAGATAAAGCTTGCTCTACCATCACATGTTTTGCATGTTTTACAAGTTTATCTTCCCTGCAGTAGCGACACACTTTAAAGAAGAAGTAAAGAGAATTAATTACTTGATCTCAACAATAGATAACAGCTCAGGATTGGTTTTGGTGGGAGATTTGAATTCAAACATTTTTACTGAAAAATTTCACAAATGTGATAGATTCTTATCAAAATTAATTATATCACAATACCTTAAAGTGATGACAGGTACTAGTATATGTACCGGAAGTGGATATTATTTTGTACCAGGAACAAACATGTCACCAAGCCTTATGGATCACTATGTTGTGTCAGATAATGTACATAGGATGATACAATATAAAATAGAAGATGATGCTCCTCTCAATGTATCACGTCACTTACCGATAATCATGTACATTCACTTAGACACAAAGCAACTACTCGTTCTCAGCAGAACACTTCCAGAAGAACGTTTATAAATGGAACTCTGAGAATCAAGTTACCGCGTATAAAAAAGTGTTAGACACCATGGTAAATTCTACTTTAATCAAATATGAAAATATTGAAGATAGTTACGATCAAATAATTTCCTGTATTAACGCCGCTGTGGATAAATACCTACCACTTAGATCCCTCAAGCCGACATAATACTTCATCGTGAAATGAAATCGACGCGTGCTTAATGGCTCAAAGAGGGTCGTCCAAGAAATGGTGATTCCTTCAAAAACTATTAAGTAAAACAAACGGAAATTCAGGTGTGTTCTGAGACGCACGAACGAAATGAATATGAGAAAATGGACGAACTTGCTGAAAAAGATCAAAATCTTTTTGGAAAGTGATAAATTCAGAAAAGGATGAGAAAAGTATTGGTCAAAACGGCGGCTCGGAACTGAATTTTATTGGCACTAGTATTACAGACCCTGATAAAAGCTTACTTGGCTGGCATGAATATTTTACTGATTTATACTCGTTTTCAATAGGAAATACGTTCGACGACCAATTTAGACAACATGTCGAAACCTGTGTCAAGTCATACTCTAATGAAAACCATTCAAATTCGCTAGCTCGTGAGATTACTGAGAAAATGTCAACAGAAGAAGTTCGTAAAGTTATTCTAAGCATGTCAAACGGAAAGAGTGTCTCACTTGACAATGTGACATACGAACATATGAAGAATGGAGGCGAATCCATAGTCAAATGTATGACACGCTCTTTAATAAATTTTTAATACATGAACATGTGCCCAAGCAATTCAAGGAAAGTCTTACTATCACACTGCACAAGGGCAACGGTAAACAATTCAATAACTTCTGCGAGACTACGCATGTCAAAAGTTGTACCAATAGCATTTTTCGGATGTGATTTATGAAAAGGTATAAACGCTAGCGACATGCGCCACCTAGAGGCAACACATCACTTCTTTCTCAAACATATACAATCTTTACCATTTAGAACAAGATCTGGTATGGTAAAAGCTCTTCTTGGATTTACGTCAATTGAAACTTATATTGATCAACAGAAATTAGATTTTCTCGGTTCTATATGTAAAATGAAATCTTACATCATACTAAAATTGTTCCTAGTCAGACTGTTTCAATACCGGTACAAATGTTCAGTGAAACAATTAGGTTTTATTCCAGACATTGTTCGAATTCTATCAAACTATGACTAACAACATTATATCTTCGAATGTGAACACTCTATGTGCATCCCATTCAAGTTGTCATGGAGAAATATTTGTAAGAATCCACTTATGTCATATGAACAAACGCACTGGCTGGAGAGAATATCTTCATGTTCCGAATTTGGTAGATTCAGAGAAATACATTTCGTACTAACACATTCAAACACATGGTGGGGAGCACTTCCGAGACCAGAGAGTATTGTACTCATGACTTTCTTAGCAAAATTATCTTGCACTCCATTTTCAAATAGAGACGTTCTATGTACTGCTTATACAGTATAAAATGATTATATTTATCATGTTATATTTCAATGTGAATGTGATTGCCTACAGTCCCTACGAATGCTATTTTTAAATAAGCTATCAAACATTTCTGATCGTTTATATGCCATTTTTATAGACGACAGAAACATAACATTACAACTTCAATATCTGCTTCGTTACTTTGACGAGAACATGAGAAATATGTTCACACCCGATGAATATGCAGAGATACTTTGTACTTTGGCCGCGTACAATTATTTAACGAATATATCATTTTGCTATAATGATTTATCTACAACTGAATAGATAGATGAATGTTATATATATACTTGTGAGCTAATACACCTATACGATAGCTTTACTTTAGTTTAAATTTGTATTCCTTAATGCTATGTTGGACAGGTTTTGTTATTGCCAATAACTCGCTCGTAACAAGTATTATTTGTGACCTTAATATTATCAACTGTATTCAGGTAGAAATACTTCTAAACGTTTGTAATATATGTTGCTTTTTTCCTTTATTATATTGTGTGTTTCTTTCATTTTTAACTGTACACATTATGTATGTAACTCTTCATCAACTTGGAGGAATAAAAGTTGTATATAGTACTAACTAGTTGTTTGATATATGTGACATAACGTGCAGTAGTACTAGCTAGTTGTTTGATATATGTGATATAACGTGTAGTAGTGCTAACTAGTTCTTTGGTATATGTGAAATAACGTGTAGTAGTACTAACTAAGTGCTTCATTATGTGATATAACGTGTAGTAGTAATAACTAGTTGTTTGATATATGTGACATAACGTGTAGTAGTTCTAACTAGTTGTTCGATATATGTGATATAACATGTACCAGTACTAACTGGTTGTGGGATATACGTAATAAAGCGTGTAGTAGTACTAAATACTAGACAAGTTTGAGTACATTTGTGTTTGAAGTACAAACGAAAAGTAAATATATCTAAGACCATGCGTTTATTAATTTTAATTCTTCAAATGACGAAAAAAATGACCAAACGATGAACTGACCAGTTATCTTGTATTCGTGACGTCATGTCATCGACTTTGGGGGGAGCGAAGACACTAAATGGCATAAATCAGCCACCATAGCATACGGATATCATAAATTATATGATGATACATAAAGTAAGAATGAAAAGAATGCTGTGCTTCACTTGAACTATTTAACATGATAACAAATGATTTATAAGATTTTCGATACAATGATACATGCCTATATCGTAAATCAATTTCCGTCTAAAGTTGCTGTCACTGCGACCCTCTCTACATACATTTCAGTGTTTGCCAAATACTTGGACTGATGCTGTATTCGTCAAACGCTCGAGAATTGATAAAATAAATAACTAAACATCCTCAATAAGTTTTAAAATATTTGGCTATATAGTGTATACAAATATGCAAAATCTTTTAATAACATTCGAATAATTATGTCGAAGTGAATGTCAACCATATTAAAATCATGGTTTTATTTCTTAATTTTTATATAAAAAATAAAAAAAACTTTCAAACGATGGACATAACTATGTTAAGCTCCTTGAATACCGTGATAAGGAATGGAATCCCGAACTAAAGAAATTTCAAAATATGTAACCGTTATGAAGGGGTTATGTACGTTTAATGTGTTAGTATCTACGGTTCATGTATATAAACTCGCAGACTATTATTGGCCGAATGCTGCACGAGTTCGTCATTGCGTGCTCCATTAATATGAGTTGGCTGAGACATTGAAACATACGCAAATAGAATAATACTAAAAATGACGACATATAACATAATATGGTCAATTTTCGTTTAGATATTAAGCTTAATTGCTTCTCAGTGTATGCGGTTTATAACGGAAATTGTATTTATTTTAACGGTCTTGCTTAATTAATTATGAAACAAAGATATCATTTAATTTTCATATGAAGCTATACAACAATTACAGGTTATAGAACATGGGAAACTTGATCGTCACAATGTATTTGTTCATTAGAAATATCCGACATGCACAAACCTGTTTGAAATATTTCCCCTACCGTTTGTCAGAACAGCACAAACACTCAAACGGTCAATGCACTGTATATTCTTGTACAAAATGCGAATAATTGTAGAATTATAGACATTAACAACTTTGTTCGGTGAAAGGAAAACATATCCTAAACTACCTCTTCTAACACTATCTAATTCATTGTTTTAATAGTTAGATTTGCTTGTTTTGAAGTCTTTGTTAATAAAATTTAGTGTCATAGTAATAGTATACAGATGTTCATTTTTCGCGTAGAATTTGAACTTAGAATTAAAACTGAATATTCCATGTCACACCATTACTACGATAGCATGATTGTGATATGTTATTTTATATGTTTTTGTAGATTACTTGATGAAACACATGTATATATACCATGTATAAGTGAACAAACTTACGTACATACTTACTTCCTACTTACCGTACTATGCAACAGCTTCTTAATTGTTATGTTATAAACGTGATAAAACAAACATAGCTGAATGCTTACATATGTGTATACGAAAAAGTAAGTGAGTACATCCTGCAAGAGCGTAATTTGACAATATTTCTTGTAAATGTACATTAATGGTGCAAGTTCTTTAACGATAATATACCCTATCTATTAACTAGAAAATGCCTTTTACTTTACACGGATGTTCTCATGCAAGTTTTAAAGATGAATTGAAAGCTGATTAAATTGGTTAGTGAACATATATACTTTACTTCATTTGATTAAATTTTAAGAATCAGCACTTTGTTTTTCAATTTATTCAATATACCTTTGATGCATATAACGAAATACCCCTTCAATGTGCGTATATACTTTGTATCTAAGTAGAATTAATACACCAGATTTAAGCCCGGGTTTGCAATTTTGTAGCATTAGCTTATATCATATAATTTATACTGTTAGTATTATATAATTAGAAGTTGAAAATATAGATGCGTGCATTATTGTGAGAGTGTGATTATACAATGGACATAAAAGTAAGCCTTTATGAAATTGTATGAAATAATCTTATGCTATTTGTGACGGTGTACCAACAGGAGAAACACAAAAGTGTTTGGTAAATAACATGATTATTTGAAAGTTACCAATACTTTTAAGTTAACATAAGTATATAATTCAAATGTTCAAAACAAATTTAAACAAAGATATTATCTGTCATGAACGTGAATAGTCGTAAACCGTTTTAGAACTGAATAAGCAATTACCTTACGGCTTTAGGCATTTACTGAATACAGACTATTAACCTAATATGTCGTATATATAATAATCAGTTTTTCCCCACTATTTAAATAGTTAAATGTATGTTCCCCGCATTCGTATTTGCATACGACGGTTTCATTGGTACAAACTAATTCATCATTTTTACGCAGTAGAGCATCATGAGATGATTATTTGCTATATACAAATGTGTATATATAAACAGATTGTTTGGTCATAGTTTTTCATTTCTATCACCACTACCTAAGTATATGACATTTTTATTGGTACGTAGCTCTTTCAAATTTTGCTAACATGTATTGATACATTTACTTCTCATGTTTGTTTAAAGCTCATCTTGATAAATTACTAAGACATTAATGGTGTAAACTTGAATGTTTAAACATACAAACTGGAATAGAACTGTACCCTAAAGGAATCCACTCAGATTGATTAGAACATTAACGTCATGAGAGAACTAATTGTTATCGAAATCTCAATGCGTGCAGTTTGTTTTTAAGGTAGAATTCATATGATTTAAGACACGTTCAATGTCATGCAGTTATTGTGATGTAATAACTCTCTCCAACGCAGTTATACACGGAATTGTTATGTATATTTTAATTAACAACTAAATTTTGGATTACCAATAGTAACCTCCGCCGGTTTGTTTTTGCCGCGCCGGTCTTTGGCAAATACAGCCCCCACTTTTACGCGTTTTTGAGAAACAAAAACATTATTAAATTGTAGCATTTAGTTACTTATTAACAAATTGTAAGTCCCATGTTTCTATCTTTACTAGTTTTCTTGAAAAATGCAAAGAAAAACTGTCTTTGCCATGGCAAACGGCGTTTTGCCATGGCAAATCGGTATTTTGCCATGGCAAAATGCCTTGCCATGGCCGCCATGGCCTTGCCATGGCAAAAATATCAACACTTTTGCCATGGCAAAATTGCCATGGCAAAATTTTTTTTAACATTTAAAGAAACACTATGTAAGGGTGTGTAGGTATCATAATTAACACAATTATTATGGTTTTGATCAATAAATATGAATTTTTAAATTTTAATTGGCAAAATTTCCATGGCAAAATATTGCCATGGCAAAATTTCCATGGCAAAATATTACCATGGCAAAATTGCCATGGCAAAAAATTGCCATGGCAAATTAGTCATTTAGTAAAATTAACATTGTGAAAATTAATTTCTGTACGAGATACAAAGTCAGCTGTGATTTGGCTTAGACCAGGGCTCGCATTTATGAGGCATCATATTTTTTTCTTACAATAAAAAGTCTTATCATAAGATTATTGATATTTAAGCATGCACTTATTTTATCAAAGAAAATTAATGATTTTTATTTAAAAAAATGTTTTTAAGATATGTTGTTGCTACAGAATTTCCGGTTTTTCATTTCTCTTAAATTCTTAAAAATAAAAAGGAAGTGTTTTCTATGACGTTCGCGCCCAGGCATGTGTTTGAATTTAAGAAATAAATCAATAATTCAGCGTAATACCATTTTATATTCCCCTCACCATGCAATATATGTGTTAAAATTTGCAAATTTGCCATGATGTCACTGATAATGATAGCATTGTAATACCAACAATGAGTCCTATTAGTAATTATCATATATGCAGAAGGGGCGGATCCAGGTTTTCAAACTAGGGGGCGTACTATTTGGGAACTGAATAATTGAATGCTATTTCATTAAATGAATGAATTGATTAATGGTATTTTATGTCTATATATGATCGAGAACTTTGAGGGGGCGCCCGCCATGCAGGCTACCTTCCCCCGTCTTACAATAAAAAAATCTTATCATAAGATTAATGATATTTAAGCATGCACTTATTTTATCAAAGAAAATTAATAATTTTTATTTAAAAAAAATGTTTTTAAGATATGTTGTTGCTACAGAATTTCCGGTTTTTCATTTCTCTTAAATTCTTAAAAATAAAAAGGAAGTGTTTTCTATGACGTTCGCGCCCAGGCATGTGTTTGAATTTTAGAAATAAATCAATAATTCAGCGTAATACCATTTTGTATTCCCTTCACCATGTAATATGTGTTAAAATTTGCAAATTTGCCATGATGTCACTGATAATGATAGCATTGTAATACCAACAATGAGTCCTGTTAGTAATTATCATGTATGCAGAAGGGGCGGATCCGGGTTTTCAAACTAGGGGGCGTAATATTTATGAACTGAATAATTGAATGCTATTTCATTGAATGAATTAATTTTAAATGGTATTTTATGTCTATATATGATCGAGAACTTTGAGGGGGCGCACGCTATCTTCCCCCGTCCCTTGAACCGCTAGTGCACAGTGTTATATTATCGTTTTGTAAGCTATGTCACATGTTTCGCATATAATCCTTCAGGGAAGTTCTATCTGACTGATAGCCTGGACAATTCCAAATTTAAGGATTTCTCCAACCAGTTATTTTAAATATCCAACCAGTAGGGAACTATAGCGAGCAGCACAAGTGATTTGTTTGTTCACTATTTTAACCAACAATACTCAATTTCCTCGGAATACAGCATTTAACCCCACATGAACAGAGACAACATCAAAATGTCAAATGATCTGGGCATGTACACAGTCTTTTCGCTAACCCAGTTACAGCCGGAACCTTAGATAATGTCTATTTAAGCTAGTAAACTTTAACACAATTGTCTATTCCGGCTAATTGTAAATTGTCTATTGTAAATTTTCAATAATCCATTAACAGCTGCTTTAATGAAATCAGTCCAAACACTGTGTACATGAATGACAGGCCAACAAACCCACAGGCATTGGCGAATAGCCTATTGTTTCAATTCATACATGCATATTTTCTTGTCATGTCTTTATATTTAAAAAAAATTATCATGAATAAAAAATTAATTAACTTTATCCTGCATCAGACAATTTGGGATTTTTATTCTTGAAAAGCAACTGCTACTCAGAATACAGCTTCTAATTTTAGAACAGGAGATACACTTGAATTGAATAGAGTTTCCCAGGGAGCTGTATACAAAAGCTTTTTGCAGATACAGCTCTCCAGGGAGCTATATTTGAAAGGATCCCTGTAGGGGGTGTCAGTTATCAGATCTAATGAAGTCCAATATAGAATCTAGTTCCCTCTGCAGCTGAACTTTTTACAACTTATGCAGAAAGTAATTTTGTTTCTGTCCTAGCTGTTGCCAGTGATTTGGTAAATATGAGACTCTTTAAACATATATAAGTGGTACTAGATAACGGTGAAGCTAAATTTAGAATGTGAATTTAGAGTGTATATAACGGATATTTTAAGATACACCGTTATTTGGATAACATCGGTAAATGGGGTACTGACTATATAAGATCCCTCTTTAATGAACTTAAAATAAGTTAATATTTAAGTTACAAATAAAGTTAACTTACCTGAGACTAAATAACACAATTATAACAAGACTTTTAGAAGGATAAATGACATTCTACAGAGCTATTTTCCTTCTATAACAGGCGTCTTCCCCTCAGGATAATCCTTTAAAATCATGCAGTTTTCCCCTAAAATTTAGTTTACATCCAAGTTTTTTCTTCCCCTTTTGCAAAAAAAATATGAGTTATTCTTTCCCAAATTTGAAGAAAATGTCACTTTTCCTACCTGTGAAAAAAGCCCTGCACTACAATATTGTAACACACTGAGTGCATTACAGATTAAAGACATTGAACAGCTACTATATAAGTGCCCCCCGCCCCCTCCTCCCAAATCCACATGAGGTCTAATCTCTTAATTGTTTTATTGCCCCTAATGGGATTAATCCTGTCTTTTCACAGTCAGCTAAGTGTCTGTAGACTTGACACCTAGTCATAGAGGGTCATAAATTTTATTGTTTTTTAACAAGGACTTATATACATACATGGATTCGCAACTTCCGTATTAACAGTTTAAAGTAATCAAATCCCGCGATAATAAGACGTGAATCAACGGGAATACAAGCTATTGTTTACAAAAGCGAAAATACGAAAAAATCCGTGATATCCGAATGATAATAACAGCGAAAATATCCGTGGTATTCCGAATGTTTAATCTCGGAGACGAAAGGATTATAATAGATGTCCGCCATCTTGGAATTTAAAATGTTCGACTCATGCCTTTTTCGATGCTTATACTTAGACTTTGTGGATTTTAAATGTATCTCAATATCTTTTAGGAATTTGTTGCATCCTTTACCAATTTCCCGTGCCCAATTGCCAGAGTTTTATTAGTATAATCAAATTCGTAAACACCCAAATACAGCTGTCAGACATTGCCGAGTATATAGCAATGCATCGTGGGATCGCCGAACGATATCGTTTGATCTATTTTTAGCAGTTGCGAATCCATGTATGTATATAAGTCCTTGATATTGCTTATGTCATGCTCAGTTAAACTCTCAGACGTATCGGAAATAGTGTTGTCGTCAATAAAAGGCTTACAGCTTACAGCCTTTTATTCAAACCGACATACAAATACCGACTCGCGCGTTATAGGGTAATTTTTGAACGCTCATTCTTCTTTGACTTTACGGTAATAATTGATTTTACAAGTGACAAACGCATTTTTGGTGTACGAAAAAAAGACACAGCAGGTCCTGGGCATGCCCCTTTAACAAATGATACCTTACAATGGATATTAGTTATATTTCGAGACTAAAATCACGTCGCAGCATACACAAAAACATCGGTATCATGAAAAAGAATCTACATTCTACTGAAGACACAACGTTGATTATCCAATTGACCAGTCGCCACCTGTCAATCAAACCAATCGATTATATAATGAGATATCGGCTTTTTCTCACCCCCCCCCCCTAGCAACACTTATCGCTGCCATTTTCCTTCGACAAGCTATCGTGTCGAAGGTTATCTGATACGCTGTGTAGAAGCTTAAAGACAACGATTTTTTTAATTACACAAATTGAATAAACATTTTAAATGGTTAGAATATGTCAGTTGAAACCATGCAACTCAGACGATCGCGAAGAAAATCGACTGGAAGGAGATATACAGTTAATTCCTTTTCCCTTTACTGAAAATCCCTTGCTGTATTTGGATATAATTTAACATTATGACATATAAGTCTTTATCATTTACTTTGAAATGTTATTTTTTATTATCATAAAATATTATTACTGTCGTATTACATGCATATATTGTCGCGGTCGTGTATGAATGTATTTACAAAATGTATATTATGTGTCATGAATACTATAAAATTATATATAAATATAGTGTTCCTGTACATGTCAAGAAGGTTGATCGATCAGTTTTATAAATGTTCTAAATATAATCATAGATTTGTATTATCATGGTCGAAATGAATATGATTATAACGCCGATATAAGAAGTCCACGTCATCAGTTATACTTGTCGCTCTTAGATACAAAGTGCGTGTAACGGTTATTTTTTTAAAATTCTAATTTCTTCTGAAAAATTCACATGATAGATTAACATTTTCAAACAACATGAATGTTAACATCAACATGAATCAGTCATCGTAATTTTAAGTATCCCAGGGACTGTAATATACAGAATCCCTGAAGTATCTTTATTTCTCAGATCCAGTCTGTGTATTTCTTGTCGCTTCCTGAAAT
This sequence comes from Lutraria lutraria, assembly GCA_964023205.1. Classification (NCBI taxonomy): domain Eukaryota; kingdom Metazoa; phylum Mollusca; class Bivalvia; order Venerida; family Mactridae; genus Lutraria; species Lutraria lutraria. The sequence continues at coordinate 8,918,477 of OZ026849.1, forward strand.
TCAAATTTTATCCATGGCAGATACGAAGCGTCAAGAAAGTTTATTGATTGTATAATCTGTTATAATCAACCGAAACAGCCAATGAATATTTCAAAAGTCGGTGTATTTTACACCTGCCTGAGGGATTTATACGTTAATCTGTCCGCCATCTTGGATTTAGCTTGTCGAAGGTTTCGCGTTGCTGCACCAAGTGGTTGAGTGGACAGAGTATTCATATATCTGGCGACTGGTCAATTACTGTACATTAACTGACATTGCTATTAATAGAACTATTTTATATTCGAAAAAAAAACATGAAGATACATTCCAACATTTTATGATAATATACAGTTAAATTATTAGTAAAATATAATATTTCATTTGATAGAAGGTTGTTTGCAACTACAGTATAACCTCAATTAATCTCGATCACCTCCGAACAACAGCAACCTCCCTGCCTCAGCCAATATAATAGCAAACCAATTTACGTTTTACTTTAATTTCACTGTCTCCACTACAGCTATCACCTTACAAGAGCCATGTTGTCCTTCCCATTGGTAGATGTTGTATGGAGGTTGCACTATACTCTTTGAAATAAATTTGATACGTCCCACGTGATACCGGTTTTGATTAAATATGGCATAACATTTAAGACTGTCAAATGTTATACTTTTCCCTAATTAAATTTCTGGTATATATACTTGTATCTGTTACATAATGACAGCCACAATACACTAAAGAGAGACAACGTTACAATTCAACATATCGGAAATGTAGGTAGTTTAGTTGTTAGTCACATAGTACATGTGAATCTAAAGTGTTTTTTTTTAATGTCGTGTATATTTACTCATTCAAGCATTTACAGTTGTGTTACAGTAAGTAAATCTGATTAATAAATGTATTGTTTATAAGTATTTTTATCCTAAATAACGAGTACCTATTTTTTACAAAAGCATCGTCATTTGAATGAAAAAAACATCAACAGCTTCAGAAATCTTCACGATATGCATATAAACAGTTTTGATCTTGTCACGCAGATCGACATATACAGAAAACATAGTTTCATCTATATGTTCAGTGTCCTTTTGATATGGCTCCATGTATTTATCAGGGGATCGGACTGTAGGTTCAAAGACGAACTTTATTAGAACCTAATATGAATACATAAGTACCAACTGTTTTAATGTTTGCTAATGAGGGAAGCCCGATCTATAGAAGTTTCAAAATATGTATCACTTGTGAAGAGGTCATGTACTTTTAATGTGATATTATGTATGAGTCATATAAATAAACTCGCAGACCGAATGCCGCACGTGTTCACTGTGTGCTTCAATGATTAGAGTAGGAAGTGACATTGAAACATCCGCGGCTAAATTAATGCTAAAATGACAATATACGCGTATGTATATATATATGTCATACATGGACATTTTCCGCTTGGGTATGCTAAATTGCATGTAAAATGTGGGATCTTTAAAGGAACGTGTATAATTTTAACGATGTTGCTTAGTTAATTAAGAAACAAAAAGACGCGTTAATTTTCATTTGAATTTATATAATAATTACAGGTTATAGAATAGGGGGAAACTTGATTGTCTCAATGTATCTGTTCATTAGAAATTACCAACACGTACAACTCTGTTTGAAATAATTCACCTACTGTTTGTCCGAACCGCACAAACACTCAAACAGTCAAACCTGAACCCTGCCACTTGATGTAAGTGTCATGTACTAACCATTTCCATTTGACAACTGTGAACTTGTTTATAAGATGAAATCGCTATTTATACATAAAATTCAATTTTGAAATAATCTGCTTAAACTCGAGCTATGTATACATGCAACATGACGTAAGAAAAGGCGGGCAGAAGATGAAAGCAAAGTCGGTGATCACTAAAGAATTGGAATATCATCTATTGATTGCAATAATGGTGCAACTAACTCTAACACTAATGGTCTATTTTTGTCATCCCTAATATAAACAACTAAATGTGCAAAATCTAAATTGGATCTTTCTGTATAAAAATGGCATCAAATTGGGAATTTTAAATATAATATATCAAGTTAATACATATATACTACAACATAAAAACAACAACAACATAATGGCAACGCGCTGATCCGGAAAAATCCTAACGTACGATTAGAAAATTAAGTAATACTCACCCTCTACGCCTGGAATAGGAAAAAGAGATTATAAGGTTGATTTAAAACATACAAGATTGTTTAATATAAATCATATTATTGTCCAGTGTCTCAATGTTTTCTAAGGTTTTACAATGGTTTGAAATATCGTTTCATTTATAGGACTAGAAATCACGAAACTTTTACCTCACGCATTTTATCAATATGATATACATGATTTGTCCAAATGGACCATGAATGTAAGAGAACTGCCATTTGCTCGCTGATATGTTTATCTATATTTCAAAAAAAGTGTAATTAGACAAAAAGTGTTTGCTTATGTAGTGAAATATATACGAGGGAAATTCGTTCGAAAATTGAACTCATAAGAATCAAGAACGGAGCAAGGTAAACTCATAGTCATTTATTACATGCATATAAGAAATAGCGAATTAAGTGATACAGCGTAGAGAGCGTAAATCAAATACATGTTAAACAGTTCATAGCAAATCTCAAAATAACGTTTTATTTTCATGTAATATACGATAGTTTTTTTATTTTATGTATGTTAGAGCTTATTTCGTAATTATTATTGTTGATTCTATGTTCAGTGTACATCGCATTGATGCAAATATGGCAATACCCGCTTATCCATTATATATTCTTATAATGACCATTTACGGTGTAAAATGCGTTTAAATGTGTTGTCTTACTGAATTAAGGGAATCTTTATTCACCGTTAATTTGATGTCAACCAACAAAGCTATAAATAGCTTCAATAAACAGTATAGGGTAGTCAACATAAAACAAACCGGGATGTAATGATTATAACATTCACATTTTTCATATAAGTTTGATAGAACAGTCGGTAAGGTAGGCAGCTAACAAGCGTTTTGAAAGTTACCGCGCTGGTTTGAATCAGCAAACTAACTTTTCCTTTTTTTTTCATTTTTACAAGTTTTATACGATCGTCGAATACATGATAATAAATAAGTTTTGTATCATTATACTTATTTCATATATATGAACTGCAAAAATTAACATGCCCATACAACTCAATATATGCGTATGTTAAGCACGGGATCCTAAAGGTAGGACACGTTTTGTGGTTGTATTATCAGATACACTCCTCGTACCACAAACTGCAAGTTAACTGACATACCTATTATCTTCGAATTGGCTTGAACTGGACTTTTTGGTTGGAGTCAAATTATCGTAGGGGCACTGTATATCAGTTTGTTAATAGACAACACGTATTGTAATGTTTTTTTAACGAACTTTTTTGTATTTTAATTTAAACCCACGACATTGCGTAACAATATATATATACAAAACCTTCCATTCCAATTACGATATTTAATTTAACTATATTTATATACACCGTACCAACATATCGATGGCTCAGCGCAAAACAATGCTTACTCTGTTTTCAGATTCTTTTCAGGACAGAGGAAAACCTGTCTATTTCCTTTCCTTTTTGAGATTTAACAATAATTATTTTATATTTATTGCTGCTTAATATTTGAAGAATAAAGATCATACTAATATTTGTGTGAAATTCTTAACTAAGTGTTTAAATCATTTATTCGAGTTAGCCATATTTTTGCACTGAAAATTAATTAATTATTGAAAAGGTCTTAGTGCAAAACTATGTTACTATGTCAAGTAAGACATATTTTCCTGCTTAAAGTTCATGACCTATTCAACAAAATAATGCAAATTAAGGACAAAATCAACAAATGCATACTTTACTAATTTAATTCCGATTATAAAAATCAAAATCTGTCTTGAGCACCATAGAAAATATTTATTCAAAGATGCTTTTACCAAACATCTAACAAACAGCTAATTGGCAGTTTATAGTAACTTAACATTCTTCCACATATCAATTAAAAGAAATGAGAGAAGGCCCTCAAGCTTCAGAAAGTTGTTCCATACTCAGAGTTGATAGAAAAGTCACTATATACCTATTATTCTCTTATTGCTGTTATTGGTTCACAACTAGATTACAAATATTTTATATGGATCAGCTAGGAAGTCATACTGAAAATGCTGGATTCTCTTCATAATCATCATATTATTAAATACTTAGAGCATTCCTTGTAGTTTTGTTTTATATTAATCAAGGCTAAAAAACAAACAAACCCTTTATTTCTTCAGTGCATTTTGAAACTTAAGAAGTTCTTGTTATTAACTCCTTATTTAGATGTGATTGAACGTAATTCAAATGCAATCCCACCAATTGTTGAAGATCTTCATGTGAATATGTAGTCAATAGCATAATTAAAACAAAGTTCCATATATCCCACCCCGGACCTTTGAATCAGTAGAACTATTTCATTTTACTGTGATAAAAAAACTGAAAACTGAGTTCCATGAAATTAATGAAGAATACCCAACCCATAAACCCATATACACTCATAGTTCAATTGACAGTGATACTGTTTCAGCTGTAGCTGAATTTGGAAATAAAACCAAACATGTTGTTGTCCAGACCAGTGAATTTCTTGTCTCAGTGGATCCATAGAAGATTTTATTGAATGTTTTTTTACTTAGTCCTTTGAAATTTTAACCTTACCAATATAAAGATTCCTTACACTCAGTCAAGTCAATTTTTGGTAAATAGCTCAATGTTTACAGATCCAGTCATCTAGAAAAGGTAAAGATCACCAGATGCAGAACTAGTCATTCATGATCAATCAGAGATGGTTTACCCTAAAATGTATTCTGTTCAATGCACAACTAATTGCATGTGTACCTAAAATTCTAATTGACTGGGTTACAGATAGATAAATGTGGTCAGCAACCTGTTGCAGAATTAGCAAGTGTTGCGTATATTAGGGAGATAAGACTTTTCAGTAAACTGATACACTAATCAGGATACTCTACCATGCAGGATACTTGTACTTCATTCATAATCAATATTATCTTTATTTTTTGTTCATACAAATTATTTTTGCCCTCTTTATACTTATACTTCCATTTATTGTTATTGTTTAATGTACTCTAAATACAAGCAAACTTTCAAAACCTTATCTGGATTATTTTGAGTAAATTCTTATGCTTATAATGCATAGCTGTTATTTAGCGACACGCTGCTTTCTTTTTCCAAAATACTTAATGATTGGATGACACTGATGACAGGATGAATTGTTATGGACCTGATACAATTTCATTCAATTTTCTTTTTGAAAAGTTCTGGTTTAGCTTAAATATTCTAAAGGTATCTTAATCATAATTTATTAGTATCATATCTTTAATTGGATGAGTATACAATGATAAAGCTTTTATTGAAAATATAAATACAGTATAACCCCTGAATACCGGACCCCTTCCGGACTGAGCCAAACGTCCGGTTTTCTGAGAATTCCGGTTTTCAGAGAACTTTTGGTAATTTATCCATACTTGTGTCCTGTGGGTGACTGATATGTATTTGTACCACATTGTTGAATTATATACTTAGTTGTATTGATATGTATTACTATTAAGCAAAGAATACGCTTTTCAAATATTGTACCCTTTTGTCTTCTGGGTAAGGGTTTTATAGCAATCAAGTTGTGTAACAGCTCGAACCCAGTACTACTCAGGGAAACTTGATAACGCATGTAGAAAAGGAAATGACATACTCATACTTTAAGAATAGACTCATATCATGACAATCTTAATTTTGTCTTCAAGAGACAATTCAAACCTTCTACGCCTAGAAGATGGTTCAGACATTATTTTGAAGAAGAGCGAAAGCAGATATGAAATGACCAAAAAAATATTAAAATAATATTTCAACATTACTCAATAAAAATATGATAATTTTATTGGTCATTTCCAGTGATCCTTTCACTTATTGATATTTTATTGTTATCTAAGTATGTTTGTCATCAGTTTGTTATCACTGGCTAGTTATGTTTTGATACTAGCTTTTACAACAATAGATCAAACTACCTGGCCATCGTGTCATAACTGCATAATTACGATCTTTATTGATTCTACTTTATTGTTCAACTTCAACACACAATGTGTTTTTCACGCCTGTACTAATTACACGCACGACCGCTAATTGGTAAACAAAGGAAAATGACACTTCCGGTATTCAGAGGACTTTTTGCATTGATTATAGAAGAGAAAAAAATGGGACTTGAAAAATCGTCCGATATTCAGAGAATTCCGGTTTTCAGGGAGTCAGGTTTTCAGGGGTTATACTGTAATAGCATACTACTTGAAGTTCTCATTATTTTATGAATATACCGCTACATATGAAGTTGAAGAAAACCGTTTGAAGATTAACAGTAAATAGTAATTTAATTTCGAATATCTTAATTATATTTTCATCCTTTAATTAGAGTCACAAATGCATTGAAATATGGATTACAAGACAATTTTTTATTTTAGAAAAAGAAAGGTATACCTCACTTTCAACTTTTTGCGTGGGTAACTATTTAGTATCAGGATTTCTTACAATGTGTAGATTTTGGCTCCACCTTTCGAATTTCTTACGGATGCTTTTCAGTGTCTCTATTCCAAATATTGATTTGACTCAACTAAATATTGATATCAATCTATAATAAACTGCTGCAGCAAACGTTACAAATCATTCTAAGAGTGATTGGTGGTCTAGTTGTAACGTACATGAGTACCAAACAAAAGGTTTTCATATTTTTCAGGGACACTTTTTCAGTGTCCCCATCCTAACTACCTAGCCAAGTACTGTGTCTAGAAAATCACAGGAAAGGGGGCATGGTGTGTATCGGTGCTTTACACCAGGTATGATAAAGAACTAGGACAATCTATTTGAAAAGAGGAGGGATATAAAAGCCCAGTTCTTCTGTATCTTATCCTCCCCATCTCTCTAAGTCTTGGGCAGCCCTGATATGGTCATTATATATAAGCTATTGAATGAGTAGTTAAACAACAGTCAAAACACATCAATTTTATTGCATCTATTAATCTTTGAAATACTTATTTTGAGACTGATATAGAGATAATGAACTTTATTATGTATTATCAATATTTACTACAATGGGATATTTGTATTGAGGCATGTATGCTTATACTGGACTGTTTTTGATTATTCAGTGCGCCAGTCAATCTTTGAGAAAATATATTTATTTTTTTGTTGAAACCTATATAACGTTGACCTAAATGAATTACTCCAAACTGTTATATACAGCTAACAATAACAGATCATAATAAGTCAAAAGAAGAATAAATGTAAACATCAATCTGAATATATTTTCTTTCCAATGTTAACTTCTTTGACTTTCAATTCAAATAGAAATTATCAAACTTAACAGTAATTAATAACACACCTTAAATTTTGGCTAGAAAACCATTTACCAAAAACAATGTCTACACTTATTTGTAAATACTATTTATTAATAATTAGTACTGTAGAAATTTGTTTTTGTGTCCCTGGCCATTCAGGTTTTCGTTTATTTGTGCTAGCAACTTAGATATATACATGCACATGATATTCATAAAGCTATATATTAGCTATTTCAACATACATTATAATTTAAGATGATATAATAGTTAAAATCTAGAATTGATCATTTGTTCATAATGATTATAATGATAATTTAATTGTATCCCTGGTCTGGTTATCTAATTTTAAGATAAAATATGTTATAAATAATTTTTACATGTCATTTTATTTTCCAGTTGGAGCTATATTTTACTGTAAACTAGATTATAAAAAACTTAATGAGATGACAGTTTAAAAGTACTCACTTAATAAATGATCATTGGTTTAATTTTAACTTAGGGGCAAAAAGCACCAAAATGTTTGAGTCAAGGCCAATGGAAAGTAAATATTGATGTTTTTTACCAAATAAAACCTCACTACTTAAGTGTTTTATCGCTTTTAAAATGAAAAAAAAAATGCATTATATTGTTTCTCAGTGCAAAACAATGTCTAAGTCATAAGTTAGTTATAGTTTTGCACAGACTATTTCTGCAGACATTATGAAATTGTGAGTGCAAAACTTTGACTATCTCTACATAGACATAGTTATGCACTTGAAGAATAATAAGTTTGACTTAGCATAATTAAAAAAAAGTTAATTTCTTTGGTATCATTAGGAGTGTGGTCAAATGCTTTTGAGAGGATAAGCAATGACAAAAATCAGTTCAGAATTTTTAATAAAACCGTTTCCTGAAAAAAGTGTAGTTAGCATAGTTTTGCGCTGAGCCATCGATATACACTTAAAAATTAACTCTCAAGTAAATAAACATTGATATATATCACCACCGAAAATAAACAACATGAGTGCATCTTGGTTATCTGTGAAAGAAGCTGACTACCATGACCGATCACCTCCGAACAACAGCCAACCCCTGCTACAGCCAATATAATAGCAACCCAAATGTACGTTTTACTATATTGTCCTTCCAAATATAATACATCCTACGTGATAACGGTATTGATAGAACTATGTCATAACGCTTAAAACTGTCAAATGTTATATGATTTTCCGTATCAACACATTTTGGATTATATGTACGTGTATCTGTTACATAATAATAGTCACAATACATTAAAGAGAGACGACGTTTCAATTCAACACCTCGGGAATGTATAGCTAGTAATAGTTATTAGTCACATAATACATGTGAATATAAAGTTTATTACAATGCCATGTATATTCACTCATTGAAGCATTTACAGTTATGTTATAGTAAGTCTGATTAATTAATAAATGTATTGTTTATAAATATTTATCATCAATAACGATTATCTAATTTTCAAAAAATCATTGTCATTTGAATAAAACAAAAACGTTTACCGCTTCTTGCAAATACACAGTATTTCTTCTTGTCAGGCGGATCGCCAAATATAATTTTTTTTATAAAAAAAATAAAATGTCCACTGTGTTCAGTTTCCTTTTGATATGGCTCCATGTATTATGTACATTTATTTGTCAGAGGACCGGATTGTAATTATAGAATAAGAACTATTATACAAAATAACTTGATATATAAGTACCGACTGCTTTAATTCACAATGTGTTCAGGCATCCTTATCATACTCATTGGTATTCTAGACTGTAAGAATCGATGATGAATGGTCCTACCTCTAACTTTGAACTTTTATAACGCTTTCATTCACATAGTATCGAGTAACAATGTAACAGTATCAGAACTGATAGCAGTATATAGTAATGATACAATACCAAACTGACGATTAACATAACGGAACAGAAATTATTACAGACTGTATATTCATACCAAGAAACCTTAACCGGAGAGTTTAGTTTCAAATCAATCTATCAATCAAATTAATATCTATGTCATCTCCTAATACCGCTACATGTAATTTAAACAAGAGTCGATTACCAAATATGCGTTATATACAAAATGATGAGTAAACAATCACACATTTACTGTATTGAAAATGACATACTTTTGTATATCAATTAATACTTTGGGCGGACTATGCTGCAAAAAAAATATAGGTACAAGCTCATTTAGGGTTAACATGTTAACATTATAAATGATATGACATAATGACTTATTGCTTTATACTTCTTTTCTAAACGCTTTACCGGAAAATATATAAAGATGATTGTATTCAGATGATTGGTGACGTCACTTAATCTCCATTCTCATTAATTCATTAACATGACTGACATGTTTTAATCAAGGTTAAGATGACACGACTTTGAATGTATCATTGTTGTGTACTCATGAACTAATAATAAATTAGTTTTACATTTAATCTCGTAACATAGTTGTTGTTTGAATCATTTATATTTTGTTCACGGAAGTGAGGGGATGAAAAAAATCACTTGAATATCTATCAACAAGTAGCACTAGACATAATAATGATTTACACATGTAATAACATAAACCTAGCTGACGCTGTCTAATTGGACTTTCTGTCATATGTATTTGAAGCAAGCGAAACAATTAAGTTTATAGAGTCAAACCTGACTTAGCGCTCACCTCAGAATAAATGCCATCCTATTCATTCTTTCAAAACCCGTCATTATTTTTCAGGTCAAAATGATCTCTTAATTAAAGCTACCTGTCGATAAAGGCTACATTATGTTTTCCTTAAAGGGAAACTTTGTTCACAGGTTTGACTGGATATACTATGTTTTATTTCAATACAAAATTCTTGCTGTAAAGTTAGGGATGTATAATCAGATAATCAGAAAAACAAATATTACTCACCCATATGTCCTGGAATGGAAAATAAGAGATATATTAATACATAATACTATAGCACGTACTTTTCTGTACTCTACATGTTAGTTATTCCAACTGCAGCAAGCTGTTTCTTCAAGCGTTCGACATATTCTAGATAGCTGAACTATTAAGTGTCAACTTATTAAATCGATTTCAACACACACGTGTGCTTTCAAGATTTCTTGAATACAAAATGTAATTGATATGCCGTTGCTGTTCGAGTCGGTTGGAGTCAAATCAAAACAAAGATTAATAGCATCAAAGTACATGTGTCATACTTTGTAATAGACAATCTCTATTCAACAGGCAGTGATTTACAAGGACTTTTAAGTGTAGAGAAGATCCAAGTATGTTATGCTGAGCAGCATGCACCGAGAATTACACAATCATGTACAATGAAACATGTACAGTGGAACATGTATGGTGAAACATGTATGGTGAAACGTGAAAAACGAAACATTCACAGTGAAACATGTACAGTGGAACATGTATGGTGAAACGTGAAAAATGAAACATACACAGTGGAACATGTATAGTGAAACCTGTACATTGAAACATGCACAGTGAAACATGTACATTGAAACAGGTACATTGAAACATGCATAGTGAAACATGTACATTGAAACATGTACATTGAAACATGCACAGTGAAACATGTACATTGAAACATGCACAGTGGAACATGTACAGTGAAACATGTACATTGAAACATGTACATTGAAACATGTATATTGAAACATGTACATTGAAACATGCACAGTGAAACATATACATTGAAACATGTACATTGAAACATGCACAGTGAAACATGCACAGTGAAACATGTACATTGAAACATGTATATTGAAACATGTACATTGAAACATGCACAGTGAAACATGCACAGTGAAACATGCACAGTGAAACATGCACAGTGAAACATGCACAGTGAAACATGCACAGTGAAACATGCACAGTGAAACATGCACAGTGAAACATGCACAGTGAAACATGCACAGTGAAACATGCACAGTGAAACATGCACAGTGAAACATGCACAGTGAAACATGCACAGTGAAACATGCACAGTGAAACATGTACAGTAAAACATGCACGATGAAACATGATCGCGAGATTAACGGTTCTGAAATCTGCCAAGATAATCAAGCTGATCAATATTCATATTGAAACAATTTACATGCGTCTGGCCTAAAATGATCAGAATTGCATAATTCCATGACATTATATTGTTCAATCATGAAGCTTTTATATGGCTTGTAATTGATGAAAATCTTATCTTCGTGTGATACTGAAAGGATAAAATACTACTGTATTAGCTCTGATATAACCATTGATATTATTTCGAAAGTGATATGAGTGGCAATAGCCAATCTGTTAAATGTTGTAGTTAAGCCACCATAACTATTTGATCAGAAATATCAGAAATTTAGATACATCAACTTTATATATTCTTATTTGTCTCATGTCTATTATGCATGCGGTACCAAAAGTTCGTAAATATTAGAAATTAGAAATGATAAATAAATACAACATATCAATTATGGTAATCATAAAATATATAATTTGTAAGATTTACCTACAATGAATATAATTATGACGTACACAATAGTTAATATGTCTGCACTGCAAGGTTTGTATTAATGAATTTTAGAATAACATATGATAAGGCCATCGTATTCCTTATCGATGACTTTTCTTGTCTAGACACGTCAGTCTAATCCTAATTTGACATCCGGTTCAGCAGAAGAGAATTTGACAGCAAAAGTAACCATGGTGTCAGAAAGACGCTTCGTTTCAATTTATGTTATAACTTTCGCTATAAGTCCAATAGGGGCCGGTTTAGAGGCAAACAAACGGGCGCCATTGTGGATTCTATTTATAGTAACTCAGTCATCCCGAGTCCAGTTCAGTAAAGGTCTAAAGCTCTTAGTGTAAACACATTCAATTGGTTTGTACAACATATATCACAATAGGCCGAATCATGAACCCGGATATCCGCATCAGGCATCCTGGTCGATCTTTACACTGTAATTTACGTCAACTAATTATATATTAGCGTTTACATGATTGTGTATGCCTAGTATACACGTACATACACATCATGAACAAAAAATAATATTCAACGTATGGACTTACCATCCCGGTCAGTTGATTGGATTAAACTATTCCTATAGCAACACCCCCAGGAATGAACAATTGCTTAACATTCATGGTTTAGTTTTAACCTTTTGTTCTGCAATGCGATTATTTTAACATCCAGCAAGTACATCCTACATTTAACAATAGACGATGACCGCATATGGAATGTACCAGTGTTAACGTTTTATTTGTACAATACAACTGTTCAAATAATCTCCCTTTTAGCTGTGATTGTCTCGCGTCTTATTAAGCAAATGATAATTATTCGGGACACGTATGTTGAAATGGCATTTGATTTCAGTTACATATAATGCTAAGTTGCATATTATAGGATTAAACTTGCATTTCTGGTCGTTTTTTTTTCGATGTGTAAACTCCCTCAGACCTAATAACACATTGAATGAAGCAAGAAGGACTTTGTGTGAAATGTGTGTTATGAGGTCTGAGGGAGTTTACACTTCGATAAAGTTTTATCCTTTTATTTCAAATTACATTGTTTTATTAAATTCTTACAAATGTCGGATATGAACCGCTAAAACTCTTTAGCTGGTAAAAGTAGTCGGTCGACGATGTACAGAAACAAAAGGTTTTCGATTGAAAAGGAGTTTATCGAAGTATAAACTCCATTGACCAATCAAAATGCGTAGATTTGTAAGAATTGGAAATATTAAACAATACACTTTTATTCGCTTACGAGAATCGTAATGACGAAAACTATTTAATTGCATTCACATGTGCATTACAGCTTACAATGACGTAATAACAATTGGTTGTTATGAATAAAAGTATACATTAAATGGTAAGGGGCGACTAAAACAACGATAATGCATTATTTTATTGTGGACATGGGAAAATGATATACATATATTGAAAATATCAAGGCTAGATTACTTCTTCAAATTATTAATACCCAAAACAATAAACTAGTATGTCTATTAATTCTATACAAATGTTCAAATATACATATTAACCATCATCTAAGCATATCAGTACAGCAATGGAAGATAAAACTGGTTCAGAATGAAATAAATATTACACGCCATACATATAAAATGTATACTCGCTTTAGTAAATGTACTAATAAACAACAGTAACAGAAGAACAAGAGCAGATTGAAGTAAAATATCTATATAGATACACATGTATACAAATCAATCTGTTCTACGTCTTAGAACTAAATATAAGCATATTACAAATTAAGTGGAATGAGTAAAAACTATAAATTGCAATAATTGAACTTTTGAACTAGTCAAAGTTTATCTTACATGAATACTTTGAATTATGTTTTTAATGTAATTAAAAAAATAATAACGGCAGGATGAATAAAAACAAATTGGAGTAAAATATTGATATCTATGTTCCTCTGAACTCATTAAATCTAAGTAACAACAACTGAACAAAGTGAGTTTATGGATACATGAAGATAGTTCAAAGATAATATTGATACAAATGATTATTGAAAAAAGTCATTTTTGTCAAATATGTCACTTGCACTAGTTTCGCATTCTGCCCTCGACGTATTGTAATGCTTTTTAACGAACTGTTTGTATTTAAGTGTAAACCCACGACATTGCGTAAAAAATATATATATACAAAACCTTCCATTCTAATTACGATATTTAATTTAACCATATTTATATACACCGTACCAACACATATACTTAAACATTAACTATCAATTAAATAAACATTGATATATATCACCACCGAAAATAAATTATTTTCCAGTGCATCATTATTTTCTAAGTTTTACATTGTTTAGATATATTGTTCATTTACAAAAATGAGATAATAAATAATAAACGTCGCAGGCATACACATTTTCATCGGAATCAACTGAACAAAGATTTACATTCTGCGGAAGGCACAACGCTGATTATCCATTGATATTGATAGAAGCATTAAATATTTGAAATGTATGAAGTTATGTCTCCAACATTTTATTATTGCATATTGTTAAAATTATTAGTAAAACAATCAATTATATTGCATTTGATAGACTGTTGTTTGCAACTACAGTATAAGCTCCATGACCGATCACCTCCGAACAATAGCCACCTCCATGCTGCATCCAATACAATAGCAACACAAATTTACGTTTTACTATATTGTCCTTCCAAATATAATGCATCCTACGTGATAACGGTATTGGTAAACATATGTCATAACGCTTAAAACTGTCAAATGTTATAAAATGTTCCGTATCAACACATTTTGATTATATGTACATGTATCTGTTACATAATAATAGTCACAATACATTAAAGAGAGACAACGTCACAATTCAACACCTCGGGAATGTATAGCTAGTTGTAGTTGTTAGTCACATAGTACATGTGAATATAAAGATTATTACAATGCCGTGTATATTTACTCATTGGTGCGTTTAAAGTTATGTTGCACTAAGTCTGATTAATTGATAAACGTATTGTTAATAACAATTCATCATCAATAACGATTATCTCATTTTCACAAAATCATCGTCATTTGAATAATAAAAAAAAGTTCACCGCTTCTTGTTAGAATCTTCACGAAATACAAATACACAGCATTTCTTCTTGTCACGCAGATCGCCAAATATATAAAAAATAAAATGTCCACTATGTTCAGTTTCCTTTTGATATGGCTCCATATATTATGTACATTTATTTGTCAGAGGACCGATTTGTAAGTATAGAAGAAGAACTATTATAGAACATAACATGACCGACTGCTTTAATTCACGGTATGTTCAGGAATCCTAATCACACTTATTGTACTGTAAGAATCGATGTATGTTGTAGGTTAAGAAAAAGAATTATTATAGAACATAACATGATATATAAGTACCGACTACTTTAATTCACGGTATGTTCAGGCGTCCTAATCATACTCATTGTACTGTAAGAATCGATGTATGTTGTATGTTAAGAAAAAGAACTATTATAGAACATAACATGACCGACTACTTTAATTCACGGTATGTTCAGGCGTCCTAATCATACTCATTGTACTGTAAGAATCGATGTATGTTGTATGTTAAGAAAAAGAACTATTATAGAACATAACATAATATATAAGTACAGACTGTTTTAATTCACAATATGTTCAGGCATCCTAATCATACTCATTGGTGTTCTAGACTATAAGAATCGATGATAAATGGTCCTACCTCGAAATTTTATAACGCTTTCATTCACATAGTATCCAGTAACAAAGTAACAGTATCAGAACTGATAGCAGTATATAGTAATGTTACAATACCAAGCTGACGATTAACATAACGGAATAGATATTATTACAGAATGTATATTCACACCCAGAAACCTTAACCGGAGAGTTTAGTTTCAAATCAATCAATCAATAAAATTAATATTTTGGTCATTTCATATTGACGCTACATACTGTATATTAATTAATGTTTTGGGCGGACTATGCTGCAATAATGATAACATCGACTCTCAAACGTACAAGCACATTTAGGATTAACATATTAACATTATAATTGAAATGAAAAAATGACTTCTTGCTTTTTTTTCTAAACGTAATAGCGGAAACATGACTGACATGTTATACCCAAGATTAAGATGGCACGAATGTGCATGTGTCATTGTTGTGTACTCATGACCTGATAATATATTATAATACTTACCTATAACCTCGCAATATATTTGTCGTGTGAATCATTTATATTGTGTTCACAGAACTGAGGGGATGAAAAAAGCACGTGAATATATATCAACAAGTAGCACTAGACACATGATGAATAACAGATGTTTTATATAAACCTAGATGATACTGTCTAATTGGACTTCGGAAATAGGGACAAACAGTCTATTACATGTACATGTATTAGAACTAAGCGAAACAATTAATGTGTTAATTAATGTGTTAATTAATGTGTTAGCAGTAGCGACACACTTTAAAGAAGAAGTAAAGAGAATTAATGACTTGATCTCAACAATAGATAACAGCTCAGGATTGGTTTTGGTGGGAGATTTGAATTCAAACATTTTTACTGAAAAATTTCACAAATGTGATAGATTCTTATCAAAGTTAATTATATCACAATACCTTAAAGTGATGACAGGTACTAGTATATGTACCGGAAGTGGATATTCTTTTGTGCCAGGAACAAACATGTCACCAAGCCTTATGGATCACTATGTTGTGTCAGATAATGTACATAGGATGATACAATATAAAATAGAAGATGATGCTCCTCTCAATGTATCACGTCACTTACCGATAATCATGTACATTCACTTAGACACAAAGCAACTACTCGTTCTCAGCAGAACACTTCCAGAAGAACGTTTATAAATGGAACTCTGAGAATCAAGTTACCGCGTATAAAAAAGTGTTAGACACCATGGTAAATTTTACTATAATCAAATATGAAAATATTGAAGATAGTTACGATCAAATAATTTCCTGTATTAACGCCGCTGTGGATAAATACCTACCACTTAGATCCCTCAAGCCGACATAATACTTCATCGTGAAATGAAATCGACGCGTGCTTAATGGCTCAAAGAGGGTCGTCCAAGAAATGGTGATTCCTTCAAAAACTATTAAGTAAAACAAACGGAAATTCAGGTGTGTTCTGAGACGCACGAACGAAATGAATATGAGAAAATGGACGAACTTGCTGAAAAAGATCAAAATCTTTTTGGAAAGTGATAAATTCAGAAAAGGATAAGAAAAGTATTGGTCAAAACGGCGGCTCGGAACTGAATTTTATTGGCACTAGTATTACAGACCCTGATAAAAGCTTACTTGGCTGGCATGAATATTTTACTGATTTATACTCGTTTTCAATAGGAAATACGTTCGACGACCAATTTAGACAACATGTCGAAACCTGTGTCAAGTCATACTCTAATGAAAACCATTCAAATTCGCTAGCTCGTGAGATTACTGATAAAATGTCAACAGAAGAAGTTCGTAAAGTTATTCTAAGCATGTCAAACGGAAAGAGTGTCTCACTTGACAATGTGACATACGAACATATGAAGAATGGAGGCGAATCCATAGTCAAATGTATGACACGCTCTTTAATAAATTTTTAATACATGAACATGTGCCCAAGCAATTCAAGGAAAGTCTTACTATCACACTGCACAAGGGCAACGGTAAACAATTCAATAACTTCTGCGAGAATACGCATGTCAAAAGTTGTACCAATAGCATTTTTCGGATGTGATTTATGAAAAGGTATAAACGCTAGCGACATGCGCCACCTAGAGGCAACACATCACTTCTTTCTCAAACATATACAATCTTTACCATTTAGAACAAGATCTGGTATGGTAAAAGCTCTTCTTGGATTTACGTCAATTGAAACTTATATTGATCAACAGAAATTAGATTTTCTCGGTTCGATATGTAAAATGAAATCTTACATCATACTAAAATTGTTCCTAGTCAGACTGTTTCAATACTGGTACAAATGTTCAGTGAAACAATTAGGTTTTATTCCAGACATTGTTCGAATTCTATCAAACTATGACTAACAACATTATATCTTCGAATGTGAACACTCTATGTGCATCCCATTCAAGTTGTCATGGAGAAATATTTGTAAGAATCCACTTATGTCATATGAACAAACGCACTGGCTGGAGAGAATGTCTTCATGTTCAGAATTTGGTAGATTCAGAGAAATACATTTCGTACTAACACATTCAAACACATGGTGGGGAGCACTTGCGAGACCAGAGAGTATTGTACTCATGACTTTCTTAGCAAAATTATCTTGCACTCCATTTTCAAATAGAGACGTTCTATGTACTGCTTGTACAGTATAAAATGATTATATTTATCATGTTATATTTCAATGTGAATGTGATTGCATACAGTCCCTACGAATGTTATTTTTAAATAAGCTATCAAACATTTCTGATCGTTTATATGACATTTTAAATAGACGACAGAAACATAACATTACAACTTCAGTATCTGTTTCGTTACTTTGACGAGAACATGATAAATATGTTTACACCCGATGAATACGCAGAGATACTTTGTACTTCGGCCGCGTACCTAAGACAGTTATTGAACGAATATATCATTTTGCTATAATTATTTATCTACAATTGAATGAAAAACAACGTTATATAAATACTTGCGAGCTAATACACCTATACCATAGCTTTACTTTCGTTTAAATTTTGTATTCCTTAAAGCTATATTGGACAAGTTCTATTATTGCCAATAACTCGCTCGTCACATGTATTATTTGTGACCTTAATCATCTCAACTGTATTAAGGTAGAAATACTTCTAAACGTTTGTAATATATGTTGCTTTTTTCCTGTATTATATTGTGTTTTTATTTCATTGTTAACTGTACACATTATATATATATAACTCTGCATCAATTTGGAGGAATAAAAGTTGTATATAGTACTAGCTAGTTGTTTGATATATGTGACATAACGTGTAGTAGTACTAACTAGTTGTTTGGTATATGTTAAATAACGTATAGCAGTACTAACTAGTTGTTTGATATATGTGACATAACGTGCAGTAGTACTAACTAGTTGTTTGGTATATGTGACATAAAGTGCAGTAGTACTAACTAGTTCTTTGGTATATGTGAAATAACGTGTAGTAGTACTAGCTAGTTGTTCGGTATATGTGAAATAACGTGCATTAGTACTAGCTAGTTGTTTGGTATATATGAAATAACGTGCAATAGTACTAACTAGTTGTTTGGTATATGTGACATAGCGTGTAGTAGTACTAGCTAGCTGTTTGGTATATGTGAAATAACGTGTAGTAGTACTAGCTAGTTGTTTGGTATATGTGAAATAACGTGTAGTAGTACTAGCTAGTTGTTTGGTATATGTGAAATAACGTGTAGTAGTACTAGCAAGTTGTTTTATATGTGATATAACGTGTAATAGTAATAACTAGTTGTTTGATATATGTGACATAACGTGTAGAAGTATTAACTAGTTGTTCGGTATATGTGACATAACATGTAACAGTACTAACTTGTTGTGGGATAAACGTGATAAAGCGTGTAATAGTACTAAATACTAGACAAGTTAGAGTACATTTGTGTTAAAATTACCAATGAAAAGTAAATATATCTAAGACTTTGCGTTTATTAATTTTATTTCTTCAAATGACGAAAAAATGTCCACATGATAAACCAGTTATCTTGTATTTCTGATGTCATGTTACCGGCTTTGGGGGGGGGGGAGCGAAGACATTAAATGGCATAAATCAGCCACCATAGCATACGCATATCATAAATTATATGATGATATATAAAGTAAGAATATAAAGAATGTTGTGCTTCACTATTTTTAAAATGATAACGAATGATTTATAAGATTTTCGATACAATGATACATGTCTATATCGTAAATCAATTTCCGTCTAAAGTTGCTGTCACTGCGACCCTCTCTAAATACATTTCAGTGTTTGACAAATACTTGGATTGATGCTGTATTCGTGAAACGCTCGAGAATTGATAAAATAAATAACTAAACATCCTCAATAAGTTTTAAAATATTTGGATATATAGTGTATACAAATATGCAAAATCTTTTAATACCATTCGAATAATTATATAGAAGTGAAATCGATGATTGTAACAATTGATATTTTAATGGATTCAACTATATTATAATCATGTTTTATTTCTTAATTTATATATACAAAATAAAAACGTTCAAACGGTGGACATAACTTTGTTAAGCTCCCTGAATATCGTGCTAAGGATGGGAATCCCGAACTATAAAAATTTCAAAATATGTAACAGTTATGAAGGGGTCTTATACGTTTAATGTGTTAGTATCTACGGTTCATGTATATAAACTCGCAGACTATTATTGGCTGAATACCGCACGAGTTCGTCATTGCGTGCTCCAATAATATGAGTTGGCTGTGACATTGGAACATACGCAAATATAATAATACTAAAATGACGACATATTACATAATATGGTCAATTTTCGTTTAGATGTTAAGCTTAATTGCTTCTCAGTGTATGCGGTTTATAACGGAAATTGTATTATTTAAACGGTCTTGCATAATTAATTATGCAACAATGAGATAATTTAATTTTCATATGAAGCTATACAACAATTACAGGTTATAGAACATGGGAAACTTGATCGTCACAATGTATTTGTTCATTAGAAATAGCCGACATGTACAAATCTGTTTGAAATATTTCCCCTACCGTTTGTCATAACAGCACAAACACTCAAACGGTCAATGCACTGTATATTCTTGTACAAAATGCGAATAATTGTAGATTTATAGACATTAACAACTTTGTTCAGTGAAAGGAAAACATATCCTAAACTACCTCTTCTAACACTATCTAATTCATTGTTTTAATAGTTGTATTTGCTTGTTTGGAACTCTTTGTTAATAAAATTTAGTGTCATAGTAATAGTATACAGATGTTCATTTTTCGCGTAGAATTTGAATCTAGAATTAAAACTACATATTCCATGTCAAACCATTACTACCATAGCATGTGTTATGTTATTTTATATGTATTTGTAGATTACTTAATGAAACACATGTATATTTACTATGTATAAGTTACAAACTTACGAACATACTCACTTGCTACTTACTGTACTATTTGACAGCTTCTTAATTGTTATGTTATAAACGTTATAAAACAAACATAGCTTAATGCTTACATATGTGTATACGAAAAAATAGGTATATCCATAGTTTTTCAGTTCTGTCATCTTAGACTTAAACAATGCTTGATGACGACAACTCCGTTGATAAAATATCAGAATTACACTTAATCTTCAGAACCAGAAACGGCAAGTAATCCTGCGTTCATGGCTCCGATGTATCCATATAACATTTATATAACCCGTACATTTGAATATAGGAACTAACGAAAATTACCTGAACATGTTTCGACCGTTCTTGTAGAAAGGTATTTCTGAAGACCGAACATGCACAAAGTGTAACATGCATTTTAAATATAATATCTTTCAATCATTATTACTACCATTTTGAGACTAAAATTACGTCGCATACAAAGGCATTTTCATCGGTATCAATTGCCAAACTCCGAACAACAGACACCTCCCTGCTATATCCAATATAATAACAACACAAATGTATGCTTCACTATATGTTAACTCTCTCCACAACAGCCAACTCCTTACAGCAGCCATGTTGTCCTTCCCATTGTTTGCTGTTGTATCGAGTATACACGGTATTCTTTAATACATCCTACGTGATAACGGTATTGATAAAAATATGTCATTACACTTAAAACTGTCAAATGTTATATAAATTTCCTTATCAACACTTCTTGGATATATGTACGTGTATCTGCTACATAATAATAATCACGATACATTAAAGTGAGAGACAACGTTACAATTCAACACCTCGGGAATGTATAGCTAGTTGTAGTTATTAGTCACATAGTACATATGAATATAAAGTTTATTACAATGCCGTGTATATTTACTCATTTAATGTTATGTTGCAGTAAGTCTGATTAATTGATGAACGTTAATAACTATTTATCATCGATAAATATTATCTCATTTTCACAAAATCATCGTCATTTGAATAATAAAAAAAAAATGTTCACCGCTTTTTGTTAGAATCTTCACGAAATGCATATACACAGTATTTCCTCTTGTTAGGCGGATCGCCAAATATATAACATAAAATGTCCACTATGTTCAGTTTCCTTTTGATATGGCTCCATGTATTATGTACATTTATTTGTCAGAGGACCGGATTGTAATTATAGAATAAGAACTATTATAGAACATAACATGATATATAAGTACCGACTGCTTTAATTCACGGTATGTTCAGGAGTCCTAATCATACTCATTAGTATTCTAGACTATATGAATCGATGATGAATGGTCCTACCTCGACATTTTATAACGCTTTCATTCACATAGTATCGAGTAACAAAGTAACAGTATCAGAACTGATAGCAGTATATAGTAATGTTACAATACCAAGCTGACGATTAACATAACGGAACAGATATTATTACAGACTATATATTCACACCAAGAAACCTTAACCGGAGAGTTAAGTTTCAAATCAATCAATCAATCAATCAATAAAATTAATATTGTGGTCATTTCATATTGACGCTACATACTGTATATTAATTAATGTTTTTGGCGGACTATGCTGCAATAATGATAACATCGACTCTCAAACGTACAAGCACATTTAGGATTAACATATTAACATTATAATTGAAATGACATAATGGATTGTTGCTTTATGTTTTTTTTCTAAACGTAATAGCAGAAACATGAATGACCTGTTATACCCAAGATTAAGATGGCACGAATTTGCAGGTGTCATTGTTGTGTACTCATGACCTGATAAAATATTATAATACTTACCTATAACCTCGCAATATATAGACACATGATGAATTACTGATGTTTTATATAAACCTACATGATACTGTTTAATTGGACTTCGAAAATAGGGACAAACAGTCTAGTACATGTATTAGAACTAAGCGAACCAATTAAATCATATAGAGTCAATCATGTGTTAGCGACCACCTCTGAATAAAGGCCAACCCTTTAATAAGGGTCATTCTTTCAAAAGCCACCATTGATTATTTTTAGGTAAAATGATTTCCGAATAAAGGCCACCAGTCTATAAAGACCACACAATAGTTTAATACACGTATAGTTGTCATGATTAATTTTCATTTGATTTGAAGTGACGCTGCGCGTTTCTAATATCCAAAAGAAGAATTATTCAAAGGCAGATAAATCATGCTTCTGTAAAGGCACATGAGTATATAAATATGACGAACACTGGAACATTCTTGCTGTATATCTTGCCGCGCAGTGCATCTATTTGGTATGAAGTGGTGTATTGTATTATATGTATGAACGTGAACATATAAGTCATTTTCATGCTGAATCATTTTTGTTAGGAATAGTAGTTCACACAAAATATTTCTAGTTTCGTTATAGTATGTAGTGTCATGCATTCCCATCCAATACATTCGCATACCAAACGAGACAGAATTAAACAAAGATTAATACATGATACTCGCATGCAGCCGTAGTGGTTTTGCGTATGATACAATAAAATGCTGTCAATGTCACACACTCAGCTTTAACAAATCAAGCATAATTATTTAATATTATTTCCTTAACTTAATTTAGCAACGTAGCGTGTGCTTTGAAATGTGACTTTAACGAGTCAACTGTATATCAAATGAATGTAATAATGTTTGAAGGCTGAATTCATTGAAATCGTACCACTCAAATTAAATTGATGAATGTATTGCAAAACAAAATAAGTTGCAGTCTTTGTGTATTACCTAAATAATAGCCCTCAAAATCTTAGTTGCTAGAGCTGCAACGATTCACTTAAAGCTGATTCGATTCGATTCCGATATTAAATACCTCGATTCGATTATTTTCGATTCGATTCATGTGTTTAGGTGTTTGTGTGATACTTGAACCAAGATGTGAATACTGTCTTTTAGAATATAGTTGTACATATAGGGTATTGTTTTTTTGTATCATTGCAATGAATTACAATGTAATATAAAAAAAACTTAACTAGAAGTATATTATCAGAACAATTCTACAATAAACAAAAATTCTGTTGACATTTATCAATATAAAAAATAATGACAATGTATGACAAACAGTATAACAGAAACTATCTGCTGATTATGAAATTTATAACATTTAACATTTTTTGGCACAATAAACTACAATAAACAAAAAGAACATAGTGTTTTCGTTTCATGTGTTGCATAAGGTAGGTTGTACTTCCAGATTTGGGATAACAAACATCCGTGAATCAAGTGTTACAAGTTGCTTTCCCGTTTAACTCGTCACGGAAGCCAAAACGTTCCCAAACCTTTGATTTTAAGAATCAGAGTCGCCATTGCATGGTAGTTGCTTAGCGGCATTGCTTTGTGATGATATTGACCAATCGATTGCCGCGTAACAAAAGTCAATGTGTTTAAAATGCGGATACAGATGTGCGTTTGTCAGCACGTGTGTTTAGAATGCAGATCGAATCGAATTATGCAGTCTCCGAATCGAAATCGAATCGACGGGTTTAGAACCGGGTTTTCGATGCATCGGAGCGAATCGTTGCAGCTCTAATCCAAGCCAGATACCTTAATGTGATATTATGTATGAGTCATATAAATAAACTCGCAGAACGAATGCCGCACGTGTTCACTGTGTGCTTCAATGATTAGAGTAGGATGTGACATTGAAACATCCGCAGCTAACATAATGCTATTTAAAATTACCATAATTTATATGTCATGCATTTTCCGTTGGGATATGCTAAATTGCATGTACAATATGGGATCTTTATAGGAAGATGTATAATTTCAACGGTGTTGCTTAATTAATTAAGAAACAAAAAGACCAGTGCGTTAATTTTCATATGAAGTTATACAATAATTATAGGTTATGATTGATTGTCTCAATGTATTTATTCATTAGAAATTACCAACACGTACAAATCTGTTTGAAATAATACTTTATAAGAAGAATTGGGTCGAAGTGGTTATACAGTATTTGAAACACATGAGCTTAGAAAGTAGCACCAGAATAATCTATTTCAATAGAAACTAATTGGGCTTATTGACATGTACTATAAATCGGCTTTTTTCAACCAAATTTATAACATGTTGTAAAAGCTATAAATAGACAAAATATTAACTCGTTCGTACAAATAACACAGTATCAACAAATAGCACATGACGTCACTGTGCATGGTGACGTCAAGGAATGGTGTGACCGACATAAACGAATCTGAAAGAAACTGCATGAAATACACGATTTCTTGTATTTGTAAGAGCGAGACTTTTCTTTTGCAATCTGTTTAATTTTGCGTGTCATATCTGTATCCCTTAGGCCCATGAAATCCCCGTACTGTATTTTTTATGAAAATATCCGTTATTTTAGTGGGTGGGATAGTAAAAGTCGTTGCACTCCTTTTGTTGTTATATACGATCAACTAATCTGACCATATACTGTTGCATGTTGTAAACCCGCGAAAAACTACTTCAGTAACAATCCCAATTAAGACCGTGACCGGCGATTCGAACCTGACCATTGACAGAAATATCGTTCGACGCCTTGGTGTGTTTATCTTTTTGACAGCGCGTTGTGATAGTGATTCGGCTCATTAGCATATTTATAACACTAGTGTATTATTGACCCATTTAATACGCAAGATAACCAATGTGCTTACTTCACTTCTGCACCGTGGATCATGTTATAAATATTCTTATAATGACCATTTACGGTGGAAAATGCGATTAAATATGTGCTGTCTTACTGCATTAAGGGAATCTTTATTCACCTTTAATTTACCTTACCCAACTGTCACAAGTAATTAGAAAGCACACACACGTTTTATTTATACAAACCTCTGCACTTGTATCTGTATGATGAACTTTTTGGAACATAGGCAGTTCTCTAAACTTACCTTATACATTTGTATTATTGTTGTGTTTACAAGGTACATGGTATATTATTCTCCTACAATAATTTGATGTCAACTAACAACGCTATAAATAGCTCCAATATACAATATAGGGTAGTCAACATCAAACAAACCGGAATGCAATGATTGGTAACATTCACATTTTTTCATATAAGCTTGATAGAACAGTCGGTAAGGTTGGCAGATAACAACTTTTTTGAAAGTTACCGCGCTGATTTGAATCAGCCAACTAACTTTTCCTTTTTTTCATTTTTACCAGTTTTATATGATCGTCGAATACATGATAATAAATTAGTTTTGTATCATTATACTTATTTAAAAGTGGAAAGTACGCGATCCTAAAGGTAAGTCACGTTTTGTGGTTGTAATATCAGATACACTCCTCGTACCACAAACTGCAAGTTAACTGATATACCTATCATCTTCGAATTGGCTTAAACTGAAATTTTTGGCGGGAGTTAAATTATCGTTGGGGCACTAAATATCAGTTTGCTAATAGACAACACGTATTGTAATGCTTTTTTAACGAACTTTTTTGTATTTTAATTGAAACCCACGACATTGCGTAACAATATTATACGAGATATATACAAAACCTTCCATTCTAATTACGATATCTAATTTAACTATATTTATATACACCGTACCAACATATCGATGGCTCAGCGCAAAACTATGCTTACTCTGTTTTCAGAATTTTTTCAGGAGAGAGGAAAAAATGTCTATTGTTTTTCCGTTTTGAGATTTTACAATAATTCTTTTATTTGTATTGCTAATTAATATTTGAAGAATAAAGATCATACTAATGTTTGTGTGAAATTCTTAAATAAGTGTTTAAATCATTTATTTGCGTTAGCCATAGTTTTGCACTGAAAATTAATTAATTATTGAAAAGGTCTTAGTGCAAAACTATGTTACTATGTCAAGTAAGACATATTTTCATGCTTGAAGTTCATGAACTATTCAACAAAATAATGTAAAATAAGGACAAAATCAACAAATGCGTACTTTACTAATTTAATTCCGATTATAATCAAAATGTGTCTTGAGCACCATAGAAAATATTTCTTCAAATATGCTTTTACCAAACGTCTAACAAACAGCTAATTGGCATGATAGTTTATAGTAACTTTAAATTCTTCCACATATCAATTAAAAAGAAATGAGAGTAGGCCCTCAAGCTTCAGAAAGTTCTTCCATACTCAGATTAGGGTGTTGATAGAAAAGTCCCTATATACCTATTATTCTCTTATTGCTGTTATTGGTTCACAACTAGATTACAAATGTTTTATATGGATCAGCTAGGAAGTCATACTGAAAATGCTGGATTCTCTTCATAATCATAATATTATTAAATACTTAGAGCATTCCCTGTAAAAAGTTTTTATATTAATCAAGGCTAAAAAACCAAACAAACCCTTTAATTCTTCAGTGCATTTTGAAACTTAGGAAGTTCTTGTTATTAACTCCTTATTTAGATGTGCTTGAACGTAATTCAAATGCAATTCCACCAATTGTTGAAGATCTTCATGTGAATATATAATCAATAGCAGAATTAAAACAAAGTTCAATATATCCGACTCCGACCTTTGAATCAGTAGAACTTCTATTTTATTCTACTGTGATAAAAGGTCAGAAACTGAAAACTGAATTCCATGAAATTAATGAAGAATACCCAACCCATAAACCCATATACACTCATAGTTCAATTGACAGTGATACTGTTTCAGCTGTAGCTGAATTTGGAAATAAAACCAAACATGTTGTTGTCCAGACCAGTGAATTTCTTGTCTCAGTGGATCCATAGAAGCTTTTATTGAATGTTTATTTACTAAATCCTTTTAAATTTTAACCTTACCAATATAAAGATTCCTTACATTCAGTCAAGTCGATTTTTGGTAAATAGCTCAATGTTTACAGATCCAGTCATCTAAAAAAGGTAAAGATCACCAGATGCAGAACTAGTCATTCATGATCAATCAGAGATGGTATACCCTAAAATGTATTCTGTTCAATGCACAACTAATTGCATGTGTACCTAAAATTCTAATTGACTTGGTTACAGATAGATAAATGTGGTCAGCAACCTGTTGCAGAATAAGCAATTTTTGCGTATATTAGGGAGATAAGACTTTTCAGTAAACTGATACACTAATCAGGATACTCTACTATGCAGGATACTTGTACTTCATTCATAATCAATATTATCTTTATTTTTTGTTCATACAAATTATTTTTGCCCTCTTTATACTTATACTTCAATTTATTTTTATTGTTTAATATATTCTAAATACAATTTACAAGCAAACTTTCAAAACCTTATCTGGATTATTTTGAGTACATTCTTATGCTTATAATGCATAGCTGTTAATTAGCGACACGCTGCTTTCTTTTTCCAAAATACTTAATGATTGGATGACACTGATGACAAGATGAATTGTTATAGACCTGATACAATTTCATTCAATTTTCTTTTTGAAAAGTTGGTTTAGCTTAAATATTCTAAAGGTATCGTAATCATGATTTATTAGTATCATGTCTTTAATTGGATGAGTACAAAATGAAAAAGCTTTTATTGAAAATATAAATAACACCATACTACTTGAAAGTCCTATTGTTTTATGAATATACCGCTACATAAAAAGTTGAAGAAAACCGTTTGAAGATGAACATGAAATAGTAATTTAATTTCGAATGTCTTAATTATATGTTCATCCTTTAATTAGAGTCACAAATGCATTGAAATATGGATTACAAGACAATTTCTTTATTTTAGAAAAAGAAAGGTCTACCTTTTTGCGTGGGAACTATTTAGTACCAGGATTTATTACAATGTGTAGATTTTGGCTTCACCTTTCGAAATTCTTACGGACGCTTTTCAGTGTCCCTGTTCCAAATATTGATTTGACTCACCCAAATATTGATATCTATCTATAATAAACTGCTGCAGCAAACGTTACAAATCATTCTAAGGGTGATTGGTGGTCTAGTTGTAACGTACAGGACTACCAAATAAAAGGTTTTCATATTGTTCAAGGACACTTTTTCAGTGTTCCCATCCTAACTTCCTA